>JAJJWW010014895.1:0-685709 GCA_023531295.1 Papaver armeniacum
TAACGCGCCTTTAATCGAAAGATAGCGCAATTTTTTTTATTATAAAAAAATAGAGTAAAGAGAAGCTCCAAGGAGAGCCACCTACTCCAAAAGTACATCATTGGGACCATTGGAGGCCAGACTAGCACCAGGTTGATCCTTAGATAAAGAGTTTAAGTTATTACAATGATCCGTAATGAGTACGTTTGGACTAAGTCAATAGCTTGCCATAAAGATAGCGCGATAGAGCACGCTTTTAAATTCCTTCGGAAAATCTAGGCGTTAATATGGAGGTCTCAAAAAAAATAATCACAACCACACAATGGCCGCACGATTTAACAAGCATGGCCTACTCCTAGCAGAACTAGGCAATCACTATAGTGACCACCGACGGGCCCACTAGTGCCTAGTCGATCGAGTAGTCTTCGCTCATTCACAAGCACTTCAAACGCCGACCCAAACGTGGGCGTTCGCACTATTTAGAAGCTCAAACGAGCTAGACCAAAAAGACCGTCTCAAAGTCA
The DNA here is from genome assembly GCA_023531295.1 of Papaver armeniacum. NCBI lineage: Eukaryota > Viridiplantae > Streptophyta > Magnoliopsida > Ranunculales > Papaveraceae > Papaver > Papaver armeniacum. Next base: position 504 of record JAJJWW010014895.1, read on the forward strand.
TCACGTCAGTCCAACTTGGTCAGCCAAGTTGGACGTCTTAGGTGAGCTTTGGGAGATCAAAAGGGCGCCGTAGCAATCACCGGCGGGCCCACTAGTTCTCCAGTGGATCGAATCCCATGTTGCCCATTCACAATCGCTTCAAACGCTGACCCAAACGTGGGCGTTTGCGCTGCGTAAAAACAAAGCTCGAACGAGCTAAGACCGTAAAACGGTCTCAAAAGCCATCATATCCGCCCAACTTCACCAACCTAGTTGGACGGCTTAGATCTTCCTACGAATGATTAGAGAAGTACCAACATGATCATTGGCGGCCCCACTTTCCCCTTTGACGATGGACTTGCCTATGGCAAGCCTATAGGGTGCTCGACCGCTTGCACAAACTTGAGCAGACACGTTTTGTTCAAAAACCCTAATTTAGGTCACGACAGTACATAACTGTCGCAGATTGATCACAACCATCCATCTTCGCCAGCCTAAACGAGCGGCATAGATATAGATTCAAGTGGTCCCGAAGGTGTTAACGTGATCATTTAGGACTTACCTTTACACGTGATTGACCGACCTACGCAAACTAGGGCACAATGCCTCGAAACTCACGCCCAAAGAGGAGTGGGCCACATGGCTCCCTAAACCATAAAGCTACATCAATGGCAGTATGCAACTGCCGCAAAACATCTCGTCCATCCAACTTTGCTAACCTAGTTGGATGGTGTGGATTTGTTCTACGGAAACAAGCAAAGCAACATTGTAGAGGTCGGACATCCCTCTTTCGCATGAGGTGATCGACCAAGTGATGACCTGACCGAAGGGTCCTCAAGCGATCACCCAAAGGCGGTCGATCATGCTGCCTCCTTTAATACGCCTATCCACGACTTATTCAATCAGGCTCTAAAATAATGATGCTTCATACACATCGATTAGTTTGAGCTGCTTAAATGCGATGCTTCACATGCATCGAACACATACAATATCTTATATTGTCCTCACAAACAACTTAGTTGTGTCACCTAATAGCACATGCTATTCTTCGCGGTGGGTCCCACAACTTGACCCACTTATTCGAGACATCAAACATGTCACAAGGCGGGGATGCTTATCGGGGTATTGGTCTCGGCGGTTTACGGCTTGCCGGTGCAGCAACGCGTCCATTACGAGAACGTGTTAGGAAAAGAGGTGGTTAACAATGATGAAGTAGTGGGTGAAGGTGTGATCACGCAATGATCACCACCTCTTACACAACTCCATTACTCCACCACTTAACTTCCTCCACTTCCTACGAGATCAGGGTTGCGCTCAAATGACTTGTATAAATAGATTTTCAATCTATTTCGAAAAAAAGAACACAAGTATCCAGAAACCATTTTCTGATGCACAAGTCATAAACAACCACACCTTCCTTCATAATTCAACATTCTGATCTCAAACACCTTCGAATTGAATTTGGAACGACCATTTCTTAGTTTAGGCTTTAGTCTTGCGTATTGATTTCTCGAACCTAAAAGCATTCCCTCGGTGCAAGTGCATTTGTTTAGGGTTTAGATTCGATTCTCATTCAACACACCCCAAATTACCAAAAACAACAGAATCAGTTTTTACCTCAAAACAACTGGCGACCACAGCGGGAGATTAATCTCTCGGTTGCAAGATCAATTTTCAATTTCATTTCAATTTTCTCAAAATTCAAAATAGCGGATCTTAGGTCTGGATCGGCGACCAATTCTGGTGGAACTAGCACTCACAACACTCTCAGCGCTGATGTCCGTGTCAGTGGCACTACCATACAGCCTGTCAATACGATCAATACATCTCGTGGAACTACGTCTTCTACCACCAACATCAGCGGAGCAGGAGATATTCCCTCGGTAACACCTCCCATCACCAGAGCCAGAGCAGCCACAAACCCCAACATTTCTTCAAGTGTAACGCCTCCGGTCATCACCAGAGCAGTTGTTACTCCCCCGTCAGGACGAGGGGCCGGAGGAATCAGAGGATGTCAACCCCCTATTACCATTGTTGATTTGATGGAGAGGCAGGAAATTCTCGCTAAGGCTCAGACAGACATGTTTTCGACTCAGAAAGAGGTACTCACTTTCCTCAATACATTAACAGAAAGATTGCCACAAGAGTCATGACAGCCCCGGAACCAACAAGGAGTACCTTCAACACGCCTGACGTGAGTGCTTCAGCAGGACGTGCCTACCTAGATGAAGAAGCTCGTATTGCTCCTGAATGCCCATTGGAAAGGAACCGACCATCTAATTTCATCACTCGTGAGGATCTGGAACGACTTCTCCAAAATCATGGAAAGGAAAACTCGGTGGACCTGTGAAAATGTGAGGGTGCCCAAATATACCTCAAGCTAAAACTTTTCCTACCTATACGTCCTTTCTCTGAAAGTGATTGTCTATGGAATGATTCGAGACAATACAAATAATCGGTTCACACTTCGTGTGATCGTCTATGGATACGAGATCGAGACAATATAACAACGAAGTATTTTTACTTGATACAAAGGAATTCAAACTTAACCAAACACAATAGGATTGCTTATCAAGTAAATAGGAATTAACGTTTGTGTAATTTACTTTAATTATAATAAGACAATTATAATGCGGAAAATAAAAGTAAATGACATAGCAAGATTTTGTTAACGAAGAAACCGTAAATGCAGAAAAACCCCGGGACCTTGTCCGGTGAATACCTCTGAGATTAAGCCATACACAAAATTACACCTAACTTCGTATAGTTGAGACCAAGTAACTAACCCTATAGTTCACTTAGTTCCGTCAGTATTCCCACGCCTCCAACTTATGAATAAGTCACGTACTTGGAACAATTCCTTTGGTTCGTATTCCAAAAAGTAAAGGACAACAAATCTGTTTGGTATCAACTCTATTCAACCAAGTGATATGAGTCAGACAAAGGCTCTTCCGTTTATCTTAACATAAACTCCTTCGTCAGGTCTTTAGATCTATCTTATGTTCAATCACCCTAAGGTAATCGTTTAAGATTAAGCCAACAACACCTTTAATCCGAATAATCGTGTTGATGCCGATCTACTCAATTAATCAATCTAATCTACCACAATGATAAACCGATTATTAATTGGATCCTCTTTTTCCCAAACAAGTATTGTGCACACCAAAGATTATAAAACCCAAGTCAGATCTTTAATATCTTCTTTGTCTTCAAATCTTCTTAAATCTTCAATAAAACCTCGCACACAATCACTTGAATCTTTTGTGATCAATCACGCACGTAACAGAAATGTTAACAATGGATTATCACAAGATAGTCTTTAGAACTAACAACAGTCTAAAGATCCTCATTTAAACTCGAACTAGTTTGAGCGAATCTTACATCAGAAGAGAAGATTCTCAAGAATAAACAAACTAGGTGCAATTAGATTTCAACCACCGTTAGTCAATCAAATCAATCAAAAACAAAGATAAACCGCAATTATCTAGTTTCCCACCAACAAGGTCGCGCTAGAGCTTCTCAATCCCAAAGAAGACTTTAAATTGAGCGGACGTAAGAGATTTCGCCTAATTAGGTTACTCTCCTCTGCGAATAGGCGGCTACACTAGTAACAACAACAAAAGAGTAAATCTGTTGTTTCGAAGGATTAGTTTACTAGAAAGGCAAACTTCGTGTATTTATAGACAAGGAAGTTTGGACACCAAGGAATTTCCAAAACCGAAAATATTCTCAAGATATTCATTAAAGCACAAATTCGGTTTCCATAATTCCCGGAAATGCTCATCCAAAAATAACAATCGAAATCTCTTCGGAAAATATAATTAATAAATGCACATTACTAATTCTGTAATTTCCTACAAAATGAAATTAATAACCTTAATTAAAAGATTCTTAACTCACTTATGTTTCGATCCTGGGATTCTCTTCCCTTAGCCGTTAAGGAATATCTTTGAACAATTATAGAAATAAACATTCACGGCCCACGTGTTCAAAGTTTGTCGACATCTTAAATTTGTAAGTTCTCTTTCACACTTACAACCTTGATACCAATTTTCCACACTTCCAAACAAGTTTAGAATTGGTTCATCGACTTTCAAGAACTATGTGATTGATCAAACCAACATTCAATCACAATCATGGGTTTAACGGTTCTACCAAAATAAGTTTCGGTTCTACCAAAACAAGTTTCGGTTCTACCTCCATGTGAGTACTTGTGCATAGTTACACTAGCTTTCCAAAATTTGGTTGACTAGGTACTAGGATCGGTTCCCCACATATATATGGTATGTAACTTATATGTGTTGCACATGTCCATAGGATCGGTTCCCCTTTTCCTAAAAACGTGTTGCACATGTCCATAGGATCGGTTCCCCTTTCTTCTATAAACCTTGTTGCACCCCATACAAGGATCGGTTCCCCTTGATGTACTGCACCCCTTACTAGGATCGGTTCCCCTTTCCCAAAAGTTGTCAGACATACAAACTCGATCATACCACAGGTGATTACTTAAGATCGGTTTTATTAATAAAAGTTATACCAATACATAAGTCGGGCCTTTGTGAGTAGTTTTACCAAAGAACACAACAAGTTGTGAGCATATTGGTTGTTATACTCTATCACACATATTGTTTGTTCATAAGATTTGCAATGAATAACAAAACCAATAACACTCAAGCGAGTAATTTCCTTTAATGGTCCACAAACAAGTTTATGAACTTACTGCTTCCTTTGTTTTCAAACGCATGTAAACATTGTTCCCTAGGATGAAATCCTCACCTCATACCCATACATAATCACAATAGCATTCAAATGATTATAGCGATGTCTTATCTACAAAGTTTAATGGTTAAGCAATAAACCACGTATTGTATTCTTTAATACTATGTCTATCTAGAGTTCATATATGCTTCACAGTTATGTTTTCAATATGCACGACTTGAAAGATACGTTAGGGAATGAAACAGTTCAAGTCAAATATCACTAACCTCAAGTGGAAGGATGATTGTTGTCGTTGTAGCTCCTTGTGTAGGATCATAATATCGCAACGTACAGGGCTCGCGGGGTTAATAAACAACGATGTCGCGAGGCAGTCGTAGACAGCTAAAATAAACGAAGCAATGAATAACGACAAGCAAAACATAAAGGAGACGTGAAACTTGGCGAGGGTTAAGGAGTGTCGCGAGAGCGAATGTTTGTGCATTTGCGACACTTCGCGGGACATTCCCGAAAATAAAGGATAGCTAGTTGTCATCCACTATGTATTACCCTATATAAAAAGTTGAGTGAATCATTGTGAGGAGAGATCTTTTTGGAATTGTTAGGCAAGTCATTAGGAGAGAGAAAGTTTAAGAGTGTTTTAATTCCTAAGTGTAATTCTATTTTCTGTGTAAAACATTTCATGGATTCAATCCATAAATATTCTCGATCTTACATCTTTCAATGGATTGATTAAGCAAAATTGAGTAAGGTGTGTAGTGTGGGATTTCCTGCTACTACATATGCGCTAGAAATGAGGACGAGCGAGAGATTGACGCAGAAATTGGAAAGAATTTGGATTAACAGAGAGAAGGTTTAGAGAAGATACTCAAGAATTCATTGGAAAAGAAAAAATGGCTAGAAGAAGAAATGTACAAGGGCAACCAACGATTGTAAGAAGAAGTGGGAGACTTCTTTGGAGAAAGGAGGAATGAAACAGGGAGAATCGTCAAGGATGAATATGAGAAACGATGGAGAAGATCAAAACCCACCACCGATCTCCCCGAGTAGCAAACGCGGGTGTGGATTATGATAGAGTAAGTGTACATACTTGGAGATCGATTACGAAGACGAGAGGGAAGAGGAGCAAAGAACTGGTGAACAATGGACAAGGAGAGCAAGGAATGAATGGAGAAATGAATCCGGGAAACGAAGAAATCGCGGCATTAGAAAGATTGAGACAAACAATACACGAAGAGAGACGGCTAGAGGCGGAGGAACGAGCAAACTTGACAAGACGGGAATCATGAATTGAGGATGGAAAATATGAGGTTGCAAAATAGGAGATCAAGAAGTAGCGTGAGATCAAGTTCAAGATCGAATAGGAAGAAAGAAGGAGAGTTTTACCAACGAGAAAGTACCGAGGAAGAAACACAAAATCCAAATACTGAGCATGGCGAGAGAAGAGGGGAAATGGAAGATCGTTATATTCCTCGGCCAGAAAATCTTCAAAATGAGCGGAATAGGGAAAATCAAGGAAACATGCAACTCCAAGGGCCGAATGACCCAAACTTGAGGGGAGAATAATCTTGCACGGGAGAGAAGAGTTGAGAAGAAACCGAGAGATCGAGGATGACATTGAGAGACACTACATTGAACAAAGCGCGACTAGCTCGCGAGAGAGAAAGGATAAGAGCGAGAATGGAAAATCAAGAGATGGAAGAGGCAATCCGTGGAATAACCATGACAACCGAAAGAAAGAAGAAGGGAACAAAATCGTACCAATAGAAATATTAATGAAGAATATGAGAGGGTGCGAGATGAGAGCCGAGAGACAGACCAAGAAGAGAGAACAACCGATGTAATGGTATGCGAATTGATGAAAGAAACGAAGAAGAGCGTCGCGAGGAAAGAAGAGGAGAAAATAATGAGCGGGAAGGTCAAAATAGGCACGAGAGAAGAAGGAGAGAGGAGAGCTAAAAAGACCAGTGAGTAGAAACAAATTCTCGAGGCAAATGAACAAATCTTAAGAGAATCGGGTGAGATGAGAGGATTCTTGAATAATAGAAGGGAAGGAGGAAGGAAACAATCGGGCGAAGCCATCGCGAAGCCGCGAAGAATCCCTTCACGCTAGAAGTACATATGGGAGGAATACCTCCTAAGTGCAATCTACCCTGCATTAACCAACATTTTTGATGGAACAACCTGTGCGGTACAACATATTAAGGCTTATATGAGATGTATGCTACAATGGGAGAATCATGATGCAATACTATGCAAATATTTTGCATCAAGCTTAATAGGAGAAGCACTAAAATGGTTTGAAGGTCTGCCAAGGAACACAATCACATCATTTAACCATTTACAAGCCACATTCCTGGGAGCGTACATAAGTAACAACTCCTCGCGACCAGTATTGAAGATGTATTCGAGTTGAAACAAAGGGTTGGCGAGAGCTTAAGACGAGTTGACAATAAGATGGAGGACCATGTGTAGCGAAATGGCGGGGACGGGTTGAGGAAAGATATCTCATACTCTCATTTGTGAATGCTCTCTTCGCGACCAACTTGTTATACATTCAAATTTTTAGAATCAAAAATACAATCACGATGGCGAAGCTCGAGAATTACGGGGAAGAATATATTGCCTTAGAAGAAACGGAGAATGAAATGAATTCTTATCCGATCGCGAACACAAGCTCTAACGCCGCGAATGCAAGCTTGCTGCCTCAATTCATAAATACTGATGGCGAGCACTTCGCAAGGACGCGAGGCAAGGAAAGGCGATGAGGGACGAGAAGATAGTAGCCATGGGAAGCCACGATCAAGAAGAGTTTGAGCGAGAAAGGAACTATTACAACCGTAATGACAATAATAAGATTCAGAGGTTAGATCATGTGCAAGAAACTTATGGTGGACGAAGGCAAAATAACCGTGGAGGGCGGAGAAGTCACGAGAATAGTATGGGAGCAGATTAAGATGCCTCCATTTTGAATGCTAGTGTAGAAAAGATCCGGGAAGCTATACTTGTGATGGAAAATGTACCGACACCTTGGAACGTGGGAATGGAACCACCACCGGGCGATAGAAGTCATGAGTTTTGTTCTTACCATCGCTTCCATGGGCATCAAACAAACGATTGTAGAAACATAAAGAGAATTATTCTCGGGATGATTGATCGGGGAAGCTGAATCACTTTCTAAAGGGAGAAGAAGCAGGCCGAGGCATTACCACCACCACCGAGAGATGCCTGAGAACGGTGTCGGCGAAAGGAAAGGAAACATTTGTGATAGAAATCGGGACAAAAGCTAAAAATTTGAATTGCAACTCTATCGTCCACTCCTATCGCACTCATCGAAGATTTTCATGACAACGTGCTCGGTAGAGTCTTTGCGAGAGATGCTAATGATAAAGAAATAATGAGTCAAGCGAGAACGACGTGATTAGAGAAGTGGCAGGTGAAGACTATTTCTTTCTCTGCAGATGAAGTGCCAAAAGGAAGAGAAACACATGATAGCCCGTTGGTTATGAAACTAGAGATTAACCCAAAACCGATTGATGGAGAAGATGATGAAGCGAGAAGCTTTTTGGGCGATCAACCGAATCTAATCGATCTAGGAAGTTCGGTGAATATTCTTTTTTACCATACTTATAAGACGATGGGAGGAAAGGATGAGGATTTGATCCCCTCAACATACAAGATATATGGCTTTAATGGCACTGCAAACAAGCCAAAGGGAGAGGTTCACATGAGAATACCTCTACAAGGATTATCAACTGATGTTTTATTCTGTGTGGTTGATGTGGAATCCCCGTATAATGCACTGATTGGGAGGCCATGGCTTCATGAAATTTTGGGGGTCGCATCAACATACCACCAATGTATAAAATTTCCACATCCAAACGGCATTGGTATCATCCAGGGAGATTGGAAGGAGTCGCAACAATGTCATGAGGTCGATATAGAAAGCTGCGAAGAAAGAAATGCCAAAAGAAAGGGTTGGAAGCAACATGTGAGAGATGAACAGAGAAAGGAAAAGCTGATGGTAGATGCTATAGAAGTAAGGACTGAACATACATCGCGAGGCGAATATTATGATAACGAAGAGGCGAAGGATATGAAGAACAAAGACACATGAGAAATGAATAATCAACAAAAGCGGAGAAAAGGTAGCGATTGAAGTAATGATGTGTGAGGATTTTGCAGATCAAGAGTACCCGAGAATTCGATTAAGACACAAAATGAAAATACAACAAATGAAATGGACATATGCGAATGCTTCGCAAACAAATATCAACAAATAATGAAACATGAATGATTGAATGATTTAACAAAGATGAATGCGCAAAAGAATGGGACGAACCTTTATGGCGTACACCCTAGTTCGCGAATAACATTTCGTAAGAGGCAAATGTAAGACCTAAAGTGCGTCATATAAGGGGTATCTCTCGCCATGGTTCGGGGGAAGGTTACAGCTCCTGAAGCCTAAACCATGAAAATTTGGGGCCCATGAAAGCCTATCCGGGAGAGGTACCTTGGATTCCCAACTATATATGTAGGTTATACGGTTGGGCGACCGAGGGTCTCTTCCAAGGAGTCGAGTGTATGCTCAAGGCGCCGAGGTACACGGTTGAGCCGAGTGCCGGGATGGATGAACCTACCCTGGCCATTTCTTGGCAAGTCTTGGCATGCGTTGCACTCGCCGAAGAAAACTCCACTTAGGGTGCGGCCTCGTAACCATAAACCCTATAGGTATAAGGGATAAGAGGCATGGAAAACTTAGTTGTTGTTAAGACCGGATGGGAGGAGCTAGTCTTGTATGGCGATGTTTCGCCTCCTTGAAGGGGCAAGCTGGGAGATGATAAGGGCGACGCTCTCCATTAGGGGGAGTGTCAAAACAGACGCAAATGTCATAAGGCTATGTTTTCGCAAGAGAATTTAGGCTCGTCATATTTGTGCAATAATCCTGCAGAGGCAATAATACTAACGCGAGGGTAAGGCGAGATCAATGGGTCTTTACACGAAAGTGTACGGACGTCCTACGATTTCGTCGCAAGGCAGCAATGTCATGGGGCTTTATGTTCGCAAGGATATCTAGGCCTGTCATATTGTCGCAACTAAAACATCTGCGAGGCAAAAATACTTGGAAAATGATAAGGCAAGATCAATGGGTCTTTACATGCAAGTGTAAAGACGTCCTCATGATTTTGTCGCGATGAAAGGTGGCAGGGGAAGACCTCTAATTAGGGAGGTCTAACTTGGAAGACCACGCAAAAATGATAAGGCAAGGTTAATGGGCCTTTGCATGAAAATGTAGAGGCGGCTGCGACCTTGTCGCAACAAAAAGAGATAGAATTCTCAATTCATGAAGATACCCGCGACCAAGTCGCGACGATACATTTCCATAAAAATGAAATTGTTATCCAACAAAATACATGATGACACCAAAAATCTTCCATCATCGAAGATAAATAACGAGAGGCAAGTATGGGAATGGAAAAGATGGAATATTGTTATTCATCTTCCGATGAAAGAGTTATACATCAATAATGCTAGCCAATTATATTACAAGGGAGAATTGCCAAAAAAGGGGGATGAAGATTGAATTTACGGAAATGTACATTACAATAAAGAGATACAGAAATGTACAGTAATTACAGGCAGCAAAAAGAAAGCAAAAAGAATTATTTCTTTGGTGATTCTTCTCCTTTATCTCGATTCTTGATTTTATCATTCTCATCGCTGAATTTTCTCCTTCGCTAGCCTCACTATCGTAAAACGCCCGAGACAGGCACATTCTCGGGAACTTCTTGAGAGAAAGCCCGAGGATATGAATGAAGTGGGATTTTGTGGTCATTACAAACATACTCCATGGCTTTGTTGCGAAAACGAACAGCATCATTATTAAAATTCGCCACTGTCGTTGCAAATTGTTTCTTCAACTTGGAATACTTATTATTGCGGAGGAGAGATTACATGCGAGATGTTGTTTTTGATTCAAGTTCTTCAATCCTGTTGGGAAATTCCTTGCGAGTTGCTCTTTCGGATTCAAGCTCTGCAATCCTAGCTTGAAATCTTTTCTCTAAGATTCTACAAAGAAGTAACAACAAATTAATGATTTATAAACGGTACAACGGGGAATAAGAAACAAGAAGGTATAATAAGCAACCTTCTCTGTCAGATATCATATCTTTAACCAAGGAAGTATGCTCGGCATGAAGACTAACATCAACACCTAGGTTATTTCTGGCATTATCTAAAACTTTCGCAGCCCAGGCGAATTCATCATCATTATTTATAACAAGGAGTGAACGAATTTGATCTTCTCGCTCACTAAGTAAGGAATTATGGCGAAGCAATTCATCTCGCTCAATTTGTAGCTCAAGAAGAGATTTTTGAAATGTTGCTAATGCTTGTGCACCATTATTAGCAATGCGATCTTTGTCATCTATATGGTCACTAATTTTCTTCCTCAAAATTTTGGTTTCTTTATGAGACTCAAGAAACATTTGTTTAAATTGGTTGGCTGTACTTAAACCAGATCTATGTTCAATTTCTAAAAGGCGATATTTGGTCTGGAGTTCATTTAATGAAAGGGAGTTAATTTTGTTCGATGAACTACTTAAAGAATTGTTGAGGTGAGCGAGAAGAAGGTTATTATCCATAGGTTCAGGAAATGTATGGAGAAGAATAGCCTCATCGGAGAGATTATATACATCTGCGAAAATAATAAGTTAGGGGGCAATATGCGACCGATAAAACAAAAATAGTAAAAGGAGGAAAAATTTTATACCATAAAGTTCTTTGATTAGCGTCGAAGAGTGGACACCCTATCTTTTTGGGAGTCAAGTTCGGTATTCAACTTTTGAATTCTCTCGTCTTTATCGCGAGGCAGACGCGACTTCAATTTCTAGTTCTCGAATCCTCTTGTTTAATTGAGAATTCTTCCTTTCAAGATTGTTGCGTCTTCTCTCAAGATCTGAGGCAATTACAAAAGAAGTCCTCCCAACCTATGAAAGAAGATAGAAAAACCATTAATACATATACATTTAAACAATATAAAGTCAATGGGGAAATATGACTGTATGCATACCAAAGATCCAAGTGCATTCAAGAAGTTAGGAGACACGATTCTAGAGGCTCCATTGAAAGAATCATTGCCCTCTAGTAAAGTAGCATTACACACATTTGCGAGAGTCCCGCAAAGAGAAGCTAGGGGAGCATCTCCCATTCCTTGGAAAGAGTCTGAGAAGATGCTAGATAACCGATCCATAGGAGAAGCGGCCGGTGGAGTCTTTTTAGCGAGAGAGAGATTCGAATCATGGTCATCTTCATCGGAAGATTCGGAGTTTGAGTTGAGGCGAGAAGAAGTGAGCCTTTCGCTTCTTAGATAATGGAGCGGAAGATTTATCTTTGCGAGCAGCAGGTTTACCCTTACTTCTAGTCTTCGAGCTAAAACTTCTTCAACTCCAACCTTCGCGTACGCGTTAAGATAAGAAACAGAGGCAACAATATTGTTTTAAATAAAAAGAAAGGAAATGTTTCTTACTTCACTCGTAGCGATCGAAGCAATGTCGAGTATCCTCCGACGGATCCTTCTTGTAGCTCCTTCTTAATCTGGTTATCCCGAAAGATTTCACAAACTCAAAGCAATGATAGAAAGAAAGTTGCGAAAGCAAAATTTGAAGTAGGAAACATACCTCATTCGCCTTCTCGGGCCATTTGAATTCCCAAGGATGATATCTGCGAGATTTGCAGGAAGAATATGCGAGCCCGCGATGTAAGGGCCATTTAAGACCAAGGGTACAACCCACCACTTCTCATCTTTGGAATGACGAGGAGAAGTATTATTGCACAGGTGCCAATCAATATCTTGCATGAGTAATTTATCTTGAGGACATTATCCTTTTTCTTCAAGCGAATGCCCAGGCCGAGATTTCACATTCACCATAGTTATCATTGCATAATTTTCAAAAAAGTTTTCTCTGAGTGTACTTCTCAGCGGCTATTTCCAAATCTGCGAATTTGGGGTTTCTGACAGAATTAGGGTATAAAGATCCTTTGCCAGCACCGCGGTTCGCGAACTCAAGCATCAGGCGAATGCAATCGCCACTTAATTGATAAACGGCCGAGAGAACTTTTCATGGGCCAAGATTTCATAAAATAAAGGCATCTCGGGATTGTATAAGGGGATGGGAAGTCCTGCGAGAAGTCGACCCAAGCGAGACAATAATTTTTGATCATCACAATGATGATCATAAAACAATTTTGCGAAAGAATAGATGAAGGTTCTTGATTGGGAATGGTTGATAGAGTAAAACCCGTCTCTATCAATTTCGTTTAACTTCTTCAAAAGAAAACTTGTATGCACGACTCATAGAGGCCATTATCAGTATGGGAATGAATGGGAGGTTGGAGATTAAGATCAGCGTTAGAAGAGACGAAGAAAGGAGTTGCAGTAGCAGGAGCGTAAATTGCGGAAGGAGAGAGTCAAAGAAAAGTTGCAGAGAGAAACTAAAGGATGAAAAGAAGAGAAAAAGAAAACTATATATAGGGAAAAAGATCCTCGAAAAAAACGAGGTCATTTAATGCGCGAAGAGACATGAACGGTCAAGAATCAGCGGTTAAAAGAGACGTGTCAAGAAAAGACATTAATAATCAAAATCCGTGTAAAAGTACAAAACTGAAACAGATAAAAATAAGCAGTCGCGGCAAATCAAAAGAATCACTCTCATGATACTCTTCCCTTCGCAGGAGAAGTATGAGGAGAGACAGGAGACGATACTTCGTATATATCTAAAAGAAGCTTCGGAACTTCGCAAAAGAATAGAGGCAAGTACGTACTTTTCAAGTACAGTATTCTTCTGCTCGTTCCTTCATCAACAAAGATCAAAGATTACTACAACAACGGATTTTTCCTTGGAGATCGCTCTTCAAGCGATATTCAAGGAAAAAGAGGCAAGATGTAGGATCATAATATCGCAACGTACAGGGCTCGCGGGGTTAATAAACAACGATGTCGCGAGGCAGTCGTAGACAGCTAAAATAAACGACGCAATGAATAACGACAAGCAAAACATAAAGGAGACGTGAAACTTGGCGAGGGTTAAGGAGTGTCGCGAGAACGAATGTTTGTGCATTTGCGACACTTCGCGGGACATTCCCGAAAATAAAGGATAACTAGCTGTCATCCACTATGTATTACCCTATATAAAGGGCTGAGTGAATCTGTTGTGAGGGAGAGATCTTTTTGGAATTGTTAGGCAAGTCATTAGGAGAGAGAAAGTTTAAGAGTGTTTTAATTCCTAAGTGTAATTCTATTTTCCTGTGTAAAACATTTCATGGATTCAATCAATAAATATTCTCGATCTTACATCTTTCAATGGATTGATTAAGCAAAATTGAGTAAGGTGTGTAGTGTGGGATTTCCTGCTACTACACCTTGCTTCTTCACATCTTCAAGTCTTCGCAATACTTGTAATGTCTCATATCCTAATAGTTTCAAGCTAACCTATACGAAGTTGACTCTAGTACATAATCAAGCGACTCTTAACATGAGTTTTGATTCACTAAAATATGACAACCAAACTTGACATACCAACGCTTGGTGGGTTCAACCGAGCCATGCTCTAACAATCTCCCCCCTTGTCAATTTTAGTGACAAAAATCTTCAACAACACAATAAAATGCTTACATTTAATCCTTGAAAATGCCGATGTTGATATTATAATAACAAAGCTATTACTCCCCCTAAGGAAGATAGGTAGATATTCAATCCGCAAGTCTTTGTTATACCACTTCATATGACATGTTACTCCCCCTTAGTCTGTGCTTTCACTCTTTCGTTAGATAAACATTCAAGTACCAATGTTCTTTTCCCTAGCGATGCCAATCAATATAAAATCAATGCCAGCATCACCTGTTTACTCCATATATTTCTCCCCCTTTTTGTCACAAAAATGACAAAGAAACGAAAAAATAAAGGACAACACAAAAAGAATCTTACAAATCTCGAGAATAGACTTGCAAACCGTAGAGTTAGGCACGAGGGTTCCACACATCATGTTCTGATAACCAATATCAAAATCGAAACTACAAGTAGTCTTATTTTGATATGTTACCAAAGAAACAACTATCCGAAACAATTTTTCCAATTTAGTTTAGCAAACCAAAAACAACTAAGCATATTAGTCCCTTTGCTAAACCGATTGTTCAAAAACAACCGCTTAATTCGATAAGACCAAAATAAAGGTAAACTCCATTTTTCTCATCAGGTTTTAATTATCTATAAACTTAGACCTTTCAATTTTAAACAAGACAAGTACTAGGTACATGTTAGTTAACTAGCATTTCTTGTTTAGGCATTCGATTAGACTTGAATAACCGAAACCTCACTTCGATAAGTCTAACTAAGATCAGAATTAACTTAGTTTATCTTATCCGGAATTGAATTGGACTAAACAACTCATCCCGTACACATATTATTTCGTTAAGGCATAAATAATTCATACAAACCAAAATAAATCAACTTGCATAATTATTCACCTCAATCGGAAGCAATTGAAACAACATAGACATTATAAGCACCGCAATTGCACCGTAATTTTGTAAGCCTAAACGATTGATACCATACAAGAGCAAGATAGCAATAGTTTTTCTTAACCGGAACTAATTGAATCACACACACACATCAATTGTACCGAAATTTTATAAGCCTAAACAATTGATACCACACAATAAAGCAAGATAACAATAGTTTTTCTTAACAGGAAAACAATTAACTAACAAGATTTTTACCTTCAATTTCGCATCCACTTCTCCAATATGACTGCATCTTCGTCCAGGGAGAATTGATATCAAAATATCACCACGTTGTCATCCTTATGCGTGAACAAAAGAATAACAACACACCTCAACCTTTATGAGAGAAAGGTTGAAAACCGGTTTTAACAATTGCAAGCAAAAGTTGAAAACCGTCGAAACACATATGCTTTTATGCTAAACCAAAACTGATTCAACATATTGTGACTTTTTCACATACTGTTTCTATCACTCATAATCCTTTGATAAAGCCTACCTACTAGGGCTAGAACTTAATCCCACTAAATCAAAAAGTCACCCAAACCATGAGGGTTCACAATATATGAGATCGAATATTAAGGTAGTAAAACGAAATCAAACATCCCATATGTAGGAGAATATCGCGACATCAATACTTCGCGAGATCAATAAACAACAACATTGCGAAAGTGTCGCAAATGAGTAATATAAATGACGCAATGAATGACGACAGCTAAAACACGAGAAAGATGTGAAGACCTAGCGAGATCTAGGAGAGCTGCGAGATTATATATTTGTACACTTGCGATATTTCGCAAGTCATTCCCGAAAATAAAGGACATCTTAGTTGTCATCCATTGTGTAATACCCTATATAAGGAGTCGAGCAGGACTGTTGAAGAGATATCTTTTTCCGAGTGTTATGTAAGTCGTTAAGAGAGAGAAAGTTAGTAGTGATTGTAATTTCTTTAGCTCTTTTACATTTTATCTTGTAAACATTCAAGGAATTAATCAATAAAAATCATAGTTGTTCATCTTCAAATGTCTTAGCTGTGTGGATTCTTGTGAGGGGTGTAGTGTAGGATTTCCTGCAACTACATATTGGCGCTAGAAACAGGGAGAGAGTAAGGATTGACATCGTGATTTGAAAGAATTTGGAGCAGTAGGGAAGGAATTTCATATAATTTTCAACAGTTTACCAAAATTAAGAAATGGCTAGAAGAAGAAATGCATCGAGCAACCAACACTGTTAGAAGGAGTAGGAGACTTGCTGGAGAAGGGAGAAATGAAATGGGAGAATCCTCAAGAATGAACATAAGGAATAATGAAGAAAATCAAATTCAATCACCAATTCAACCAGTAGCGAATAGAACTATGGATTATGATAGAGTAAGCGTACATACTTGGAGGTCAGATTCTGTGGACGAAAAGGGAGAAGAACAACAATTGATAAACAATGGACAAGTGGAGAGAGACCGAGAAGGGATTGGAGAAATAATTCATGGAAATGAAGAGATCGCAGCATTAGAGGCGTTGAGACAAACAATACATGAAGAAAGACGATTAGAGGCAGAGAACGTGCAAATTTGACAAGACAAAATCATGAGTTGAGGATGGAAAACATGAGATTACAAAATGAAGGTCGAGAAGCACTACAAGGTCAAGCTCAAGATCAGTTAGAGAGGAAAGAAGGAGAATTTTACCTACAGAAAATGCTGATGAAGAAAACAAAGAAGAAGCGCAAAATCCAGGCATAGAACATTGCGAGAGAAGAGAAATGATGGAAGATCGTTATATCCCATGTCCCGAGACTCTTCAAAATGGGCAGAATGATGGAAATCAAGGAAATAGGCAGCGTCAGAGGCAGAATAATCTAGTTGATGAAGAAAATCAAGAAGAAGGAAGAATAATATTGCATGGGAGAGAAGCACAGAGGAAGCAAAAAGAGATTGAAGATGAAATTGAAAGACATTATGTTGAGCAAGCACGTCTAGCTTGCGAGAGAGAAAGATTGAGAGCATAAATGGAGGAACAGGAGTTAGAAGAGGCAATTCGCCAGAATAATCATGATAATCGAGAAAGAAGGCGAGAACAAAATCGCAACAATGATAATATTAATGAAGAATATGAAAGAGTACAAAGGAGAGCTGATAGGCAACAAAGAAGAGAAATTGATAGGTATAACGGTGTGCGAATTCGTGAAAGAAATGAAGGAGAAGATCGTAGAGAAATACGAGAAGAGAATGATGAACAAGAAAGTCAAAGTAGACATGAATGCAGGAGAAGAGAAGCGGAACTAAAAAGACCAATGGATTCAAATTCTCGATGTAAATGAACAAATTTTGAGAGAATTGGCATAAATGAGAGGAATGATGAACATGTAAAAGGGGGAGGAGGAAAGAGACGGGTTGGATGAAGCCATAGAAGAAGTCTGTGAAAACTCCGTTCACACAAGAGATACAATTAGGAGGAATACCACCGAAGTGCAACTTACCTACATTAACCAAAGATTTTCGATGGAACAACTTGTGCGATACAAAGATATCAAAGCTTATATGAGATGTATGTTACAATGGGAAAATCATGATGCTATATTGTGCAAATATTTTGCATCAAGTTTGACAGGAGAAGCTTTGAAATGGTTTGAAGGACTACCGAAGAATACAATAACATCTTTACTTGCAGGCTATATTTTTAGGGGCATATATAAGTAATAATTCCTCGCGACCCAGTATTGAAGATGTGTTTGGGTTAAAATAAAGGGTTGGTAAAAGTTTGACGCATCTAACTGTGAGATGGAAGACAATGTGTAGCGAAATGGCTGGTCGTGTAGAGGCGAGATGTCTCATCTTATCATTCATTAATGCTATGTTCGCGACAAATCTGTTATATATTCAAATTTTTAGAGTCAAAAATACAATCACAATGACAGAGTTGCGAGAGATTCAGGAGGAGTATATTGCTTTAGAAGAAAAGCAAAATGAAATGGAATCATACCCTGTCGCGAATACAAGTTCAGGAGCTGCGAATGCAAGTTTGTTACCCAAATTGGTAAACACTGTGGCGAGTACCTCGCAATGTCAACAAGGAGTGATGATACCGGATGATGGTCAGCAAAAGTTGGTAGCCTGGGAAGTCGCGATCAGGAAGAATTTGAAAGAGAAATAAATTTCTACAACCGTGGCGGAAATAATAAAATTCAAAGGCTTGATCAACCGCAAGAAACCCATGGAGGTCAGAGGCATAATTATCATAGAGGGCAGCAAGGTCATAGGGTAGTATGGGAAGAAATCAAGATGCCCCCACTGAAAGCTAGTGTAGAGAAAATATGGGAAGCTATAATCTTGATGGAAAACATACCTGTACCATGGAACATGGGAATGAACCGCCTCCAGTGTGAGAAGTCATGAATTCGTTCCTATCACCATTTTCTTGGACACCTAACGAATGATTGTAGGAATATAAAAAGAATCATCCTCAGAATGATAGACCAAGGGAAGCTAAATCATTTCTTAAAATGTGAAGAGAAGACTCAACCATTACCAACACCTCCAGAAGTTCACATAGTAAATACAACAAAAGGGAAAGAAACGTTTGTAGTAGAAGTTGGAGCGAAGGCCAAAACTTGTTCTACAACTCTATCGTACATTAAATACGGGACAATTGAAGATTTTCATGATAGTGTTCTCGTAGGTTTTCGCAAGAGATGTCGACAATAGAGAAGTAATGAACATCGCGAAGACATCGCCACTAAAAGAATGGCAAACACAGATTATTTCTTTTACCGAAGAAGAGGTACCTGAGGGTGGCGAGATGCATGACAGTCCATTAGTGGTAAGATTGGAGATTAACCCAAAACCTGTTGATGATGAAGATGATCGGGCAGAAAATTCATGGGCAATAAATAGAATCTTAATTGATACTGGAAGTTCTGTAAACATCCTTTTTTACCACACTTACAAGACTATGGGAGGGAAAGACGAAGATTTGATACCTTCAACCTATAAGATTTATGGTTTTAATGGTACTGCTAATAAACCTCAAGGAGAAACTCGTATGCGAATACCACTGAAAGGATTATCAACTGAAATCTTGTTTTGCATAGTCGATGTGGAATCCCCCTATAATGCATTAATTGGGCTACCTTGGTTACATGAGATCTTGGGTGTAGCATCGACTTACCACCAGTGCATCAAATTTCCTCATCCCAGTGTTGTTGGAGTTATAAAAGGAGATTGGGCTGAGGGATAAAAGTGCTATGAAGTTGATGTGGAATCTTGCAAGGAAAGGGCTGCTCAAAAGAAGAACTAGAAACAGAACATTAAAGAAGCACAAAGAAGGGGACGGATTGATGGTGGGACGCAATAGAAGTGAGAGTCAAGATACGTTGCGAAACCAATGTCTGAAGACAGTTGGAAATTGCGATGATTTCGAAAAAGGGAAGGAAATATCAGGAAATTTAAATGAAGCAGTAGAGAGCAACAGAAGTAAGACGTGTAAGAAATGAATAATTGACTTTAGATTTGTGTAAAAAAAAAAAATTGTTTTGAAGGTAAAGACTTGTCGAAAGTACAAAGAATATGACGATTGAAGGAGGAGTACGCGAAAGTCTCATGAGATAGAACATATGAAAATCGGGTTAAATAATTAGAGCGAGATCGCAGAAAACGAAGCAAGACTATGCGATAATTTCGCAAAGATAATGAGAAGAAATAATCAAAAATCAATGAATGATTGAATGAATTGACGAAATGAAAGAATGAGTGAATGGGACGAACCTTTATGGCATACACCCTAGTTCGCAAATGATATTTCGCAAGAGGCAAATGTAAGACCTAAAGTGCGTCATATAAGGGGGTATCTCTTGACATGGCTCGGGGAAAAGGTTACACCGCCCGGAACTCCGAGTCATGAAAATTTGGGGTCAATAAAGCCCATTCGGGAGAGATACCTTGGATTTCCAACTATATAAGGTTATACCCTGGTTGGACGACCGAGGGTCTCTTCCAAGGAGTCGGAGTGTATGCTCAAGGCGCCGAGGTACACGGTTGAGCCAAGAGTGCTGGGGCATTTGAAGTGTCTCGGCCATTCTTGGCAAGTCTTGGCACATGCTTTTCGGCCGAAGAAAACTCCACTTAGGGTGCAGTCTCGTAACCATAAGCCCTATAGGTATAAGGGATAAGAGGCTGCGAAAACAATTGGTTGTTGTTAAGACCGGATGGGAGGATCTAGTCTTGTATGGCCGATGTACGCCTCCTTGAAGGGGCAACCAGGGAGATGATAAGGGCGACACCCTCCATTAGGGAGCTGATAAGTGTCTTAAGACACAAATGTCATGAGTCTCTATTTTCGCAAGAAAATTTAGGCTTGTTATATTTGTGCGATGATCCTGAAGAGGCAATAATACTAACGCGAGGTTAAGAAAGATCAATGGGTCTGTACATGAAAGTGTAAAGACGTCCTGCGATTTCGTCTCAAAGACGGCAATGTCATGGGGCTTTACGTTCGCAAGAATATTTAGGCCTGTCATATTGTCGCAAGAAAAATATCCTGCAGAGGAAAAAATACTAAAGAAATGATAAGACAGGATCAATGGGTCATTACATAAAAATGTAAAGACGTCCTGTCGTAATGAGGGGTGGCAAAATAAGACCTTTAACTAGGAAGGCAAAATAAGACCACACAAGAGCAATGATAAGGCAAGATCAATGGGTCATTACATGAAAATGTAAAGACGTCCTGCGATCTTGTCGCAATGATGAATTTCAACATAAATGAAGATAAGACCACACAAGAAATTAAGTAAGCAAATAAGCTTGCGAAAATGGCTATATTTCTTCATTTATTTGAGAAGAGTTAGCAACAGCAGTTGCGAAACTAAGAAGTATTATTACTTAAAGATTATCAATTTAATCTCTCATGTGAAAATAAATAACAGAGGCAAGTATGGGAATGATTAGAGTAAAAACTTGTTATTTATTTTCATATGATAGATTTACAGTAAGAGATTACAAAAATGGAAGGCTAGAAGGATAAATGTACAAATATCACAAGAAGAGAAAAAGGAAAATAGAGCTATCTCTCAGTTCATTCTTCTTTTTCATCAGACTCTTTATCGGACTCCTCTTCTTCGCTAGCATCACTATCAGAGACATCTAAGGAAGGCATATTTTCAGGAATTTCATCAAGAAGACAAGGATATGAAGAAAGAGGAATACTATGGTCATCGCAAACTGTCTTAATAGTTTGATTGCGAAAACGGACAGCATCATTATTGAAATTCGCTACAGTAGTTTGTAGTTGCTTCTTCAACTTGGAATACTTGTCGTTGCGAAGAGAGAGGTCCTTTGCAAGTTGTTCTTTTTTAGATTCAAGTTCTTTTATCCTTGTTTGATACCTCTTCTCAGCTTCTGCGAACGTATGATAATGGATTAGTAACTTAATAGCAATTTCACAAAAAAGAAGCGATAAAATAAAGAAGAACCATTAACAACCTTCTCTGTCAGAAATCATGTCTTTAACCAAGGCGGTTTGATCAAGCATGAAGGCTAACGTTAACACCTAAGTTATTTCGGCATTATCTAGAACTTTCGCAGCCCAAGCGAATTCATCCTCATTATTTATAAGAAGAAGAGAACGAATTTGATTCTCTCTTTCGCTAAGAACAGTATTTTGACGAATAGATTCATCACGCTCAATTTGAACTTCAAGAAGAGCTTTTTGAAATTCTGCTAATGCTTGAGCGCCTTGATTAGAAATGCGATATTTATCATCTATAAGATCGCTAACTTTCTTCCTTAAAATACTATTTTTTTATTGGGAACTAAGATGCAAGTGTTCATTTGGTTGGCTAAACTTAAGCTAGATCTATGATCTGCTTCTAAGAGACGGAGTCAGGATTGAAGTTCGTTCAAAGAAAGATGCTTGATTCTGTCATTTGAAAAGCTATTTAGAGAATTATTGAGATGGGCAAGAAGAGCATTGTTATCCATAGGCTCGGGAAATGTGTGAAGAAGAATAGCTTCATCAGAAAGGTTATAAATGTCTGCGAAAATGATAAGTCAGATAAAGAAAAGTAAATGACAAAATAAGAATAAGAAAAAGGAGAAGAATTTTGTACCATAAAGTTGTTGATTAGCATTTTGAAGGCTAGATATTTTATCCATTTGAGAAGAAGATTCAGCTTCCAATTGTTTGACTTTTTCACGAAGAACAGCAGTTTCATTTCCAAGTTCTTTATCTCTCTTGCGAAGAGAAACAGTTTCAGCCTCCAATTCTTTATTCTTTTCCTTAAGTTGAAGGTTTTTCTTTTCGAGATTGTTGCGCCTTTTCTCGAGATCTGAGGCAACAACAAAGGAAGCTCTCCCAGACTATAAAGCAAAATAAAGAAATTGTTAAGATAAGGTTTATAATTGAAATCACGCAGAAATAAAGAAATATGAATATACCAAGGCACTAAGTGCATTTAAGAAACTGGGAGTCATTGTCCTGGAAACTCCACAAAAAGAATCATTATCCGCTAGCAGGGGGCATCGCAGATATTTACGAGAGCTTCGCACGTGGAATAAAAACGATCATCTCCCATTCCTTGCATAGAATCAGAGAAAACACTAGACAGTTGCGCCATAGCAGATTCGACTGAATGATTCTCCTTCGCAAAAGAAGTGTCAACCTCATCATTATCTTCATCGGAATACTCGCACGGTTTTGGGAATTAGAGGGAGAAGAGGAATGGATTTTCCGTTTTTAGAAGATGGAGAGAAGATTTATCCTTGCGAAGAGTAATCTTATTCTTGCCTTTAGCCTTCAGCCTTCGTAAATATCATTTTCTTCAATGCCAACCTTCGCACACGAATGAAGATAAGAAACAAGAGGCAACAATATTGTTAAAAATAATAAAGAAAAATATTTCTTACTTCATCCGTGATTGAACGAAGTATCGCCAGAGTACTCTCCTTTGGATTTCTTTCGTAACTCCTTCTCAATTTGGTGATTTGAAAAATTCGCAAGATTAGATATTAGAGGAAATGAAGATTGTAAAATAAGTAAAAGTTAGGAAGTATACATCTTTTGCTTTCTCGGGCCAATTAAATACCCAAGGATGAGAATTTGCGTGATTCGCAGGGAGTATATTGGAACCTGAAATGTAAGGTCCATTCAAAAATAGCGGAAAGACACACCACTTGTCGTCTTTAGAGTATCGAGGAACATTGTTCTTGCCAGAGTGCCAATCAATATATATCATAAGTATCTTGTCGCTGGGAATATTCTCCTTTCTTTTCAGACGAGCACCCCAGCGAGATTTATCGTTCTTCATATTTATCACTTCATAATTTTCAAAAAAGTTTTCTACTGAATATTTTTCAGCAATTATCTCCGAGTTGGAGAATTTAGGATCTTTGACGTTATCGGGATACAGAGAACCCTTACCAGCGCCACGATTGGCGAACTCAAGCATTAGATGGATGCAATCTCCACTTAATTGATAAATAGCTCGCGAGAATTTCTCATGAGCAAAAATTTCATAGAACAAGGGCAGTTCGGAATTGTAGAGAGGAATGGGAAGGTCTGCGAGGAGTTTACCTAGCGAGATTATGATTTTCTGATCATCACAATGATGATCAGTAAACAATTTTGCAGAAAGAATAGATGAAGATTCTTGATTGGGAATAGTGGACAAGGTGAAACCCTTCTCTTGTAAATTCCTTTGAGTCTCACCCAAAAGAGTTTTATATTTACGGCCGGATGGAGCCATTCTCATAGTATGGGAATGATTATAAAATTAAAGATCAAGAGAAAGAAGAAAAGGAAGATTTACAGTAGCAGGAACGTGAATTGTGGAGGAGAATAATTGAAGAAGATTTGCAAAGAGAAAGTAAAAAAGAAGAGGAGGAGGGTGAGAAAACTATATATAGAGAAGAATTCTCGAGAAGATAAATGCATTAATGCGAGAGGGGACGTGAATGGTCAATAAAAAACGGTTGAAAGAGACGTGTCAAGAAAAGAGTGGAAGAAGAAACATGTGTAATAAATTCTGTGTAAAAGTACGAGATCGTAACAGATAAATATGAACAGTTGCGGCATTTTAAAAATACTAATTCTCATGACATTCTCTTCTTCGCAGAGAAGACATGAGAAGAGGCAAGATGTAGGATCAGAATATCGCGACATCAATACTTCGCGATATCAATAAACAACTTGACATTGCGAAAGTGTCGCAAATGAGTAATATAAATGACGCAATGAATGACGACAGCTAAAACACGAGAAAGATGTGAAGACCTAGCAAGATCTAGGAGAGCTGCGAGATTATATATTTGTACACTTGCGATATTTCGCAAGTCATTCCCGAAAATAAAGGACAGCTTAGCTGTCATCCATTGTGTAATACCCTATATAAGGAGTCGAGCAGGACTGTTGAAGAGAGATCTTTTTCCGAGTGTTATGTAAGTCGTTAAGAGAGAGAAAGTTAGTAGTGATTGTAATTTCTTTAGCTCTTTTCCATTTTATCTTGTAAACATTAAAGGAATTAATCAATAAAAATCATAGTTGTTCATCTTCAAATGTCTTAGTTGTGTGGATTCTTGTGAGGGGTGTAGTGTAGGATTTCCTGCAACTACACCATAAACATATTTGCAATACACCATAAATATTCAACATAAAATCAAGTATTGCAATTGCCTCAATCTTGTAGGAAATTGAATTGCGAAAACAACGCAAAAAGAATGAGGTCATTCCGAGTTCGGACGAAGAAATTATGTGCAAAACAGTTTTTACACTTCTTCGTAAGGGGACCTCTCACTAGGATCGGTTCCCTTACCATGACAGGGTACTAGGATCGGTTCCCAAGTGTTACTTGTGACAGATCACAACACTAAACTGTTTCTGACATAACTTTTGCATACGATGTCTGAATTCAGTGATTTTTAGATCGTTTAAACCATAAAAACAAGAGCTACACATATATGATCAGTAGATATCAACATCATAAACTGACAATTACCGTTTCTATCAAAACCTCAAATAGAGATAGAGAGAGTATGAGTATAGAAGAAAACAAATCTCCTAAAGATGTTAATTAGTCATATACTAACCGAGAGATTATGTGCTCAGTTTTTTCATGTGCTTCCTCACCTTTTTAAAAAAAAATATTGAGCACTAATGGTGAGCATGCACATTCTAACACAACTTAGGTTGTGTTGAGTTGATCTTTGTCTTGTATGTCACGAGTGACTAAGACCGAATCATCATTCTTGACCTCTTGCTTGGTTTGTTTTCTATTGTTCCATCTCTTGTTTTTCTTCTTTGACTTGTTATTAGAGCATAGCTCGGTCGACCTCGCATGCGTTGCTATATCAAGCATTTTTGTCAATGTTAGTGATCAAAACTATGAGTCTTGATTTCTAGTCTACTTAGATAAGTCTCGGACTAGGATAGAAAAGTGTGTAATGAGCTCAAGGACTTCATGGAGATTCATCATACAACGACGAAGATCTACTCAAGGAACCGTGGAACTTCATCAACAAAAAGGTATGTGGAGACTTGAACTTATCTATCACTCAAAAGTCTATCTATTCTATCTCCTACTTCTTATGAGACAAAAGTCGTATGCTATATAGACTGGATCATACACATTTGATATTGCGAGTTGAGTATACTCTACTTATGTATTTCTCGAAATCATATGTTGGTAAAGCGTTTCGCTTTGATCAGGTTTATCTTCACCTAGTGACGAAAGTCATAATGTTTCAATCACTTTGAAAATCGCTTTGACGAGAAATAGTGTAACAACTATATAACGTCCTCTAATAATGTTTCAATGGTTGGAATGAGAGTTTAGGTCTATATAACCAATGATGGATATAAGCATTGTTTGGTAACACATATGTGCATAAGTCATATTCCTTAATCCAAAGTTTGAGAACTTTGTTGATTGAGAGAAACCGGAGGAATTGGCTTTGCCAAGTCCGCGAACTGGCGGAAGTCTCCTTGCTGAGATTTTCTGCTAAGTTTGGAAAACTCTGCCGGTTGCCTTAAGTCCGCGAACTTGTTTGTGATCTTGAGTGGGTTATGATCTAAATATGTGCTCTGAACATGAAACTTAAATTACTAAGGAATGCAGTATGAAAACCGTGGGTATAAAGTTCATGAGCCGATTCAAATCAAATCGAATCATCTTTGTTTCAATTGTGTCTTGTGTAGTTACATAAGATCTCATAGCAATTGAACAACTCTCTAACTAGTTCATTTGAGTCAATTGAACTAGTTATGGTGAAGAAGAACAAGGTTAATATGAAATGATCATATGGTTAACCTTTTGGGTTACTATGTTGAACCAACATACACGTACCCATTTGGGCACGGTTTTCACAAACCCAGTAAACGTATATCTCAAGTGTGTGTGACAAGCTAAGTTTTAGATCTAACGGTTGAGAAATATTAGCTTGAATCTAAATCAGTTTTTCATCTAACAGTGAATATTGATTGCTTTGTACCTAAGGAAAAACCCTGATTTGAAGGCTATATAAAGGAGACATCTAGCATTGAGAAAAACTAATCCCCACACATCTGTGTGATACTAGTGCTCTCGCTAGAGTCGATTCTCCTCTAACCTTTGGTTTTCTTCTCTAAAACCAGGTTAACGACTTAAAGACTTCATTGGGATTGTGAAGCCAGACCGATACTACTTTTATCGTAGTTATCTGATCTGATCTTGCATCTTCTATCGTACGAGTACAATCTTATTGATTGGCTTGAGATCGTGAGAGTTCTCCGATAGGAAAGATAAAGAAGTCACAACCATCTTCGTCTCACTGTTTGTGATTCCTCGATGTCCTCTTGTTTATACAAGTAAGACTGTTGTGAGGTGATTGATTAATCTAGGTTGTTCTTTGGAAATATAAGAACGAATTATCAATTGGTTCCTGTTCACCTTGATTTCATATCATAAGACGGAACCAAATACCTAGGGTTCTTCCGTGGGAGACAGATTTATCCTTTGATAGACTTTTTTGTGTGAGAGAGATTTGTTTATTATCAAGTCTGCGATTTTTGGTTGCAGCAACTCTTAGTTGTGGGTGAGATCAGCTAAGGGAATCAAGTGCGCAGTATCCTGCTGGGATCAGAGGCGTAGGGAGTACAATTGTACCTTGGATCAGTGGGAGCCTGATTGGGGTTCAACTATAGTCCAGTCCGAAGTTAGCGTGTAGTAGGATAGTGTCTTTAGCGGCTTGATACAGTGTGTATTCAATTTGGACTAGGTCCCGGGGTTTTTATGCATTTGCGGTTTCCTCGTTAACAAAACTTCTGGTGTCTGTGTTATTTCTTTTCCGCATTATATTTTATATAATTGAAATAATAAAGGTTGTGCGTTAAGATCATCAATTGGAAATCCAACTGTTGATGGTGGATTTTCATTTAAGGTTAAAATTGTAAAAACCAGAAAATTATGCGCTAACATCTTGTAAAAGATAAAGCCATTAATAAGTGTTGAATATTTCATCACTTTACTAATTCACCTAGAATGGAGCATGTGGCAACAATCCCATTTTGTGAATTAAATACATGAAATTCATCCAGGTTGGAGCATGTAGCAACAATCCCATATACCCTGTGAATTTATAGCATTATTAATTAATGCGTGAGCAGCCTTGTATTTCCTGTACTCATTATCAGTGCGGCATGACGACTGAGTGTTGCTCTCCACAGAGCAACACGAACCTCCAAGCATTATAATGAAAGCATGTACGAAATACCCGTACAGGCTGCAACTCTCGGTGTGTTATACTAGCCCGATTGAGAACTCTCGGTGTGTTATACTAGCCCGATTGAGCATCCAGACTGTCCGTATTAGTCTGGATATGATCTCGTTTATCCAACCTCACCAGAATGATTGGATGGCCCAGATCAATTCCGTAACCCCCAAGCAGGTATGGAATATTCACTACCGAACCAACGCAGACCCCGCATGGTCGGCCTCCCCAAAAGATTGGCATAGCTTGCCAAAACGTCCAAACCAGAGCGGTATGGACGGAAAACCCTAAATTAGGGTTTGCGGCATATTACATGTGTCGCAAAACAGTCTCAACCATCCATCTTCGCAGGTATAGATGGAGGGTGTAGATGTAGATTCAAAGGGCCCAGATCATGTCAACACAATTACCATGGGCCCGCCTACATACCTGACCAATCGGTCATGACCAACCATGGTTGGTCATCCCAATTCGTGCGCCCGAACAGAGCATGGTTACACAGCCGTGAAAGCCCAAATTAGGGTTTCGAGCATCACGAGCGTCCATCTTCTCCGGCACGAATAAAGGGTCCCAGATTAGATTAAGCAGGTCCGGTCATACCAGCATGACCACCGTGGGCCCGTCTCTCCCCTCACCTGATCGGTCAAGGCATATCATGCCTGGCTATCCCAAAACGCGCGTCCAAACTAGCGTGGTCACACTTTCCAAATCGCAACCGATCTCGACCACCAACTTCAGGACGATTTGAGTGGCTTAGATCACGTTTTCATGGGACAGTCAGGTATAGGCGTGAACACCAGCCTGCCACCTACACTCCAGACCGATTGGCCAAGACCGACCAAGAATTGGTTGTCTTGGAACGCGCACCTGAAGATGGCATGATGTGCGGCTCTTGCGACACTAGTTTTCTGTCACAAATTGATCTCGACCACTCAACTTCACCGGACGAACTGAGTGGCCCAGATCATACTTTCGTGAGGTAATGGGGTATAGGCGCCTTACCGTCATGCCGTCTACATGCATGTACGATCGGCCTGGCCAAAATCGTATCCCAAGCTTGGATTCGACCAGGATGAAGAGGGATGCTTGCGCACCTCCTCTAAAACCCTAATTTCATCAACGGTCGCAAATGAGTGTCTCAAAGATCATCTCGTCCGTCCAACTTCACCGGCTTGGTTATACAACCCTGGTCAGGAGTTAATTGGTCAGTAAGGCGTCTTGGTGATCACCACTTGTCACTTTACCACACCATGATGCAGTACTGCATAAAATACACACGATACTTCACAAGTATCGACCTCCTGAATAACGACGAGTTATTCAATTTAGCATTACATGCTACTTTCATGGGGTTCCACGATCCACACACTCGAGACATCAATCATGTCACAAACCGGGGATACAAATCAGGGTATTGGTCTCGGCGGTTTACGGCGTGCGCGCGTAATACGCCATCACAAGAACGTGTCAGGAAGTCATGGACGGTTAGTGATGATGGGAGAAGTGGGCAAGACTGGTCGTGTGACACTAACACATGACTCCACTACTCCATCACTCCACTTTCTCCACTTCCCACGAGATACGAAGGTTAAGCTAAAAGACTTGTATAAATAGGTTCTACTCCCTATTTTCCAAAGACACAGAGAAAACAAGGAGAAACAAGACAAGTCCAGACAACAGAGGCAAGTGTTGATACAATCGTATTCAAACACCTAATCGATAGCTTACACCCCGCAAGCCAGTTCAACTTTCTCGATACAAGTCATTCATATCCAACACCTTCACATTCTCAACACCTTCTTCGCTCCTCTCCCTAAGATCAACCCCATCTCCATCACTTTGTGACCGAAACAAGTCTGGAACGGCCATTTCTTGGTTTAGGCCGGACTTACATAGATTAATCTCTCGAATCTACAAGCACTCACCGCACAGTGCATTTGTTTAAGGTTTAGACTCATTTCTCATCCACACATCCCAAATTACCAAAACCGGCAGAAATAGTTTTCACCCATAAACACCAACCTTTGGTTGTTGATTAATATTGATTGATCCTTGGACATTGGTCTTTGGTACCGTCCAAGTTATCTCTCTTTAATCGAGACTCGCAGTTTGCTTGAGTAAGATTAAATCGAGAGATTGATATATTAGCTCCTTGAGATACTTTTTATCTAGATTGAGTCTGAATGTCTAGTTGATTCTCTAGCAAAGTATTTCGGAGTTAGTCCATACAGATTGCTAATCGAATTATTGGAAGGTGTTGTTAGACCCGCACTTTTTCACTTGTGATGAATAGTGTCATTATCACAATCTTTACTAGTACAAGAGATTTCAGATATAATGTCTTTTTTTAGTCTTTCAAGAAGACTCTTGTAATTATTGTCACCAACAATTAGCAGCTGCGAGTCATTCTTGTGACTAACCTTTAGTCCCTTCTTGGCTATGGAGGACTTAGGGACCCATTTAGAGTTGGGTTTCGTAGGAGCAGCTTTCTCCTTCATACCATTAGGACGATTGTCCTTTTGAATACTTTGCGAACATCTTTTCTCCAGTTTAGAACATCAGATCTTTTCTTTGTGTTTGAAACGTCATCTCTTTCTATAATTGGGTATTTTATGAGATGACCTTGTCGAGTGATATGCAAAATTTGAACTATCATCATAATAATTCTTTTGCCTAAACTTAGGACAATAACGATCTGAGTTCTTATGAGGAGCAAATTTAGCCAATTCAGTTGATACAAAAGAAAGTGCATCTTGCATCTTACGAACTTTGCATCCCCATTGCAAGTGTCCTAAATTACCACAATAATAACAATGCTTAGTATAAATATACGAAGTATGAGTTTTAATGTTACCTTTTTGTGGATCATCTTGCATTGGAGCTTGACGAGTTTTCTTCTTCTTCTTATCCTTGTTCAACGTTGTTTCCTTCTTGATAGACTTCTCTTCTTTACAAGAAATATGAGCATCTTTGTCATTAGTGGAAGCCTCTGATTGAGAAGAATTTGTAGATTTAATAAATTTTACCTCTTTGCTAATATTTGAAGCATCTATTCCCTTATAGCCCAATCCTCATGTATCACGATGATTTCTACTTGCTTCTAACATTGAGGTTAACTTGTTTGAGCTATCATTGGATTTTTTCAGTTCCAAATTTTCTTCTTCCAACGTCTTGATTTTATCAAGAGCACCAGCTAGATCAGCCTCAAGACGTTTTTCTCGTGAGAGATATTCTCATTCTTTCTCTTTAAAAAGAGAGAAACCAAAACTTACTTTATCTTTAAAACTCTGCAATTGTTGTGAGTAATTTTCTTTCAGCAAGTTATGCTTTTGAGATTTTTAAACTTTAAAGTTAAATCTCGCTCTCTTTCAAGTGCTGAAAGAAGATCATTAGAACAAATAAGAAATTGTTTACTCAATTCCTTTAGTTCAGATGTTTTTACACTTGATCTTTCATCAGAAATCTCAAGTATAGAACTCAAAACATTCTCGTCATCAAAAAGAGATTTTTTAGAATCTGAATCATGAATTACGAATACGGGGCTTAACTTAACCTCCTCTAGAGAACCTGCATACTTATTCTCAGAAGAGCAAGTATAACTTGATGAAGAAGCCCCTTTTAAACATTTCTTAAAATCAAAACTTCCAACGTCTTGAGATACGTTAACTGAGTCTTTCTTTAGTTTTCGCTCTCGCTTAACTCTACTTTGACTCATGTCTTATAGGTTGGATCGCGCCAAACAGAGATTGTTAGATCTTTTCATGTTTGCATGCTCTGATACCAATTGAAAAGGCGAGGGTACCCAAATATACCTCAAGCTAAAACTTTTCCTACCTATAAGTCTTTTCTCCGAAAGTGATTGTTTATGGACTGAGTCGAGACAATACAACTAATCGGTTCACACTTCGTGTGATCGTCTATGGATACGAGATCGATACAATACAACAATGAAGTATGTTTACTTGATACAAAGGTTCGGACTTAACCAAACACAATAGGATTGCTTATCAAGTAAATAGGAATTAACGTTTGTGTAATTTACTTTAATTATAATAAGACAATTATAATGAGGAAAATAAAAGTAAATGACACAACAAGATTTTTTTAACGAGGAAACCGCAAATACAGAAAAACCCCAGGACCTTGTCCAGAAATGAATACTCTCAGGATTAAGCCGCTACACAAAATTACACCTAACTTCGTATAGTTGAGACCAAGTAACTAACCCTATAGTTCACTTAGTTCCGTATGTATTCCCATGCCTCCAACTTATGAATAAGTCACGTACTTGGAACAATTCCTTTGGTTCGTATTCCAAACAGTAAAGGAACAACAAATCTGTTTGGTATCAACTCTATTCAACCAAGTGATATGAGACAAAGTCTCTTCCGTTTATCTTAACATAAACTCCTTCGTCAGGTCCTTAGATCTATCTTATGTTCAATCACCCTAAGGTAATCGTTTAAGATTAAGCCAACAACACCTTTAATCCGAAGAATCGTGTTGATGCCGATCTACTCAATTAATCAATCTAATCTACCACAAGGATAAACCGATTATTAATTGGATCCTCTTTTTTCCCAAACAAGTATTGTGCACACCAAAGATTATAAAACCCAAGTCAGATCTTCAATATCTTATTTGTCTTCAAATATTCTTAAATCTTCAATAAAAACCTGCACACAATCACTTGAATCTCTTGTGATCAATCACGTACAGAACAGAGTCTGTTAACAATGGATGATCACAAGATAGTCTTTAGAACTAACAATAGTCTAAAGATCCCTGTCGAAACTCTAAACTAGTTTGAGTGAATCTTACATCAGAAGAGAAGATTCTCAAGAACAAACTAGGTGCAATCAGATTTCAACCACCGTTAGTCAATCAAATCAATCGAAAACAAAGGTAAACCGTAATTATCTAGTTTCCCACCAACGGGTCGCGCTAGAGCTTCTCAATCCCAAAGAAGACTTTAAATTGAGCGGCCGTAAGAGATTTTGCCTAATTAGGTTACTCTCCTCTCCGAATAGGCGGCTACACCAGTAACAACACCAAAAGAGTAAATCTGTTGTTACGAAGGATTAGTTTACTAGAAAGGCAAACTTCGTGTATTTATAGACAAGGAAGTTTGGACACCAAGGAATTTCCAAAACCGAAAATATTCTCAAGATATTCATTAAAGCACAAATTCGGTTTCCATAATTCTGAAATGCTCTGTCCAAAAATAACGATCGAAATCTCTCGGAAAATAAAATTAGTAAATGCACATTACTTATTCTGTAGTTTCCCTACTAAATGAAATTAATAACCTTAATTAAAAGATTTTTAACTTACTTATGTTTCGATACTGGGATTCTCTTCCATTAGACATTAAGGAATATCTTTGAACAATTATAGAAATAAACATTCACATCACGTGTTCAAAGTTTGTCGACATCTTAACTTTGTAAGTTCTCTTTCACACTTACAACCTTGAAACCGATTTTCCACACTTCCAAACAAGTTTAGAATTGGTTCATCTGACTTTCAAGAACTATATGATTGATCAAACCAACATTCAATCACAATCATGGGTTTAACTGTTCTACCAAAACAAGTTTCGGTTCTACCTCCATGTGAGTACTGTGCATAGTCACACTAGCTTTCCAAAAATTCGGTTGACTAGGTACTAGGATCGGTTCCCCACATATATATGGTATCTAACTTATATGTGTTGAACATGTCCATAGGATCGGTTCCCCTTTGCCTAAAAACGTGTTGCACATGTCCATAGGATCGATTCCCCTTTCTGCTATAAACCTTGATGCACCCCATGCAAGGATTGGTTCCCCTTGATGTACTGCACTCCTTACTAGGATCGGTTCTCCTTTCCCAAAAGTTGTCAGACATACAAACCCGATCATACCACAGGTGATTACTTAAGATCGGTTTTACTAATAAAAGTTATACCAATACATAAGTCAGGCCTTTGTGAATAGTTCTACCAAGAACACAACAAGTTGTGAGCGGTTATACTCTATCACACATATTGGTTGTTCATAAGATTTGCAATGAATAACAAAACCAATAACACCTGCCAATTTCCTTTTCGGTCCAACTTACTTCCTTAGAACACATGTAAACATTGTTCCCTAGGATGAAATCCTCACCTCATACCCATACATAATCACAATAGCATTCAAATGATCATGGCGATGTCTTATCTACAAAGTTTAATGGTTAAGCAATAAAATTGTATTCCTTAATACTATGTCTATCTAGAGTACATATATGCTTCGCAGTTATGTTTTAAATATGCATGACTTGAAAGATACATTAGGGAACGAAATAGTTCAAGTCAAATATCACTAACCTCAAGTGGAAGGATGATTGTTGTCGGTGTAGCTCCTTGCTTCTTCACATCTTCAAGTCTTCGCGATACTTGTAATGTCTCATATCCTAATACTTTCAAGCTAACCTATACGAAGTTGACTCTAGTACATAATCAAGCGAATCTTAACATGAGTTTTGATTCACTAAAATATGACAACCAAACTTGACATACCAACGCTTGGTGGGTTCAACCAAGCCATGCTGTAACAACCTGCACCAGCACCAACCTCTATATTCTCCTGATGTGCAGAGTGTTCCCCTACCGAGAGGATATTCCTCTTCTAAGTTTTCCCTTTATGATGGTACTGGTAACGCTCGCGAACATATTTCTCGTTTTATGGAATCTTTAGGAGAACACGAATACAATCACAACCTACGCCTGAAAGATTTATGCGATTTTGCCAACGCAGACGACCCCATCCCGGAAAGCCGCGGCTAAAACTCCTGAAGATGCTGCTCCAGATTTCCCATTTCCAATAGATGAAGTCATTGAACTGCTGTAAGCATGGATTCAAGATGATGCAAGCCACCTCCTCTTAGACGTCCGCCAACTGAAGAAGAAATGACGAATCCAAAATACTATCGTTATCACAGGTTCGTCAATCACCCAACCAGTGACTGCAACAAGTTGAAGCGCATTTTTAAAGAGAAGGTGGATGCAGGAGAACTTCAACTAGGAAACGAAGGAGTCAACAGAGACCCCCTTCCTGTCAGGAGTTGCATCATTTCTGGGGACTCTGTTCACAAGACTGTGCAATCTGTGATGAAACGATTGTGTGAAATTCTGTATTTATCTAAGGCGCAGCGTCAAGACATGTTTGGGGCTCTTAACCGCGTCGTATCAGGCAAGCGTCTGTTTCCAGTTAAGGAAGTTGCTTCTGAGCCTCAATCCTTCTTAGGAAACGCGAGATTTAATTGGGGACTCCGAACTGTCGCTCGCTTGAAGGATGTCGAGTTCGATAATGTGCTGATTGATGTAGCATCTGATTCAACATTGTCACCGTCAAGACCCTGAAAGATGCAAAGATTTCGAAGCAGGAAGTTTTTCATTGCCCAAGGAGAGGCTAGAGACGCTTATGGGTTCATCGACCTCTGTAGTTGCAGGAAATCCTACACTACACCCCTCACAATAATCCACACAACTATGACATTTGAAGATGAATAACAACGATTTTATTGATCAATTCCTTGAATGTTTACAAGATAAAATAGAAAAGAGCTAAAGAAATTACATTCACCACAAACTTTCTCTCTCCTAATGACTTGTCTAACACTCCCCCCAGAGATCTCTCCCACAACAAAGCTTATTCAACTCTTTATATAGGGTAGTACACAATGGATGACAACTAAAGTTTGTCCTTTATTTTCGGGAATGACTTGCGAAATATCGCAAGTGTACAAGTATTCATTCTCGCGACACTCCTAAATTTCTCTAGGTCTTCACACCTTTCTCGTGTTTTGGCTGTCGTCATTCATTGCGTCATTTATATTACTCTTCTCGCGACGCCTTGTGTCTTTGCGTTTACTAATCTCGCGAAATACCGATGTTGCGATATTCGGATCCTACATCTTGCCTCTTCTCATGTCTTCTCTGCGAAGAAGAGAATGTCATGAGAACTAGTATTTTGAAATGCCGCAACTGTTCATCTTTATCTGTTACAATCCCGTACTTTTACACGGAATTTATTACACATGTTTCTTCTTCCACTCTTTTCTTGACACGTCTCTTTCAACCGTTTTTTCTTGACCATTCATGTCCCCTCTCGCATTAAATGTATTTGTCTTCTCGAGAATTTTTCTCTCTATATATAGTTTTCTCACCCTCCTCTTCTTCTTTTTTGCTTTTTCTCTGCAACTTTTCTTCAACTCTCTTCTTCCGCAATTTGCGTTTCTGCTCATCAAATCTTCCTTTTCTTCTTTCTCTTGATCTTGATTCTCGATCATTCCCATACTCTAAAAATGGCTCCACACTGTCGTAAATATGAAACCCTTTTAGATGAAACTCGAAAGAAATTACAAGAGCAGGGTTTCACCTTGTCTACTATTCCCAATCAAGAATCTTCATCTATTCTTTCTGCAAAATTGTTTACTGATCATCAGCGTGATGATCAAAAAGTTATAATCTCGCTAGGTCAAATCCTCGCAGGTCTTCCCATTCCTCTCTACAATCTCGAACTGCCCTTGTTCTATGAAATTCTTGCTCATGAGAAAATATCGCGAGCTATTTATCAATTAAGTGGTGATTGCATCCGTCTAATGATTGAATTCGCCAATCGTGGTGCTGGTAAGGGGTCTCTATATCCTGATAATGTCAGAGATCCTAATTTCGCAAACTTAGAGATAATCGCTGAAAAGTACATGATAGAAAACTTTTTTGAAAATTATGAAGTGATAAATATGAAGAATGATAAATCTCGCTGGGGTGCTCGATTGAAAAGAAGAGAAGACGTTTCCGATGATAAGATACTCATGTTAGATATTGATTGGCACTCAGCAAGAACAATGTTCCTCGCTACTCTAAAGATGAGAGGTGGTCTGCTCTTTCCACTATTTTTGAACGGACCTTACATTTCAGTTCCCATGTACTCCCCGCGAATCTCGCAAACTACCATCCTTGGGTATTTAATTGGCCCGAGAAAGCAAAAGAGGTATACTTCCTAACTTTTACCTATTTTAAAATATGTATTTCCTCTTATATCTAATCTTGCGAATTTTTCAGATTATTAAATTGAGAAGGAGATACAAAAGAAATCCAAAGGCGAGTACTCTGGCGACACTTCATTCAATCACGGATGAAGTAAGAAATATTTTTCCTTATTATTTTTTAACAATATTGTTGCCT
This sequence comes from Papaver armeniacum, assembly GCA_023531295.1. Lineage (NCBI taxonomy): Eukaryota > Viridiplantae > Streptophyta > Magnoliopsida > Ranunculales > Papaveraceae > Papaver > Papaver armeniacum. The sequence continues at coordinate 37,703 of JAJJWW010014895.1, forward strand.
CTGTTTCTTATCTTCATTCGTGTATGTAGGTTGGTGTTGAAGTTGCTGGCGAGGACGAAACTTCAAAAGCTGCGAGAAACAAAAGAAAGGGTAAAGGCCCTCTTTACAAGAAAAAATATGCTGCTCCACCTTCTAAAAAACAAAAGACCCATTCTTCTTCTCGCCCAAGTCCTCAATCTAATGAGAGTTCTGATAAAGAAGACGATAATGTAGACATTTCTGCCGCGAAGGAGAATCATCCAACTGAATCTCCTATGGCGTTACTGTCTAATATCTTTTCAGACTCTATGCAAGGACTCGGAGATGATCATCTTTCTCTCGTATATGCGAAGCTCTCGCAAGTATATGTGATGCTTCTTTCTTTGGAGGGTAATGAATCTCTTGGGGATCTCCGGATCATTGACTCCGGTTTCTTGAATGCACTCAGTGCCTTTGTATGTCTATGTTTCTCTATTCCTTATAATTTTTAATCTTAAATCATATATTAATAACTTCTTCATCTTTCTTTATAGTCTGGGAGAGCTTCCTTTGTGGTTGCCTCAGATCTTGAGAAGAGGCGCAATAACCTTGAAAAGAAAAATCTTCAATTTAAGGAGAAGAACAAAGAACTAGAAGTTGAAGTTGCGACATCTCGCAAGAAGAGTGAAAATGAGACTGCTGCTCTTCGCGAAAGAATTCAACAACTGGAAGCTGAATCTTCTACTCAGAAGAATAAAATTTCTACCCTTCAAAGTGCTAATCAACAACTTTATGGTACAAAACTCTTCTCTTTTCCTCGTTTTTATTTTGTCATTTATCTTTCTTTTTCGACTTATCATTTTCGCAGACATTTATAATATTTCTGAAGAAGCCATCCTTCTCCATTCATTTCCTGAGCCTATGGATAATGATGCTCTTCTCGCTCATATCAACGAATCTTTAAGTAGTTCGTCGAACAAAATTAACTCTCTTTCAATAAATGAACTTCGAACCAAATTTCATCTCTTAGAAATTGAGCATAGATCTAGTTTAGGTTTAGCCAACCGATTTAAAGGTTTATATCTTAGCTCCCACGAAAAAATAACATTCTAAGGAAGAAAATTAGTAGCCTTATAGATGATAAAGATCGCATTACTAACCAAGGTGCATGGGCATTAGCGAAATTCCAAAAAACTCTTCTTGAAGTTCAAATTTAACGAGATGAATCTTTTCGCCAAAATGCCATACTTAAAGAGCGAGAAAACCAAATTCGTTCACTTCTTGTCATAAATAGTGATGATGAATTCGCTTGGGTCACTAAAGTTCTAGATAATGCCGAAATAACTTAGGTGTTAACGTCGGTCTTCATGCCGAGCATCCGCCTATGATTTACGGAGAGAAGGTTGTTAACTGTTCTTCTTTACTTTACTACTTCTTTTTTATGAAACTGCTATTAAGTTCTTGACTCATTATCATACGTTCACAGGTTGAGAAGAGATATCAAACAAGGATTGAAGAACTTGAATCTGATAAAGAACAACTCGCAAAGGATCTCTCTCTTCGCAACAACAAGTATTCCAGGTTGAAGAAGCAATTACAAACTACAGTAGCAAATTTCAATAATGACGCTGTTCGTTTTCGCAATCAAACTATTGAGACAGTTTGTAATGACCATCGCATTCCTCTTTCTTCATATCCTTGTCTTCTTGATGAAGTTCCTGAAAATATGCCTTCCTCAGATGTTTCTGATAGTGAATCTAGCGAAGAAGAAGAGTCTGATAAAGAGTCTGATGATAAAGAAGAATGAGCTGAGAGATAACTCCATTTTCCTTTTTTCTCTTCTTGTGATATTTGTACATTTATCCTTTAGTCTTCCATTTTTGTAATTTCTCACTGTAAATCTATCATATGGAAATAAATAACAAATTTTTACTCTAATCATTCCCATACTTGCCTCTGTTATTTATTTTCATATGAGAGATTATATCGATAATCTTTAAGTAATAATACTTCTTATTTTCGCAATTGCTGTTGCTAACCCTTCACAAATAAATGAAGAAATATAGCCGTATTCGCAAGCTTATTTGCTTACTCGATTTCTTGTGTTATCTTATCTTCATTTATGTTGAAATTCATCATTGTGACAAGATCGCAGGACGTCTTTACATTTTCATGTAATGACCCATTGATCTTGCCTTATCATTGTTTTTGTGTAGTCTTATTTTTCCTTCCTAGTTAAAGGTCTTATTTTCACACCCCTCATTTTGCGTCAATATGACAGGCCTAAATATTCTTACGAACATAAAGCCCCATGACATTGCCGTCTTGTGACAAAATCGCAGGACGTCGTTACACTTTCGTGTAACGACCCATTGATCTTGTCTTATCATTTCTTTAGTATTATTGCCTCTGCAGGATGTTTTTGTTGCGACAATATGACAGGCCTAAAAATTCTTGCGAACTTGAAGTCCCATGACATTGCCGTCTTGCGACAAAATCGCAGGACGTCTTTACACTTGCATGTAAAGACCCATTGATATCGTCTAACCCTCGCGTTAGTATTATTGCCTCTTCAGGATCATCGCACAAATATGACAAGCCTAAATTTTCTTGTGAAAATAGAGTCTCATGACGTTTGCGTCTTTTGACACTTATCAGCTCCCTAATGGAGGGTGCCGCCCTTATCATCTCCCTGGTTGCCCCTTCAAGGAGGCGTACATCGGCCATACAAGACTATCCTCCCATCCGGTCTTAACAACAACCGATTGTTTTCGCATGACCTCTTATCCCTTATACCTATAGGGTTTATGGTTACGAGACGCACCCTAAGTGGAGTTTTCTTGGCCGAGCAAAGATGTGCCAAGACTTGCCAAGAATGGCCGAGACACTTCAAATGCCCTGTGCACTCTTGGCTCAACCGTGTACCTCGGCGCCTTGGTCATATACTCGACTCCTTGGAAGAGACCCTCGGTCGTCCAACCAGGGTGGTATAACCTTGTATATATAGTTGGAAATCCAAGGTATCTCCCAGGATGGGCTTTATTGACCCCAAATTTTCATGACTCGGGTTCCAGGGGTGTAACCTTTTCCCCGAGCCATGTCAAGAGATACCCCTTATATGACGCACTTTAGGTCTTACATTTGCCTCTTATTTAAATATCATTCGCGAACTAGGGTGTACGCCATAAAGGTTCGTCCCATTCACTCATTCATTCATTTCACAATTCTTGTAATCATTCACTGATTTTTGATTATTTCTTCTCATCTTCTTTGTGAAATTTTCGTATACTCTTGCTTCATTTGTTGTGATCTCGCTGTAATTATTTGACTAAACTTTCGTTATATTCATGAATTGCGAGACTTTCGCGTACTCCTTCTTCGATCATCACATTCTTTGTATTTTTGACATGTTTTTGTCATCATTTTTTTTTTAATTTTTTTACACAACTCTAAAATCAATTATTTACTTCTTACACTTCTTACTCCCGTGTTCTCTGTTTTTTCATTCAAGTTTCCAGATATTTCCTTCCCTTTTGCGAGACCATCGCAATTTCCAATTGTCTTCAAGCACTGATTTCACAATATATCTTCATTTCTCACTTCTATTGTGTCCACCATCAGTCTTTCTCTTCTTTGGTCTTCTTTGAAATTCCTCTTCCAATTCTTCTTTTGAGTAGCCCTTTCCTCGCAAGACTCCACATCAACTTCATAGCACTTTTGCCCCTCAACCCAATCTCCTTTTATAACTCCAACACCACTGGGGTGAGGAAATTTGATGCACCGGGTGGTAAGTTGATGCTACACCCAAGATCTCATGTAACCGGGGGGTCGCCAATTAATGCATTATAGGGGGATTCCACATAAACTATGCAAAACAAGATTTCAGTTGATAACCCTTTCAGCAGTATTCTCATGCGAGTTTCTCCTTTAGGTTTATTGGCAATACCATTAAAACCATAAATCTTATAGGTTGAAGGTACCAAATCTTCATCTTTCCCTCCCATCGTCTTGTAAGTGTGGTAAAAAGGGATGTTTACAGAGCTTCCAGTATCAATTAAGATTCTATTTATAGCCTATGAATTTTCTGTCCCATCATCTTCATCACCAACAGGTTTTGGGTTAATCTCCAATCTTACCACTAATGGAATGTCATGCATCGCCACCTTCAGGTACTTCTTCTGCGGTAAAAGAAATAATCTGCGCTTGCCATTCTTTCAGTGGCGATGACTTCGCGATATTCATTACTTCTCTATTGTCAACATCTCTTGCGAAAACCCTACTGAGAACACTATCATGAAAATCTTCAATTGTCATGTACGAATGTACGATAGAGTTGCAGAACAAGTTTTTGGCCTTTGCTCAAACTTCTACTACAAATGTTTCTTTCCCTTTTGTCGTATTTACTCTGTGATTTTCTAGAGGTGTTGGTAATGGTTGAGTCTTCTCTTCACATTTTAAGAATTGTTTTAGCTTCCCTTGATCTATCATTCTGAGGATGATTCTTTTTATATTCCTACAATCATTCGTTAAGTGTCCATGAAAATGGTGATAGGAACAGAATTCATGACTTTTGTCACCTGGAGGTGGTTCATTCCCCATGTTCCATGGTGGGGGGTATGTTTTCCATCAAGATTATAGCTTCCCATATCTTCTCCACGCTAGCGTTTAGTGGTGGCATCTTGATTTCTTCCCATATGACTCTATGACCTCGTTGCCCTCTATGATAATTCTGCCTCTGGACTCCATAAGTCTCTTGCGGATTATGCCTCTGACCTCCATAGGTTTCTTGTGGCTGATCAAGTCTTTGAATTTTATTATTTCCACCACAGTTGTAGAGATTTCTTTCTCTTTCAAATTCTTCCTGATCGCGACTTCCCATGGCTACCAACTTTTGCTGACCATCATTTGGCATCCTCATTTCTTGTTGTTTATTGCGAGGTACTCGCCACAGTGTTAATCAATTTTGGTAACAAACTTGCATTCGCAGCTCCTGAACTTGTATTCGCGACAGGGTATGATTCCATCTCATTTTGCTTTTCCTCTAAAGCAATATACTCCTCCTGAAGCTCTCGCAACTCAGTCATGGTGATTGTATTCTTGACTCTAAAAATTTGAATATACAACAGATTTGTCGCGAACATAGCATTAATGAATGATAAGATGAGATATCTCTCCTCCATACGGCCAGCCATTTCGCTACACATTGTCTTCCACCTCACAGTTAGATGCTTCAAACTTTCACCAACCCTTTGTTTCAACCCAAATACATCTTCAATACACGGGTCGCGAGGAATTATTACTTATATATGCCCCTAAAAATATAGCCTGCAAGTGATTGAAAGATGTTATTGTATTCTTTGGCAGCCCTTCAAACCATTTCAAAGCTTCTCCTGTCAGACTTGATGCAAAATATTTGCACAATATAGCATCATGATTCTCCCATTGTAACATACATCTCATATAAGCTTTTATTGAAGCTGCTTCAATACCTTCATCACAAGCCACCGTTGCATCCTCTCTGGAAGCCGCATCGATTTCCTTTCTGATTCTTTTTCAACGCCTCTTTCAAAAGCCGCTTCAATACTCCCTCCAAGAAACGCCCCTGCATCTTTCTCGGAAGTTGCTTCAACACCTTCTACGGAAACTACTTCGATTTCTCCTTCAGGAATTGCCCCAATAGACTTCTAAGGATACTCTGGTTCGTTCATGTCAGAATCGAGGATGATGATTCCGTTACAGACAGTGTAATCATACTTATTTTCACTGGAAGGACGCTCATGCTTGATCCTTCGCCGCTTTAGCCGAGCTGCAAACCTTTCAGATCTCGCACTCGGCGACTGAGACGCTTCGCCGCGCCTCCATTCTTCCTCCATTCCGACCGAAGCCAAGAAAGCCCGAACACGTTCCCGAACGAGACGTAGTTGCATAAGAGACATATCCTGTATGGCACGATGAGCTTCATGAAACAGAGGATCTATTTTGGCCATCACCTCCTCAAACGCACTAGCCTCGCGTTTGTAAACTTTAAAGCTCTTCTCTGGAGAAGTAAAAGAGTAATCATCACCAGCAGTTCCCATCATATACTGCAAAGAGGGACGTTATGATCATACCAACAGCTGGTAAATAAAATTTTTATTATCAATCAAAAATCAAACTGCATAATGAACATGGAGCAATAACTGAAACAAAAAAGAAGAGCAATTCTGCGATGAGGAGAAAGGCTCAGCGTCTCCTTTATATTCCGCAAATCAGCTAGATCCCGAGAAGAAAAGAAGTCTCTACTTGCCGTGTATAAAAGCTCCGGATACGGGATAACAATCAAGTAGATACTTATCTATCTGATGATAACTGATGTGCAAAGAAAACGTGCCTTACTCAAGAACCAAGCCAAGCCTCTATCCTGCTAATGTGCATTGACCTCGTCTTGTGAATTTCTTTGTCTGTCACCATCTAGTGCTTACCCCGCAACAATGTCACCATTACGTGCTAAGCAGGGGACTTAATGTTGATGGTGCTTTTTAGTTCAAGGTCAAAATCGTAAAATCATGTATTTAATGCGTTGTCATCCTACAAAGGAGTAAATGCCATTTAAAAATTAATGAGTGTTCAAACATCTTTACTTATATATGTATTGAGTAATTCGATATATTTATGAAATTTATCATAATGGTGCATCAATCCTAGATATCCTATAAATTTCAACATATCGCATTAGTTATTAATGCATGTCTCATAGGTATTTCCCGTGCTATGTTCTCAGCAGAATTCTCATTATTGACATGACATGATGATCGAATGTTCATTCTCAGCAGAGTAGCATGAATCTCCTGAAATGTCAGTAATGAGATCCGCATGGAAGTTCCCACATGGGCTGCATCATCCTCTGTAAAGAGATTAGCGTGTTAACACGCCTTTAATTGAAAGATAACGCGATCGAGCACGCTTAAATTCCTTCGGAAAATCTAGACTATTAATATCAGTCTCAAAAAATAATCACGACCACATAATTTGGCCGCGCGATTTAACTAGCATGGCTTACCCCTAGCAGAACTAGGCAATCACTATAGTGACCACCGACGGGCCCACTAGTGCCCTAGTCGATCGAGTAGTCTTCTGCTCATTCACAAGCACTTCAAACGCCGACCCAAACGTGGGCGTTCGCGCTATTTAGAAGCTCAAACGAGCTAGACCGACCATGACGATACCAAAGTCATCACGTCCGTCATAGGGTGCTCGACCGCTTGCACAAACTTGAGCTGACACGTTGTGTTCAAAAACCCTAATTTAGGTCACGACAGTACATAATTGTCGCAGATTGATCACATCCATCCATTTTCGCCAGCCTAAACGAGCGGCATAGATCTAGATTCAAGTGGTTCCGAAGGTGTTAACGTGATCACTGCGGACCCACCTTTACACGTGATTCACCGACCTACGCAAACTAGGGCTCAATGCCTCGAAACGCACGCCCAAAGAGGGGTGGGCCACACGGCTCCCTAAACCCTAAAGTTGTGTCAATGGCAGTATGAAACTGCCGCAAAACATCTCGTCCATCCAACTTTGCTAACCTAGTTGGATGGTGTGGATTTGTTCTTCGAAAACAAGCAAAGCAACATTGTGGAGGCCTGATATCCCTCTTCCACATGAGGCGATCGACCAAGTGATGACGTGACCGTAGGGTCCTCAAACGATTATGATGCCTCCTTTAAGACGCCTATCCGTGACTTATTCAATCAGGCTCTAAAACAATGATGCTTCATACACATCGATTAGTTTGAGCTTCTTAAATGCGATGCTTCACATGCATCGAACACATATAATATCTTATATTGGCATCACAAACAACTTAGTAGTGTCACCTAATAGCACCATGTTATTCTCCGCGGCGGGTCCCACGACTTGACCCACTTATTCGAGACATCAAACATGTCACAAACTGGGGGATGCTTACTGGGGTATTGGCCTGGCGGTTTACAGCTTGCGGTGTGCAACGCGCCCATTACGAGAACGTGTTAGGAAAAGACGGACGGTTAACAATGATGAAGTAGTGGGTGAAGGTGTGATCACGCAATGATCACCACCTCTTACTGACCGGTTGTCAGCCGACACAAATATAATTTACACTTTCTTACTACTCAAAATATATAATGAAGCAAGGGCAAGAAAGGATCGATCCCACAGAGAGGTCTAGGTTGTCAAATTGTTTCGGTTCCCTAAAAATAACACCGGTAGTTTTGTGATTTTTATAAACGAAAATAAAATAAAAGCAAAACAATAAAGGTAAACAAATCAAATCAAGGATGTGAAAGTATTGGTCATGGATTTCATCTTCATTCACAAACATGTTTTCAACACAATAACTAGAATTGATATTTTAATCTCAACTTTTATCAAAGGCCCTAGAATAACTTGATCGCAAGTATATCCCGCAAATCTCCTCATGTCATCAACAAACACATTAAAAGATGCGAATATGAATTCTGTCTAAAGGAACAACCTAACGTGTAAAAGCACTAATCAAGTTTAATTCCCTAGATGCATTAAGTTCTATGAAATCAGGCCAATCAAAGCAATCGAACGTGTAAAAGCACTAATCCGATTTAACAAAGGTTATGGTTCACATAAGATCATAAGAATATATCACTACAAACTATAATCTTATTTATGCTACTTGCAATCAGGAATTATCACTTTTGCGTATAACAACCCTAATCTAGCAATAAAGATGAAAGCAAACTCAATCGATTCGCGACTCGACTAAACACGCATTCAAATCATGTAACAATATTAATGGTGAATCATAAACGATAATATGAGAGAAAACTAATTTATTGCACAAAAATTCATGTTTGAATATCCAACTAATTCATAACCAAAAGAAAACTCTAGCTCATATTCATGGAGTTCATAACAAGAAGAAAGAGAAAAGACTTCATGGTTCTAAACCCTAGAAAACAAAGTAGAGGCAAAAGATAGATAAAAGATAAAAAGATCCCCCCAAATTCTATCTAAGCTTCCCTATATATAGAGTTTTGTAACCTCCTCTTGAAGAAACTAGGAAACCTAATAAAAATAGGAAAGTGCACCTCCTTAAGAGTTGTATCCCGTGCATCACACACACCCTGTGCAAAATCAGAATTTCCAAAACAAGCCACGGCCAAATTCACACGTCCAAGGCTTGGCCGGAAAAATAATTGAGAGAACCAAATGGGCTTACGTCAAACCGGAGAAAACCAGCAAGTTATAACATTAGCCTGTCAGTCCATTGGAACTAACAAGGCATTTTTCTTACGCTTCCCAAATTTCTCTCAGGAACTCACGAGCACCGCCATCAGCTTCTTTCCTTATTCCGCCATTCCTCCAATCTGCATACACCGCAATCAACATCACGCCTCTCCGTACCACAGTTCAGCTCCATGTTCATTACTACAAAGACAAAGGTCCGATCATCATCCCATGTCACAGCAACCAACTTCCCTGTCCAGCAAACTCCATTTCCTGTCCAGCGTCACCGATATTTCTCTGGCTATCACTGCCAGTAAACCCAATATCTCTCTTTTCTCGATCAAGTTCTTCTCATGACAACCAGCAGCTCGAGCTCAACGCATCGTCAGTTGAAGCTCCTCTCTCGACAAATTCTTCCATCATAGTTCTGTAGGAGCAGAATATCGCAGCAAGGATATACTTGTGAAGTCCTCGCCAATGACACTTTACAAGTGTCGCAGACTGACGACGCAATAGATGGTGGTGATAGAAACATGAAGAAAGCGCGAAGATCTTGCGAAAACTAGAGTGTCGCGAGACTTAACATTTATACTCTGCGAGATGTCGCAAGGTAAATCCGAAATTAAGGGAAATATTAGTTGTATATGAGTTTGTCATCCACTATGTAAACACTATATAAAGAAGAGAGCAGGAGAGAGAAAGGGAGAATAATTTTGGGAAGAGAGAGAGAGAGATATTTTGGAGAGAGATATTTTTAAAGAGAGATTTATTTTTCTTTATCATCTTCTTCCCCTAAAATTAGATCTAGAGCTCTACAAAATATCCATTAATGGAGATTGTAAATGTAATACTAATGTAACCTCAACAATCATAGTGAAGAACCGTGGATGTAGATCACAATGATCGAACCACGTAAAAAATCCTTGTGTCCATTTTATAATTTTAGCATTTTAATCTTTATTTTGATTATGAAATAGATTTAGATCTATGAAATATTATGAGGGGTGTAGTGTGGGATTTCCTGCAACTACATATGCGCTAGAAACAGGGACCTAATCTTGTTGGTTCAAGAAAGTTTAGAAAAATTGACTACCGTTGGTGACGAAATCAATTGGATCTATAAACTTTAAGGGGAAAAACATAAGTTTCCAAGAGATAATTTAAATCTTCAAGCAACGGATGCCGTTAATGATTGGTCCAGATCCAGAAGAGTAAAGGAAGAAGATAGACTAAAAACGAAATATGACGTAGGATCACTTCGGTCACTAAATTGCATAACAAAATGAATTCAATAACGTGAAGTTCAACAGCCAGCGAGAAGAAAAAGCCAGCGAGCTTCATGGTATCATTACTTTTACATTAACAGCTCAACATGCAAGTTGTAGCAGACTGGGGATATCAGCAAATCTCTACTCGACAATTAATTCCCACAACTCTCGTCAAGCAGCAAATGGGGCTCACTACCATTTCCATGGTAAAACTAAGCTGGCGAGAAGAAGTAATAATAGGACAGAAATATAGCTTGCTTACAGATGGTCAGCAGCGAAATGAAGGAATTCAGTATCACGAGTTCGAATCCCACCGTACGCAACCCTTTACTATTTTTACTACAGGCGAAGATATAATTAAAACTATAGCATTGTGCATTCCTTTCGCACACAAGACGTAGCACAGTTGGTCAAGCTTCGCTAGAGTGAGTTGTAGTACTCAGGTTCAAATCTCCCTCCTCGCAAAGAATTTTTTGCTTCGCAAAAAATAAAAAAAAATAAAAAAATAATGGATTATTTCGCAAGGTTGTTTCATTATTTCGCAAGCAAGAGGCGACAGAGGTTGGTCACTGCGAGGTTAATGAGTTCATGGTCGCGAGTTCAAATCTCAATGAACATGGATTTTTCGCAAGAGTATTTCGCCTGAGAAGAAAGTAAGTTATTATTTCGCAGAGATAGTTCGCAAACAGAAGCTTGACAAAGTTGGTCAGAGGTAAAGACAATAAGCTTGAGGTCGCAGGTTCAATTCCCACCTCTCGCGAATTTTCGCATATTTTTTGAACTTTCAAATGAGAAGAAATGGAATAAGGTTATGAAATTATGTGTTTCTTTCGCAAACAACAAGTAGCGCAGATGGTCAGGGATTAGGAGTATGGGTTAGAGTTCGCATGATCAATTCTCGCAAAGCTCAATATTTTTCACACTTTTTGGAACTACTGAAAAGAAAGGAAGAATAATAGAGTGGAAATATGTGTTTCTTTCGCAAGCTGAAGCTAGCTCAGATGGTCATCAGTAAAGGGAAGGAGTTTGATGTCTAGGGTTCGAATCTCCCCATTCGCAAAGAGTTTTTGCAACTTCGCAAATGTTTACCTTGCGAACGTTCGCAGCACGAACACTTCGCAGATGTTCGTTTACTTCAGTCTTTGATAATTTCGCAAGGGTATTTCGCAAGAAGAAAGTAGATGATTATTTCGCAGAAACACCTCGCAGAGGTGGTTAGCACGATTGGTCGGGGAAGCATGAATGCAAGCGAGGAAGGTCGCAGGATCAATTCTTGCTTCTCGCACATTTATTTTTGTTATGCGAAATTTCGCATGAAATTTGATTATTTCGCAAAGAAGAAAGTTGATGATTATTTCGCAAGTTAATTTCGCAAGAGAGGGTTAGAACAGTTGGTATGGAGCGAGAATACGCAAGAGGCAGGTCAAGGGTTCAAATCTCATTTATCACACTTCTTTTTGCTGCGAGATAGTTATATTTTGTGCGATGTTTATACACTTCGAGGATGCTATCTTCGCAATCAAATCATATACTTCGCAAGAGACAACAACAGCAGTATACCAAAAAAGCTAAGTACCATTTTCCTTAAACATTTTATTTCTACAGAAAATTAAAGATTTTTTATTTGATATACAAAACGCGATACGATCGCAAGATTACAAATATTACTAAGATTTCAAGATTATACAGACTTCAAAATTACAAAGATTTCTAGATTAAAAAATACCCAGAAAATTCAATTTATATATTTCTCTAGAATATTTCTTTTATAGACAATAAAAGATTTTTGATTTGAATTACAAAACGCGATACGATCGCAGAATTATAAAGATTTCACAACTACAAAGATTTCAGGACTATAATGTATTGGAATTTCTCTTGAATATTTACTTTGCTTTAAATGATATGATATTATGAGAATGAATGAAGGAAATGACAGGAATGAAAGGATGAATGATAGAATGAAGACTTGCGATAATTTCGCAGAGATAATGGAAATGCGATAATTTCGCAAAGATAATGAGAAGAGATAATAAAAAAATGAATGATTGAACGAATTGACAAAAATGAATGAGTGAGTGAATGGGACAAACCTTTATGGCGTACACCCTAGTTCGCGAATGATATTTCGTAAGAGGCAAATGTAAGACCTAAAGTGCGTCATATAAGGGGGGTATCTCTTAACCTGGCTCAGGGAAAAGGTTACACCGCTCCTGGAACCTGAGTCATGGAGATTGGGGATAATAACATCCATCCAGGAGAGATACCTTGGATTTTCAACTATATAAGGTTATACCCTGGTTGGACGACCAGGGTCTCTTCCAAGGAGTCAGCGTATGACCAAGGCGCGAGGTACACGGTTGAGTCAAGAGTGCGGGGAGCATGGAACTTCTTTACCACTCTTGACAAGTCTTGGCACATGCCGCACTCGGCCTACCAAGAAAACTCCACTTAGGGTGCGGTCTCGTAACCATAAGCCATGTAGGTATAAGGGATAAGAGGCTGCGAAAACAACGCTTCTTTGTTAAGACCGGATGGGAGGAGCTAGTCTTGTATGGCCGATGTACGCCTCCTTGAAGGGGCAACCGGGGAGAAGATAAGGGCGGCACCCTCCATTAGGGAGGCGATAAGTGTCAAAAGACGCAAATGTCATGAGGCTTTATTTTCGCAAGGAAATTTAGGCTTGTCATATTTGTGCAATGATCCTGAAGAGGCAATAATACAAAAGACAAAGATAAGGCGAGATCAATGGGTCTTTACATGAAAGTGTAAAGACGTCCTGCAATTTCGTCGCAAGACGGCAATGTCATGGGGCTTTATGTTCGTGTTGATGGGTGAAAACTACTCCTGCAGAATTTGGTAATTTGGGGTGTGGATGAGGAATGAATCTAAACCTTCAACAAATGCTTTGCGCGGTGAGTGCTTGTAGATTCGAGAGATCAATGTTGTGCAAGTCCGGCCCTAAACCAAGAAATGGCCGTTCCGGACTTGTTTCGGTCACAAAGTGAAGGAGATGGGGTTGATCTTAGGGAGGGAAGCGAAGAAGGTGTTGAGATTGTGAAAGTGTTGGCTTGCTTATGACTTGTGACAGAAAGATAAGCAAGCTTACGGTTGATGCAAGCAGGCTCTGGGTGTTTGAATACGGTTTTTGTATTAACACAGGGTTTACATCATTTGAACTTGTGTTGTTAAATGTCTTTTATTCCTTGTTTGAAATAGGGCGGAGAACCTATTTATACAAGTCATTGAGCCTCATTCATGTTTCTCGTGGGAAGTGGAGGTAGTGGAATGATGGAGTAGTGGAGTTGTGCGTCGACCAGTCTTGCCCACTTCTTTTGTTCATCTCTAACCGTCCATGACTTCCTAACACGTTCTTGTGATGGCGCGTTGCACGCTGCACGCTGTAAACCGCCAGACCAATACCCCAGTAAGCATCCCCGAGTTTGTGACATGATTGATAACTGGAATGTGGATCGTGGATCCACGAAAGATAGCATGTAATCTTGAATTGAATAGCTGCGTTATTCGGGAAGTCGATACTTGTGAAGTATCGTGTGTATTTCATGCGTAGTCTGCATTGTGGTGTGGTAAGGTGATGGGTAATGACGCCATCGACCAATTGACTCGACCGGGGTTGTATAACCAAGCTGGTGAAGTTGGACGGATGAGATGAGCCTTGAGACACTCATCTGCGACCGTTAATGAATATTAGGGTTTTTTGAAGAGGTGCGCAAGCATCACTCTCCAGCTTGGTCGAAACCAAGCATGGGAAGGATTTTGGAGAGGACCGACCATACATGTGTGTTGACGGCATGATGGTGTAGGTGCCTGTATTCCGTTCCCTCATGAAAGCGCGATCTGGGCCACTCAATTTGACCGGCAAAGAGGAGTGGTCGAGATCGATTTTTGCGATAAGAGTTTGATACCGCAAGAAGCCGCGCGCCATACTCTTTTCCGGCGCGTTTTCCAAGACGACCTAGCTTGGTCGGTCTTGGCGGGATTGGTTTGGCGTGAAGATGGTAGGTGATGTTCACGCCCATGTCTCACCGTCCCATGAAAACGTGATCTAAGCCACCCACCCGTCCGGTGAAGTTGAGTGGTCGAGATCGATTTGCAATTTGGGAAGTGTAACCACGCATGTTTGACCGGGGCGTTTTGGATTGGCCGGGCATGATATGCCTTGGCCGACCGCATGAAGAGGTAGATGGGCCCACGGTGGTCATCTTTGGTATGGCCGAACACGCTTAATCTAATTTGTGACCCTCCATTCGTGCCGGAGAAGATGGACGCGCGTGATGGCTTGAACCCTAATTTTGGCTTTCAAAGCCCGCGCGACCATGCTATTTCGGGTGGACGAATGTGTTGTAACCAACCATGGTTGGTTTTGACCGATTGGTCAAGTGTGTAGGCGGTCACATGGTGATTGTGTCGACATGCTCGGGCCCTTTGAGTCTACATCTACACCCTCCACCTATACCTGCGAAGATGGATGGTTGAGACCGTTTTGCGGCACATGTAATATGCCGCAAACCCTAATTTAGGTTTCCGTCCATAATGCTTGGTATGGACGGTTTCTTGGCAAGCGAGGCCTATGGCCGACCATGCGGGGTCGGCTGTGTGTATTCCATACCTGCTTGGGGGTGATGGAATTGATCTGTGGTCATCCAATCATGCTTGTGGAGTTGGATGACTGCGATCAGATCATATCTGGCAAGCTAAGGCCGTGGGTATTCCATACCATGCTTAGGGTGATGGAATTGATCTGTGGTCATCCAATCATGCTTGTGGAGTTGGATGACTGCGATCAGATCATATCCGGGACTGATACAGTCAAGTCCGGATGCTCAATCGGGCTAGTATAACACAGAGAGGGCTCAATCGGGCTAGTATAACACACCGAGAGGGCTCGGGCTAGTATAACACACCGAGAATCGGCACATGACGGGTATTTCGTACATGGTTTCATTATAGTGCTTGGAGGTTCGTGTTACTCTGTATGAGTAACACTCAGTCTCATGCCACACCGATAATGATTCATTATAGTGCTTGGAGGTTCGTGTTACTCTATAAGAGTAACACTCGGTCATCATGCCACACCGATAATGAGTACGGGAAATACAAATTTGAATTAAGTGAGGGAGTATCCAACACTTATAAATGGCTTTATCTTTACAAGATGTCGGCGCATGATTTTTTTCGGTTTTTTACAAACTCAACCTTGAACGAAAATCCACCATCAACATTAAGTCCCCTCGCCTAGAACACAATGGTTACACTATTGTGTGGTAGGCATGAGATGGTGACGATTAAAGATAAAACTTATGAGACAATGTTAGATGTTACCGGGAGAGACGGTTCGTCTGTCCCTTCGAGCATGTCACGTTCAAGAGACGTCCGAAAAGTGTTCCCCTAGCATGATGTCGGTCTTGCACAGCTTCGATCGACCTTGCTATAGCTTGCTTGGTCGAGGGGCTATTGCGCTGTTTCGTTCAATTGTGGGGATGTGTCTAATCGACCGACCATTGCGCTGCTCGTTTGTGGGGTTCTGCGCCGCTTGATCGAACGTGGGCTTGTTGTGTCTGCTTCGGTTGAAAGTGGGTCTACTGTGTACATGCTTCAAACGTCAGCCATGTGCTTCGACTGAAACCGGCCCTGCTGTATGCGCCTATTATACCAGCCTTATGTCGTGATTAACACCAGCCTTTGCGACTTGAGCAATACCAGCCTTTTGACTTGAGCAATACCAGACTTGAGGCTTGTACCGTACTGGACTTGAATGATGTTTGACTGGCCATTGTGTGAGTTGTGTCTTCGTGTGTGGCGACACTTCTCATATGCTTTCATACAAGTTCTAACTCTGTCTTTTATTTCATTGCGGTAGAAAGAATCCCTGTTGAGATGTCTTCTGGAGATAATGCTGGTGTCAAGTCAGGAAGTGTTGATAGCTTCAAAGATAATGCTGGTGTCAAGTCAGGAAGTGTTGATAGCTTCAAAGATATGCCGAACGTTGATGATGAGCTGTTCACCGCGCCCTTTCAACTATGAAAATATTCGTTCCACCGGATAACCCACCTCATATCGACTTTAGGGTTCTTCATGCTCCACTGGGTCCTCATGAAGGATGGATGAGACGTACGTTTAAGCAATGAGTACATCAAAGATAACTTAGAGTGCAGATTATTGATGTAGCTTGAGTGTTGAAACGACTTGAGAGGATGTTAAAGTGGTTTCTGGTGCGAACGTTGAGGTAGATCCTGAAGAGAGTGTTGAAGCGAGATTCCGAAGCGAACGAGGTCCCGGAGAGAGCATTGAGGCGTCTCTTGAATAGACTATTGAAGCAGCCTGCGCGGGAGGGAGAGTTGAAGTGGCTTCCTCTCCGATTCGATTTACCCTTGCGAATTCCATGATTCTTGACGGACCATCTTTCTCGTGTTGAAGAAGTCCTTGATCGACGGTGAAGGAACTTCATGCCGAGCCTCGGTCCCCAAAGCGTGGTTTACATGGTTTGTTCGTAGTGGTTTTTGTCGAGCCTGGTATGGAATATCTCGAACGTTGTTGCATCATTGCGGGAGTCGTACATGTGGCACTGGAGTTGGAGTCGGCGGACACGCAGGATATTGTATCTCGGTGGTTTTCCCCTTGCTGCTTCAGGGAACTGCTTACAGAAGGCTGAAGGTTGTATCGCCTGTTGGTGAGATATATGTCCTTGCGTCACGCTCGTACATCCTTATCCGGTTGTAGCCGCTACATCCATCCATGGAGGAGAACATGCCGTGTCCGCTGGTTGCATCTACTAACATGTCGATGTTCGGAGAGAGGAGAATCGCTTTTGGAGCATTCCATTGGGCGGAGAGATCGGGTGTCGGTCTCTCCCGCTAATTGCTAACAGCGACGCCGGTATATTGTCTTCCCCTTCTAATCACGTCTTGCTTCGAAAGTGCATCCCCTTTTGGTGTGAGTATGGGTTGAAGCTTCACCGTATGTGCCGGGTCTCGGTTTCCTTGAAGTCCGTCATTGTGGTGGGATGACGCACAATCTTGCATGGGCTAACCTTGCCCGTCCCGAGAGTCTTGAGAGAAATCACATTGGAAGATGCTCCTGTGTCGACGAGGCCCTCCTGAACTCGAACCCTTGATGTGTGCGGTAACATGTAGGGCCGGTCGTGATCTTTTTCTGCCATCATGTCGTCTTCTCGTAAATGTAACATTATTTACGAGGTGTTTTCGACGCAGATTAAGACTTACGGACGTGAAGGAGTCGGATGTACGTCCGAGCTATTTTATTAATTACAGGAAACATCTCCGCACGTTGATTCTTTGAGAGGCGCAAGAGTTCACACAAGCTTTCCACTAGAGATGCCGCTTCCTAATCCACCGGTCTCGGTTCGTAGTAAATCTGTTGACACAGGGAGGATCGTTGTGAGGATCGGTCCCAGTGTAGGAATCTCCATGACGGGACCGTTCATATCTCGATGTCGCTCATTTGATCAGGTCCACGTAGGGTCGCGCGGCTGAAATACCTCTTTACGAGTTGCGGCCATATCCGTTTGAGTCTTAGCAAGAACTTCCGCTTCTCCATCAAGTCCGAAATGGTAATGGATTGTGGTCCTCCTCTCGTCCCTCCGGCTCCTCGTCCCGATGCGGGAGTGAAAGTTATTGCTACGGTGACTACCGGAGGCGTTACGCTTGAGGAGTTGTCGGGATTTGCGGCTGCTCCGACTCTACGGTGACGGGAGGTGTTACACTTATCGGAACATCTCCTCGCTACGCCGGCACCGGTGGTAGAAGTGACAGACTGCATAAGGTGTATTGACCACGGTAGCTCCAGAAATTATAGGACGGAGCCCCTTACGTATCTTGTGTTACTCGCCGGGGAAGAAGAGGTTGAAAAGTTGCCTAAGGAATTGAAGTCAAGAAGCAGGTTGTACTTCAAAGGATGAAAG
The DNA here is from genome assembly GCA_023531295.1 of Papaver armeniacum. Lineage (NCBI taxonomy): Eukaryota > Viridiplantae > Streptophyta > Magnoliopsida > Ranunculales > Papaveraceae > Papaver > Papaver armeniacum. Next base: position 56,096 of record JAJJWW010014895.1, read on the forward strand.
TCTCTCTTGCCCAGAAGGACGAGTTCTTGCTTGAAGGACTTTCCTTGAAGGATCGTAGCTACCCACTTGTCTTTTTAGATGCTCTTGTTTTTGAGTGATAGTGAGGATTCCTTTGACTACCGGTTTTGAATTAATAGGTAATTGAATTGGTTCATTTTGAGATAGTTTGGTGAATGATTTTTTCGAAAGAGGTTATTTTAAATGAAATTTGCATCTTGGTCATGAATGATTGCACATGTCACATGAAGTTGCAAACGTTGTGTGAAAGGAAAGCATGAATGAAACAGATATGGTGTTTGATTACTGAGCCTCTTTATCCACGTGTGGGATGCTAAGTCCCCGGTGAATTCTAAACTATCTTTCTTGTAAAATTGTTGAGTAGAACTTACTTGCTTTTGAAGCCTCATTTGTATCAAACCGGAGTAGCCTCTCCAAGAAAATCCTCCGCACTAACTTCTCAAAGCTATCCCTCTGAGCCAAGCTTCTCCTGAACAATGCGCTTCAAAGCGTTGCACTCACTGGTGGGGTGATGAAGGGACCGGTGGTAATGACAAGTACCTCGGGTCCATTAGTTCTTGACCGATGAGGTGGGCGCCGTATCGGGGGTAGCTTTATCTCTCCGTTTTGTACCCACGTCTCAAAGAGCTCGAGAATCTTCTTCATTGGGAAGGGGAAATGTAAGTACCTTGTGTCCAGCTTTTCTGCGTTAGCGGCGTTGCGATGTCTCCCGTGGCTTTGATATGGAACAGGAGATGAAGTTGGAAGACTTACGAGCGCCATCATGTCTCCAGCGGATTGTCTTCCTAAGTAGAGGGATGTAGAGGGTGTCGTAATGTCAACTGCTGAGTGACCGGATTGAACGCTCCCATCCTCTCGTATTCGAGCATTTCTTGATTGATTTCTCCTTCCTCAAGCGTTTCTTCAGTTGGTTGGAAGGCCGACGCGGATTGGACAGTCTTCCGGGCTTCGGCAAGAGCTTTGAGGTATAAATCCTCTGGCAAGGCTCCATAGGCTGCAGGTTCCCCTTCTTTATCTGGCAGACATCGTAGCATTCTGGATAAGTCTCCTCTCCTGTGGAGTTGCATCGGGTCTCCATTGTTGACCGGACCATGTTGTTCATCTTCCCTGGGTCTCCTGCGGTTGCGCGCCCTTTTTGCTTCTCCACCGGTAAAGATGTGACTCCTGGTTAAAGATTCGCATTGCCCGAGTGGATGCCTGTTGATGCTTCTTGTAATTGTGCCGCCATATCATTCAAAAGGCGAAATGTCTCGCTCTGCCTTCTGGTGATACCGACTTGATTTGCCAAGACATCCTCCAGCATTCTAGCTATGCTTCCCATGATATCTGAACCACCTGCGGATTCCGAGTGAGGATACATCGTGAGACGAAAACGAATTCGAGAATTCGATTCTTGTAACCGAGAGATCAATCTCCCACTGTGGTCGCCAATTGTTGATGGGTGAAAACTACTCCTGCAGAATTTGGTAATTTGGGGTGTGGATGAGGAATGAATCTAAACCTTCAACAAATGCTTCATGCGGTGAGTGCTTGTAGATTCGAGAGATCAACCTGTTTGCAAGTCCGGCCTAAACCAAGAAATGGCCGTTCCGGATTTGTTTTCGGTCACAAAGTGAAGGAGATGGGGTTGATCTTAGGGAGGGAAGCGAAGAAGGTGTTGAGATTGTGAAGGTGTTGGCTTGCTTATGACTTGTGACAGAAAGATAAGCAAGCTTACGGTTGATGCAAGCAGGCTCTGGGTGTTTGAATACGGTTTTTTGTATTAACACTTGGTTTCTGTCGACTGAACTTGTGTTGTTCTGTCTTTTATTCCTTGTTTGAAATAGGGAGGAGAACCTATTTATACAAGTCATTGAGCCTCATTCACGTTTCTCGTGGGAAGTGGAGGTAGTGGAATGATGGAGTAGTGGAGTTGTGCGTCGACCAGTCTTGCCCACTTCTCCTGTTCATCTCTAACCGTCCATGACTTCCTAACACGTTCTTGTGATGGCGCGTTGCACGCTGCACGCTGTAAACCGCCAGACCAATACCCGGTAAGCATCCCCCGTTTGTGACATGATTGATGTCCGGAATGTGGATCGTGGATCCACGAAAGATAGCATGTAATCTTTGAATTGAATAATCACGTTATTCAGAAGTCGATACTTGTGAAGTATCGTGTGTATTTCATGCAGTCACCGCATTGTGGTGTGGTAAGGTGATGGGTAATGACGCCTTACCGACCAATTGACTCCGACCTGGGGTTGTATAACCAAGCTGGTGAAGTTGGACGGATGAGATGAGCCTTGAGACACTCATCTGCGACCGTTAATGAATATTAGGGTTTTTTGAAGAGGTGCGCAAGCATCACTCTCCAGCTTGGTCGAAACCAAGCATGGGAAGGATTTTGGATAGGACCGACCATACATGCGTGTTGACGGCATGATGGTGTAGGTGCCTGTATTCCGTTCCTCATGAAAGCGCGATCCGGGCCACTCAATTTGACCGGCAAGAGGAGTGGTCGAGATCGATTTTGCGATAAGAGTTTGATACCGCAAGAAGCCGCGCGCCATACTCTTTTTTCGGCGCGTTTTCCAAGACGACCTAGCTTGGTCGGTCTTGGCCGGTTGGTTTGGCGTGAAGATGGTAGGCTGATGTTCACGCCCATGTCTCACCGTCCCATGAAAACGTGATCTAAGCCACCCATTCGTCCCGGTGAAGTTGAGTGGTCGAGATCGATTTGCAATTTGGGAAGTGTAACCACGCATGTTTGAGCGGGCGTTTTGGATTGGCCAGGCATGATATGCCTTGGCCGACCGCATGAAGAGGTAGATGGGCCCACGGTGGTCATGCTGGTATGACCGGACTCGCTTAATCTAATCTGTGACCCTCCATTCGTGTTTAGGAGAAAATGGACGCGCGTGATGGCTTGAACCCTAATTTTGGCTTTCAAAGCCGCGCGACCATGCTATTTCGGGTGGACGAATGTGTTGTAACCAACCATGGTTGGTTTTGACCGATTGGTCAAGTGTGTAAAGGTCACATGGTGATTGTGTCGACATGCTCCGGCCCTTTGAGTCTACATCTACACCCTCCACCTATACCTGCGAAGATGGATGGTTGAGACCATTTTGCGGCACATGTAATATGCCGCAAACCCTAATTTAGGGTTTCCCGTCCATAATGCTTGGTATGGACGGTTTCTTGGCAAGCGAAGGCCAATGGCCGACCATGCGCATTTATGTGTAGACGCATTTATGTGTCTATTTTGATCTCAATTATATATATTGTTAGTGCTCGATTTTGCGCTTATTTTGCTATTTTATGTATTTGTAGGTGTTGTTGGAGAAATAAGTTTTTGCGGCGAAACTGGCTCGAAAAGTGGTATTTGCGCTCGTGGGAGAAAATCATTATTCGGACTCTTCATTTGGATAAGGGGCGCTTCAATTACTAAGGGGTACATCATTGATAAGGGGCACCCTAATTGTTATTTACACCCCAGGGCACTTCCAAAAGGCATATGCTAAAGGCACCCCTAATCTGGTTAAGGGGTGACCTTTCTTCAACTTTTCAAATCAAGGAATTGGCGGGAAAATGTGCTCTTTTCATGGCAGAATAGGGTTCGGATTTTGGGAGATTTTGGACGAGATTCAATCGTCAGAACTGGGTTCAATGGCCCTGTTTGGGCTTAACAGGGATGCTATGGGCAAATTCTTCGATCCAGTTGGGCTGTATAACCGAGTTTGGATGTAAACAGAAGTGGAGTTTCACGGGCATCTTTATTTGGTAATAGAAGGAGATTTGATCGGACTTTCTGTTCGATTTGGTTTGGGATATTCCTGTTTTGATAAAACAGGAAATATAAGTATCTGAGATTCGAAGAAATATGGAGGTTTGTCAAGTTTCGAAGAAGCAGGGAGGTGGAAATATTACCGGGTATTTTGAATGATTTGGGAGAATACGTGGAGTTTGATAGAGTATATTGACGGCTGGGATTAATTTCTTTGTATGGAAGAAATCGACAGAAAACTGGAGCCGCGTGAAAGAAGAAAAAGAAAAGAAATTTCCGTAACTTTTGCCGTAAGAAAAAGAAGAGGATATATATGGGAAGATAATCGATATATAGAAAGAAAAGGGGGTTGCTGTTGAGTATATATAGGATGATACGAGTACCAGAGAAGGGTGTCGAGAGTTTGGGGCACGAGTCGAGACTTTGGGGAGACTTGGGGATAGTTTTGGGGGCCGAGCAGAGGGTTTGGAGGAGCTACAGAGATCAACAGAAGGAGTTTCAGAGAAAGTTCTCTGCTGCTGCAAAACTCAAGAACATCAAGAACATTGAACCAACAGGAGCGGTCGCAGAAGCAGTCTCAGAAACAACGACAGAGGGAGACAAGTATCGTTGTTCAGCAGTCTTATAAATCGTAACAGTAACCTCTGTAACACTTGTGCAGCGTTGCGAAACTCTGTTTTCCTATATTTCTCAATAAAAACACCTTTTTGAGTGCATTTTGAGCATGAGGAGCTAAACCCCAACACTGGGACAACGGAGGAAGCCATATTTCATGCGTGTGGTAATTGTATTTAATTCTTTCATGACTTTTTGCACGGATTGTTAATTGTTTTATGGTTTTTATTGAATGGTTGTGATTTCAATTGATGGGTTATACTTAGGTTAAGTCTTTTGATATCCCATGCTTTAGATATACAATCGTTGCTTTTCAAAAATCTACCTTGGCAAACATAGAGTCAATATTTTATTATTATTTGAGCTATAATTGTCTAGAATAAATATATGAATCGCATGAATGAATTTTATGGTGAAATCCGAAGTCCCAGTTCTCTCGATATTTGTGACAAAACTTGTGAATATATTTTCTTTGTTTTTAGTGTTTTATATTTTTAAGTCTGAAATCGAGTCTTTACAAGTCTGAGTTGAACGAATCTTTATTACCACTTTACTACAACTTTCAAAATCACATCAATTTTTGGCGCCGCCGACGCGGACTTGTATTTAGATTTGTTTTAGGTTTATTTTTATTTTTATTATTTTTGTTCTTTTTTACGCCTTTGGTATTTTTCGATTCTTTTCAGATTTGGAGCGAAGCTACAAGGAAACAAAAAGTGCTATAAAAGGAAAACATCGCCAAAGAAGGAAAGAAAAGAGGAGTCCAAGGAGTGAAGAAGAAGATTTTGTATATAATTATTTTGTTTTATTTTTAGAAACTGTAAATAGGGTTGTATTTTTGTAATTTTTCTTTTATTTTTGGACTTTTTGGACTTAGACATTATTTTTAAAACCCTAAGGAAGGGTTGAAATTAAATATAAACTGTTTGCAGGGAAGGACGACAGTTACGATACTGTCTCGGCCCCTCGGGTTCGTACACTGACATCGGAGTCGGTGGCCTCGAGTCGACTTCAACGGTTCATCGCCCGTCCCGGGGTACGGGAGGTAAGACTCTATCCACCCACGAATCCCTGTCGGTGGGTTTTAATTTTGTGTGACAACTCACACCCCTGCGAATAGAATGTCGAATCGGTATAATAATAGCCAATACAACGAATATCCGATTGAGTTTCAAACTGGACGTTACTACTTTGACCATAGTGTTAATAGTGGTTGGGAACATCAGCCTTTTCAAGGTTATGGTCCATACCATGGTGAGCCCAATTACTATCCATATTCCCACCGGTCATACGAGCAAAATTCCTCTCTATTAGAGTCCGCACGTAAGTTAGCTGAGTCAGCACAAAAGATACTTAAGTCGACACGTAGTTCAGATGAGATGAATGACTTAGTTATGGACGAAAGCAATACAACATGTGAACTTTCTTTCCTAGATAAAATCAGGAAGTCATGTGAATCGACTCAGAAAATCTTTGTTAGAGGCCCTCAGAAAGAAATGCTCAAGATAGTTTTAATTTCCAATATAGTGTTTCCAATAGTACCTTTGAAAATGAAGATAGTTATTTGCATAATCAAGATGACGAGGTTAGAATTGGTAACACTACTTTAGATGAGGTTCAACCATTTTCATGTTATTATAACGATGATTATGATGAGGATAGTGTTGATGAAGAATCTGAAATATTTAGGCATAGTGATCAGGAATTTGTTACTCCGATTGAACTTTATAACGATAATATTATTTCTAGTTCAAATCCAAATAATTTTAATAATTATTCACCAATTCAAAAGGACGAGGATTTGACTAGAGATACCACCGTTTTAGACGATGTAGATTTTCCTTATGATTACGAAGCCGATTATGGTTTAGAGGAACGAGTTTCTTCTGAGAACATTGTTTTAGAGTCTAACGATTTAGAAACATTAGTCTTAGACAAAAAAGATGAACTCGTAGAGCTTTCAAATATGATGAGTGAGGATGCACCTTCCGATTATAACTTAGAAGAAGCAATTGACCATTTTCAGGATTCCGATGATCTAGAAATTAGGGAAATTGTAGATAGTCTATCTAGAGACACCCAAAACTCTAAGTTTGGGGGTGATTATCATTCTCCTCGTGCTTTACCTTTAGCTCTTGTAGAGATCCCTCACTTGGGACTTGATATATGTGCCTCAACCATTGAGCCAGATTGCCTTCATACTAGTTCTCCAGAACCTAATAATGTCCATGAAGAAGTTCAGTTGTTAGAAACCCATCCTCTGGTTGATGTGGTTTATCCAAAGCTATGATACCCAGTTGACTTTGTTTTCCCACCAAATATTTTTCAACCAATTGTGGGAATGTATGAGTTTAAAATGTGTCAGTTATTAAGTTCTGAGACCAAACCTAATTATTTTAGGAGAATAGAAACGACACATTTGCTTAAGATTGACCGCCGTTTCATCGTGGTCAATTGTGTGAGTCAAAACTGATTGACTTTAAGGATCCGCAATTATTCGAGTTATTATTATGTGCTTCTAAGTTCTTATTTGAGTTTTTACAGACTTTAAAACCTCGAACCGGATCTTGGCTTTGAGGAATTCCAAAGACATGAAAATATTTTATTTGGACCCAGCTTATAGAACCCGAACTCGAACCAAAGCTAGATGTAGTTGTCTTAAACAGGAAACTAGACAAGGGTGTGCGTTATTTGTTAATTTTCTTGGCATGTTGCAGATTCCTTTTACTTGTGATAGCTCTATTTGGTTTTGATGACCCACAGAAATTTCGGCTATTACTTTATGATTTTATGAGGTGACTAATCCCTTCTTAGTCCTGGTCAAGACGTTAAACTTAGCACTTCTTGGGAGGTAACCCAATATTCATGCGACACGGTAATATCTTTCCTTAACTCTTTTACTTCAAATGGTAACATTTTCTCCTTGTTCATGCTTTTAATTTTATCTTTAGAACATTGAGGACAATGTTAGATTTAAGTTTGGGGGTATGGGAGAAACATTTTAGTTGCATTGTTAAACTCCAGAGCCTAGAAATTTATGTTTATTAAGGATGGCACTAACCAATCTAAGTGGATGGAAGCATTTTGGTTGTAGGAGTTGAGGAACCAATCGATTAGATGGCAACATCTAAAGAGTCTATTCATAAAAGCACGAGCTCGGGTGTTAGAAATAACATGATAGTTTCACCAATCTCGTTGAGTCCTTTTCACTTCTGTTTTTTATTTTGTTTTTAAACTATGTTTCTCTAAGTGATTAGGTGGGTCCCACGATTCAAGTTGTTACCAATGCTAGGGTGAATTAGAGTGATTGAGATACCAAAAAAAAAAAAAAAGTGAAAAAGAAAAAGTTGAAAAAAAAAAAAGACTAGACCAATTAGACCAAACGGAATAAAATTAACACTTGGGAATAGCAATATGTGTGTGTTTTCCCTGTCTCCGTCGCCTAAACAAGCGTGGAATGCAGGATCCACGGGAACTATCATGTAATCTGCTGACAAGAAGCATGCGCTTGGATCCAAAAGATCTAATCATGCAGTTAAATAAAATAAAAAAATAAAAAAAATATTAATGTTCAGTGAATAAATCGACCGCTGGTTCCCTTGTATATGCCAGACGTGTTGATCTAGAATTAGGATTGTCGACCACTGGTTCCCTTGTATATGCCGGTTGTGTTGATATTAGTCAGACTAGTATCTCAGTCCATTAGGATAGGTTCATTTTGGCGGAGGCCTTGGACGAGATATGGAAACATCGATCACTTAGTAAACATCAAAACCATCTATGTTTTTCTATTTCCATCTTCTTGATCTATCCATGTGATTAGTTTTGACTCGGGTATTGATGTCCATAGTGTGACTATCTCGAGTAGAGCTCTGTGACTTATATATGAATTTTAGTATGCTTGAGTGCAAACTCGTGTACAAAGAATTGGAATTTCGCATCGGGGTACTTCCTCCCGTAGTCAATAAGTATGCCAACCAAGGAGATTTTTAGTACCTTCCAAGGTTCGTCGTAGATAGTTAGGATCTGGAGTGTAAAGGTTTTGTGGGTATATCTCTTGTAAACCCTCCCGAGACTATAACTCGGCCACTAGGGCCACCTAGGGGTTTAAAGGCTTATTGCATACGCTAAATGCAATCGACGATGCCTGCGACAGTGAGTTAGGATTTTATTTTCTAGATTTGATTTGCTCGGGACTAGCAAATAATAAGTTTGGGGATATTTGATAGACGCATTTATGTGTCTATTTTGATCTCAATTATATATATTGTTAGTGCTCGATTTTGCGCTTATTTTGCTATTTTATGTATTTGTAGGTGTTGTTGGAGAAATAAGTTTTTGCGGCGAAACTGGCTCGAAAAGTGGTATTTGCGCTCGTGGGAGAAAATCATTATTCGGACTCTTCATTTGGATAAGGGGCGCTTCAATTACTAAGGGGTACATCATTGATAAGGGGCACCCTAATTGTTATTTACACCCCAGGGCACTTCCAAAAGGCCTATGCTAAAGGCACCCCTAATCTGGTTAAGGGGTGACCTTTCTTCAACTTTTCAAATCAAGGAATTGGCGGGAAAATGTGCTCTTTTCATGGCAGAATAGGGTTCGGATTTTGGGAGATTTTGGACGAGATTCAATCGTCAGAACTGGGTTCAATGGCCCTGTTTGGGCTTAACAGGGATGCTATGGGCAAATTCTTCGATCCAGTTGGGCTGTATAACCGAGTTTGGATGTAAACAGAAGTGGAGTTTCACGGGCATCTTTATTTGGTAATAGAAGGAGATTTGATCGGACTTTCTGTTCGATTTGGTTTGGGATATTCCTGTTTTGATAAAACAGGAAATATAAGTATCTGAGATTCGAAGAAATATGGAGGTTTGTCAAGTTTCGAAGAAGCAGGGAGGTGGAAATATTACCGGGTATTTGGAATGATTTGGGAGAATACGTGGAGTTTGATAGAGTATATTGACGGCTGGGATTAATTTCTTTGTATGGAAGAGATCGACAGAAAACTGGAGCCGCGTGAAAGAAGAAAAAGAAAAGAAATTTCCGTAACTTTTGCCGTAAGAAAAAGAAGAGGATATATATGGGAAGATAATCGATATATAGAAAAAAAGGGGGTTGCTGTTGAGTATATATAGGATGATACGAGTACCAGAGAAGGGTGTCGAGAGTTTGGGGCACGAGTAGAGACTTTGGGAGACTTGGGGATAGTTTTGGGGGCCGAGCAGAGGGTTTGGAGGAGCTACAGAGATCAACAGAAGGAGTTTCAGAGAAAGTTCTCTGCTGCTGCAAAACTCAAGAACATCAAGAACATTGAACCAACAGGAGCGGTCGCAGAAGCAGTCTCAGAAACAACGACAGAGGCAGACAAGTATCGTTGTTTAACAGTCTTATAAATCGTAACAGTAACCTCTGTAACACTCGTGCAGCGTTGCGAAACTCTGTTTTCATATATTTCTCAATAAAAACACCTTTTTGAGTGCATTTTGAGCATGAGGAGCTAAACCCCAACACTGGGACAACGGAGGAAGCCATATTTCATGCGTGTGGTAATTGTATTTAATTCTTTCATGACTTTTTGCACGGATTGTTAATTGTTTTATGGTTTTTATTGAATGGTTGTGATTTCAATTGATGGGTTATACTTAGGTTAAGTCTTTTGATATCCCATGCTTTAGATATACAATCGTTGCTTTTCAAAAATCTACCTTGGCAAACATAGAGTCAATATTTTATTATTATTTGAGCTATAATTGTCTAGAATAAATATATGAATCGCATGAATGAATTTTATGGTGAAATCCGAAGTCCCAGTTCTCTCGATATTTGTGACAAAACTTGTGAATATATTTTCTTTGTTTTTAGTGTTTTATATTTTTAAGTCTGAAATCGAGTCTTTACAAGTCTGAGTTGAACGAATCTTTATTACCACTTTACTACAACTTTCAAAATCACATCAGCGGGCGTTTTGGATTGGCCAGGCATGATATGCCTTGGCCGACCGCATGAAGAGGTAGATGGGCCCACGGTGGTCATGCTGGTATGACCGGACCTGCTTAATCTAATCTGTGACCCTCCATTCGTGCCTGAAAATGGACGCGCGTGATGGCTTGAACCCTAATTTTGGCTTTCAAAGCCGCGCGACCATGCTATTTGGTGGACGAATGTGTTGTAACCAACCATGGTTGGTTTTGACCGATTGGTCAAGTGTGTAGGCGGTCACATGGTGATTGTGTCGACATGCTCCGGGCCCTTTGAGTCTACATCTACACCCTCCACCTATACCTGCGAAGATGGATGGTTGAGACCATTTTGCGGCACATGTAATATGCCGCAAACCCTAATTTAGGGTTTCCCGTCCATAATGCTTGGTATGGACGGTTTCTTGGCAAGCGAAGGCCAATGGCCGACCATGCGGGGTCGGCTGTGTGTATTCCATACCTGCTTGGGGGTGATGGAATGTGGTCATCCAATCATGCTTGTGGAGTTGGATGACTGCGATCAGATCATATCTGGCAAGCTAAGTCCGTGGGTATTCCATACCATGCTTAGGGTGATGGAATTGATCTGTGGTCATCCAATCATGCTTGTGGAGTTGGATGACTGCGATCAGATCATATCCAGGAGACTGATACAGTCAAGTCCGGATGCTCAATCGGGCTAGTATAACACACCGAGAGGGGCTCAATCGGGCTAGTATAACACACCGAGAGGGCTCGGGCTAGTATAAACACCGAGAATCGGCACATACGGGTATTTCGTACATGGTTTCATTATAGTGCTTGGAGGTTCGTGTTACTCGTATGAGTAACACTCGGTCTCATGCCACACCGATAATGATTCATTATAGTGTTTGGAGGTTCGTGTTACTCTATAAGAGTAACACTCATCATCATGCCACACCGATAATGAGTACATGAAATACAAGGTGAATTAAGTGAGGGAGTATCCAACACTTATAAACGGCTTTATCTTTTACAAGATGTCGGCGCATGATTTTTCTGGTTTTTTACAAACTCAACCTTGAACGAAAATCCACCATCAACAGTTCGCAAGAATATTTAGGCCTGTCATATTGTCGCAATAAGGAGGGGTGGCAAAATAAGACCTTTAACTAGGAAGGCGAAATAAGACCACACAAGAAAACGATAAGGCAAGACCAATGGGTCATTACATGAAAATGTAAAGACGTCCTGCGATCTTGTCGCAATGACAAAATTCAACATAAACATTTTGAATGTAAGTATGCAGATCTTTCATCGCAAAAAGATTACATGATAAGCTTGCGAGCTTGATAAAATGATTAAATGATAAACTTGCGAAAATGTACATAATAATGAGACCGAGGCAATGCAAATGCCATACACTTGATATTATGATCATATTATTATGCGATACTAATAGTGCGGCAGAATAAGAAAAGATGAAGCACAAGTAAGAACTTGCGAGAGAAAAATAAATAAGCAAAGAGGAATGCATATACTAGAGACAAAATCGTGAGAAATGAAGAATGGAAGCGATTTAAAGCTACATCAATTTTAGAGCGGCAAAATGAGCTAAGTAACACAAACATTGGCTATACATTGCAGTAGATAAGCATTATCATCATACAAGCATCATACTCGCATCATGAACGCATCGCATAAGCATTTCATGGCATAAACATCGCATACACATTTCATAACATAATCATTACATAAGTATTATATTCGCACAAGTATTTTACAAAACGTCGCAGAAGATATTCAGAATTTCGCAGAATTATTAAGAATTTCGCAGAATGTGATTATTTCACAAGATAAGATAAGCAGCCTGAAGAGATTATACTATCGCATGAGCACAAGATATGAGACAGAGGCAAAATAAGAATGAAAAAACAATTCGCTCAATCAACACTTTCTCAAGGATTCTACCCTCATAGATAAAGAACAGAGGCAACTATGGATAACCAAGAAAACATTTTATGTTCTTTATCTTCTCGGCAAGAATCACTTCCAAAGAAGATATTCACCAATGAACAACAAGAATCCTCACCAAAAATGGAATAATAACTTCGCATGAACAAGAGGCAATACTTTTTATACTTCAAGGATTAATACTTCTTATTCACTTCGCAAAGCTTGAATTTTGCAAAAGAATAGAGCATCGCATGAGGCGAGAGAGCATGGAGTAATAATTTCGCAATACTTCTTATTCGCAATCAAGGACGGATACTTCTTATACTTCTTCAAGGATACTTCATACTTCTTATACTCCAAGGGTTGATATTTCTAATTTATTTCGCAAAGCTTCAGAACTTCGCAAAAGAATAGAGGCAAGTACGTACTTTTCAAGTCCAGTATTCTTCCGCTCGTTCCTTCATCGATAAAGATCAAAGACTATTACAGCAACGGATTTTTTCTTGAAAATCGCTCTTCAAGCAATATTCAAGAAAAAAGAGGCAAGATGTAGGAGCATAATATCGCAGCAAGGATATACTTGTGAAGTCCTCGCCAATGACACTTTACAAGTGTCGCAGACTGACGACGCAATAGATGGTGGTGATAGAAACATGAAGAAAGCGCGAAGATCTTGCGAAAACTAGAGTGTCTGCGAGACTTAACATTTATACTCCTGCGAGATGTCGCAAGGTAAATCCGAAATTAAGGGAAATATTAGTTGTATATGAGCTGTCATCCACTATGTAAACACTATATAAAGAAGAGAGCAGGAGAGAGAAAGGGGAGAATAATTTTGGGAAGAGAGAGAGAGAGATATTTTGGAGAGAGATATTTTTAAAGAGAGATTTATTTTTCTTTATCATCTTCTTCCCCTAAAATTAGATCTAGAGCTCTACAAAATATCCATTAATGGAGATTGTAAATGTAATACTAATGTAACCTCAACAATCATAGTGAAGAACCGTGGATGTAGATCACATTGATCGAACCACGTAAAAAATCCTTGTGTCCATTTTATAATTTTAGCATTTTAATCTTTATTTTGATTATGAAATAGATTTAGATCTATGAAATATTATGAGGGGTGTAGTGTGGGATTTCCTGCAACTACAAGTTCCAACCTTCTCGCCTGACATCACCGATCAGCCATCTTTCATCAGTCGGTGGCAGCAAAGCTCGAGCTGCACCAGTCCATGAACAACACCACCATATGTTCGATAACCACAACTCCAAACTCGTTCCCTTCGGCTCAATGGCAGCAACACTTTATTTCAAAACCCATTCAATCTGCCAGTTACCATTACATCGACCTCATCCTCGACTTCCATGACTTCAACTCCATCTCTTTCACGGCCATAAAACTGTGATCATTAGCAACCCTACCTGTTCGTTCACCACCAACATCACGGTCAACAACCATGGAAGCTACCTTGAACTCTCGGCATCTTCCCTGAGTTTTAGCTTGAGCTCGTTCCCTGTACGCCTCATACATAGCCACAAGAGCCATGGTTAACTCGGCAAGACTTGGTCTCTGATTTCTCGAGCTCTTCTTCATTAACCAACCTCCACCGTCAGTAACTCTCCATTCAAACACGAGACTGCAGCTTCATCTTCTTCCTACTCGACAGTTAACTCAGCACCTTTACAGACTCAAACCATCTCCTCCATATCTCATCTCGATCTCCATCAATACCATCACCGAACAATGGCATCACCATGCTCGAGTTCTTCATTCGCCAACAGCACCCATAGCTTACCCATTGACAGCTCGAGTTTCAACTGGTTCTCTGCGAGTTATCTTCCATCAACAGCCATGATATCACCATCATTCATTATGATCAACCCCATCTCCGCTTCACACGATAATGGCAGCAACCTCCATTTTTAACCAAACCACAGCAACACCTCCTTCTCTGTTGCTCGGACCCTAAACAGCATCATTGTTCATCGTCGCCATCGTGATCAACTGCCATCATTTACTCACTGACTATCGAACTCGTTGTAACTGCCATCAATGGCAGTAGCCAACCATTCTTAATTTCGCTTTGTTCTCAGTCACGACAACCGAGCATCACTTCCTTTCATCAGCTCGAACTCTTTCTTCTCCATTTCCTGTTATGCTCATTCACAAAGCCATGTTCTTCCTCGCCTTGTAATGCCCGGAGCTGGTCATGACTCGACCAAGCTCTGTTCTGTTGAGTTTGCATGGGAGAAGACGGTGGCCCTGAGTAAATAGGCTGGCTGCACTTAACACTATTTGAATTCTGGCTTCCCCCAAGTAAAGGACCAGACTCCCTTTAGCAGTCCCTTTGGAACAGTTCACCCCTTAACAGAATGGCTACCCCTTAACGTACAGTGGGTGTGCCAATATCACTTGTCCTCGGAAATGACCATTTTGCCCCTTTAGCCTTCCAAGTTCTTGTTTTGCTCATAATTTCTTCATACGAACTCAGAATGACTCCGTTCTTTCGCCATTGTCTTCATCTTCTCGTCCTCTACACAATGAAAAGTAGAAATCTTGTATTTGAACGAGTTCCAATTGGTCTTTTTGCTCCAAATGACTCCATTGCACCTAATAAACTCAAAAGCACGCGTAAAGTACATAATTCACAAGAAAAATAGCAAAGAAAGCGTAACTACTAAATAGTAAATTAGGTGTTTTAGACACCTATTAGATTCCCCCACACTTAGACTTTGCTAGTCCTCGAGCAAATCAAACAAAATAAATTCTAAAACATACATACAACTCCGTGTCGTCGAGGCTACGGTCACTTTTAGCATAAATAACAAGCCTTTAAACCCCTAGGTGTCCCTAGTGGACGAGTTATAGTCTCGTGAGGGTTTACTAGAGATATACCCACAAAACCTACTTTTCCAACTTACTAGTTCTCAGAAATGATAGCATCCAACGCGCTAAGAAGACATAGAGATTCTCGCACACTTGTCATAAGAAGTTAGACACATAAATGAACAAAATCTCATTCTTAAAAGTTGAGAGAGAAATAACCATCCCTTATCGAAAGAAATTCGGGTTCGGAGTCATCCAAAGTCTCGACTCTGCCTCACAAGAAAGGGTTTTATGAAATTGCTCTCAATAATAAACGACTTTTTATGGGTCACACATGTGTCCGGTAGGAATGAAGATAGAATCTGCGACACGTTGAATGGTAGGAAGGTAAAAACCCTCCGAAATATTTTGAAAACCCACATCTTTTATAATTTTTTTTGAAAACCCATTTTTCTGACGATCTCTACGAAAGGAAATCAACCACTTAACGAAGGTGGGAATATGCTTACTTACCTCGTTATCCGTTCGCGCGTGCACTAGCACCACTCTCACAAAGCATCCATAGAAACGTCTTCGGTCTTCTATCGGTGCCTTTATCTTCGTCTTCGGTCTTCAACTCTTGATGATAACTCTTGAACTTCGTAGAATCTTGACAATATGATTCTTTCCTCTAATTTCTTGTTTCTTGAAACTTCATTGTAGATATTCCTTCTTTCCATTGGCTTTATTAAAATAATACAAAACTAAAAACGAACTATACAAACCCAAAATATTTTTTTTTTTTTTTTTGAGACAAGAGAAAGTAAAATACAAATAAAATAAAAACGTAAGTACAAAGTCCATGGTGTAAGTACTTTACCGCTTGATTCTTCACAACTTATATGTCTTGATATCATAAACTTCTCGAACTCTCATCTTGATAATTTTCACTCTTTTTTGTATTGTTGCTTATAAACCTCAAACGTCTTCAACTTTCCTTCGAATTTGTGATCCTCCTCTTGTTGATGATGATGGTGTTTCTATGGACATGTTGGTGTAGAGAGAGATAAGGTGGATGGTGCTAACTGCGAACAAGATTACAAGTGGTATGTAAGTTAGCAATTCGATGTCACCATCATGATTGATAAAAATAGCACTCAAGAGATCAAAATAGTGCTTCTATGGTGGGAGGTTGGGCAGCTCACCATTCTGCCCGGAATTTACGTACGGTGACACACACTCTAAAAGCAAAAATTTAGACAGGTACAAAGAATTGAAGGTCGGTGCCTCACATTATGTAACATGGGTAGTCTCCACTATAGGGGATCACTACTCTAATACCGAATTCAGTCTGCACCTTATTTGCCACTGGCATGGTTAAATCCAACTTTAACTCTCATACAAGTAAGAAACCCGATCATGTTCTCTGTCATCTCTAAGTTCAGTCACTCTTATGAGATTCTCGATGTAATCTTAGCGACATGTATACTATGTGACTCTAAACTAACTACAAGTTGGAGTTTTCTTATTCACTATCTTACACAAAAGTTAAAAATTTGAAAAATTTACAACGCAAATGCTTAACCACTCCCCCACACTTAAACTTTACATTGTCCTCAATGTAAATTGAATCGTCCAAAGAAAGTCAAGGTGGGAAATTTTATAACAATATGCGACAATAAAAAAAAAAAAACATAAAAACAAGAAAAGAAAATTAAAAGATAAGAGATACAAAACCTATGGGTTGCCTCCCATGTAGCGCTTGGTTTAAAGTCGTCAGCCCGACTATATCCTTGCAAGATTCATTCCCTATATACCAACAATCTGAAAAGTTGGGGATCCTTCCATAGAACCTGTTTTGCAAATACTAGCTTCACACAAATATTAGTACAATAAAACAGAAATGAAGCTATGAACCGATAAAAGTTTCCCCCACACTTATTCTTGTCCACACTTGGAAGTGTATAAAGAATATAGAAGTCGGGTACTTCCACGGTTTCTTGTTCCATAACCTGCATAGTATGAGAATCAAGTATCTCTAATGGAGGATATCGCGAAACAAAGTCATTCAACAATATTTTTGAAGCACATACATTCAAACCAATAAGAGGTAAAGGAGAAGAAACAATAGGCAAAGGGTTAGACAAACCTTGCACAATCTCTTTTATCACGGAATCCGCTTCATCCTTGAAAAACTCAAGTGAATTATTCACCTCTTGTATATCATGGTCCTCTATCAAACCTTGCAACCATTCTTCGTCCGTTCGCCTTAACCAAAGTCTCGACATAAACATCATCATTACAATCATATGCAAGCTCAATTGGGTCTTCCACAATAGTGGTCATAACGGTCTCATTCTCAACACACTCCTTTTTGTTGTAAGGCACATACTCTTTTGCGGATCCAAATTTTATTATAAGAAACTTTTTTAGAACACTCGAAAAATGCATCATTGATAGGTGTCTAAAACACCTAATTTACTATCTAGTAGTTACGCTTTCTTTGCTATTTTTCTTGTGAATTATGTATTTTACGCGTGTTTTTGAGTTATTAGGTACTCTGGAGTCGCACGGAGGAAAAGAAGCAGAAATCATTCAAATTGAGTCGAAAAGGGTAAACCGGTCATTTCACAGGCAAGCGATATTCGGAGCCCAGTCAAATATAAGGGACAACCCTTTTGGATTCTAGTGAGAATTGCTAAAAGCACCCATGGGTGGTAATGGGCGCTCATACTATCAGATCTAGTTGGGTCGAGTTCTATTGTTTACAACATTTCTTTCAATTCTTCTTGAGCTGCAAATGGGGATTATTGTTGGAGAGTTGAATCAGAGGAATATTGGTAGATTGATGATGAACCAGTGAAGGATTATAAATCTAAGTCACTCTGGTGGACGTGTTCAGTTCACAAGAGTAGGAGTTCGAGGTCGATTCAGAGTTAGGGTTTCCGGTGATTTTGTTTATACTATCGATTGAAGATGATGGAGGAGTGTATGTTGAAGATAATGGTCGATTAACGGTGGGTTTGAGGTGAATTTGTGTATCACAGAAGGAATGGCTCGAATTAATGGTGGTTGAAAGATGAATTGAAGAAATGAGCAGGTGGTCTGATGTTGCTGAGATGAATGATGGGTTTGTGAATATAATGGGTATGGAATTGAGAGGATGACAACTGAAATGGTTGTGTTAGTGATCTGCAGGCAAGGATTTAAGGTTGGCTGAAGATGAGATGAGAATTACAGTCTGGGGTTGATTCAGAATTGAAACTCAGAGTTGAGTTAGATTAAGAAGAAGAGATTGATGGGTTTGTTTATCAGGGACTGATGTTGTCTATAATGGTTCTTTGCCAGGGTTTGATGATGTGTGGACTCGAGAGAGGATGATTCGAGATGTATGGGTTGTGGCACCGAGATTGGAGGAGTGCGAGGTTTTGTTACTGATGAAGGCAAGGGAAATGGAGGTTTGAAGTTGGGTTCTAGCGGGAGCTAAAGATGAACTAATGAAGCTAGATGTTTCTTTGTCGATTGAGAAGCTCATGCCATACGGGGAGTGACGTTGTTTGCATGTTGGGTGTTGGTGTTATGTTTTGCATTGAAAGGGTATTTGAGTCTACGATGTTCAAATGAAGGCGATCTTTGTGAAGAATGAATGTTTAATGAGATGGAGTTATGAACCGATCTTTTGCAATGTAGAATGGATAATGGAAGAAATTGCAGCGTGGTTGAGCTGTGATGAAGTGAAGCACCGAACCTTAGATGTATGTTAGGATGAATGATTGCAGGGATTGATGGCCAGAGGTGATGGTGAGATGCACTGGAATCGATGTTGTGGCCAAGGGATTGGATGAATGGTCTGAGCTTGGCATCACCGGTGGAGTTGTGAATTGTGTGCACAATGGATGAAGTGCAATTGTTGCACAGGGAGATGGCGGTTGTGTAGAGCTGGAGTTTATGGCACTGGTGGCCTGAGCTGAGCTAAAGAAACTACAGACAATGGAGTCTTAGGCTTGAGATTGTTGAGTGATTGTGTTGGCATTGGAGCTCGAGTCTTTGAAATGTTAATGGGAATGGAGTTGTACTGTGGTGTAACGGGTGATAAATGACCAATGAAGCATTGGAGGAGTTGAGAAGATGAAGGGTTATATTGCATTGCTTTGGAGGAATTGGTTGGGATGTATGAATGATATGCAATGGTGTTACAGGGATGTTGATTTGATGAAGGATGTTGCAGTGCCCTTATGGCTGTGACTAAGCTTGTGAAGCACAATGATAGTGCAGCACAGCTATGGCATGAGTAATGGCCTATGCCAATGCCACTCGGTCAATCGGCCCGGAGATCGACTTAGGCGACTAGAACCCGGTGATCCGGACACGACTCACTTGACTCAGTGAGCTGACCCAGTTGACCCGACCGATCCGACCCGTTGACCGGTGACCGGGCGGACTTTGCCGGTCACCTGAGATACTTTTCGGCGACTATTCCGGCCGATTTCCTGCTGTAATCCCAGTTTTCCGGCGACATTTTTGGACATAATTTTCTACATGGGTTTTCTCACACATGGGCTTGGTGGACTTCTATCTTTTGGACCATTGGGGCTTGACCTAATTTTGGAACAAGAAGAGCTATAAAGGAGAAAGTTTCTACAACTTTGGAAATATCTTAGAGATCTTATATCATATCTATTATCTATTCTTTTTGCCTCTACTTTTGTTCTAGGGTTTAGAACCATGAAATTTCTCTTCCTTATTGTGATGAACTCCATGAATATGAGCTAGAGTTTTATTATTGGTTATGGAATAAGTTGGATTTCCAAATATGGGTTTTAATTCAATAAATTAGTTTTGTCTCCATGTTATCGTTTATGATTCACCACAAATATTGTTACATAATTTGAATGCTTGTTTAGTCGAGTCGCGAATCGATTGAGTTTGCTTTCATCTTTATTGCTAGATTAGGGTTATTATACGCAAAAGTGATAATTCCGGATTGCAAGTAGCATAAATATGATTATAGTTTGTAGTGATATATTCTTATGATCATATGTGAACCATAACCTTTGTTAAATCGGATTAGTGCTTTTACATGTTCGATTGCTTTGATTGGCCTGATTTCATAGAACCTAATGCATCTAGGGAATTAAACTTGATTAGTGCTTTTACACGTTAGGTTGTTCCTTTAGATAGAATTCATATTCGCATCTTTTAATGCGTTTGTTGATGACATGAGGAGATTTGCGGGATATACTTGCGATCAAGGTATTCTAGGGTCTTTGATAAAAGTTGAGATTAAAATATCAATTCTAGTTATTGTGTTGAAAACATGTTTGTGAATGAAAACGAAATCCTTAACCAATACTTTCTCACCCTTGATTTGCGTGTTTACCTTTATTGTTTGCTTTTATTTAGTTTATTATATAAAAATCACAAAACCCCCGGTGTTATTTATACGGAACCATAACATATTGACAACCAAGACCTCTCTGTGGGAACGATCCTTTCTTGCCCTTGCTTCATTATATATTTTGAGTAGTAAGAAAGTGTAATTATATTTGTGTCGGCTGACAACCGGTCAATCATCCTCAAGCTCCACCCTTTGAATAGGCTCTTGATCATTATTAAGATCAATGCTTGAGTAATCTACACAAGTGTCGACATATTCCTCTTCGTCTTCATCTTGATCCCAAAAAGACTCCATTGTACACTCCTCGGGGATGTCACCATGAGTTGTTTCAAGCAATGTATCATAATCACCGTCACTATCATAGTCAACATAAGATTGGTCCTCGCTAAATTTAGTGTTGCTAATCTCGAACTCATCCTTTTGAATAGGTGAATGATCATTATTACGATCAAGAGTTGAGTTAAGTACACAATTATCAACGAAAGTGCCCAAGGATTGGCCTTTTTCAACATTAGCATCAATCAAATATTCATCACAAACCATATGCACATTAGAATTATCCATATATTCCTTGTATTGATCAATGCCTCTTCGCAAGATAGTCATACCTTCACAAAGTTCTTGGAGTTGCTCGTTTGTAGTCTCTTTTGCTTTTTGAAATTCCTCTTGTAAAAAGTTGGAAACTTTGTCTATAAAATTAGAGACTTTTTGTTCACGAGCATAAGAATCCTCCCATCCTTGTGGTTGTTCACACACATAGCCGCCATAAGGTTGTTGAGTAAAACCACAAGGTTCCATGGAATATTGGTCATAACCAATAAATTGGTTTTGATTATACCCATGGAAATGGTAGTTGTCGTATTGTTGAGGTTGTTGAAAACCGTATCCATCCATGTAGTATGCTCCTTCCATGAGAAACAAGCACCTGAAATAAAAATTCTCAAACCAAGGTTAAAACCCAGAAAATAAGAAAAATAAAACAAAAACTAAAAACAAAAATAAGAAACCAAAAACAAGTGACAACCGCTGCCTCCCGGCAACGGCGCCAAAATTTGACCGGTTGTCAGCCGACACAAATATAATTTACACTTTCTTACTACTCAAAATATATAATGAAGCAAGGGCAAGAAAGGATCGATCCCACATAGAGGTCTAGGTTGTCAAATTGTTTCGGTTCCCTAAAAATAACACCGGTAGTTTTGTGATTTTTATAAACGAAAATAAAATAAAAGCAAAACAATAAAGGTAAACAAATCAAATCAAGGATGTGAAAGTATTGGTCATGGATTTCATCTTCATTCACAAACATGTTTTCAAGACAATAACTAGAATTGATATTTTAATCTCAACTTTTATCAAAGGCCCTAGAATACCTTGATCGCAAGTATATCCCACAAATCTCCTCATGTCATCAACAAACACATTAAAAGATGCGAATATGAATTTTGTCTAAAGGAACAACCTAACGTGTAAAAGCACTAATCAAGTTTAATTCCCTAGATGCATTAAGTTCTATGAAATTAGGCCAATCAAAGCAATCGAACGTGTAAAAGCACTAATCCGATTTAACAAAGGTTATGGTTCACATAAGATCATAAGAATATATCACTACAAACTATAATCTTATTTATGCTACTTGCAATCAGGAATTATCACTTTTGCGTATAACAACCCTAATCTAGCAATAAAGATGAAAGCAAACTCAATCGATTCGCGACTCGACTAAACACGCATTCAAATCATGTAACAATATTAATGGTGAATCATAAACGATAATATGAGAGAAAACTAATTTATTGCACAAAAATTCATGTTTGGAAATCCAACTAATTCATAACCAAAAGAAAACTCTAGCTCATATTCATGGAGTTCATAACAAGAAGAAAGAGAAAAGACTTCATGGTTCTAAACCCTAGAAAACAAAGTAGAGGCAAAAGATAGATAAAAGATAAAAAGATCCCCCCAAATTCTATATAAGCTTCCCTATATATAGAGTTTTGTAACCTCCTCTTGAAGAAACTAGGAAACCTACTAAAAATAGGAAAGTGCACCTCCTTAAGAGTTGTGTCCCGTGCATCACACACACCCTGTGCAAAATCAGAATTTCCAAAACAAGCCACGGCCAAATTCACACGTCCAAGGCTTGGCCGGAAAAAGAATTGAGAGAACCAAATGGGCTTACGTCAAAACTGGAGAAAACCAGCCCGTTATAACATTAGCCTGTCAGTCCATTGGA
Source organism: Papaver armeniacum (assembly GCA_023531295.1). Classification (NCBI taxonomy): domain Eukaryota; kingdom Viridiplantae; phylum Streptophyta; class Magnoliopsida; order Ranunculales; family Papaveraceae; genus Papaver; species Papaver armeniacum. Next base: position 78,839 of record JAJJWW010014895.1, read on the forward strand.
ACTAACAAGGCATTTTTCTTACGCTTCCCAAATTTCTCTCAGGAACTCACGAGCACCGCCATCAGCTTCTTTCCTTATTCTGCCATTCCTCCAATCTTCATACACCGCAATCAACATCACAACTCTCCGTACCACAGTTCAGCTCCATGTTCATTACTACCAGCACAGTGCCGATCATCATCCCATGTCACAGCAACCAACTTCCCTGTCCAGCAAACTCCATTTCCTGTCCAGCGTCACCGATATTTCTCTGGCTATCACTGCCAGTAAACCCAATATCTCTCTTTTATCGATCAAGTTCTTCTCATGACAACCAGCAGCTCGAGCTCAACGCATCGTCAGTTGAAGCTCCTCTCTCGACAAATTCTTCCATCATAGTTCCAACCTTCTCGCCTGACATCACCGATCAGCCATCTTTCATCAGTCGGTGGCAGCAAAGCTCGAGCTGCACCAGTCCATGAACAACAACACCATCTGTTCGATAACCACAACTCCAAACTCGTTCCCTTCGGCTCAATGGCAGCAACACTTTATTTCAAAACCCATTCAATCTGCCAGTCACCATTGCATCGACCTCATCCTAGACTTCCATGACTTCAACTCCATCTCTTTCACGGCCATAGAACTGTGATCATTAGCAACCCTACCTGTTCGTTCACCACCAACATCACGGTCAACAACCATGGCAGCTACCTTGAACTCTCGGCATCTTCCCTGAGTTTTAGCTTGAGCTCGTTCCCTGTACTCCTCATACATAGCCACAAGAGCCATGGTTAACTCGGCAAGACTTGGTCTCTGATTTCTCGAGCTCTTCTTCATTAACCAACCTCCACCGTCAGTAACTCTCCATTCAAACACGAGACTTGCACTTCATCTTCTTCCTACTCGACAGGTTAACTCAAACACCTTTGCGAGACTCAAACCATCTCCTCCATATCTCATCTCGAGCTCCATCAATACCATCACCGAACAATGGCATCACCATGCTCGAGTTCTTCATTCGCCAACAGTACCCATAGCTTACCCATTGACAGATCGAGTTTCAACTGGTTCTCTGCGAGTTATCTTCCATCAACAGCCACGACATCACCATCATTCATTATGATCAACCCCATCTCCGCTTCACACGATAATGGCAGCAACCTCCATTTTTAACCAAACCATAGCAACACCTCCTTCTCTGTTGCTCGGACCCTAAACAACATCAATGTTCATCGTCGCCATCGTGATCAACCGCCATAATTTACTCACTGATCATCGAACTCGTTGTAACTTCCATCAATGGAGGTAGCCAACCATTCTTAATTTCGCTTTGTTCTCAAGATAGAAACATCAAGATCAGATCACACAACTACGAAAAAGTAGTATCGGTCTGGCTTCACAATCCCAATGAAGTCTTTAAGTTGTTAACCTGGTTTAGGTAAGAAAACCAAAGGTTAAAGGAGAATCGACTCTAGCTTATGCAACTAGTATCACACGTAAGGTGTGGGGATTAAGTTTCCCAGTTGCTAGAGTTCTCCCTTATATAGTCTTTCAAATCAGGGTTTGCAATCAATGTTAGCTTGGTAACAAAGCATTCAATATTCACCTTTAGATGAAAACCTGATTAGATTCAAGCTAATATTTCTCAACCGTTAGATCGAAAACTTATCTTGTTACACACAAATGAAATGCACGTTTCTAGGCTTGTGTAACGTACCCAAACATGTACATTTGTTGGTTCAAGAATAGTTAACCAAATGGTTATCCATATGAGAAATTTCATATCAACCATATTCTTCTTCACCATAACTAGTTCAAATGACTCAAATGAACTAGTTAGAGAGTTGTTCAATTTCTTAGACCTTATGTCACTACACAAGACACAATCCAAGCAAAAACGATTTGATTCACTCGAATCGGTTCATTAACTTTATAGCCGCGGTTTTCAAAAGCATTCCTTAGTTTATATAAACATGAGTTCAGGAACAATCGTCTTTAGATATAACCAACTCAAGTTCGCGGACTTAATTTCCCGGAAGGAGTTCACAGACTCCAGCAGATTTTCTCGGGCCGAGAACTTCCGCCAGTTCGCGGACTGGGTTCACGGCTCTTGTTCCGGTTCTCTTGATCAACAAAGTTCGCAAACTTAGGTTCAAGAAATAAGGATTTATACATTTATGTGTTTCCACAACAATGCTTATATCCACCAATGGTTATATAATCTAAACTCTCATTTCAATCATTGAAACATTCTTAGAGGACGTTATATAGTTGTTATTCACAAACCATTTCTCGTCAAAGCAATTTTCAAAGTGATTGAAACATAACATGATTTTTGTGACTAGGTAAATATGAATTTGGCTAAAGCGAAAGCTTACCAACACATATTTTGAGAAATAGATAGGCGTGTGTTGATGGTGGTTTTTAAACAAGGGGTAAAATCGTAAAACCCCATGACCTAGTGTTACCCGCAACACATTAACTAAGAGCATTTAACTTAGGTGTAAATAATTAATAGGGGTATTTTTTCAAAATACCAGATTAGGGTTTTCGACACAGAACCCTAATTCCAAAATCAAGCCGCACACTGCGCACCATGGCAACAATGCCAAACCAAGCCGCACACTGCGCACCATGGCAACAATGCCAAACCAAGACGCACATTTGCGCACCATGGCAACGAGTGCCAAATCCAAGCCGCACACTGCGCACCATGGCAACAGTGCCAAACCAAGCCGCACACTGCGCACCATGGCAACAATGCCAAACCAAGCCGCACACTGCGCACCATGGCAATAACGCCAAACCAAGCCGCACACTGCGCACCATGGCAACAATGCCAAACCAAGCCGCACTTTGCGCACCATGGCAACAATGCCAAAACAAGCCACACACTGCGCACCATGGCAACAATGCCAAACCAAGCCGCACACTGCGCACCATGGCAACAACGCCAAAAACCAAGCCGCACATCGCTGCGCACCATGGCAAGAACGCCAAAACCAAACTACATATCGCACTCATTGGCAACCATGCCAAACTAAGCCGCTATGCCATTGGCACATGCCAAAGATAGCGCCCTAGGCTTGCAAAACGTGCAACTAGGTCAACATGGCCGTACGTGCCATTGGCACATGCCAACGCGTACCACAAGCCATATTTCCAAGCCGCTATGCCATTGGCGCATGCCAAATATAGCGCCCTAGGCTTGCAAAACGTGCAACTAGGTCAACATGGACGTACGTGCCATTGGCACATGCCAACGCGTACCACAAGCCATATTTCCAAGCCGCTATGCCATTGGCGCATGCCAAATATAGCGCCCTAGGCTTACGAACCATACAACCTAGGCCAAGTCGGCCAGGCATGCCATTGGCACATGCCAACATGCTCATTTGGTAGCTTTTCCTACCAAGGCCACGGCCCTAACGGCCACGCATGCCATTGGCACATGCCAACATGCTCGCAGGTAGCTTTTCATACCAAGGCCACGGCCCTAACGGCCACGCATGCCATTGGCACATGCCAACATGCTCACGGTAGCTTTTCCTACCAAGGCCACGGCCCTAACGGCCACGCATGCCATTGGCACATGCCAACATGCTCGCTGGTAGCTTTTCCTACCAAGGCCACGGCCCTAACGCCACGCATGCCATTGGCACATGCCAACATGCTCGCCGGGTAGCTTTTCCTACCAAGGCCACGGCCCTAACGGCCACGCATGCCATTGGCACATGCCAACATGCTCATTGGTAGCTTTTCCTACCAAGGCCACGGCCCTAACGGCCACGCATGCCATTGGCACATGCCAAACACACACGCCTGGTAGCCTAACTTGCAAACCGTGCAACCTACCACCAAGGCATTCCGCACATGCCATTGGCACATGCCAAACCCACACGCTGGTAGCCTAACTTGCAAACCTTGCAACCTACCACCAAGGCATTCCGCACATGCCATTGGCACATGCCAAACACACACGCTGGTAGCCTAACTTGCAAACCGTGCAACCTACCACCAAGGCATTCCGCACATGCCACACACGCCACGAGCACTCCGGCATTGCCACTTACACTCAACGTACAACCTACCACCAAGGCATTTCGCACATGCCACGCACGCCACTAGCAGCTCGGCATTGCCACTTGCACTCAAGGTGCAACCAACGAGATATCAACACAAACCGGGAGATGTTTTCCGTGGTTTTGGTTTGGCGGTCACGACTTGCACAGACACTACGCTCACATTAAGAAAGCGTGAAAAGGAATAAAGCGGTCAAATAAATGAGGAAATAATGGTGAAAACGTTTTCACCCATTAACACCATGCGGTTACCACCTCCTCCCATTATTTCACCCTTTACTCTCTTCCTTCATGAGGCCGTGGTACGTTTCAATCTCGACTTGTATAAATAGGTCTTACCTATTTCCACCAGACAACAAGTCTCGGTCAGGAGAAAAATACTACACTCTCAGAAAAGGCAACTTTGCAAGCTCTCCAAAAAGCTTTCATCTCTTGCAAGCTTACGAAGCTTCCACTTTCTCATACAAGTCGAGACACTACTCTTTCAGAATTATTCTGGTCTCAACACCTTTCTTTGCTTCCCTCCCCAAATCAACCCTTCTCCTTCACTTTGTGACCGAAGCAAGTCCGGAATGGCCATTTCTTGGTTTAGGCCGGACTTGTACAGATTGATCTCTCGAATCTATAAAGTGCTCACGTGCAGCACATTTGTTTAGGGTTTGAACCAGCTTTCTCACTCACCTACCGAATTTACCGAAATCGGCGAAACGATTTTTACCCATAAACAATTGGCGACCACGGTGGGAGGATTGATCTATCGGTTACAATACCAACTCCGACTCCTGATTTTGTTTCCCGAACGTCAAATCCCAACATGGTGGAACTCAGGTCCGGAGCGGCTGCCGAGAACACCAGCACAGAACGCACCCCCGATGTTAGCATCTCTCCCAATAACGTTGTTACGTCTCCGGCTAACAACAGCAACATCGAATGCACTCCCTCTAGCGTCTCTGCACAACCCTCTAATCACGGCAACGAAAATATCTTTTCGGGTGTCGCGCCACTCATCACTGTGGCTAGAGCCGCCGCCACGACCCCAAATGCTTCGTCTTGCATGGCGCCTCCAGTCCACGACCAAGATCCCAACTACCCCCGCCGACGGGACGAGAAACCGGAGGGACAAGAGGAAGTCGCCCTTACGTCACCATCACCGATCCGATGGAACGACAAGAGATGCTCGCCGAGCCCGGACAGAATATGGTTTCAAACACGTATGAGGTACTCATCTTTCTCAAGACCCCGAGTAACGACTACCACGTGAGTCGCGCCCTCCGAGCCATTTAGGAACGTCTCCAACAACCCCGACGCCAGCACCTCGGCGGAGCACGCCTCCATGGATGAGGAAACTCGCACTAGAATCCCGTTGGAAAGAAATCAGCCACCCAACTTTGTCACGAGAGAAGATTTGGAACAACTCCTCTGCAACCGAATCAAGAATGATGAGTTGGACGTGCATCATCACCAACCCCCTTACCCATCCGAAATACAGAGAATCCCTCTCCCAAGGGGGGTACTCTTCTCCTCAATTTACCCTGTACGATGGTACCGGGAATGCACGTGAGCATGTTTCTCGTTTCCTGGAATCCCTAGGTGAACATGAATATAATCACGTTCTTCGTTTAAGGGAATTCTCAAAATCACTTACTTGGAAGGGCATATACATGGTACAACAAAGATCCCACCGAGTAAAGCATTCCCAACCTGGAGTAGCATGGTCACTGCGTTTTACAAGAAATACTTCTTCGTGTTCGAACAAGTTACTTTTTTCGGACCTCGGAAGAATGTACCGGTGGGATAACGAACATCCGAATGATTTCGTCAAAGGTTCAGTGTTTCAAGCACTCATTGTCACGACCCAAACGTGACCGAGCAACAATTGGTGAACGATGCATCAATGGTATGGTTCCAATCTACCGCTCCCCGTTAGAAAAATTGCGTTTCCAAACGTTCTCCGAACTCCATGAAGCCTCCGGACGATCCGCAACAATAGCACCGACATTCTTGGAAAGAACTAGGCCAACTCGAATCAAGACGCGCGAAACCCGCGGAGTAGACGCATCATCGGCAAACAATTTAATGCCGGCTCATCCTCCGTGAACATAGTAAACGAAAGGGAAAAAGGAAAGCCGCAACTACGAGCCGCCATGTAGAAACGTGAAGCGCGGCGCAAGAACGGGAACCCTCGCAACGGAAGATCGTCACTAAAACTCTGCAAAGCATCGTGAGACCCGAAGGAAATACCCTTGATTTCCCATTCCCCATCGAGGAGGTGATTGACCTCCTAGAAGCTCCGGGTTCAAGATGATGTCATCAGATTGCCACCGCTCGACGGCCACCAACCGAGGCCGAGATGGCGAACCCCAAATACCGCCATTACCACGGGTTCGTTCACCACCCGACTAGCGATTGCAACATACTGAAGCATATTTTCAAAGAAAGGATAGAAGCAGGAGAACTCCAACTAGGAGACGAAAGAGTGTATCGAGACCCACTACCAATAAGAAACTGCGGTTCCTCGGGGGACTCCGTACACGAGATCGCACAATCCATGATGCGACATGTATGCGAAATTCTCTATCTTTCCAAGGTTCAGCGCCAAGATATTTTCGCAGCTCTCAATCGTGTTGTATCCGCAAACGGCTTTTTCTCTCCTCGGAATCCACGCGAGGGCCCAAGCTTCCCAAACAGGCGAAGCGGAGGCGGGGACTCGCCGACCACGTCCCGTTTAAGAGGTAACGAATTTGACGACACGTTCATCGACACGGCCTCCTACCACAACATCATTACTTTCAAGACATCGAAGGCAGCAGGATTTACAAAACAAGACGCTACCTATTCCCCGTCCGTGATTAAGGACTTGAGAGGAGAAGCTTTGAACGCGCATGGCTACATCAACTTAGAGATCGAGATGGGAGACGCTATAACACATAGCAAATTCCATATTGCCAAAGAACTAGATCACAACATGATATTGGGACGTTTATGGGTGCTCGACAACAAAGCGAAATTGGATGTGTGCCCTCCGCCAACGTCCACGCCCGAAGGAAATTCCAACAAATCATCCCACCGGTTATCGCATCAACAAATTACTCGAAGAAACCGGACATCCGGAGAGGACCCGTTGGCGCTAGCTCATGGTTTTCAAATGCAAGTAAGTCGACCAAGCAACCTTTTCGCAATCCGAGTCTTTCCTTCCCCCTTTCCGTCATGGGGACTCGGCGCGACATCGCGCACGAACGCTGTGCCAAGAAATGCGAATGGGACGCTGGACCATTTGAACACTTTGCAAGAAGCTTGGAAACTTCTATTGAAGCCAACGAAGCCAAGACTCAAACGGTTGCACGACGCCGAACCCGTTTTCAATTGGAGATGTAGTGGTCAAAGAAAGCACGTTTCAAGTTGGGAAGATGACGGTAAAAATGGAATTGCCCGGTGAAGGAGAAGACGAGCCGTATCTGGTTGCGGATACCCTTTTGGGAGGATATTGCAAGCTCATCAATGCAGTCACACCTGAAGGCGTGATAATTCACTCGCGATGGCTCAAGGAATCCAATCCATAAAAAAAAGGGGGCTGTACTTCCCATTTACTCCTTTTCTTTTCAGTATTTCCTTTAACAATTCCTCTTAGTAGTTGTACTTCCCCAAGATGAATACACCGTTTGTATTTCTCCCTGGGGATTCCCTTCCCGTCAAAAAAAATAAAAAAATATACATCTTTTTCCAAGCAAATTCTCCAGATATCAGAGAAATACATCGATAAACCCAGAAAACCACTGCAGAGCCATCATACCACAACCTCTTTCAAAAATATATATGAAGCAAAATGTTTACTGATGAAGAAGAAGGAAAAGATGAGTTTACCAAAAAAAAAAAAGAGGAGGCACCAGGGGAACTAAGCAGCTAACAGAAATAACAAAAGGGAGGAACTAGCCCTCGAAGGGTGGAGCACAAGTCCCTTCGGGCGAAGCTATCTTCAAACACTTTCCCCAGCAATCCTCCGGGCAACAAAGGTTCCATTCAACGGTTTTAGCAGCAGCAAACTCAACATCCCATCCGGCAGACCACGGAAGATAAACAGCAGATGTCCTCCCAGATGACCATTCCAAAGATACGCCACCATGACCTCTCCGGTATTACCAACAAGCACTTTTGGCATCAACTTCAAAGGCTATTTCGTTTCCATCATATGCTCCTTCAAAGGTTTTCTCATTGACATTTCGAAGAAAGTTCTTCGATTCACTCGCATCAAAATCAAGAATCATGGCGCTCTCCTCCACGCTCACTGAACCCAAGAGAGTCCGAGCATGTACATGTTCTTCGTGGGGATAGATGGAAGGGAGGTCCTTAACAATTTCACTAGCTTCATGGAGCAAGGACTCAATCCCAAACAATGCCTCCTCAAGAGAAGAAGATTGATCTCGCGCCAATTCAAGTCCTTTTCCGAAAAGTTAAAGGCCCGGCCATCCCTGGAAGGTCCCATCATACACTGCAAAGAATGTGAAAATTATCAAGTTCCATCCTATCTATACGCATATAAAAGAGGATAACATGAACAGAGAAGAAGAAGAAAACATACCGATATGATTTTCTTAGCAGAATAACCCTAGTCGGGGTATTTTCGCAAGAGTCGATCTCGCGCCTTCACTTGGAGAATCTCACTTTGTTTAGAGAATGATTCGTCTCTAGGCAAAGAAAAGAGAAACCAACAAGAAGAACCCCTCTCAAACAAGGAGATGATGCGGTTGCGTTGGGTATGAATACGGAACCTTAAAAAGGAAAGGAAGCAATGAGGGACATAACGCTTCCATTTTTTGGCATGGACGATGCCCTAATTGAAGCCGCGCGTGAAGGAAAGGCAAAATAAGGAAACTTTGCTATCTGAAGAAACTCCCTCCTTATTTACATCGGTCACGCGAGCAAGCAAGCACAGTTTCCACACCTTGCGCCGGTCCCACCAGCTAGCACACTCAGTTTCCCAACTAACGCGACTTCCCAAACGTCGCCCAAGCTGCACCGGCCCCACCAATTGCACCGACTTCCCTATGACCGCCCAAGTCACGCCTGCAAGCACGCACAACTTCCACATTGCGTCGGTCCCACCAGTTAGCACGCTCAGTTTCCCAACTCACGCCAACTTCACAATGTCGCCCAAGTTGCACCGGCCCCACTAATTGTGCCAGCCTCCCGATTTGTGCAAAACTACCAGAGGCAAGGATTCCAAATCCTATTTATAAAAGGTCAGACAAGCCTCCTCAATTCTCTTTACGGTTTCTCGTTAATAGTTTGTCACCATCTTATGCTTACCTCGCAACAAAGCCCCTGTTCCGAGCAAGCAGGGACTTAATGTTGATGGTGGTTTTTAAACAAGGGGTAAAATCGTAAAACCCCATGACCTAGTGTTACCCGCAACACATTAACTAAGAGCATTTAACTCGGGTGTAAATAATTAATAGGGGTATTTTTCAAAATACCCATTAGGTTTTCGACACGTAACCCTAATTCCAAAATCAAGCCGCACACTGCGTACCATGGCAACAATGCCAAACCAAGCCGCACACTGCGCACCATGGCAACAATGCCAAACCAAGACGCACACTGCGCACCATGGCAACAGTGCCAAACCAAGCCGCACACTGCGCACCATGGCAACAGTGCCAAACCAAGCCGCACATTGCGTACCATGGCAACAATGCCAAACCAAGCCGCACACTGCGCACCATGGCAATAGTGCCAAACCAAGCCGCACACTGTGCACCATGGCAACAACGCCAAACCAAGCCGCACATTGCGCACCATGGCAATAATGCCAAACCAAGCCGCACACTGCGCACCATGGCAACAATGCCAAACCAAGCCGCACACTGCGCACCATGGCAACAATACCAAACCAAGCCGCACACTGCGCACCATGGCAACAACGCTAAAACCAAGCCGCACACTGCGCACCATGGCAGCAACGCCAAAACCAAACTACATATCGCACTCATTGGCAACCATGCCTAGAGGTGTAAAACGTCTTGCCGCCCAAGACAGCCCGCACATCGAAGTCGCGTGCTTCACGTGCCATGTGCCGTGGCTGTCTTTGCGGCTAACGATTTAAACGTCTTTGTGCGTCTTTGTGCTTTACTAGTCAAAAGCTAGGCACAAAGATGCCCACACGGGCACAACACACGAATAAACGTGCCATGTTGTGCCGTGCTGGCACACGTGTTATAAACAATTTGAAATCACTTAATGTATACATTAAGTCGGACATTATCACAAGAATTTAATTAGACAACATATCATTTGAAATTATTTCAAGTAAATTAACAAGTTTATTCAATAAAAAGAAATAGCCCATCAAATATAAAATTGGATTATTGTCATGTAAATTAATGTTCTAGTTAAATATAGGTGACGACATTATAACAACGATATTGAAATATATTTTCCAAATATTAAGGTATTATATGTGTTGTTATAAATAAGCCAACATAAAATGTTAAAAATTAGCTAGAATAGTGACTCTTTTGTGAAATATACAAAAAAACGTGATGTATTATGCCTTGCTATATGGTGTATTTGTACATGTTATGACGTGCTCTCTTAACGTCTTCGGGCTGGGCCGGGCCACGTGCTTATCCGTCTTAGCGTCGGTCTTTGTGCCATTTGTGCCAATTAGTCAAACCCAAAGACGTCCCATTTAACTAACGTCTTTGGCCGTGCCGGGCTAAGTCACGTGCTATCCTGGGCTGTGCTCAAATTTTTAGCGTCTTTGGCCGGGTTTGTGCTCGTCCGGGCACTGACCCGATTTACACCTAACCATGCCAAACTAAGCCGCTATGCCATTGGCACATGCCAAAGATAGCGCCCTAGGCTTGCAAAACGTGCAACTAGGTCAACATGGCCGTACGTGCCATTGGCACATGCCAACGCGTACCACAAGCCATATTTCCAAGCCGTTATGCCATTGGCGCATGCCAAATATAGCGCCCTAGGCTTGCAAAACGTGCAACTAGGTCAACATGGTTGTACGTGCCATTGGCACATGCCAACGCGTACCACAAGCTATATTTCCAAGCCGCTATGCCATTGGCGCATGCCAAATATAGCGCCCTAGGCTTACGAACCATACAACCTAGGCCAAGTCGGCCACGCATGCCATTGGCACATGCCAACATGCTCGCCGGTAGCTTTTCCTACCAAGGCCACGGCCCTTACGGCCACGCATGCCATTGGCACATGCCAACATGCTCATTGGTAGCTTTTCTTACCAAGGCCACGGCCCTAACGGCCACGCATGCCATTGGCACATGCCAACATGCTCGCCAGTAGCTTTTCCTACCAAGGCCACGGCCCTAACGGCCACGCATGCCATTGGCACATGCCAACATGCTCATTGGTAGCTTTTCCTACCAAGGCCACGGCCCTAACGCGCCACGCATGCCATTGGCACATGCCAACATGCTCCTTTGGTAGCTTTTCCTACCAAGGCCACGGCCCTAACGGCCACGCATGCCATTGGCACATGCCAACATGCTCGCTGGTAGCTTTTCCTACCAAGGCCACGGCCCTAACGGCCACGCATGCCATTGGCACATGCCAAACACACACGCTGGTAGCCTAACTTGCAAACCGTGCAACCTACCACCAAGGCATTCCGCACATGCCAAACACACACGCTGGTAGCCTAACTTGCAAACCGTGCAACCTACCACCAAGGCATTCCGCACATGCCATTGGCACATGCCAAACACACACGCTGGTAGCCTAACTTGCAAACTTTGCAACCTACCACCAAGGCATTCCGCACATGCCAAACACACACGCCGGGTAGCCTAACTTGCAAACCGTGCAACCTACCAACAAGGCATTCCGCACATGCCATTGGCACATGCCACACACGCCACTAGCAGCTCTGGCATTGCCACTTACACTCAACGTACAACCTACCACCAAGGCATTCCGCACATGCCATTGGCACATGCCACGCACGCCATTAGCGGCTCCGGCATTGCCACTTGTACTCAAGGTGCAACCAACGAGATATCAACACAAACCGGGGATGCTTTCCGGGGTTTTGGTTTGGCGGTCATAGCTTGCAGCGTACACTACGCTCATATTAAGAAAGCGTGAAAAGGAATAAAGCGGTCAAATAAATGAGGAAATAATGGTGAAAACGTTTTCACCCATTAACACCATGCGGTTACCACCTCCTCCCATTATTTCACCCTTTACTCTCTTCCTTCATGAGGCCGAGGTACGTTTCAATCTCGACTTGTATAAATAGGTCTTACCTATTTCCACCAGACAACAAGTCTCGGTCAGGAGAAAAATACTACACTCTCAGAAAAGGCAACTTTGCAAGCTCTCCAAAAAGCTTTCATCTCTTGCAAGCTTACGAAGCTTCCACTTTCTGATACAAGTCGAGACACTACTCTTTCAGAATTATTCTGGTCTCAACACCTTTCTTTGCTTCCTCCCCAAATCAACCCTTCTCCTTCACTTTGTGACCGAAGCAAGTCCTGAACGGCCATTTCTTGGTTTAGGCCGGACTTGTGCCATTGATCTCTCGAATCTATAAAGTGCTCACGTGCAGCACATTTGTTTAGGGTTTGAACCAGTTTCTCACTCACCTACCGAATTTACCGAAATCGGCAGAAACGATTTTTACCCATAAACAGCGTGATAAACTCTACCGAAATACCAAATGTGTATAATTAAAGTCTATATAGCAAAACGACTTTTGTCTCAAGAATAGGAGATAAATAGACTTTTGAGTGATAGATAAGTTCAAGTCTCCACATACCTTTTAGTCGATGAAGTTCCACCAGTTCCTTGAGTAGTCATTCGTCTTGTATGATGATTTCCATGGTGTTCTTGAGCTCAACTACACTTTCTATCCTAGTCCGAGACCTTAGCTATAGTAGGATAGAAATCAAGACTTATAGTTTTGATCACTAACATTGAAAAACATGCTTGAGATAGCAACTCATGCGAGTTTGACCGAGCAATGCTCTAACACTCATCTATCACTTGGAAAGTATATTTCTACTCTATCTACTATATTGAGACATAAGTCGTATTACAATATAGTTTTCTACATACACATTTGAGATTTCGAGCTGAGTTTATCTCACTTACATATTTCTCGAAATATGTGTTTGCAAGCTTTCGCTTCGACCAAGTTCATCTTATATCATGTGATAATTTCCGAGTAACATCTTACATGGTTTGTGTGATACAATCATTTGGTGTAGTCTTGGAATGTTTCGTTATGATTATTTCAATATCTTGAAAATTTCTTTGATGCTAATAGTGTGTGAAAACGGCTATTGTCATCCTCTAAGAAAGTTTCAATGATTTAAATAAAGAGTTTAGAATCATGTAACCATGTTTGGATATAAACATAGTGTGTTATCACATTTGTGTATAAGTCCAAAACCGGGAATCTGAAGTATGCGTACCCGTACGCGTACAGGCGGTTGTTGGATGTCTGTGCAAGTATGTGTATAGTACGCATACTGGCAGAAGTCTCACTCCGTGAATTTCTGCTGGAGTTTGGAATGTAAATTGGTATGCGCACTCGTACGCGTATTGGCGTTACCAAACTCGGTCCGGCTACTTAAGTATGCGTACAAGTTTGCATACTTGAGTTGGTTACTTTTCTAAAATCGGTTGTGTACATGAACTTAAATATTTATAAAATAAGGAACGTAATCTTTGGAAACCGTGGCTATAATGTTCATGAACTGATTCTAGGGAATCAAAACTATTTTTCTTCAATTGTGTTCTTGTATACTTCTACGAGAATATAACAATTGAACGGCTCTTTAACTAGTTTCATTGGAGTCATTTGAACTAGTTATGATTAAGATGAATATGGTATATATGAGAGTAATCATATGGCTAACTTCGGTTAACTATTGTCTAGCCAACATGGTGTACAAGTTTGGGTACGGTTACATAAACCTAAATGAGGGTACATTTGATTTATGTGTAACAAGATAAGTTCGATCTATTGGTTGAAAGACATTAGCTTGGTTGAATCGGGTTTTTCATCTAAAGGTGAATATCGAATGCTTTATTACCAAGGTAACTTGGATTGAAAACCCTGATTTGAAAACTATATAAAGGAGAACTCTAGCAACTGGGAAACCTAATCCCCACACCTCATGTGTGTTACTAGTTGCATAAAGTAGAGTCGATTCTCCTTTAACCTTAGGTTTCTTCGAGACCCTGTAGATTAACGACTTCAAAGACTTCATTGGGATTGTGAAGCCAGACCCAACTATTTTCTTTGTAGTTGTGTGTTCTGATCTTGCCCGATTCTATCGTTTGAGTACTATCTTCTCTAAGATTTGCTCGAGATTTAATCTCCAATAGGCAAGATAAAAAGTAATCACAAACACCTTCGTATCATCGTTTGTGATTCCACAATATCTAGTTTCACCATCATACGATTTAGATTATTGTGAGGTGATTGATAATACTAGGTTGTTCTTCGGAAATATAAGTACGAGTTATCAATTGGTTCCTGTTCACCTTGATTTATCAAAAGACAGAAAAAAAAACTCTTGGGTATTTCTGTGGGAGGCATATTTATTCAATCTATAGACTTTTCTGTGTGAGACAGATTCGTTTATCAAGTCTTCGACTTTGGGTCGTAGTAACTCTTGGTTGTGGGTGAGATCAGCTAAGGGAATCAAGTGCGTAGTATCCTGCTAGGATCGAGAGATGTAAGGAACGAAACCGTACCTTGAATCGGTGTGAGATTGATTAGGGTTCAACTACGGTCCAAATCCGAAGTTCATTGGTAGTAGGCTAGTGTCTCAGAGCGGCTTAATACAAAGTGTGGTGTTCAAACTGGACTAGGTCCCGGGTTTTTTCGCATTTGCGATTTTCCTTGTTAACAAAATTCTGGTGTCTGTATTTTTTTTTTTCCGCATTATATTTTGTTATATAATTGAAATATCACAGGTTGTGCGTTAGGATCAATTAATTAGATAATCCAACCTTTGGTTGTTGATTTAAATTGATTGACATTTGAACATTGGTCTTTGGTACCGTTCAAGTTACTCCTCTTATATTCAATCAGGCACGCAGATTTCTATTTGCTGATTGCAGATTGAATTAAGAGTTAGAGATACAAACTCTTTGATATACTTTACTTTAGATTGAGTCTGACTGTCTAGTTGATTCTCTAGAAAGTATATTGGAGTAAGTCCTATCAGATTGCCAAACGAATTATAGGGTGTGGTTGTTAGACCCTCGGATTTTCACTTTTCTTCAAGCTCGTGATTTTCAAACATGGGTTCGTGTTTATCATAATAAATTATATTTCTACTTTTAATATATTTAATAATATATAAGTAATATTTATTTTATTTATTTTTAATAATAGTATTGGATTACATTAACTCATGCAGAGCTTTTGGTTGGTAACCTAGCAACAAGCTGGGCTCCAACTCCTCTTTGAATTGCAACACCTAATCTATAAAAAATAAAACTACCTAAGCCGCTACTGGCATCATTGCTCACCAAACAATTCCGTAGACGCTTGAAAAAAACAAGAGTATCATCACCAAGCTCCCCTAAAGTAGAGAAGGCCAGAACACCCAAGCCGTAACCATGTGCAACACACTTATTCAAATACTTGGCACGTTTACGAGAAACGGCACCAGAAATAACCTCTCCAGGGGCAAAGGAGGGGACACCCTCACCAGTGAATGGAGAGACGCCTGTGACATCCATACAAACATCTTGCCCATTTTCCCAGTTAAGAACAAGAATATCAGCTGGCTTTAGATCTTTACCATCATCCGAATAAAGACCTAGAGAAATCTCCTTGCGCGCAGGTACATTTGCTTTGTAACAAATGTCGAAAAAAAAATATTATTTAATTATTAATAATATATAATATTATTTATTCTAAAAAAATAATTTTTATTATTTAATTAAAAAAATTATGATTATGGTTTGCTTAGAAAATATTCTTATTTTAATATTTATGATATACAAAGGAAATTACACAGAGTTGTTTAAAAGGGTTGGGAGCTTAGCAACAATCTGCGCTCCAACATCTTTCTGAATAACTAAACCTATCCTATGATAGAGAGAGAACTCCCCACCTTATAGTTAGCATCATAGTTGGCCAAGCAGTTCCTCAATCTGTTTAACAATACTATAAAATCGTCACCCAACTCTCCTAATATTTATTTATTATTTTATTATTTTATTTTAATTATTTTTTATTTTTTTAAAGAACCACTCGGGGCATTTTATTAGCAAATTGAAAAAAGAGTCATTACACATCATCAGATTTTTCGGTGACAGGTAGCCGAGCAACTAAAAAAAAAAATAGAGAAATAAAATAAATGTTAGAAATATAATATTAAATGTACAATATTTGAGGGTAAAACTTGTCCTTATAATAAATTAACAAGGTTAAAATAGAGAATCAATTAAATCGAATTATGTGGGTTCACAGCTTCTGCTTTTCCAGCTTTTAAAAGCTAGTACTGAGTAGCTTTTAAAAGCAGGCCTAAAATGAAAGTGCTTCTCTCCAAAGCACTTTGAAAATAATTTACCAAACACAATTTTTGGTAAAAGTTTGTTACGAATTTGTTACAAAGTGCTTTTGGTTGAAAAAAAGCAATCACAAACGGGGCTTAAATAATCTTCATTAGTTATTTGACTGTTATTTGAATTATAGTCAAAAATCAAAGATCAATCTATTTACTTTTTTGATTGCTAATTAGCGTGTTGGTTGTATTCAGATCTGTATCTTCGTTGAACATGTTGTGGACAGCTCCGAAGTAACAACTGGGGTTACCAGTGTTGGGGATTATGAGTTGCATACCCTTGTCATGCTTGAGTAAGAAAATGATATCTGTTGTTTTTGTTCAAAAACCAAACCACAAGCCATCCTACGGTGGGGAATTTTTTGTCGACGAAACCGTAAACTAAGGATACGGTTTGGACATGATACGTTCCACACCGTAGGTAAACCCTGTTCGGTGTGGTATTTATGAACTCCACACCGTAAATGACTCTACGGAAGGAAACCAAGTCGTACTACGATGTGAATTTGTTTCCCGAATAATAATGAAGAAATTCAATTTAGCAATGTCAAGAGAACAATGGCTATAGTACCAGTTTGTGGGTTAAGCAGAGACATTCATTATAGTTGGATTGTTGGGATGAAATATCAATCTCCGTGTATAATAAAGTAAGATAAGTCTTTGGTGTGTATTGTTCCCTTGCCTCCATAATCTTCTTGTTGTTCCACTTAGACGAGCTCTTGATTCGTCTGAACCTAAGGTGATTACCATATACTCCCTCAGTTCCTAAATAATAGGCTGGTTTCTATAAATAGATGTTTCAAAAAAATAGGCTAGTTTCCTAATTAGGAAAGTCAAATGTTACTTTAGTTTTCTGGGACCACTTTTCTCTTAACTTATTTTGATGACAAGTGTCATGTAGACCATTTCACTTTACTTCTTTTGCTGACAAGTGTCATGGGGACCATTTTACTTCACTTCTTTTATTGACAAGTGTCATGAGGACCACTTTCAATGATTAGTTCTCTTAATTTCCTTAATTTTCTCTAAAAAAAAACCATCCTATTAATTAGGAACGAAGGGAGTACTGTTTATGGGGAAAGAGTTACGGTGTGAAACAACAACCGTATGCGAAATATTTTGTGGAAGAAAAGAAGAACTTACGGTTTGAAACATCAATCGCACTACACCAAAACAACCGATTTGGGACGGATATAGGAGTTGCAATAAATTTAACCAACGCATATATCCGTTGGTAATATGGCGTAGCAAATTTGTGTGCAACGTCAAAATCCGTTGGACAAATTAATTTGTGCAACGTATATAAATGTTGCTCAATCGGTGTAGCAACGTTTTATTTTATAATTTGAGCAACGTATTCTTAAATTTGTGCAACGCTTACATTAATTTAGGCAACGTATTACATTAATTTGCGCAACATTTATATACGTTGGAAAATATTTACAGGTGAAAAAAAAATCATACAATAATTTCCCCAAATTTCTGCACCTATAAACTAGAAGATCCAACTTTTCATATGAACATATGGTTCAAAAAAAAAGACCTTTTTCATATGCACATATGGTTGAGCAACAATATTCTCATAATATTCTCTCTTCCAACATGGATTACACACACGTAACTTATACTCTCTACAAGATATCATAAATAGACATAGCAAATGCTTTTTTGAACTTGTACAATTAACGGAGACGACTAATACATCGTAGGGCTTGAAGATAATCTCGGAGTAGCATAGCTGAATTATGACTGATTTAACATACCAATTTTGTGAACTTGTTGGGCATTTAATATGTTGCAGGATTGAGCCAGCCCAAACTTCTATTGCAGTGGCACCTGAAAATATGAGAATACATATGGTCAGCATATATAAAATACTCAAAACTGATACGAGTTAAAGATATACGATACAAGTTCAAACTTACTCGAGATCACACTTCATAAGTTAATGTAAATAAGGATAACTTAAATAACAATACAAGATGGAACTCATGTTATTACCAACAACTAAGAACCTAATTTACCTGTTTAACACATTCGAATTTTGGTCTTCATACCATGTTAAAATACAATTAGTTGAACTGTAATTCAGCATCCTCAAATGCCGAAGTATCATCAGCTCATAACTCTTTCCACTGCAAAATTTAATTACAAGCAGGTCTAAGAAAGTGATGTAAGGTATAATTTTTTAAGGATATAAGTTGTAGATATTAGATAATCGAAAGTGTAGATTTCATTACATAAAAGTAAATTGCAACACGAATGAATTGATAATAAGCACCTCTAAATTTTAGCACAGCTCATAAGTTGTAGATAGGTGTATAAGGATGTCTCGGCACGAAATCGAAGCATTGAGCAAACAAAGGTAAAAACTAAATAAGGGATTCAGGCACAACCTGTACAGCTTCTCTAAGAACATTATTCACCAATTCCCCAGCGAGACCCTGTAATGGTGCGCACATTAAAACTTGTATTGAATTGAATAGAATGATTTCAAAAGAAAAAGCAGAGTTTTTTCTCCTTCTCTCTGCAGTTTTTGGAATGGTGGAACGAACTTGGAAAATGGTCTTTAGATCATACCTTGTTTTCATGCATGAAGAAAGTATGAGCCACACCCTTTTTACCAGCTCGTCCAGTTCTCCCCGAACAGTCCTAGGTAGTAAGAGGAAAGCTGTAGATGATCACTACTTCAACATCAGGAATATCCAGTCCTCGAGAAGTTACATCAGTGGCTATCTGCAGACATACAAATGTTCACTAAATAAAAATATGGGTATATATTCCACCAGTACAAATAAATACCCCTCCCACCCTTCCTCCATCGTGTTGTCAATAAGTGATTGTTTTATTTGAGCATTTATGTATACTAGAGGAACAATAATGCAACCAGCCCAAATTCATATTAGATTTTTGGTCCTAAGTGGAGCCCATATCACACAAACTGGTTATCATTGAGAAATATGCCATGGGAATCATATAGTGGGTAAGTGACTTTATCATTAATGGGCATGTTTGATAGGGTGTAGAATACACCGTGTTTATTATCTATTGGTTAGGCTTTCTTTGCTATTTTTCTAGTAAATTATGTATTTTACGCGTGTTTTTGAGTTATTAGGTACTCTGGAGTCGCACGGACGAAAAGATGGAGAAATCACCCAATTGGAGTAAAAAGGGCAAAATTATTATTTCATGGGCGAACACTATCCGGAGCCCAGTCAAGGAAAAGGGCCAACTCTTTTGGAGGAGCACTACGGACAGGAAAACTAAGTTTAAGGGGGCTGCCAGATGGGTAACCCTTATCAATGTGGTTGGGGTGCATATATCCTACTCTAGTTTATTACCTACCCAACCCTAAATCGAGAAGTGTTATCTTCTCAATCATTACCATCACCTGAAATTGAGAGAAAACGATTTCTCTAAATCGTTCATTCCCCAACTCAGAGGAGGAGAATATTGGCTGCATTGGGAAGCTGCTGCTGGTGATTGTCATGGGGATTTGACGAATTCGGGAAGAAGAAGATGCAAAAAAAAATTAAGCTCGTGGAATGCACGGTGGTTGTGTTGATTAGAAGCTTGAAATGGAAAAGGAATTTTGGGGTTTCGGCTGAGAACTTTGTGTTTGTCAATTTGAGGTATGAAATTGTGATTTGAGATGGAAGAGTTGAGAAGGAAATGAATCTAGACCAGTTAATTTGGCAGAGAACAAGATGGGTTCGATTGTGGTGGTCGATTTAGGGTTGTATGTTCTTGCTGTTGATGGTTTGATTTGTGATGGGTTCTATTGATTTGTGGAAGATGAACTCGAGAATGAATCTGTGATGGGAAGTGATGATTTTCAAGGGTTTACTAGATCGAAAATTGGCGGTTCAGTGATATGGTTGGAAAAAGAAGTTATACCGTGATTGGCCGTGAGTTACAAGGGTTTTGTGGAAAGGATGCAAGCAAAGTGAAGAGTTGAACTCGGTAAATGGTCGTCGCTGCAATGAAGGCTGAAATCGATGGGAGTTTGCTGTTAACATTGCAGGCAGGAATTTGTGCTTGAGCTGAGACAGATTGTGTTATGCTATGAAGATGGTGAACTGGAATTGCTGGAAGAAATGAAGTCGGTATATGTTGGTATGAATTGAAGGCTGAAAAGAATGGGAAGAGGAATTACAAGGCTTGCAGGCTGTAGCACTGGTGGTTAATGTGAGGCAGTGAAATCAGCTAAACATGACCAGTGGAGAGAGCATAAATTACAAGGATGGAGCTGCAGGTGTTCAAGAAGGAGAAGCAATAGCTTGAGATGGTTTCAATGGCAAGTGCCAGGGTGCTGTTGCAAGTGGAGGTTTGCAGAGAAATGAACTGAAAAAAAAGATGGGACTGAATGCCAGGATGTTTGCAGGGTGTATAGCCACAATGGCTGGAATTGAAGTTGTGTTGCGCCATCTTGGTGTAGCACAGTTCTGGCCTGGCAAGATGGCTTTGTCCTGATCCGACTCAGCCCAATCAGCCAGAGAAATCTAACTCATTTCTGACTCATATCTGACTAGGTTCTGACTCACCGATTCACATTGACTTGACTCACCTGACCGAGTCGACTCGTTGACCGGTGACCGGGTGGACTTTTCCGGTCACCTGAGATACTTTCCGGTACCGGATTCCGGCCGATTTCAGGCCATAATACCAGTTTTCCGACGACCGTTTTTGGGCAGAGTTTTTACATGGGTTTTTCTCACACATGGGCTTGGTGGACTTCTTTCTTTTGGACCTTTGAAGATTAGACCTAATTTTGGAAACTAGAGAGC
Source organism: Papaver armeniacum (assembly GCA_023531295.1). NCBI lineage: Eukaryota > Viridiplantae > Streptophyta > Magnoliopsida > Ranunculales > Papaveraceae > Papaver > Papaver armeniacum. Next base: position 100,256 of record JAJJWW010014895.1, read on the forward strand.
TATTTAAAGGAAAGACTTCTACAAATTTTGGGATTACGTTTTATTCTTGGAACTTTGGAGAGCTGGTTTTGTTTACGCTTCTAGGGTTTGCTTTTGTTCATATTCTTCTTTTCAATTAATATTTTTATGATGAACTCCATAGCTATGAGTAGCTAAACAATTATTATTGTTTATGGGATAAAGTTGATTTCTCAATATGTTATATGATTCAATGAATTAGTTTTGTCTCAATATTTTATTGTTTGTGATTCACAATTAATAGAGTTATATGATTTGATAGTTTGTTTGGTTGAGTCCGGAATCAATCCGATTTACATTCATCTCTAGAGCTATATTAGGGTTTTCAATACGAAAAAGTTGTTTATCCCTGATTCTAAGTAGCATAATTGTGGGTAGTGCTTGTAGTGATATATCCTACTAGTCACAAGTGAATCATAACTTTTGTTAAAACGATTAGTGCTTTTACGCATTCGTTTGCACTGATTAGTCTTATTCCATAGAACTTATTGCTTTTAGGGAGTTAAATCTAATTGTGCTTTTACACTTTAGGTTTCTTTCTAGGAAGAATTCACATATGCATCTTTTAATGTGGTTGTGATGAAAACATGGAATTAGCGGGATATACTTGCGATCAAGGTATCCTAGTACTTTTAGTAAATAAGAGATTAAAATACCAATTATAATCATTGATGAAAATACATGTTTGTGAATGATACTATCCCGTGACCAATATCTTCTCCTTATTGATTATTTGAATTACTTACTTTGCTTTCAATTACTTTTATTTCTTAGATAAAACAAAAATCCCCCCTTGGTTACCTTAGAAACTGAAAATTGCATAACAACAATTGCCTCTTTGTGGAAACGAACTCTTCCTTACCTTGTACTTCATTTAAATTTAGTGAGTAAGAAAGTGAAATTATTTTTGACGCTTACGACAGCGATCAAATTTTGGCGACGCTGCCGGGGAGGCTACGGCTTGTTATTAAGTTTTTAGTTTCTTTTTATAATTTCTGCTTTTATCTTTGCTTTTCGGTTCTTGTCTTGTTTCTCACTTGTTTGCGAGAATTGTTTTCAGTACCTAATCCCTGGCTTCTAAAGATTGGAACTACCCAAGGTGTGGGATAGCTACTCGAAGAGGCACAATACTCCAACCAAGTCAAGACACAACGAGAAAATCTAGAGTTAGAGGTGGAAGGAGAAGTACAAATAGAAGGAGAACAAGAGGTTCCAATCGTAGACGAACCACAAGTTTAAGAAGAAGAAACAATGGGTGATGCAAATCGTTCACTCAAGGACTTGGCTTCTCATAGGCTTGATACACAACAGGGGTGTATTCAAACGAACTCTACTTTGGAGATAAAGCCGGGGTTGCTTAGAGAATTACCAAAGTTCCATGGCATGGTGAATGAAGACCCAAACAAACATCTTATGGACTTCCACACCATTGTCACAGACCATGCTTCGGCGGATGTTGAGGCGGATGGTGCAATGTTAAAAGTTTTCCGTTTCTCTTTGATGGATAGTGCTAAGGATTGGTTATGCTATTTACCTCCCGGAAGTGTCACAACATGGAATGGGCTGAAGAAACTCTTTTTAGAGAGATATTTTCCTGCATCAAAGGCTACTCAAATTCGCAAGGAGATTTGTGGGATGAAGCAAAATGTGGGATAATCCTTATATGAATGTTGGGAGCGATACAAGAGATTGGTGGCAAGCTGCCCTCACCACCAATTCAGTGATTCTATGATTATCCAATATTTCTATGAAGGACTCCAATCAAGTGATAGGAATCTTATTGACGCTGCGGGTGGTGGTGCACTAGTTAGCAAGATGGTGGCACAAGCTAGAGAGTTGATTGAAAACATGGCAGCGAACTCCCAACAATTCTTGAGTCGTGGTTCGGATGTGCTTCTAATAAGAGTGAATGAAGTGAGCGAGGTTGAGGAACTTCGTCAACAAATGGGTAACATGTCGGCAATGATGCAACAAGTTGCAGCCGCGGTTATACCAAGTTATACTCGATGTTATGAAGATGAGCAAGCTAATGCGGTCTTTCCAAATCAACAAAGACGGTATGATCCCTACTCTAACACTTACAATCAGGGATGGAGAGATCACCCCAATTTTAGCTATGCCAACAAGCAAGGAGCGGTTCAACAACCTACCTTCAACTCTTCAAGTGGATTTCAACCTCAACCACAACAATTCCAGCCGAGACAACAATTCAGCAACCACAAGCACAACAATCAATGCAAAATCAAGGTTCCGATATTAATTCGAAGCTTCAAACAATGATGCAAGGCATTTCTACCATGAATAAAGAGAGTCAACAGGAAACTAAGAGTGCTATCAAGGAGTTGCAGACACAAATGGGCTTCATGGCTAGTGAGTTGAACCAATTGAAGGCACAAAATAGTGGGAAACTCCCTTCTCAACCTATTAAGCCAAAAGAGGGTGTCAATGCTATTACGTTGAAAAGTGGTACACAACTTGTGCAACCCGAAATTACTGATTCGGGCAAGGTGGAAACACCAAAGGAACTTGTTTTGGAGGAGAATAATGAGGATTCTCCCCAAACTTCTAAGGTACCTATTCCTAACTCTAAAACTCCGGTTTTTACTTATGTTCCTCCTTTACCTTTTCCTCGCAGATTTGCAAGTTCTAAGAAGGCGGAACTAGAAAAGAAGATTTTAGACGTTCTAAAGAAGATCCATGTGAACATACCACTCATTGATGCTATCAAGCAAGTACCAAATTATGCAAAGGTGTTGAAGGACTTGTGTACCAACAAACAAAGGCTCAAAGGTAATGAAGTGCTTAGTGTGGGGGAGAATGCATCGGCAATCTTACAACACAAACTCCCACTTAAGTGCAATGATCCCGGTAGTTTTGACATTCCTGTCACAATTGGTAACACAACATTTAACAAAGCTATGTTGGATTTAGGTGCATCCGTTAATGTTATGCCTGCGTCAATGTATAATTCACTTGATCTTGGTCCTCTTAAAAAAGGCTGAAATTGTATTGCAATTAGCCGATCGCTCTAATGTCTACCCAATGGGTATTGTTGAGGATGTTCTTGTGCGAGTTAATCAACTTGTATTTCCAAGTGACTTTTGTGTGTTAGAGATGAATGAAGGTTCACCGGACTCGTCTCTTCCATTGCTACTTAGGCGTCCCTTCATGAAAACGGCGAAAACCATAATTGATGTGGATAAGGAACGTTGACCATGGAGTTTGATGGAGAAACAATACGTTTCAACATTTTCGAGACGATGAGATATCCTAGAGATGTCCACTCTTGTTTCTCCATTGATGTTATGGATACATTGGCACAACAAATGTTTGAATTAAACGGTGATGATGCTTTGGGAACCGTGTTAACTACATCCATGGATAACGGTGTAGAGTGTGGTAATGAAGTCAAGGAAGCCCTTGGTGATCTTAATTCACTACAACGATGCCTGGAAACTCATAATATCTCTTTTATTTCTTTACCACATGCAGTGATGAAAAGCTTGTATCTTCAATTGTTAAATCTCTAAAGTTAGAATTGAAACATCTTCCCGATCACCTAAAGTACTTGTACTTGGGTGATAATGAAGAGTTACCTGTGATTGTTTCTAATGAGCTTAGTGATTTACAAGAGCAAAAACTTCTAAGGGTGCTAAGGAAGTACAAGAAGGCCATAGGATGGACAATTGCCGATATCAAGGGTATAAGCCCTGCCGTTTGTATGCACAAAATTCGTTTGGAGGATGATGCAAAGCCTACAAGGGAAGCGCAACGTCGTTTGAACCCTCCCATGATGGAAGTTGTGAAAAAGGAGATACTCATGCTTTTGGAAGTGGGTGTTATCTACCCCATATCCGATAGAAAGTGGGTGAGCCCGGTACAAGTAGTACCAAAGAAATCGAGTGTGACGGTGGTGGAGAATGATAAGAATGAACTTGTCCCAACTCGTGTGCAAACCGGTTGGAGGGTTTGTATTGATTATAGAAAATTGAATGCCACTACTAGAAAAGATCATTTTCCATTACCTTTTATTGATCAAATGCTTGAACGTTTAGCTGGACACTCTTATTATTGCTTTCTTGATGGCTATTCAGTTATAATCAGATTGTGATAAGCGTGGGAGGACCAAGAGAAAACTACTTTCACTTGTCCTTTCGGTACTTTTGCTTATAGAAGGATGCCTTTTGGCTTGTGCAATGTTCCAGCTACTTTTCAAAGGTGTATGGTAAGTATCTTTTCGGAATATGTTGAAAACATAATTGAAGTGTTCATGGATGACTTTAGTGTCTTTGGTGATTCATTTGACCTTTGCTTGAACAATTTGTCTCTAATCCTTGAACGATGTGTTGAAACAAATCTTGTGCTGAATTGGGAGAAGTGCCATTTCATGGTAACTCATGGCATAGTTTTAGGCCATATAATATCTTATAAAGGCTTGGAAGTCGATAAATCTAAGATAGACCTTATTCGTGCTCTAACCCCTCCCACTACGGTGAGGGAGATACGTTCTTTTCTTGGTCATGAAGGTTTCTATCGTAGATTTATCAAGAACTTTTCCAAGATAGCATCACCACTTTGTAACTTATTGCAAAAAGATGTGGTTTTTAACTTTGATGAAAAATGTATGGCGGCATTCAATCGTTTGAAAGAACTTTTGATTTAGCCCCTATCATTAAACCATAGGATTGGAGTAAGCCTTTTGAGCTCATGTGTGATGCAAGTGACTATGCGGTTGGTGCGGTGCTTGGGCAACGTGTGGGAATCTTCCTCATGCTATTTATTATGCTTCTAGAACGTTAAATGAGGCCCAACAAAACTACATAACCACTGAAAAAGAGTTATTAGCCATTGTTTTTGCTTTAGAAAAGTTTCGCTCTTATCTAATTGGTACAAAAGTTGTTGTCTTTTCTGATCATGCAGCGCTTAAGTACTTGCTTACAAAGAAAGAGGCGAAACCGAGGCTCATACGGTGGATTTTACTCTTGCAAGAGTTTGATATTGAAATCAAGGAAAAGAAATGGATTGAGAACACCGTTGCGGATCACTTGAGCCGACTTGCTGCGGACAAGGAGACTATCCCATTGCGTGAAAGTTTCCCGGATGAGCAACTATTCTCAATTGCCTTTGGAGAACCATGGTATGCCGACATTGTGAATTAGTTAGTTTCTAAACAAATCCCAAAGAACTTGTCTCGTGCTGAGAGGGACAAACTTAAGAAGTTAGGGAACCAATACATATGGGATGATCCATACTTATGGAAACATGGTAGTGACCAAGTAATACAAGGTGCGTTCCAATCAATTTAATTCTATCTTGTCTTTTTGTCACTCTTATGCTTGCGGAGGACATTTTGGGAGTAAGAGAACCGCTCACAAGGTACTTGAAAGTGGTTTTTATTGGCCAACTTTGTTTAAGGATGCACATATATTTTGTACAACTTGTGATAGGTGTCAAAGAACTGGCAATCTAGGTGCCCAAAATCAAATGCCACAAACTTTTATTCAATTTATTGAAGTTTTTGATGTATGGGGTATTGATTTTATGGGGCCTTTTGTCAACTCCCATGGGAATTTTTATATCTTACTTGCGGTTGATTATGTCTCGAAATGGGTGGAAGCTAAGGCCACCCCAACTAATGATTCTAAAGTGGTTTTGATTTTGTGCAAGCTAATATTTTTGCAAGGTTTGGAATTCCAAGAGCCATAATTAGCGATGGGGGTTCTCACTTCAAAAACAGGATTTTACAAAGCTTGTTGACGAAGTACAATGTGTCGCACAAGATTGCAACACCTTATCATCCCCAAACAAATGGACAAGCCGAGGTGTCTAATCGGGAGGTGAAATCTATTCTAGAGAAGACGGTGAACCCAACAAGGAAGGATTGGAGCATGCGACTTAATGATGCTCTGTGGGCTTATAGAACCGCATATAAAACACCTATTGGGATGTCTCCCTTTAGGCTTGTGTATGGTAAACCTTGTCACTTACCCGTTGAAATTGAGCATACGGCGTTTTGGGCTATTAAGCAATGCAATACGGAGATGGATGGGGCTGGAAAGCAAAGGAAGTTACAACTCCAAGAGCTGGAGGAGCTTCGCAATGACGCATTTGAAAGCTCACGCATTTACAAGGAAAAGACGAAGGCATTTCATGATAACATGATTTCTAGAAAACAATTTTGCATTGGGCAGAAAGTGCTTTTGTTTAATTATCGCTTGCAATTATTTCCGGGTAAATTAAGGTCACGATGGATCGGACCTTTTATTGTTACTAATGTGTTTTCTCATGGTGCAGTGGAAATTCGTAGCATAGATGGGGGGGAAAGAACTTAAAGTTAATGGGCACGGTTGAAACCATATTATGAGAATTTCACTTCCGAAGTGGTGGAAGGAGTTAACTTTGTGGATGTACTCCCTCCGGAGGAGTCATAGAAAGCAAGGAGATAGTCGGGTGACGACTTTAAACCAAGCGCTAAATGGGAGGCAACCCATCGGATGAGTATTTCTTGTCTTGTATTTATTTCTTGTCTTGTTTTTAGTTTTTCTTGTCTTGTTTTTTATTTTTTCTGATTTTTGTTCGAATTTCCAACCTTGACTTTCTTTGGACGATTCAATTTACATTGAGGACAATGTAAAGTTTAAGTGTGGGGGAGTGGTTAAGCATTTGCGTTGTAAATTTTGAAAATTTTCAACTTTTGTGTAAACTAGTGAATAAGAAAACTCCAACTTATGGTTAGTTTAGAGTCACATAGTATACATGTCGCTAAGATTACATCGAGATTCTCATAAGAGTGACTCGAACTTAGAGATGACGAGAGAACATGATCGGGTTTCTTAATTGTATGAGAGTTAAAGTTGGATTTAACCATGCCGGTGGCAAATAAGGTGCATACCGATTCGGTATTAGAGTAGTGATCCCCTATAGTGGATACTACCCATGTTACATAATATGAGGCACCAACCTTCAATTCTTTGTACTGTCTAAATTTGTGCTTTTAGAGTGTGTGTCACCGTACGTAAATTCGGGCAGAATGGTGAGCTGCCCAACCTCCCACCATAGAAGCACTATTTTGATCTCTTGAGTGCTATTTTTATCAACCATGATGGTGACATCGAATTGCTAACTTACATACCACTTGTAATCTTGTTCGCAGATTAGCACCATCCACCTTATCTCTCTCTACACCAACGGGTCCATAGAAACACCATCATCATCAACAAGAGGAGCATCACAAATTTGAAGGAAAGTTGAACATGTTCATGGTTTACAAGCAACTGATGCAGAATTGAGCAAATTTGATTCAAGTAAAGCAACAAAACAAGGAGCAGAATTTTTATAAGTTGAAGACTATTGTACAAGAGTGAAAATTATCAAGGATGAGAGTTCGAGAAGTTTATGATATCAAGACATATAAGTTGTGAAGAATCAAGCGGTAAAGTACTTACACCATGGCCTTTGTACATACTTTTTTTTTTTGTATTTTACTTTCTCTTGTCTCAAAAAAAAATAAAAAAATAAAAAGAGAGAAAAGAAAAAAATTATATTTTGGGTTTGTATAGTTCGTTTTTAATTTTGTATTCTTTCAATAAAGCCAATGGAAGAAGGAATATCTACAAAGAAGTTTCAAGCGACAAGGAATTTGAGGAAAAAAATCATATTGTCAAGATTCTACGAAGTTCAAGAGTTATCATCAAGAGTTGAAGACCGAAGACGAAGATGAAGATACCGATTGAAGACCGAAGACGTTTCTATGGATGCTGTTAGAGTGGTGCTAGCTGCACGCCGAACAGATACGAGGTAAGTAAGCATATTCCCACCTTCGTTAAGTGGTTGATTTCCTTTCTTAGAGATCGTCAGAAAAATGGGTTTTCAAAAATTATAAAAGATGTGGGTTTTTAAATATTTAAGAGGGTTTTTACCTTCCTACCATTCAACGTGTCGCAGGATTCTCTCTTCATTCCTACCTGGACACATGTGTGACCCATAAAAAGCTGTTTATTATTGAGAGCAATATCATAAAACCCTTTCTTGTGAGGCAGAGTCAAGACTTTTGATCACTCCGAACCCGAATTTCTTTCGAGAAGGGATGGTTATTTCTCTCTCAACTTTTAAGAATGAGATTGTGTTCATTTATGTGTCTAACTTCTTATGACTAGTGTGCAGAATTTCTATGTCTTCTTAGGGCGTTGGATGCTATCATTTCGGAGAACTAGTAAGTTGGAAAAGTAGGTTTTGTGGGTATATCTCTAGTAAACCCTCACGAGACTATAACTCGTCCACTAGGGACACCTAGTGGTTTAAAGGCTTGTTATTTATGCTAAAAGTGACCGTATCCTCGACGACACGGAGGTGTATGTATGTTTTAAAATTGTTTTGTTTGATTTGCTCGAGGACTAGCAAAGTCTAAGTGTGGGGGAATTTGATAGGGTGTAGAATACACCGTATTTATTATCTATTGGTTAGGCTTTCTTTGCTATTTTTCTAGTAAATTATGTATTTTACGCGTGTTTTTGAGTTATTAGGTACTCTGGAGTCGCACGGACGAAAAGATGGAGAAATCACCCAATTGGAGTAAAAAGGGCAACATTATTATTTCATGGGCGAACACTATCCGGAGCCCAGTCAAGGAAAAGGGCCAACTCTTTTGGAGTAGCACTACGGACAGGATAGCTAAGGTTAAGGGGGCTGACAGATGGGTAACCCTTATCAACGTGGCTGGGGTGCATATATCCTACTCTAGTTAATTACCTACCCAACCCTAAATCGATAAGTGTTATCTTCTCAATCATTACCATCACCTGAAATTGAGAGAAAACGATTTCTCTAAATCGTTCATTCCCCAACTCAGAGGAGGAGAATATTGGTTGCATTGGGAAGCTGCTGCTGGTGATTGTCATGGGGATTTGACGAATTCGGGAAGAAGAAGATGCAAAAAAAATTAAGCTCGTGGAATGCACGGTGGTTTTGTTGATTAGAAGCTTGAAATGGAAAAGGAATTTTGGGGTTTCGGCTGAGAACTTTGTGTTTGTCAATTTGAGGTATGAAATTGTGATTTGAGATGGAAGAGTTGAGAAGGAAATGAATCTAGACCAGTTAATTTGGCAGAGAACAAGATGGGTTCGATTGTGGTGGTCGATTTAGGGTTGTATGTTCTTGCTGTTGATGGTTTGATTTGTGATGGGTTCTATTGATTTGTGGAAGATGAACTCGAGAATGAATTTGTGATGGGAAGTGATGATTTTCAAGGGTTTACTAGACTGAAAATTGGCAGTTCTGGTGATATGAACTGGAAAAAAAAGTTGTACCTGTGATTGGCTGAGTTACAAGGGTTTTGTGGAAATGATGCAAGTGCCAGTGAAGAGTTGAACTGCAGTAAATGGTCGTCGCTGCAATGAAGGCTGAAATCGATGGGAGTTTGCTGTTAACATTGCAGGCAGGAATTTGTGCTTGAGCTGAGACAGATTGTGTTATGCTATGAAGATGGTGAACTGAAATTGCTGGAAGAAATGGAGTCGGTATATGTTGGTATGAATTGAAGGCTGAAAAGAATGGGAAGAGGAATTACAAGACTTGCAGGCAGTAGCACTGGTGGTTAATGTGAGGCAGTGAAATCAGCTAAACATGACCAGTGGAGAGAGCATAAATTACAAGGATGGAGATGCGGTGTGTTCAAGAAGGAGAAGCAATGGCTTGAGATGGTTTCAATGGCAAGTGCCGGGTCTTTACATTGCAAGTGGAGGTTTGCGAGAGAAATGAATCGAAAAAAAGATGGACCGAATGCCAGGATGTTTGCAGGGTGTATAGCCACAATGGCTGGAATTGAAGTTGTGTTGCGCCATCTTGGTGCAGCAAAGTTCTGGCCTGGCAAGATGGCTTTGGCCTGATCCGACTCAGCCCAATCAGCCAGAGAAATCTAACTCATATCTGACTAGGTTCTGACTCACCGATTCACATTGACTTGACTCACCTGACCGAGTCGACTCGTTGACCGGTGACCGGGTGGACTTTGCCGGTCACCTGAGATACTTTCCGGTGCCGGATTCCGTCCGATTTCAGGCCATAATACCAGTTTTCCGATGACCGTTTTTAGGCAGAGTTTTTACATGGGTTTTTCTCACACATGGGCTTGGTGGACTTCTTTATTTTGGACCTTTGAAGATTAGACCTAATTTTGGAAACAAGAGAGCTATTTAAAGGAAAGACTTCTACAACTTTGGGGATTACATTTTATTCTTGGAACTTTGGAGAGCCGGTTTTGTTTACGCTTCTAGGGTTTGCTTTTGTTCATCTTCTTCTTTTCAATTAATATTTTTATGATGAACTCCATAGCTATGAGTAGCTATACAATTATTATTGTTTATGGGATAAAGTTGATTTCTCAATATGTTATATGATTCAATGAATTAGTTTTGTCTCAATATTTTATTGTTTGTGATTCACAATTAATAGAGTTATATGATTTGATTGTTTGTTTGGTTGAGTCCGGAATCAATCCGATTTACATTCATCTCTAGAGCTATATTAGGGTTTTCAATACGAAAAAGTTGTTTATCCCTGATTCTAAGTAGCATAATTGTGGGTAGTGCTTATAGTGATATATCCTACTACTCACAAGTGAACCATAACTTTTGTTAAAATTATTAGTGCTTTTACACATTCTGTTTGCATTGATTAGTCTTATTCCATAGAACTTATTGCTTTTAGGGAGTTAAATCTAATTGTGCTTTTACACTTTAGGTTGCTTTCTAGGAAGAATTCACATATGCATCTTTTAATGTGGTTGTGATAAATAGGGAATTAGCGGGATATACTTGCGATCAAGGTATCCTAGGACTTTTAGTAAATAAGAGATTAAAATACCAATTCTAATCATTGATGAAAATACATGTTTGTGAATGATACTATACCGTGACCAATATCTTCTCCTTATTGATTATTCGAATTACTTATTTTGCTTTCAATTACTTTTATTTCTTAGATAAAACAAAAACCCCCCCTTGGTTACCTTAGAAACTGAAAATTGCATAACAACAATTGCCTCTCTGTGGAAACGAACTCTTCCTTACCTTGTACTTCATTTAAATTTAGTGAGTAAGAAAGTGAAATTATTTTTGACGCTTACGACAGCGATCAATGTTCCATCTTTGAATAATGCAAGTGATCTTGTATGCTCACCCTGAGCTTTATCTCCATGGACTGAGACAAACCTTCCATCCCTTGTAATCAGAAGAATGGGACATTTTGTTTCAAAATAAAAATATATTTGTATAATGGGAAAAGTTTATCATATCACAACACTAGATATTATTCTGGAAGTATGTTTCGCATGTGAAGGAGTTCCAAAAAATAGTGAAACAAATGAAACCTACTGATAGGTGTAGAATACACCGTATTTATTATCTAGTATTTATGCTTTCTTTGCGAGTTTTCTTGTAAATTATGTATCTTATATTGCTTTTGAGTTTATTAGGTGCAATGGAGTCATTTGGAGCAAAAAGACCAATTGGAACTCGTTCAAATACAAGATTTCTACTTTTCATTGTGTAGAGGACGAGAAGATGAAGACGATGGCGAAAGAATGGAGTCATTCTGAGTTCGTATGAAGAAGTTATGGGCAAAACAAGAACTCATAAGCAATAAGGGCAATTTTGTCATTTCCAGGGTGAACACTATCCGGAGTCCGAGTAATGGTTAAGGGGATGCCATTAGGTTAGCCCTTATCAGAAGCAACCAGGTGGCGATAACCATCCCAACCTACTACCTAACATACAGAGGAACCATCGTTCATTTCTCATCTGAGATTGAGGAAAAAAAGAGAGAAAACCAGCAACGGCTGCTGTAGATTGGAGATCGAGGAATTCACAGAAAAAGAAGAAGTTCAAGTGTTCGTTGTAAATTGATGAAGGGTTAGTTTGAATTGAGAAATTGTTTAGAGAAGGATTTAACAGAGTCGAGAATGCATAGAGTTAGGGTTTGAAATCAGTGCTGTTGAATTGAGGGATAGATCGAATCTGGGTTCAGAGGAGATGTTGAGAAGTTGATTCTGCTGGTATTTAATGGAACAACACAAAGAGATGAGAATTTGAGCTTGATTGTGCTGCCATTACTTGAATCTCAGAATATGTTTTGATGGGGAGAAGAATATTAGGGTTCTGTTGGTTGTGTTCGGAAACTTGATGACGAACTACGAGAGTGGGTCTAGGTCAAATTAGTGTTGAGTGATGAATAAGAAGAATTGGAAACTACGGGAGGAGCAAGGCTGATAAAGACCCGGAAGGATAAGAAGATCTTTGAGAAATTGGTAGTAGCTCACGGTGAAGATAAGGGCATCGCATTTGTGCCAAGAATGCAATGGCGGAGTTACATAGAAGGGGTTACTTGGTATTGGAGGCTTGCTCAAGTAATGTTGGTGGTGGGTTTGAGGTTTGACAGGTGGTCTGCAGTGATGGCTTGAATGAAGCAATGAAATTTTGTGTGCATAAGCAATGGTTGGATGAAGTGAATACGGGAGTGGAAGAAGCGAAGGAATGGAAGGTGGAGATAGGAGTCGTTAATGGGATGAACTCCGAGTGGAGGAAGTAATATTGATGCTTGGGAAAGATAGTGTGGTTGAGTAGTGGCTTGCGGGTTTGAGAAGCAAGTGGGAGAGCTGAAATGCTTTAAATGGTTGAGAGGTTGCAGGTTGGCTGAGAGCTAGGTGGAGGTCTTGGCGGTGCACGAGATGGAGTGGGGCCCCGAGAATGAGATGATGGTTACGAGATGGGTGGCTCAATGGTTGTGCAGAGTCATGGTGTTGCAATTTATTACAAAGAAGCAGCTATGTGCATGAGTATGGCCTGGTGGAGTTTGCAAGTGCAGAATGGGTGCAACTGGTTTTAGCAAGAGAGAGTGGAGCTTGCAGCTGAGAAGATATTGAAGTTGGTTGTAAGCTACAGAAGATGCAGTCAACAGTGCTGAAATGGAGATGAAGCTGTGTATGGGATGCTGCAAACGGATGATTCCTGGGTTGAGATGGTTGATGAAGAAGCAGCTGATGTTGCAGGCATGAGTGAAGTTGCTGTTGCAGGGGAGAATTGATGTTGTTGCCATTGTTGCTTGCCAGGGAGATGATGATGCAATGCTGTGAGTTGTGTTGCAAATGGTGGAAGTTTGTGTTGAGCCAGGGGACTGTAAGTTGAGGTTGCTGTGGAATTGAAGTTTAGGAGTTTGGAGATGAGTTTTGCAAATTGTGTACGGGAATAGCAGTCGGGTTCACATTGATGCAAGTGAGGCAGTGGTACTTGTGGAATTCATGGATGCAAATTGATGGTGTTGTAGCTCGGGTTGTAGGTGCAGTGGAAATGCGAGAGAAGAAATGGGAGCTAAGAAGATGCGGATGCAAATTTGAAATTGCAACTAGGATGGAGTAAGTTGCATAGCCATCATGGTTTGGTGCGAGTCATGGCTTTGATAGTTGCTTCTTGAAGCACAATGATTGTGCTTCGGGTATGGCTTTGTGCAATGGCTTTGCCTGGTTAAGTTCATCGGCTGCAAGGCGGAGAACGACTCCATCTAACTTGATCTTGGATCGGATCAACGACTCATCGACTCGAGAACTTGACCCGGTTTGACTCAGTGAGCCGACCCAGTTGACCCGACCGGTCCTGAACCGTTGACCGGTGACCGGTTTGACTTTGCCGGTCACCTGAGACAGTTTCCGGTGACTATTCCGGCAGGATTCCGGCCATAATCCCGATTTTTCGCGAGCGTTTTTGGGACAGAATTTCTACACGGGGTTTCTCTCACTTGTGGGCTTGGTGGACTTCTAACTAATGGACTTTGAAGACAAAACCTAATTTTGGAAGGAGTGGAGCTATAAAAGAGAAGACTTTTCTCAAAACAAGAATTATCTTATTATTATTCTTTTTGCCTCTACTTGTTCTAGGGTTTAGAAACATGAGACTTCTCTTTCTTCTTGTTATGAACTCCTTGAATATGAGTACTTAATTATCTTTTGGTTATGGAATAGTTGGATTTCACATAATATGATTCTTTGATTCAATATATTAGTTTTGTCTCATATCTATCGTTTGCAATTCTCTGAAAATATTGCTTTATGATTGATTGATTGTTTTGTCAAGTTGCAAATTGGTAGAACTTCTAATCACATCTATTGCTAGTTTAGGGTTTATTATACGTAAAAGTGATATTCCTTGAATACAAGTAGCATAATATGATTATGGTTTGTAGTGATATATTCTTATGATCATATGTGAATCGTAACCTTTGTTAAATTGAATTAGTGCGCTTTCCACGTTCAATTGCTTTGATTGGCCTGATTTCATAGAACTTAACGCATCTAGGGAATTAAACTTGATTAGTGCTTTTACACGTTAGGTTGTTCCTTTAGGTAGAATTCATATTCGCATCTTTTAATGTGTTTGTTGATGATATGAGGAGATTTGCGGGATATTCTTGCGATCAAGGTATTCTAGGGTCTTTGATAAAAGTTGAGATTAAAATATCAATTCTAGTTATTGTGTGAAAACATGTTTGTGAATGAAAACGAAATCCATGACCAATATCTTCTTATCCTTGATTCGATTTGTTTGCTTTTCTTTATTTGTTTTATTTATTTTATTATAATCACAAAACTACCAGTATTATTTATAGGGAACCGAAACAATTTGACAACCTAGACCTCTCTGTGGGATCGATCCTTTCTTGCACTTGCTATATTTATATTTTGAGTAGTAAGAAAGTGTAATTTATTTTTGACGCTTACGACAGCGGTCACCTACAAATAAGGGTCAACATAAAGGGGAACTGACTTAGACAAATGTCAAGTGAACAAGGAACTGACTTCCTTTGGAGCATACTCTCAACACGAGATGCTTCCTTCTTGTACAACACAAATACCAAAACTCTGTTACTGTTGACAAAAAAAAAAATGCATCAGCAGGAGGTCAAAGCCGCCTAACATCCTAGATTTGGTGTACTACTAGTTAATTGGTAAAAGTATGCAGGAAGGATGGATAAGAAGAAGAATCATGTGGTGCTTTCAAAGATATCAACTATAGGGAATAGGTGGAAGAACACAAAATACAAATTAAGTTAACTCCTTTAAATGTGGTCCTGAACTTAGAGGCTATAAACTTAAAACCCACACATAAAAGTTATAGTTGAATTAATACTTACTCCATCGGCGACCTACAATGGCATAGATTTGCAACAACATGGGTATGAGGTATGCCTTTGAGCTGCCTTTCCCTGTATGAAAAAGATGTAGCATCATTGTATATAACAAACGTTGCACCAATTGAGCTAGCCACCTCAAAGTTATCATCTTCAACGCCTTATACCTCATTTGATCTTCTCATAAGCTTCAGTAGTTGTGATGTACAAGTGGGTATAACTAAGTAAAGAGTCTACAAATTTTTTTCCTTCATAACTCCACCTACAATGAAAACGGTGCAGATGTCATTAATCTGGATGAAAATATGATCCATAAAGGGAATGATTAAGTTTTGATATACATAAAAATTAAAATTAAACTTTCAAATTACGTAACACCACCTTTCTCATGATTGCATAAGTCCTAATGAATCTTATAAATTGGTCAACACTGAAAATGTAATTCAATAACTTCAGGGAACAACAAGAGAAACTAAAAAAACCAGATCAACCCAATACAAACCCCATGAATTAGATCTTAGCTCAGATTCTATGAAGAGAAACCAAAACAACACTCAAACGAAAAAGAAACCTATAATTCGATGATCTGTCTACTTATAAATTCCTGAATAAAAATTGAACAAAAATAAACCCTATGAAAATCAATACAAACATATGAAATTATCAACTTCGGCATAGGTTTATTTCAATTTCACAAAATAACCATCAGTTATAGAGAAAATTCATCAAACAACTTGAGTAAAGCAAAAAAAATAACAATCACAACTTGCAAAATATAGAGTACACAAGAATCAAGTTGTGATTGTTAGGGGCGACTTTTTTATTCCCAACCCATATACACCATTAAGGGATGTCCAAAAACGCGGAGAATACGTTAATGCCCTTACACAATCGGAAGATATTTTGTGCCCGATTATTATAAAGAAATCGGAAGCTTAGTAACTATATTATACTACCGATTAATATCGATTTTGTGCCAAACTCGCATCTGGCTTCTATAACAATCGGAAGGGAAATAACCTCAAGAGACTACCGATTATAGTAGATCCTAAATTCCCAAAATTGGTGATTTCGCCAAGAAAGAAATTTGGGCAACTGTATAATCGGAAGTCTTATTAACTATCGATTATTCTAGTTCCCAAATTCGAAAAAAATGACAATTCTGCAAAAACTAAATTTGGGGCAAGCTGTATAATCGGAAGTTAATTAGCTACCGATTAATATAGTTCCCAAATTCGAAAAAATGACATTTCGCAAAAACAAAATTTGGGGCAAATCTGTATAATCGGAAGTTAAAATACTTCATTTGACTTCCGATTATACGGTTGCCCCAACAAAATACAAACTAGTTGGAACTCTAAACTGTATATAAAGATTGTATCCTTTTACTCTCTATGGAACACAAATACCTTTAAACTCTCTCCAACATCATCTTCAACATAATGACCCAACCATTCATTAATCTACGGAATTCACCATTGAAGAAGATTTATCTTTATGTAGACGCTATGTTCAATTCTATCCGAGACGAGGAGAAGAACGCAGGCAAGGAGGCATAATTAGTATGAGTTATTTGGGAAAATTCACGAAAAATTCTGCGACGACACCGGTAACCCAAACAACCGTCACTCCGCTGATCTTTTCGCAAGAGTTGGTTCAATAAATGGACACGTCAAGAATTCGTCCATTTAACTTATCTTGTGAATCAATATCGATTGAGGGGTGAAACCAATGATGAGGTTATAGAACGATCTCTCGGGAATGGCGGAGATGGAAAAGATCAAGCTTAGTTATGAAGCTCATTTTAGAATCCTTAGGGCGATGGAAAGATTTAATCCGTTTAGGACTCATCCAACACGTCCACGACGCTAATCACAATACCTTGTAATAGAATTGAGGGAGTTCAATGTAAAATTATGATGATGTGTAGGTGATATTGTTATGAATTTCAAAATATTTATGAAAATCGGAAGTTTTAATTGTTGATCTAACTACCGATTATACTCCAACGGCTAGTTCGTTCAAAATAAACTAGCCGTGCCTCGAAAACCACACACAATCGGTAGTAATACATATTGAGAAACCTCCGATTGTACTACTCTAATGAAAGCTTGAGAACTCTATTGACAAAACAACCTATAATCGGAAGTATATAACAATACATGTTTCCGAATTACGAATAATCGGGTGCTTTGTTCAAACATTTACTACCGATTGTGGGTAATAATTGTACTCAATTTGATGCTGAGTCTTGTAAAAGTACGCATCAACGGCCATCTTTTCAAAAAAAAAGAGCGTTGGGACTCTCATCTATATAAGGAGGGTAAACTCTTCTTATTTATGCACCAAACAACACATATATAACATTGTGTATTCTACAAATAGATTTTCCATCGTCTACTCTTGTGAATTCATTCTATATCTCAACTTACAAGCATGGCAACGTTTGACGAGATGAAGATTTGGTCATTGTGAAAACATGGTATCGTGAAACAAGACATGAAGATGTCATAGCGGGAAGGTTAACACCCGAAGTCTTTTGGGCGAGGGTATATAGCCAATTTGTGCGAGAGTATGGAAATCCAAAGCATAGATCACTCCAACAAGTTCATGATCGTTTCAGGCTTTTCCAAAAGGGGTAAATGATTACATAACGATACAAAAGAGGATGTTTAACACTAGCCACTTAAGCTTGTCGATCCAACAATTTGTAAGTATAACGCTCGGGTGTTTAATCTTTCTTACTAAAACGAAGTTGACATTATTTTATGTTTGTTTATATAGGAGATACTCGCAAAAAGACAAGTACTTAGTGGAAAAGGGTGAAGAATTCACTTATGATGGAAGTTATGAATTCACAGAAGTCCATCGTATGTGAGTATAAATGTTGATTGATGGTTACAATCGGAAGTTATTATTTTATATTGTCTACCGATTAGGAAGATTTTCACCTATTTTGTCGAGACTTTGGTGACAATCGGTAGTTAATTCGGTATGTTGTCTAGATTGCAGGAAGATTTTGACTTTTTGGTGAGACTTTGGTGACAATCGGAAGTTTATTCAATATGTTGTCTACCAATTCGGGAAAAATTTACTGAGTTTATTTTTTGTCGAGTATGGTGACAATCGGATGTTTATATAATATGTAATCTACCGATTAAGGGGAAAAAATTTGGTTGTTTTGTCGGCCTTTTAATCGGAAGATAAATCAAAAGTTAATAACCGATTATAATATTGATTGAGTCATTTATAAAAGCTTGTATAATCGGTTTATATATTAAAAATATAACAACCGATTATAGCTTTAGACTTCACGAGTATTTTCCACAAAATTCCAAAAAAACATGTACAAATAGGGCTTTCCAAAATACATCTTTCAAACATAACAATCATTGATCTTCATCATACGAGGGAACCAATTCCAGTGAGGCCTTAAAATCCACCTTCATGACGCGATCCCAATCCAACATGTTGGTCTCATATTGTTTCAACCAATCGTTACAATGATTCGTTGGGAAGTAATCGCTCCAACCAGCCAACGGAGGTAATGGGCAATCCCTCTTTACTCTTAAACCGATAAAATGCATCTCATTCACAACTGCCATAACAATTCTTCTATCTTTAACCGATTCATCGCAAACCGTCCTTGTAGGTGTAAACGTATAAGAATGTCCATACTTAGGAGGAACAAAGAAATGTACCACGCAATTCAAAGCGTCCGCTAAGAGATATCCACATTTAGGCATTGTCATCCAATACTTGGATCCGATTGTCTTCAATCCCTTTCGGCACTTTACACGCGCAACAAAGTCTTTGAACTCTAGTTCTTTGTCGTGCCTATCTACTTCCTTCATCATCTCCATATAGAAATCCTTGTCCTTTATTAGTTGTACCGCCATCTTAGTTCTTAAATTTTGCCGTTGGGTGACATCTTGGTTCACCGCCTCTCCAAAGTAACCAATTTGTTCCGAGGCGACGTGAAACCCACAATTGCCATCCCCATCAACCTCGTCGGTGGACAAAACAAATGGAACAATGAGTGGAGGGAGTTGTTTCATATACTCTTCTATAATCGTATACCTTGATCGTGTTGGTCTTCCATGAAAATTCCTAGGACAACGAAGAGTACCATACTTCTCTCTTATAGTCACCATTTCCGTTGAATGTGTTTGTGGCGAGTCGCTCATTTGATCAATAACTACGGAGCTAGTTTGGGTCTCCACTAACACAACTTCTTCCACCGCATCGACTTGACTTACTTGACAAGGCTTCGTAGAGACCTTTGGACTTCCATTTTGATATTTTCTTGGGCTGACCTCTTTTCTTGGGTTTGCGCTCATCTTCAAATTCGCTTCCGAAAGCTCATGCCGACACAATATTCTTTTATTAGACAAATGATCCTTTAATTCTTTTCTTTCAATGGTCCTCGACACTTCGGTGTTTGGCCTACCCGCCCCCTTTTGCTTAATAGGTTCATCAACCTCCCTTAAACGAGGTGAAGAGCTTGCTCCAAATCATGCATCAATATTTGCTTCTTGGCGCCATTTGTTGTAGCATAACGCTCGGCTATTCTTGCATACAATTCCGACTCCATGAATGACGGACCATCGACTACGGGGGTGCTTGGAGTGAAATTTAATTGCTTCCAAAATGGATGAATATCATTGATGTCAATCACATCGACGTACCTACCCATTTTATGATGACATGGGAGACCAATACCTATCATATCCTTGCAAACACAAACCGTATTCTCGCCATCGTAAGCTTTATACAACTTCAATTGTTCCATCATGTGATTTATTGCCCAACGTGAAACTTTATGAACAATGCCCCTTAGAAGCAATCTTTCCCCTTCGTGTTCGTAGGGAATTTATGTACACTAAATTGCATAGAAGCCTTAATCTTTATGAGATCACGATTGGTGAATTCATGGATTGCTTCTTGGATCGACACAACTCCATTTTGACTACCTAGAAGTATTTTCTTTAATCGGCCATGAGACCCCTCCGCAATGCTTGTCGCCTCGTTCATGAAGTTACGATATTCATATGTCCATGCATATACAAACCTCTCCTTAATCGGTAACCATTGTGTTTTACAATACTCAACGGGTTTTGGGTAGTCCTTGCAATATTCTTCCTCAAATTTCTTCAAGTTTATTTCGTAAATTACCTCGGTCATTGACCAAACGATCTTGTCCCATGCTTTCATGAACGATCTCCAAATTATCCCATCCTCCTTCCATTTTCATCAAATAACCTCTTCTCTTCCTCTCGTTCTTCCTCGGTTAATTTACTAATGCGCTCATCCTCTTCCTTCGACCTCTTGGTACCCTTCCTTGGTTTTTTAGCTTGGAAATGGCGATGGCAATTGTGTCGAGGTTGCATTGAATGTGCCACGATTACTTTGCAAGTTTCGGGCAAAGCCAGAAACACTACCGCAATTGCATGCATTAAGGCTTGATCGTTATCCGTTACAATAACCCTTGGAAAATCATCCCCATTGTAAATGGACCTCAGCGTCTCCAAGCATCAAATGAAACTCACGTTGTTCTCATGATCCATTAAACCCCATGCAATCGTAAACGTGTTTTTGTCCGAAGTGTGACAAGCAATGTTCAACAACGGCATGTTATATTTGTTTGTCTTGTAAGTGGCATCTATCAACACAATTTGATGAAAACATCTTGAGCCAATTTTATCATTTCGGGATGTGCCAAGAAAATACGTACCACTTTACCATCCTTTTCTTAGTTCTCAACGTGTAGTCGTGTAACTCGGCTAACCACTGCGATTGTTGCATGACCGTTCTACCATCCCATTCGTACTTTTGATCGTAGCTAGGGCCGACCTAATTGTATACAAAGAAGACAAGTTGTCGGGGTCGCCCGCCTTTATTTTACTTAAGATCGCTTTTCGCCTTTTGGATACGCATAGACCTCACCGTCTCCATTTCATGTGTTTTTAACTTCGCAACCATTACATGTCCAAGTAGAGTATCCGGATCATCGTGGTTGTGACAACCATTAGCAACTTTAGACATTTTCCAATCTTTACTTTCCTTACCATCGGGCTTATAGAAGACAATCTTAAATGGGCATCCAATCTTCTTCGTATGAGTTCGGTACTTCTTCCTTTCCGTCTTCCTTACATACTTATTATTCTTTCCCTCGTGACTCTTCTTCTCCCCACCTCGCTCACATACCATTTTAAACCGAATATTCTTAACGCAACGGTTCTGAACTACCACGCACATCTTCTCTTTTGCCTTGTTCATAAGCCATTCCTTGGCCTCCTTCTTACTTCCAAATATCTAAATGGGCATATTACAAAACAAAAAAAATAAGCATAACCATCTAACATACACGATTGGAAAAAGAAAAGATAATTCATGACCATACCAAATCGTTTGCATAGTGTAGGGAAGTATCAGGCCTCAAATAATAATCGTCATCAACCGCTACAACAACCTACGCACAACAACAACAAGTTAGGCATTAGCAATCGGAAGGAAGCTTAGATAATAAGTAACTGATTGTAATACAATCAGTGATTTAATACTATATAATGTAACCGATTATGAGAAATCGGTAGTCATGTACGCATATAGTCTACCGATTAACGACATACAGAAATGAACAATTCTTCTGTGTAAAAAGCTTCAATAATCGGAAGTACTATAAATTAATTAACCAACCGATTATTATATACCAATAATCGAACGTTTATTCATGTAGACAAATTCCGATTATGAGAAATTGAAGCTTTCAATTTGGGGATTTTTTAATATTCGGCAGATTAATAAATCAAAATATACCCGATTATTGATAATCGGTAGATATGTTACTAAATTAACTACCGATTAAATGTCGTTCATGGCATTCAATGCATGCAGTAATCGAATTTTCACGTTCAAAAACATACACAAACGCACATAACATGGATAACATGGGTATTAGAGTTTGTTAACAACATACCTGTATGTTTGATGCATCGTTAGCTTCGATCTCGGGTGATTCTCCATTTTCTTCCATGAAAGCGTCGTCTAGGGTTTCATCTCCATCAAGATCATTCAACATATACCCCAAATCATCATCTCTAAACGGTAGTGAACCTTGAACTTCAACAACTTCACGTCCTTCTTCGTACCCATCCATGTTTATGGAAGTTGACAAAAATCGGAAGTTGGCAACATATACCCCCTTCTTCTTTTTTCTTCTTCTTCTCTCACTCAATCGGGAGTTACCTCGCGTTGAGTCAAATTTTTTTCCAAACACTAATATATAGACCCCAGCCTACCGATTACAGAGTTTGCTTCCGATTATTGAGTGAAACCACCGATTATTGTTTTGGCTACCGAATATTATAATTTTTGTCAAAGGTTGAATCCTTGACCACTTATATCGGTATGGTATAAGTTTTATCATCTACCGATTATGTCAGATTTCAAATTAAACATTTCGCAAATAAGGATTTTAGAAAAAACTCATTTTGGGGCAACCTATAATCGGTAGGTTATGTAACCTACTTGACGTCCGATTATGGCTACATCCAAATCACGAACCACATGGTTATGCCCTCGGCTCTGCACCCTCTTAACCTATGGATTTTGGCAAGGGTTCAACTGGGGCTCCTTACAATCGGTAGGTTATTAAGTGGAGTATACTACCGATTATAGTAGATTTCAAAATTCATCACATGAAGGATTTTAGAAAAAACTCATTTTGGGGTAACCTATAATCGGTAGGTTGTGGAACCTATTTGGCTTACGATTATGGATACATCCAAATCACGAACCACATGGTTACGCCTGGCTCTGTACACTCGAAACCTATGGAATTTGGCAAGGGTTCGATCTGGGGGCTCCTTATAATCGGTAGGTTGTTAAGTTGTTAACTCTACTAGATTATGGTAGATTTCAAAATTCATCACAAGAAGGATTTTAGAAAAACTCATTTTGGGGCAACTAATAATCGGATGGTTTGTTAATATATGTAACTCCCGATTAACGCTGCATCCAAAACGCGAACCAAGTGGTTGTGGCTGGCTGTGTACACTCAAAACCTATGAAATATGGCAAAGGTTGGATACGGGGCTCGTTATAATAGGATGGTTATCTAATTATATACCCTACCGATTATGGTATATTTCAAAATTCATCACGTGAAGGATTTTAGAAAAAACTAAATTTGGGGAAACCTATAATCGGTAGGTTGTGGAACCTATTTGGCCTACGATTATGGCTACATCCACATCTCAATCCAAGTGGTTATAGTTGGCTCTGCACCCCTCAAAACCTATGAAATTTGGCCAAGGTTGAATACATGGCTTCTTATAATCGGTAGTCTTACAAGTTGGATAAGCTACCGATTATAAAAGGGATTATTGGCCGAAGTATCTACACAATAATCGGTAGGCGTAGTTTCAATTTCACCTACCGATTCACCTTTAACCTACCGATTATGGTGTTGGCTACCGATTATATAAGGGCATATTGGCCATTTCGAAAAATCGAAGATAAGGGGTAGCTTAGATTTACGATTGGGTGACCTTTTTTGTCTTTTAGTGTCGCCCCTAATTCTTTCGGGGTCGCCCCTAAAAGTGCCAGGATTTTTTAACATACCTATTTGTTGTGAGAGAGGGATTTTTCATGATTCCTATTTCTTGTGAGATTCATGAGGTTTCTGAGATATGGGTTTTGGGATGAGGAAAGAGGGCTGATGGAGAAAGCACATATGAATCTAGGGTTTGAAATGAAATTGGGATTAATCAATGATTGGGTTTGATTTATGAAATATGGGTTTTGATTTGTGGATGAGGGTGAGAGATGGATTATGGTTTCGAAATTTTGGGTTTGATTTCAAAGATCTCAGTTTAAGGTTAGTAGAGAAGAAAAAAGAGAGGAGAGGAAGAGAACTCGAAAAAGTTTTTTGGGAGAGAGGCAGGAAAATAAGAAAACAGAAAATAAATGGAGAATAATAAAGTTTTATAGACTTTTAAGCCCTCAGCCATTTAAATATATTACAAGCGTATCCTTTTTTTATTTTTTCTTTACTATAAGTGCAACGTATCAGAATTGTGTGCAACGGATTAACGTGTGCAACTGATATATCCGTTGCACACCCCAAAAACCACGTGTTGGAAAATCCTTGATATGGTGTAGTGTCGTAAGGAAACACAGAAGAACCTAAGCAAATACACGTTTCCCTTCGGCGGCGTGAAAGATTGAATATTCTCCACCGTAGAAAAAAGATACGGTTTGGAGTTCTTCCTATTCACTCCGTAAGTCAAGTCTACGGTCTAGAAAGTAAGATTTTTCTCGCCGTAGGAAATTCTGAAATTGAATTTTGAAACCCAAAATTCATCCGATGGTGGTGGATTGCTTATATGTGATGCCAACTTTGGACTTAGATTCTTGTTTCATCCATCCCATCCTATACAAAGAATTTTGAATGATTTTGTGCTTGAGAGGAAGGTGGAGGAAGATCGAGAGGAAGGTGCAAGAAGAAGAATAGATGGGAGAGAAGAAGAAGCGACTATATTTTTGTTTTAGGTTTGGTTATTAATAGTTAAGGGAATTTTTGATATTTTAGACTACACTTTAGGCTTCCCATATCTTCACTTAGGGTATTAGAATCCATAGGAGCCCTCAAAATGTTTTGGTTGGAGCCCCTAAGTTCACCATTTAAAGACTTTTGAGATGGTGTTCACCTAGTAGAGCTTCCGTTTAAAATAGTCATCTGGAGCTGCCATACACAGTTTTAATCTGCGCCTAGCCAAATTTTCATTCAAAAAAATAATGTTAGAGCATTGCTCGGTCGAACTCGCAAGCATTGATATCTCAAGCTTTTTTGTCAAGTTTAGTTGTCAAAACGATAAGTCTTGATTTCTAGTCTACAGTTATGTCTCGGATTGGGATATAAAATGTGTATTTGAGCTTTAGACTTCACGGCGTTCATCGATTGAAGACGAAGAACTACTAAGGGGAGCTTGTGGAACTTCATCAACAAAAGGTATGTGGATACTTAAACTCATCTATCACTCAGAAGTCTATTTCTATCTCTTATTGAGACAAAAGTTGTATAACTATATAGACTTTAATTATACACATTTGATATTTCGAGCTGAGTTTAACTCGCTTACATATTTCTCGAAATATGTGTTGGAAAGCTTTCGCTTTAACCAAGTTCATTTTTTATTATTGACGAAAATCAAAAGATGATCATGTGAAAATCGTCTGGTAACATCTTGTATGATTTGTGTGAGACAGTCACTTGATGTAGACTCGGAATGTTTCGTATTGATTATTTGATCACTTGAAAATTGCTTTGAAGCTAATAGTTTGTGTGACATAACTATTCCCGTCTTCCAAGAATATTTCAATGATTGATATGGCAGTTTTAAACAATTAACCATGATTGGATATTGCACAGTATGCGTACTTGTACGGTAACTGTTGCAAATATATTCCAAGTCCGGGAACTTAGTGTTGATGGGTGAAAACTACTCCTGCAGAATTTGGTAATTTGGGGTGTGGATGAGGAATGAATCTAAACCTTCAACAAATGCACTGCGCGGTGAGTGCTTGTAGATTCGAGAGATCAATCTGCAAGTCCGGCCTAAACCAAGAAATGGCCGTTCCAGGACTTGTTTCGGTCACAAAGTGAAGGAGATGGGGTTGATCTTAGGGAGGGAAGCGAAGAAGGTGTTGAGATTGTGAAGGTGTTGGCTTTCTTATGACTTGTGACAGAAAGATGAGCAAGCTTACGGTTGATGCAAGCAGGCTCTGGGTGTTTGAATACGGTTTTTGTATTAACACTTGGTTTCTGTCGTCTGAACTTGTGTTGTTCTGTTTCCTCTTTTTTTTGAAATAGGGCGGAGAACCTATTTATACAAGTCATTGAGCCTCATTCACTTTTCTCGTGGGATGTGGAGGTAGTGGAATGATGGAGTAGTGGAGTTGTGTGTCGGTGATACACGACCAGTCTTGCCCACTTCTCTGTTCATATCTAACCGTCCATGACTTCCTGACACGTTCTTGTGATGGCGCGTTGCACGCTGCACGCTGTAAACCACCAGACCAATACCCCAGTATGTATCACCCCAGTTTGTGACATGATTGATGTCTGGAATGTGGATCGTGGATCCACGAAAGATAGCATGTAATGCTGAATTGAATAACTGCGTTATTCAGAAAGTCGATACTTGTGAAGTATCGTGTGTATTTTATGCAGTCTTTGCATTGTGGTGTGGTAAGGTGATGGGTAATGACGCCTTATGACCAATTGACTCCGACCGAGGTTGTATAACCAAGTTGGTGAAGTT
The DNA here is from genome assembly GCA_023531295.1 of Papaver armeniacum. Classification (NCBI taxonomy): domain Eukaryota; kingdom Viridiplantae; phylum Streptophyta; class Magnoliopsida; order Ranunculales; family Papaveraceae; genus Papaver; species Papaver armeniacum. The sequence goes on from JAJJWW010014895.1 coordinate 126,775, forward strand.
GGACGGATGGGATGAGCTTTGAGACACTCATCTCGCGACCGTTAATGAAATTAGGGTTTTTAAAGAGGTGTGCAAGCATCACTCTTGAGCTTGGTCGAAACCAAGCATGGGAAGGATTTTTGAGAGGACCAGACCATACATGCGTGTTGACGGCATGATGGTGTAGGTGCTGTATTCCGTTCCCTCATGAAAGCGCGATCCGGGCCCTCAATTTGGACCGGCAAAGAGGAGTGGTCGAGATCGATTTTGCGATAGAAATTTGATACCGCAAGAAGCCGCGCGCCATGCTCTTTTTCCGGTGCGTTTTCCAAGACGACCTAACTTGGTCGGTCTTGGCGGTTGGTTTGACGTGAAGGTGGTAGGCTAGTGTTCACACCTATACTGTTATCCCATGAAAACGTGATCTAAGCCGTTCAAATCATCCAGGTGAAGTTGAGCGGTCGAGATCGGTTGCAATTTGGGAAGTGTAACCACATATGTTTGGGCGGGCGTTTTGATTAGCCGGGCATGATATGCCTTGGACGATTGCATGAGGGGTAGATGGGCCCACGGTGGTCATCTTTGGTATGACTGGGACTGCTCGATCCGATGCGTGACCCTCCATTCGTGCTTGGGAGAAGATGGACGCGCGTAATGGCTTGAACCTAATTTTGGCTTTCAAAGCCGTGCGACCATGCTCTTTCAGGCGGACGAATGTGTTGTAACCAATCATGGTTGGTTTTGACCGATTGGTCAAGTGTGTAGGCGGTCACATGGTGATTGTGTCGACATGCTCCGGGCCCTTTGAGTCTACATCTACACCCTCCATCTATACCTGCGAAGATGGATGGTTGAGACCGTTTTGCGACACATGTAATATGCCGCAAACCCTAATTTAGGGTTTTTCCGTCCATAATGCTTGGTATGGACGATTTCTTGGCAAGCGAAGGCCAATGGTCGACCATGCGGGGTGGTGTGTGTATTCCATACCGCTTGGGGGTGATGGAATTGATCCGGGGTCATCCAATCATGCTTGTGGAGTTGGATGATCTGCGATCGAATCATATCGGGACCGATATGGTCGGTCTGCGGATGCTCAATCGGGCTAGTATAACACACCGACGAGGGGCTCAATCGGGCTAGTATAACACACCGAGAGGGCTCGGGCTAGTATAACACACCGAGAATCGCCGCACGGGTATTTCGTACATGGTTTCATTATAGTGCTTGGAGGTTCGTGTTACTCAGAAGAGTAACACTCGGTCGTCATGCCACACCGATAATGATTCATTATAGTGCTTGAGGTTCGTGTTACTCTCAGAAGAGTAACACTCGGTCGTCATGCCACACCGATAATGAGTACTTCGGAAATACAAAGGTGATATGAAATTCACAGAAGGATTGTTGCTACATGCTCCAACCTGGAGGAATTTCATGTATTCACGAATGGGATTGTTGCTACATGCTCCATTCTTGGTGAATTAAGTGAGGGAGTATCCAACACTTTATAAATGGCTTTATCTTTTACAAGATGTCGGCGCATGAGTTTTCCTAGGTTATTTACAAATTTAACCTTAAACGAAAATCCACCATCAACATTAAGTCCCCCGCCTAGCACATAATGGTTACACTATTGTGTGGTAGGCATGAGATGGTGACATACATACGTGAGAAAGACAGGATAAAAGGAGTTTACCCTGGAAGAGTGTTGGCGACCGCTAATTCCCCAGATTACGCTTGTATGGAATCCTCCGTGGGGCCGGTTTCTTTCTTTGGGTATTTGAATCAAAAGAGGAAACCAAATAAGAGAGGAATCCTTTTTCTAGTGGGATTCTTCTAATTTTTGTCTATAAAAGAGACCAAGACTCCTTTCTTTTCCTCACGGAATTTTTTTTTTTTTTTTATTTGTTGCTCTCGTCCGCAACCTTGCTGCCGCCGTCGAACGTTGCTGTTGCCGCTGCCGGAATTGTTGCCGGAAATCGCCGCCGTCCGTTGCCGGAGTTGCTCCCGTCCGGCCGTCCAAGGTAGGTTTCGCTCCCTTTTTTTTTTTTTTTTTTTTTTAAATGGTAAAACCCTAGTTTGTTAGGTAAACACCTTTTGTAAGACATGTGCATGCTTAGCTTTCTCCACCATTTGGCTTGAATCCCGTAGACACGATTCCCATGAATAAAGAAAATCGTATGGTGCATGCGGATGAATGAATGCGGGCCCGCCGTGTATGCCGGAACGTGGGTCTTATTCACATATGCTTGGCTGAAATTTACACCGAACTTGGAACTTGTCTGGGACTTGAAACCAATACCAGATCGACTTGAAAGTTATCCGGAGAACTTGAAATCAATACAGAAACTTGTATGATGTTTGGGTAGGCCATTGTGTGAGTTGTGTCTTGCCGCAGTGTGTGACTACACTTCTCATATGCTTTCATACAAGTTCTAACTCCTGTCTTTTATTTCATTGCGGTAGAAAAGAACTTCGTCGATATGTCTTCTCGAAGATAATCTTTGGTGCCAAGTCGGGAAGTGTTGATAGCTTCAAAGATATGCCGAACATCAATGATGAGTTGTTCACCTCGCCTTTTCCAAATATTAGGAAGCATCCTTCTCATAAGATAGTCTTGCTTTCCGATTCGGAAAATATGGATGCTTTGATCCATTTTTTTCTTCCGCACTTGTGATGAGATTTTGTCTCCAAAGAAACGAATATCCGCCTTCTCCTATTGACTTCAAGATTTGCCATGCTCCACCGGGTTCTTATGAAGGATGGATGAGACGCATGTTGAGTAATAAGGGCATTAAGGACAATTTGACCAAAGCACAAATTCTCGATGCGGTCATGGCATCGATCTGCTACCCTCGAAATTAGGAAAGACACCGCGGGTTTGATTACCTTTATTTCTCGGTGGCGTATTTCCACTCACACAACCATATCTAGATGGGGAGAGATGACTATTACTTTGGAGAGTGTAGCTGCATTAATGAACCCGTTCTTTTTGGAAGTCTTTCTTACGAACTACGATACGGAGAAGAGTAATTATGCCGCTATACTTCAAAAGGTGGCGGAATTCGACAATCCGGCGAAGGAGGAGAAAAAAAGACACGAAATGCTTCTACACTGGTGGGTTTCGGAGTGGTCTTGCGGACCCCAGAGTTGAATCAAGAGTTGGAAAACGAGCTCACTCGATCGCGTTCCCTGTCTCTATGGCTATCTAGAGATATATTTGATGACGGTTCTGGAAAGAAGACAATTAGAAGTGACCTTGTCAAAATTGCTATAAGGTGGCGCGAGGTGAAGTTCTTCCTCTAGGCTCATTGTTCCTTGGATCTTTTGTATTCTCATTTGGACGCTTTAGCAATGGACATGCATGCTTCTAACGGGTACAAGAAGGTGGAGTCGCACATTCACTTCGCTTTTCTTCGGGCGCTCTTGTGGGAACACTTCAAAAGTTACGCTCCTACTCCCGGAAATTCGCTCAATAACTTGTACGGCGTCTCGAGAATACTCCGTTGGAATAAAAGGCGTCCCAGAGGCGGCGCGAAACTTGTGGAGGTATTTGACAACATTTTTTCCGTAGATTTCCGTCCATGGGGGCCGATTCACTCTTCCATCGTTCAGCCAAAGACCTTTGCTGACGATCCTGGCGTTGTGTTGCGTGCGATGTCAAGACCATGAGATGCGGGAAATTATTTACTGCGCAACTGCATTCCAGATATGTCCCGTCTCTATTTAACGAAGAATTTGTTGTGACTCGTACAATATTGATGTGGCTGCTCGTCAAACGGGATTTGATCAGGGTGTTAGTTCATCCGTCCACCGGTAGTTTCAAAGGAATTTCTCCTGAATAGTCTTAATCCGACGTGTTCTTGGAGCGGGTGAGCCTTCCTTCGGCCTATTGGGAGAAACCAGTGGTGACCGATAAGTACAAGGAATTTTGGAGGAGGCAACTGTTGGTTTTTCAGAAGGATTTCTCGGAGAGTGTTGGACAGATCCCCGTGGTGAACCATCTTCCGACGTCTTGACGAAGCATTTCGGTTGAAGCTACTTGACCAAACGGACGAGCTGAGAGTTGCGGTCCCCAAGTAGGAGAGAGGCTCAAGAGGCAAGCATGCGGTCCGGTAATCCTCAATTCCTCCAATATGCAGGTATTTAAATCTCTTAGCTCTTTTATTTCTCAGTGTAAATTCTTAAAACGATCCTTGCTTGAAATCGGGAATTTTGAAAATAATGCCTTCACAAGGTTGGCGCGTATTCAAACGAGAAGGTTGGCGGTACTGGTCTTCATGCCGAGAAGTCCGACGCATGCGATCTTCATCTTGAGAAGTCGGCGGTACGGACCTTCGGAGCCTCGGTAACACCGATCTTCATCCGAGAAGTCGACAGTCGATCTTCATGCCGAGAAGTCTCCGACGTCATCGACCTTCATCTTCGAGAAGTTCGGAGAAACCGCTCCTTTTCTGACCACGACAGAGATGATGAAATCTCGGTGGAACAAGGCGCTTCCCTTAGTGATCTTGTTGACGGGCCGTGATGGAAATTAGCACCCAGAGTGAAAGAGAGGCGGCACGTGCTGTAGTTGGGGCGGCTCCCCTTGAAATTCGTCCTGAACAGGCTCCGGTCAATATGGCCATTGTGGTGACTTCTTCTGAAAAGCCCCCGCACTGACAAGGTTCCCGCGGTTGGTGAATTACAGGTGATGCACGGGGCTTTGTTCGATCCTCCTTTGCTATCCCTCATCCCGGGCCATGTGTTGGTTGGTGGATTCAGCGTCCGGTTCGGTTTGAAAAGTTGTACACGACAAACTGGAAGAAACACGGCCATATTGCTACCACCACGAAGCTCAAGAGTCGTCTTGAGTTGGTCAACCGCGTCCCAAGAAGCTTTAGTTTCTATCCATGGGATGAGCGCCACGACCGGTCTAATGTTTCTTAGGAGATGATTGAAGACTGGAGATGCCATCGGGACGTGTTTGCGCAAAGCATGCCTTCAATGCTCCTTGGTTCTTCAAAGGGTTCTCCGAGATTCGGAGCTCCGAAACTACATGATGAAGTCCCTTCCGCTGGACTGTGTTGCTCGCCGGGAAGAAGAGGTTGAGAGGTTGTCTAAAGAACCGGAGTCAAGCAGGCCGTGCTTCAAAGGATGAAAGTCTCTTGCCCGGAAGGATGAGTTGTTGCTTAAAGACTTTCCTTGAAGTATTCGTGCTATATCTGGCGTTTTCTCTTATATGCTTTTCTTTTTTGAGTGATAGTGAGGATTTTCTTTGACTTCGGTTTTGGATTAATAGGTAATTGAATTGGCTTATTTTGAGATAGTTTTGTGAACACCCCTTTTGAAAGAGATTATATTAAATGAGATTTGCATCTTGGTCATGAATGATTGCACATATTACATGAAATTGCAAATGTTATGTAAAGGGGAGGTACGAATGGAAACAAACATGGCGTTTGATCACTGAGCCTCTTTCTCCACGTGCGGGATGCTAAGTCCCCAGTGAATTCTAAACTATCTTTCTTGTAAATTTTTTAAGTAAAACTTACTTGCCTTTTGAAGCCTCACTTATATCAAACCGGAGTAGTCTCTCTAAGAAAATCCTCTGCAAGCTATCTCTCTGAACCAAGCTTCTCCTGAACAATGCGCTTCAAAGCGTTGCATTCACTGGTGGGGTGATGAAGGAACCGGTGGTAATGAGTACCTCGGGTCCATTACTTCTTGATCAGTAGGCGGACGCCATACCGTGGGTAGCTCCACCCCTCCATTTCGCACCCACGTCTCCAGCAGCTCCAGAATCTTCTTCGTTGGGAAGGGGAAATGTAAGTACCTTGAGTCTAGCTTTTCTGCGTTAGCGGCGTTGCAATGTCTCTGCGTGGCTTTGATGTGGAACAGGGAGATGAAGTTGGAAGACTTGTGAGTGCCATCATATCTGCGCGGATCGCTTGCCTAGGTAGAGGGATGTGGAAGGTGTCGTAATGTCACCGCTTGAGTGACCGGATTGAACGCTCCCATCCTCTCGCCGTATTGTGCATTTCCGATTGATTTCTCCTTCCTCAAGCGTTCCTTCCGCTTGGTTGGAAGGCCGACGCGGATTGGACAGTCTTCCGTGCTTCAATGAGAGTTTTGAAATACAAATCTTCTAGCAGGGCTCCATAGGTCAGGCTCCCTTTCTTTATCCGGCAGACATTGTAGTACTCCGGACAAGTCTTTTCTCCTGTGGAGTTGCCTCGGATCTTCATTGTCGACTGGACCATGCTGTTCATCTTTCCTGAGTTTCCTGCGATTACGCGCTCTTTTTGCCTCTCCACCGGTAAAGGTGTGACTCCTAGCTAATAATTCAACATTTCTTGTCCGCCCGAGTAGACGCTCGTCGACCCTTCTTGTAATTGTGCCGCTATATCATTCAAAAGGCGAAATGTCTCGCTCGCCTCCCGGTGATACCGCTGATTTGCCAAGACATCCTCCGCATTCCGCTATGCTTCCCATGATATCTGAACCTTTGTAGTTTTGGATACATTGCGAGATGGAAACCGAAAAATTGAGGATTCAATTTTATGCAACCGATAGATCAATCTCCATTTGTGGTCGCCAATTGTTGATGGGTGAAAACTACTCAGAATTTGGTAATTTGGGGTGTGGATGAGGAATGAATCTAAACCTTCAACAAATGCCTTTGCGCGGTGAGTGCTTGTAGATTCGAGAGATCAATCTCGTGCAAGTCCGGCCTAAACCAAGAAATGGCTAGTTTCAGGACTTGTTTCGGTCACAAAGTGAAGGAGATGGGGTTGATCTTAGGGAGGAAGCGAAGAAGGTGTTGAGATTGTGAAGGTGTTGGCTTGCTTATGACTTGTGACAGAAAGATGAGCAAGCTTATGGTTGATGCAAGCAGGCTCTGGGTGTTTGAATACGGTTTTTGTATTAACACTTGGTTTCTGTCGTCTGAACTTGTGTTGTTCTGTTTCCTCTTTTTTTGAAATAGGGCGGAGAACCTATTTATACAAGTCATTGAGCCTCATTCACGTTTCTCGTGGGAAGTGGAGGTAGTGGAATGATGGAGTAGTGGAGTTGTGTGTCGGTGATACACGACCAGTCTTGCCCACTTCTCCCTGTTCATCTCTAACCGTCCATGACTTCCCCGACACGTTCTTGTGATGGCGCGTTGCACGCCGCACGCTTGTAAACCGCCAGACCAATACCTCGTATATGTATCCCCCAGTTTGTGACATGATTGATGTACGGAATGTGGATCGTGGATCCACGAAAGATAGCATGTAATGTTGAATTGAATAACTGCGTTATTCGTAAAGTCGATACTTGTGAAGTATCGTGTGTATTTTATGCAGTCTTGCATTGTGGTGTGGTAAGGTAATGGGTAATGACGCCTTATCGACCAATTGACTCTGACCAGGGTTGTATAACCAAGTTGGGTGAAGTTGGACGGATGGGATGAGCTTTGAGACACTCATCTCACACCGTTAATGAAATTAGGGTTTTTAAAGAGGTGTGCAAGCATCACTCTTGACTTGGTCGAAACCAAGCATGGGAAGGATTTTGAGAGGGCCAGACCATACATGCGTGTTGACGGCATGATGGTGTAGGTGCCTGTATTCCGTTCCCTCATGAAAGCGCGATCTGGGCCACTCAATTTGACCGGCAAAGAGGAGTGGTCGAGATCGATTTTGCGATAGAAATTTGATACCGCAAGAAGCCGCGCGCCATGCTCTTTTCCGGCGCGTTTTCCAAGACGACCTAACTTGGTCGGTCGTGGCCGGTTGGTTTGACGTGAAGGTGGTAGGCTAGTGTTCACACATATACCTGATTATCCCATGAAAACGTGAACTAAGCCGTTCAAATCATCCGGTGAAGTTGAGCGGTCGAGATCAGTTTGCAATTTGGGAAGTGTAACCACATATGTTTGGGCGGGCGTTTTGGATTAGCCGGGCATGATATGCCTTGGCCGATTGCATGAGGGGGTAGATGGGCCCACGGTGGTCATCCGGGTATGACCGGACTCCGCTCGATCCGATTCCAGTGACCCTCCATTAAATGCCTCGAGAAGATGGACGCGCGTGATGGCTTGAACCCTAATTTTGGATTTCAAAGCCGTGCGACCATGCTCTTTCAAAGCGGACGAATGTGTTGTAACCAATCATGGTTGGTTTTGACCGATTGGTCAAGTGTGTAGGCGGTCACATGGTGATTGTGTCGACATGCTCCGGCCCTTTGAGTCTACATCTACACCCTCCATCTATACCTGCGAAGATGGATGGTTGAGACCGTTTTGCGGCACATGTAATATGCCGCAAACCCTAATTTAGAGTTTTTCCGTCCATAATGCTTGGTATGGACGATTTCTTGGCAAGCGAAGGCCAATGGTCGACCATGCGGGTCGGGCCGCGGTGTATTCCATACCGCTGGGGGTGATGGAATTGATCCGGGGTCATCCAATCATGCTTGTGGAGTTGGATGATGCGATCGATCATATCAGGACTGATATGGTGGTGGGATGCTCAATCGGGCTAGTATAACACACCGAGAGGGGCTCAATCGGGCTAGTATAACACACCGAGAGGGCTCGGGCTAGTATAACACACCGAGAATCGGCCGCACGGGTATTTCGTACATGGTTTCATTATAGTGCTTGGAGGTTCATGTTACTGCAGTAAGAGTAACACTCGACTGTCATGCCACATCGATAATGATTCATTATAGTGCTTGAGGTTCGTGTTACTCGTAAGAGTAACACTCGATCGTCATGCCACACCGATAATGAGTCCGGAAATACAAGGTCGATATGAAATTGGGGAAGGGATTGTTGCTACATGCTCCAACCTCGGAGGAATTTCATGTATTCACGTAATGGGATTGTTGCTACATGCTCCATTCTTGGTGAATTAAGTGAGGGAGTATCCAACACTTTATAAATGGCTTTATCTTTTACAAGATGTCGCCGCATGAGTTTTAGGTTATTTACAAATTTAACCTTAAACGAAAATCCACCATCAACACTTAGTTTGCATACCCATATGCGTATTGGTTAAACAGTTGAAGTCCGGGAACTATAGTATGCATAGCCGTATGCGTACTGATTTCAATTGAGTTCGGTCGTGAACGATAGTATGCGTACACGTCTGCATACTGGCGAACACAGACCAAGTCCGGATACTTAGGTATGCGTACACGTTTGCATACACGAGTGGGTTAAGTTCTAAAATCGGTTGTTCATGAACAAATATATTTATATAATAAGGAATGCAATCTTTTGCAAACCGTGGCTATAATGTTCATGAATTGATTCGAGTGAATCAAATCCGGTTTTGCTTTAATTGTGTCTTGTATACTTTTATGAGAATATAAACAATTGAACAACTCTATAACTAGTTTCATTTGAGTCATTTGAACTAGTTGTGATTAAGATTAACAAGGTTGATATGAAAGTTTTCATATAGCTAACTTCGGTTAACTATTGTTGAGCCAACTAAGTGTACACGTTTAGGTACGGTTACCCATATCTAAATGAAGGCACATTTCATTTGTGTATAACAATCTAAGTCCTGTAATCCAAGAATTATGGTCTATTGCTTCTTACAATATAATGGTTGATATCTGGTTCACTAGAAACAATGTTTATTTTGAGAATATTAAACTAGATAGCACAAAATCCATCCAGAGATTAAAGAGGAAGATTCAGGACAGTGAGGTAAGACTCAAAGGACATATGAACAATACTACTTATGATCTGCAAATTCTGAAATACTTCAACATAGGATGCAGAAGGGTTAAATCTTTTAGAGCTATTGAATGCTTCTTTTCTCTACCTGAACCAAATACTGTACTTCTTTGTTGTGATGGTGCCTCCAAGGAAAACCTGGTTGTCTTTGGTTATGGATTTATTGCAAGAGACAATGCGGGGAATTTTCTTCACAATCTGAACTGGAGGTCCTGGGAATTACCACTAATTTCATTCTTTGAAGTGATGGGGATTATTCTTTCAGTGACTGGAATGGGCTACACTCAAAGAGCATAATAAGGTTATTATCAACTCTGACTCCAAAGCCTCAATTATTTCCTTCACAACAAACAAACTGCCTTGGTATGTCTTGAATAGATGAGAAAACATCTGCAGGAGGATTAGAACAATTCATTTTAATCATGTCTACAAAGATATTAACTTCTCTGCTGATTTCTTTGCAAAGAAGGGAGGATAGAAAAAGGTCAAGTAATAAAATTTAATAAAAGACCTCCTTCTATGCACAGAATTGAACACCCAGATATATTGTATTACAGATTCTTATATGTTGTTTTCTTTGGCTCATGACATGTTGTCAACTTTAGCCATTTTTTCCTTTTCTCCTTTAGTTGTAACCTTTGGTTTTTGATTAATAAAATTCTGAGTTTGGTTAAAAAAAAATGTATAACAAGCTAAGTGAATATAAAAGTTGAAAGATATTACCTTGAATCTAATCAGGTTTTCATCTAACGATGAATATTGAATGCTTTGTTACTAAGGTAACATTGATTGCAAACCCTGATTTGAAGACTATATAAGGGAGTACTCTAGCAACTGGGAAACCTAATCCCCACACCTACTGTGTGATACTAGTTGCGACTAGAGTCGATTCCCATTTAACCTAGGCTTTTATAAAACCACTATAGGTTAACGACTTAAAGACTTCATTGGGATTCTGAAGCCAGACCCAACTATTTTCTCTGTAGTTGCGTGTTCAGATCTTACTTTTTTTATATCGTATTGAGTACTATCTTCTCTAAGATTTGCTCAAGATTTAATGTCTGATAGGTAAGATAAGAAGTAATCATAAAGCTCTCTGTCTCATTCTTTGTGATTCCACAATATCTTGTTCCGCTACCATACGGTTAATATTATTATTAGGTGATTGATATTACTAGGATGTTCATCGGGAATATAAGTCTGGTGTATCAATTGGTTCATGTTCACCTTGATTTATCAAAAGATAGACCAAAACTCGTAGGTATTTATGTGGGTGACAGATTTATCTATTCAACAGATTTTTCTGTGTGAGACCGATTTGTTTATCAAGTCTTCGACTTTGGGTCATAGCAACTCTTAGTTGTGGGTGAGATTAGCTAAGGGAATCAAGTGCGTAAGGAACGCGACTGTACCTTGATCAGTGTGAGATTGGTTACGGCTCAACTACATTTCATTCCGAAGTTAACTTGTAGTAGGCTAGAGTCTTTAGCGGCTTAATACAATGTGGTGTTCAAATCTGAATTAGGTCCCTGGGTTTTCTACATTTACGGTTCCTGGTTGACAAAACTTCTTGTGTCTATGTTATTTCTTTTCCGCATTATATTTTCTATATAATTGAAATATCCCAGTTTGTGCGTAGTTCAATCAATTAGATAATCCAACCTTTGGTTGTTGATATAAATTGATTGACACTTGAACATTGGTCTTTGGCACCGTTCAAGTTGTTTTTCATAATAATCAGGCTCGCAGATTCTATCTGTTTGATTTGCTGATTACATTGAGAAACAGAGATACAACTCTTGGATGTATTTCCATTGATTGAGTCTGAATGTATAGTTAATTCTCTTGGAATTATATTGGAGTTTTTCCATACAGATTTCCGAAACGAAATATTGGGTGTGGTTGTTAGACCCCCGCTTTTTCAAAAACCCACCAGGTGGTCTGATGGTTCTCATGCTTCGAACCCCGTAATTGTCAACTAAAGTCTCATTTAGGAGTTTGAATGTAGTCTAGGGACTACTATACTACATATTAAAAAATAATTTCTTTCAGATTTGTCTCTTCATAAAAGCATATTCAACATTTTTTTCATAAAATTAAGTAGATAAATGCTAGATTAACTGGGGGTTTATCTTTATAGAAATTCCTCGCGAAACTCAATGACACAATCCTTTCCAACCATTGGATTCTCTCTAGGGCATGAGATTTTGGTCTCAGTTTATATTATTCATTTAAGTTTTGAAATTTGAGGGGTTTGACTCACTAAACTACTAATAAAGTAAAAATGAAGATTTTCTCTTCCTGTTCTGGGCATCCTTGAGTAGAACAACATGGGTAAGTCTCTCTGTAATCTTGTACCCAATTTCACTACTACTACTATGATTTAAACTCATTTATTCCACCAAAAAAAATATTCACGCCCATAACGCTATGTTCCATCAAATAAATTAGTTTCTTACTTGGAAGAATCATGTAAAGATATTAATTCTTTAGAAAAGGTTCACGCTTTCATTATAACTTAGGTCTATTACAAAAAAAACAACAACATGTAATTGGGGTTATAAACTCTTAATTTTTTATGCAGAATTTGATAAACTATCTGAATCAAAACGGGATTTCAACAGCATTATTTAACAACGGAAACAGAAACCCCAACAATATATAACTAATATCTCTTTGGAATTCAACCTTATTTTGATATTTCAGAACTGGTATATTATTACATATGGAGTTTTAAAAATTATATTGTGATTTAAAAAACTTTCTTCTAATAAAATTAACATCGAATAGTTCATCAATCGCATTTTCTTTGAAAATTTGTATTGTGATTCAAGGTTCATTACAATTTGGACAAGGGATTCACGTGGATGCTCTGAAACATAATTTATATAAGCATAGATTTGTGGGTTCTTCACTTATTAGATTTTATTCCAAGTATGAATATACTAAAAATACAAGAAAAGTGTTGGATGAAATATATGAAAGAGACATCATTGTTTATACAACGAAGGTTTATAGGTATGCTACACATGGTTATTATAGTTATGAAGCTTTTTAAGTTGCTTGACTTATGCATGAGGATGATAAGTTGGATCGTAATAGGGTAGCGTTAGTTAGTTTGCTGCAAGCTACATCCAATTTAGAAGCATCGAAAGAGGTTCGAGCTATCATGGATATTAGAAGGAAAATTGATTTTTTTGATGAGATACTTCAGACTAGTTTTATGGACATGTGTAGTAAATGTGGAGACTTGAAAATGACACAATCCATATTTAATACAATGAGTAAGAGAGATATTAGTTATTGGAATGCACTGGTTGCTGCTGATGTGATTGTAGAAGTGGTAAATAAGAATTCAATTTATCATACTTCCAAAGATTTCAATTTTAAACTAAATTTCTAAAACTAAACAAAGAAACTCACTTGAAAGTTGATACAATTTATAGAAAGCACCGAGACTTAGGATTCCACCATTGAACAATTTAGTGATTCAATCTAAATAATATTCATGCAATTATTTATGTTTAAAGTGATTCTAATATGTTGCAATTAAAGTAGATTTTTCAGAATAACAACTGTAATTAAAAAGCATAGAACATCAACAACTCTAGGCTAAGCATGCTTTATCAAACGAATTCACATTTGCTTAATAAAAATCCTTGGATCAATTTTTAACAACGACAAATAATCATAAAAGAAATTACAAAAATTAATTAAAATAGAAATATACCAATTTTATTGAAACAATAGCTTCCTTCATTGCCTCAGCAAAGGGGTTTAGCTCATAATATTAATCATTTGCTCAAAATATGTGTTCATAGCTTAAACAGTGTTTACAATGAAGAAAAACAAGCGTTGCAAACTCACTATTAGAAAAGAATAGTCAGAAACGAGTAAACTCAGTTGCAGAAAGTCTTTTGCAAGAAAATCCGGAAGCAATAGTTTCTGCGACTCTCCTCTATAATCTGTGACTGACTTGGGCAGAACAATGTTGAGTTTCTGCAGCACTAGAAAACTTTTCCTCAAACTATGATTTCTTCTTTGCTTCGCTTCAAACTTTCCCCAATCTCTCTATATGTTAGAGAACTGCTCGGTCGAACTCGCATGCGTTGCTATCTAAAGCGTGTTTGTCAATGTTAGTGATCAAAACTATAAGTCTTGATTTCTATCCTATTTATAGATGTCTCGGACGACGACATAGATTGTGTAGTTGAGCTTAGTTTTCACAGCGTTCATCGTTTGAAGACGAAGAACTACTAAGGGGAGCTTGTGGAACTTCATCGACAAAAGGTATATGGAGACTTAAACTATTCTATCACTTGGAAAGTCTATTTCTACTATATCTCCTATATTGAGACATAAGTCGTATTACGATATAGTTTTCTATATACACATTTGAGATTTCGAGCTGAGTTTATCTCGCTTACATATTTCTCAAATATGTGTTGGCAAGCTTTCACTTCAACCAAGTTCATCTTATATCATGTGAAAATTTCCGAGTAACATCTTACATGGTTTGTGTGATACAATCATTTGGTGTAGTCTTGGAATGTTTCGTAATGATTATTTCAATAACTTGAAAATTGCTTTGATGCTAATAGTGTGTGAAAACGGCTATTGTCATCCTCTAAGAAAGTTTCAATGATTGAAATAAGAGTTTTGAACACTTAACCATTATTGGATATGTCATGTTGTGCACTCTTCCACATATGTAATCCATGTCCGGGAACCATAGTATGCGCACCCGTTCGCGTACCTGTTGGTTTGAGAAATCCGGGAACCTAAGTATGCGTACCTGTTTGCGTACTGGCGTACAGGTTCATGTCCGATAATTTCTGCTGGGATTTGAAGTTCACGTACCCGTTTGCGTACTAGCGAAACCCAATCTTAGTCCGGGTATTTCAAATATGCGTACACGTTTGCATACTTGAAGGTTAAAGTTATGAAATCGGTCTTAAACATGAACGTAAATATTTATATAATAAGGAATGCAATCTTTGCAATTCGTGGCTATAATTTTCATGATTGATTCGAGTGAATCAAACCGATTTTGCTACAATTGTGTTCTTGTATAATTCAATGAGAACAGAGCAATTGAACAACTCTTTAACTAGTTTTATTTGAGTCATTTGAATTAGTTCTGATTAAGATGAGTAAGGTTGATATGAGAGTAATCATATGGCTAACCTCGGTTAACTATTTGTGAACCAACATGGTGTACACGTTTGGGTATGGTCACATAAACCCAAATGAGGGTACATTTCATTTGTGTGTAACAAGCTAAGTTCGATCTAACGGTTGAAAGATATTAGCTTGGTTGAATCAGATTTTTCATCTAACGGTGAATATTGAATGCTTTGTTACCAAGGTAACTGGGATTGCAAACCCTGATTTCAAAACTATATAAAGGAGAATTCTAGCAACTGGGAAACCTAATCCCCACACCTCTTGTGTGTTACTAGTTGCATAACTAGAGTCGATTCTCCTTTAACTTTAGGTTTCTATCGAGACCCTGTAGGTTGACGACTTCGAAGACTTCATTGGGATTGTGAAGCCATGCCCAACTATTTTCTTTGTAGTTGCGTGTTCTGATCTTGCCCGATTCTGTCGTATTGTGTGCAATTGAAATAATTGACTCGAGACTAATTTCTCCGATAGGAAAGATAAAAGTAACCACAAACATCTTCGTCTCATTGTTTGTGATGCCACAATATCTTGTTTCGCTGGTCAATTAAACACCTTGATTATATCTATAATTGATGCTTTCTTTGTTATGTTTTCTGGCGAATTATGTATTATTACGTTTGTTTTGAGTTTTTAGGTACTCTGGAGTTGCACGGACGAAAAGAAGAAGAAATCACTCAGTTTGAGCAAAAAGGGCAAATATGTTATTTCATGGGCGAACACTATCTGGAGCCTAGTCAAGGTTAAGGGACACCTCTTTTGGGAGGAGTATTAAACATAGGTTAGCTGAGGTTAAGGGGATGTCAATTGGTTAGCCCTTATCATAAGCGACCAGGTGTCAATAACCATCCCAACCTACTACCTAAAATCCAGAGGAACCATCGTTCATTGTTCATCTGAAATTGAGAAAGAGAGGAGTAAATGGAGGCGATTGTCTGAGATTCTCCATCTGAGATCGACGAGCACAGGGAGGAATCGAGAAGATGATCGAGATAACTGGGTTGTTGTTGAATGAAGAATTAGTCGGCAATTGACGCTCGAATTGAATTGAAATAGAGATAGATAGAAATGGAGGTTTAGGGTTTTTAGTGGTGAATCAGTGGGAGATTGAGATGAGATTCGATATCTCAGAAGATGGGTTTTTACTACAATTGGTGGTTATGTTCAACCAAGGAATTGAAGGGGTTCGAATTGCTATGGATCTGCTAATTTGGGAGATGGGTTTCTATTCTGTCAATTGAAGAAACTAGGGCCTCTCTCGATCTGGAGTTAGGGTTTATCGAGATGGATAAGAAGAAATCACAAATCTAGGGTTGTTGTTGAAATTGAGAAGTGGGTTTTGATGTTTGTGCTCAAGGAAGTAGGAGATCGAGATTACAATGGAGATACAATGGGTCTGGTGCTGTGGTTCGAGATGGGTTGAATACTGGACGGATTTGATTTGAAATTCGAATTGAGGGAGATTTGATGGAGTTGTCTGTTGTTGATATTCATGGAATGGCAAGATGGGTATCCTTGAGAAGTTGCAGCTGAAATTACAAGCTTTGCATTTGGCCTGGGATTGTGCTGAGGTTATAAAATGAGATGCAGCTGGTTACAAAGCTATTGCAGGTGGTCTACTAATGATCAAATAGGACTAGTGGAGTCGCGGCTGCATAGAGAGAATGACACTCGGGTGATTGCAGAATCAAGTTGGCCTGAGTATACTGAGTGGCTGTGGCAGTAGCGCAACAGTTGTGCTGCTATAATGAAGGGAAGTTGGTACTGGTGATTGCAACAGAAGATGGCTTAAACTGAGAACAAATGGTGGCACTAATGTGCTAATTATTGGTATTGGTGAAATGGTTTACATAGTATGGGTGCACTGTTGTTGGTTGTGTCATAGCTGGTGGTGCACAAGAAGGAAGAGTTGATGCCGCAACGAGTAACGGAACCTGCAAATGAACTGAGGCACTGGATGTTGAGGTTGCCATGGATTGAAGCTGCAATGGGTGAATGAGCTGAAGTACATTGCGGTAATGGAATGTGTATGAATGAAAGAGCAGCTTAAGGTGGTATGATGATGTTGAGTTCTGGCAGTGAGAAGCTGAAGCAATGGAATAGTGGATTACAGGTTATGGGACTGGAGTTGTGTGTGAAGTACAATTGCTGTTGCAGTCAAGAAGAAGATAGCTGATTGTGTTGCTTGTCATAAGTGTATGGGTTCACTTGGCTGATTTGAGGTTAAGAGCTGGAAGTGCAGGGTTGTATGGCAGTGGTGGTCTTGTAACTGAGCCAAGGAGCAGCTGCTGGAAGATGAGAATGAATGAGAGCTGCAGAATGTAGGAAATTGTGAAGTTTTGGTGACTTGATGCGCAATTGCAGGTGGAGCTGCTATTGGATGCAGTTTGAATGAGTGAATGTTGCTGCCAAGAACAAGATAATGGTTGAAGCTGTAGTTCAAATTATACTGGATGGAAAAGACTGACAGGGGAAATAGATGAATGTTAGGATTGAATTGAGCAGGGAATGGAGGTCTTTGAAATATGGCGGTGATTGAACTAATTGCGAATCAGGAGTCGTTTGAGTTGATGTTGGCAGTGAGCGTAGAATTGTGGTATTGGATGTTTACAAGGATTTCGGGCAAGAG
This sequence comes from Papaver armeniacum, assembly GCA_023531295.1. NCBI lineage: Eukaryota > Viridiplantae > Streptophyta > Magnoliopsida > Ranunculales > Papaveraceae > Papaver > Papaver armeniacum. The sequence continues at coordinate 144,285 of JAJJWW010014895.1, forward strand.
ACGAAACTGCAGCTGTGAAGTTGAGCTACAGATGGTGCAACATACAGAGCCATCATGGCTGGAAGCACAAGGATTGTGCATCACAAGATTTGGCCAATGCAAATGGCTTAGGCCGTAGTGAATCGAGGCCGAGCCAGACCTGACTCGTCTGATTAGCTACCTGACTCGGCTGAGTCCTGACTCAGTTGACCCGACCGTCTTGACTCGGTTGACCTGACCGATTTGACCCGTTGACCGGTGACCGGGCAGACCTTGCCGGTCACCTGAGATGTTTTCCGGCCAATTTAGGCCATAATCCAAGTTTTCCTACGGCGAATTTTGGACATAATTTTACATGGGTTTTTCTCACACATGGGCTTGGTGGACCACTTGGAGATGGGTTTTGAGAAGACCTAATATTGGAAGGAGTATCCTTTATGGAAATTGAGAAACATATAAAAAGAGAAGACTTTTAACTAATGGGGGGATTATTATATCATATCTTTTGCCTCTACTTTGTTCTCTAGGGTTTGAAAACCATGAAGTCTTTTCTCTTTCTTCTTGTTATGAACTCCATGAATATGAACTAGAGTTTTCTTTTGGTTATGGATTAGTTGGATTTCCAAACATGAGTTTTTGTTCAATAAATTAGTTTTGTCTCCATATTATCGTTTATGATTCACTATAAATATTGTTACATGATTTGAATGCGTGTTTAGTCGAGTCGCGAATCGATTGAGTTTGTTTTCATCTTTATTGCTAGATTAGGGTTGTTATATGCAAAAGTGATAATTCCTTATTTGAAGTAGCATAAATAAGATTATAGTTTGTAGTGATATATTCTTATGATCTTACGTGAACCATTTCCTTTGTTAAATCGGATTAGTGCTTTTACACGTTCGATTGCTTTGATTGGCCTGATTTCATAGAACTTAATGCATCTAGGGAATTAAACTTGATTAGTGCTTTTACACGTTAGGTTGTTCTTTTAGATAGAATTCATATTCGCATCTTTTAATGTGTTTGTTGATGACAAGAGGAGATTTGCGGGATATACTTGCGGTCATGGTATTCTAGGGCCTTTGATAAAAGTTGAGATTAAAATATCAATTCTAGTTATTGTGTTGAAAACATGTTTGTGATTGAAGACGAAATCCATGACCAATACTTTCTCATCCTTGACTTGCGTGTTTACTTTTTATTGTTTTGCTTTTATTTTATTTTCGTTTATAAAAATCAGAAAACCCCGTGTTACTTATAAGATACCGAAACATATTGACAACCAAGACCTCTCTGTGGGAACGATCCTTTCTTGTCCTTGCTTCATTATATATTTTGAGTAGTAAGAAAGTATAATTTATTTTTGACGCCTACGACAGCGATCAAATTTTGGCGCCGCTGCCGGGGAGGCAACGGTTGTCACTTGTTTTTGGTTTCTTATTTTTGTTTTTAGTTTTGTTTTACTTTTTCTTATTCTTTGGTTTTTAACCTTGGTTTAAGAACTCTTGTTTCAGGTACTTACTATGGACGGAGCATATTGGAATAATGAATACGGCTTTCAACCTCAACAATACGACAACTACCAATTCCATGGGTATAATCAAAACCAATTTATTGGTTATGACCAATATTCCATGGAACCTTGTGGTTTTCCTCAACAACCTTATGGCGGCTATGTGTGTGAACAACCACAAGGATGAGAGGATTCTTATGCTCGTGAACAAAAAGTCTCTAACTTTATAGATCAAGTTTCCAACTTTTTACAAGAGGAATTTCAAAAAGCAAAAGAGACTACAAACGAACAACTCCAAGAACTTCGTGACGGTATTGCTAGCTTGAGAAGAGGCATTGAACAATGCAAGGAAGATATGGATAATTCTAATGTGCATATGGTTTGTGATGAATATTTGATTGATGCTAATGTTTAAAAAGGCCAATCCTTGGGCACTTTCGTTGATAATTGTGTAGTTAACTCAACTCTTGATCGTAATAATGATCATTCACCTATTCAAAATGATGAGTTCGAGATTAGCAACACTAAATTCAGCGAGGACCAATCTTATGTTGACTATGATAGTGACGGTGATTATGATACATTTCTTGAAACAACTCATGGTGACATCCCCGAGGAGTGTACAATGGAGTCTTTTTGGGATCAAGATGAAGACGAAGAGGATTATGTCGACACTTGTGTAGATTACTCAAGCATTGATCTTAATAATGATCAAGAGCCTATTCAAAGGGTGGAGCTTGAGGATGATGCATTTTCGAGTGTTCTAAAAAAGTTTCTTATAATAAAATTTGGATCCGCAAAAGAGTATGTGCCTTACAACAAAAAGGAGTGTGTTGAGAATGGGACCGTTATGACCAATATTGTGGAAGACCCAATTGAGCTTGCAAATGATTGTAATGATGATGTTTATGTCGAGACCGTGGTTAAGGCAAAAACGGACGAAGAATGGTTGCGAGGTTTGATAGAGGACCATGATATAAAAGAGGTGACTAACTCACTTGAGTTTTTCAAGGATGAAGAGGATTCTGTAATACAAGAGATTGTGCAAGGTTTATCTAACCCATTGCCTATTATTTCTTCTCCTTTACCTCTTATTGGTTTGAATGTATGTGCTTCGAATATTGTTGAATGACTTTGTTTCTCGTTTTCCGCCATTAGAGATACTTGATTCTCATACTATGCAGGTTTTGGAACAAGAAACCGTGGAGGTACCCGACTTCTATATTCTTTATACACTCCCAAGTGTGGACAAGAATAAGTGTGGGGGAAGCTTTTATCGGTTCATAGCTTCACTTTTGCTTTATTGTACTAATATTTGTGTGAAGCTAGTGTTTGCAAAACAGGATCTATGGAAGGATCCCCAACTTTTCAGATTGTTGGTATATGGGGAATGACTCTTGCAAGGATATAGTCGGGCTGATGACTTTAAACCAAGCGCTACATGGGAGGCAACCCATAGGTTTTGTATCTCTTATCTTTTAATTTTTCTTTTCTTGTTTTTAGTTTTTTCTTGTCGCAAATTGTTATAAGATTTCCCACCTTGACTTTCTTTGGACGATGCAATTTACATTGAGGACAATGTAAAGTTTAAGTGTGGGGAGTGGTTAAGCATTTGCGTTGTAAATTTTTCAAAATTTTCAACTTTTGTGTAAAATAGTGAATAAGAAAACTCCAACTTGTAGTTAGTTTAGAGTCACATAGTATACATGTCGCTAAGATTACATCGAGAATCTCATAAGAGTAGTGAACTTAGAGATGACAGAGAACATGATCGGGTTTCTTAATTGTATGAGAGTTAAAGTTGGATTTAACCATGCCAGTGGCAAATAAGGTGCAGACTGAATTCGGTATTAGAGTAGTGGTCCCCTATAGTGGAGACTACCCATGTTACATAATGTGAGGCACCGACCTTCAATTCTTTGTACTGTCTAAATTTGTGCTTTTAGAGTGTGTGTCACCGCACGTTAATCAAGGCAGAATGGTGAGCTGTCCAACCTCCCACCATAGAAGCACTATTTTGATCTCTTGAGTTCTATTTTTATCAACCATGATGGTGAAATCGAATTGCTAACTTACATACCACTTGTAATCTTGTTCGCAGTTAGCACCATCCACCTTATCTCTCTCTACACCAACAGGTCCATAGAAACACCATCATCATCAACAAGAGGAGCATCACAAATTTGAAGGAAAGTTGAACACGTTCGAGGTTTACAAGCAACAGTACATAATTGAGCAGATTTCAGGTTCAAGTATAGCAACAAAACAAGGAGCAGAATTTTTATAAGTTGAAGACTATTGTACGAGAGGGAAAATTATCAAGGATGAGAGTTCGAGAAGTTTATGATATCAAGACATATAAGTTGTGAAGAATCAAGCGGTAAAGTACTTACATCATGGCCTTTGTACTTACGTTTTTATTTATCTTATTTGTATTTTATTTTTCTCTTGTCTCAAAAAAAAAAAAAAAAAAACGAAAATTAGAAAAAAAAAAAAAAAAGAGAGAAAAAAAAAACGAGAAAATTTTTAGGTTTGTTAATAGTTTTTATTATTTTGTATTTGTTTTATTTCTTATTTCTATAAAAAAAAAGAAAAAAAAAATATATATATATATATAGGGTTTGTATAGTTCGTTTTTAGTTTTGTATTCTTCCAATAAATCCAATGGAAGAAGAAATATCTATAATGAAGTTTCAAACGACAAGAAATTAGAGGAAAGAATTACATTGTCGAGATTCTACGAAGTTCAAGAGTTATCATCAAGAGTTGAAGACCGAAGACGAAGATGAAGACACCGATTGAAGACCGAAGACGTTTCTATGGATGCTGTGAGAGTGGTGCTAGCTGCATGATGCGTGTCGTAACCACAACAAATTAATTAATACTTTACTACCTAATTAACAAGTAATATAGGGTAGTCAAGGTCGATCCCACGAGGAGCACGAGATTCTAGTTGTAAAATTTGTCACAAAAGGGGGGTGTAAAAAGAAAAAGAAAATAAACAAAGCAATTAAAAGGTAAAGTTGAAAGCAATAAGGGAGACAAGACCAAGGAATCCTTCTTCGTTACAAAACAATGATTCAAATTATGTTCTCTTCTACTTGTTATTAGTCACAGATTATCACCAACCGTAGGATAGCAGGTACGCTTAGCTAGCCCCAAAATCCCTAATTTCACCGAGTAATGTGTCCGCTTAGTTATCAGATTCTATTCAAAAGAACCACCCGAGGTTCGCTTACAAGATGTAATTCCTGAATGCATTAAGATTTATGAATTTAAGTTTAGTACTAGTAGTTAAACTCGGTTCGCTTGGTTCACTTTCTAGCGTTGTTTCTACACACAATTGCTCCACGGAATCCCTCCGCAAGGTCTCGTGTTTGCTACTTATGTAAAGAGTCAAGAAACGATTACTTATCCCCTAACTTTCACTAGCTTTAGATCAAATTAACAAATCAATTTAGTTGGCCACCTAAACAATCTATCAATCAATCATGAATGTCTTTAAGATCATTCCTATTAGTAAAAACAAACGATAATCATGTGAAAAACTTCAAGATAGAATTGAAAACAAAAACTTAAATCATATTAAGAACTAGGAATTCATCCTCAATCAATAAAATTAGCTACTCATGCTAAAAAGTTCACACAAAGAATAAGAAAAGAAAAGTGTTGTGTGTGTAGATGTGTGTAAAAGATGTAGAAAACTTCTCTATTTATAGGCTTCAATATTCTCCAAATCTTCCAAGGAATAGAATCCTTTTCCTTTAGCAATTCAATTTCCAAATCCAAGCTTTTCTCAACTCTTCCACCTTCTCTTTCCAAATTTGAGTCCAATTCTCCATCCAATTCCTAGTCCAAGTCTTCACACCCATGAGAGAAGTCCATAGAAAATTCTGGAATTTTTAGCTCGCCGGAAAATCTTGGGATTGTGGCGGAATCCGGCCGAATAGTCGCCCACACACGAAAAAGTTCACGCTGTCGGGAGAATATTCTATGGAATATTCCGTCAGTCCTCCGTTAGGACTAACGGTCAAAGTGGTTAACCGTCAGTCAACTGTTAGTCACCGAGTCGAACCGAGTAGCTAGCTAACTCACCGATGGGTCTCTAGCTGAGCCACTTTGCACAGGCCAAAGTAATCACGGCCAAGATGGCCCTGTCTTCTTCTCATTTCCAACCATGATGGCTGAGTCTCCTGCACACTGCCAACAGATCAACTGCAGAACCATTTAAATCCATGCTTAAAGCACCTTGAGTTTTAGATCCTGCTCCTCATTCAACTGCCATTAAAACCAAGGCATTGCACCCACACTTCACCATTCCTGCAACACACACATAACCTCCACCATTGGCTCAATCACCTTCTTCTGTCTTTCTTAATTCTCAGGTATTGCAGCCATCAGCTTGCACTCCAGTCAACAACACATGTTGCTGCAACCACTTCTTGTGACTTCAGTTCATAAACCCCCTGTGCCTAAAGCTCAGTCATTTCAACCACCTGCAATTCCCCATCTGTGGCCCTGTAAATCATTCCCAGCTGCAGCTCAATCAAACAACAACCCAAACTAGCCATCACAGCAGCATAGCTCTCATTGCCTTCCGCTGCTCAAGACCCATTGTCACAAATCAGCCGCAACACAACCTGAACTACGGCTTCACCCGCAGCTTCAATCCATTGCTTCCACTCAATAGTATCTCCATCCTCAGTAGCAGCACCACCACATTCAATTCTGACCTGCACAACTTGAGCCACCTGCAATATCCTTGGCATCCATCTCCACCTGCAATGAAGCATCTAGAACTGCATTCCAGCTGCAACCTGAGTATCATCAAACCACCTGCAAATGTGAGCCATTTCAACTTCAGTTCATATAGCCCTTCATTCAAACCATCAGCACCACACTGCTACTGCCACCTCCCAGATTCTGCAGCTCAATAGCTTCATTCCAGTATTCCCTGTAACAGCACCACCAGAAGCCATGGCAATCACCAGCAATTTCATCACCACCATCAGACCTGGTAACCCCCATATTATCAGACCTATCTGTCCATCTCAAATCTTCAAATACCATCTTCATATCAAACCCACCATGACCCTGTAATATTTGTCTCAAACCAAAACCACAGCTTCTCCTTCTTCTCAGTCTCAGTTCTTCTCCACACAACACCCAGAAATTGAATCCAATGGAAGCTCCATCGGTTCCTTCTCATCAACTCAGAGAGCAGCAACGTCTCCATCCCTATTTCACTGGGTTTCGAACATCATCGTCTCCATTTTCTCTATACTTCTTCTCTGTGACATCAAACCCTAATTTCTACTTCTGAACCTCAAGAACACCATTAATGGCAACGATTCTGTGAATTTCTTCTTCTCTTGATTTCGGCAAACCCTCACCCATCTTTCAAATTAAACACCAGCTTCCTTCTCTCAGTTCAGTGCCTTCAAACCGTTTCTCCATTTCTATGAATTTCTCCTCTCTCAATCTCGATCTCACTCTCAATCTTACAACAGCGGCAACTCATTCTCAAATGGGCTGAATGAGAACGATTGGGAGAAGATAACTCTTCTCGATTTAGGGTTGGGGGGGTTATTTAGTGTCTGGTCCCTTTGATAAGGGCTAACCTGATGGCATCCCCTTAACCTCGGCTAGGCTGCGTATAGTGATCCTCCAACAGATTTGCCCCTTAACATTAACCGGGCTCCATATATCAATCGTCTGTAAAATGACATTTTTTGCCCTTTTGGCTCAATTGGGTGATTTCTTCTTCTTTTCTCCCGTGCGACTCCGAAGTAGCTATAAAACTCAAAACAAGCATAAAATACATAATTTACAAGAAAAATAGCAAAGAAAGCATAAACTACTAGATAGTAAATTAGGTGTATTCTACACCTATCAAATTCCCCCACACTTAGACTTTGCTAGTCCTCGAGCAAATCAAACTAAAAACTCACAACTTCAAAGCGTTCAAGCGTCACAAGCATCCAAAAAGTTATGAGGACATAGAGTTTCTGCATGCTAGTAATAAGAAGTTAGAAATACTAAAGAACATATTCTCGTTCTTAATTGTTGAGTGAGAAATAACCACACCATAATGAGAGAACGCGTGTTTGAGAAACGATCAATAAGCATTTCGCCTCGACTTCTGCCTTACCAAATAAGATTTTATGATAATTGCACTCAAAAAGACGGCTTTTTTATGGTTCTCACATGTGTGCAGGTAGGAATGAAGAGAGAATTCCTGCAACACGTTGAATGGTGGGAAGGACAACTTCCGAAATATTTTGAAAAACCCACATCTTTTAATATTTTGAAAAACCATTTTTCTGACGATCTCTACGAAAGGAAATCAACCATTATTATCGAGGATGAGATTACTTACTCACCTTCACATCCGATCGCCAATTATGATAACACCACTCTCACGGCATCCAATAGAAACGTCTTCCGCTCCTCGTCTTGATCTCCTTGGTCTTCGTCTTCGGTTTCAACTATTGATGATAAACCCTTGAATTCCATAAGTCCTTGACAATTTGTAACCTTTTCCTTAATAATCTTTGTCGCTTGAAAACTTCCTTATATATTTTCCTTCCCCACGGCTTATTAAAACAACACAAAGAACAAATATTTCTCTTGTTTTTCTCTTGTTTTTTTTTCTTTTTCTTTTTTTTTTTTTTTTTTTTTAGGAATTCAAACAAGAGAAATTAAATACAAAATAAACCATGGCCGTGGAAGAAGTATTTTACCGCTTGATTCTTCACAACTTGTATCGTCTTGAAATCATAAACTTTCAAAAATTCTCACCTTTTAATTTTCTTCGCTTTCATGAATAAGTCTTCATACTTGAATATAAAATTACCTCATTGTATTGTAAGTCCTCAACATATATGTAAAATCCGCTCATTTGTATGTTGCTTTACTTAAATTTGAAATTTGCTCTTTTTCTCGTTTTGTTGCTTGTAAACCTTAAACTTTTCCAACTTTCCTTGTAGATTTTTATGTCGCTCCTTGTTGATGATGAGAGTGTTTCTATGGATCCGTTGTTGTTGCGAGAGAGAATGGTGCTAACTGCAAATCGAACTACAAGAAGGAAGCTTTCATCTATAGACGTCACCCTCATGATTGACAAAATTAGCACTCAAGAGATCAAGAGTAGTGCTTCTATTGGTGGGAGGTTGGGTAGCTCACCATTCTACCCGGAATTTACGTACGGTGACACACACTCAAAAGAAGCTCTTTAGTAGATGGAAAATTTCTGGTCGGTGCCTCACATGATATGAATACGGGTAGTCTCCACTAATGATTGATCAGCAACTCTAATAATGCATTTCTCCCTGCACCAAATTCGCATCACCGGCATGATTAAATCCATTATTTAACACTCTAACAAACAAGAAATCCGAATGTAGTTCTCTAACATTTCCAAGTTCAATTATGTCGGTCAAAATCTCTATGTAAACATACCTAGAAGTATGCTAGTGACTCTAAAATCTTTAAAAGTTGAAGTTTTTATGTAAAAAATTTTTTTTTTTTAAGTTTTTTTAATTTTTTTGTAATTTTTGTTTTAAAAACATACTTAACCACTCCCCCCACACTTAAACCTTACATTGTCCTCAATGTAATTGAATCCTCCTAGTAAAGTTAAGGTGGGAAATTTTAACATGATAAGAAACAAGAAAAAGAAATAACAAAAAGCAAAAAGATAAGAAATACAAAACCGATGGGTTGCCTCCCATTAAGCGCTTGTTTTAAAGTCGACGGCCCGACTTAGCTCTTGCACGATTCATTCCCCACATACTAACAATGCGAAAATTTGAGGATCCACCCATAATACCTGTTTGCAAACAATAACTCCATACAAATATTAGCACAAAAAAACAATAGTGAAATTATTGCTCGATAGAAATTTCCCCACACTTATTCTCGTCCACACTCGGAAGTGTATAAAGAACATAGAATTTGGGAATTTCCATGTGTTCCTCTTGGCAAACCTGCATGGTGTTAGCATCAAGTGTTTCCAATGGTGGATATTTAGAAACAAAATCATCCAAAAATACTTTGAAGCACATACATTCAAACCAATAAGAGGTAAAGGAGAAGAATCAATATGCAAAGGGTTAGACAAACCTTGCACAATCTCTTGTATTATAGAATCCTCTTCATCCTTAAAAAATTCAAGTGAATTACTTACCTCTTGTATATCGTGGTCCTCTATTAAACCTTGCAACCATTCTTCGTCGTTTTCTACCTTAACCAAAGTCTCGGCATCATTAAAATCATTCGCAAGTTCAATTGGGTCTTCCACAAAATCAATGAATGTGGTTTCATCCTCTAGCATCATCTCTTCAACATTCTCATCATCGGAATCGGGCCATTCTTCCCCTCATATAATCTTCCTCGGTATAAATTGTAAGATCTTCTTGTGAGGGTGTTACTTCGTTTACAACAATAGGTAAGTGATATCCAAACTCCTCCTTTTGAATAGGTGAAGGATCGTTATTATGATCCGGAGTTGGAATAACTTCCTCATCGTTGCAACGTTCATACACTTCCGCGGACTCCCATCTTTCCCTAAGAAATTTTTTCCAAGCAACAAATGCATCATCTTCAAGCTCTACCTTTTGAATAGGTTCTTGATCATTATTAAGATCAAGGCTCGAGTAAGCTACACTAGCGTCATCAAAAGTCTCCAAAGGTTGGTCTTTTTCAACACAATCATCTTCACTTTCGGACTCACCATAATAAGAATCGTCATCGGTTTCATTACCTTTATCTAGACGTCGTTTAAGTTCCATATGAATGGTCCTACTAATTTCTGCGACAAGCTCTTCCGAGTCTCCATCATCTTCCAATTTGTATAATTTCTGTGCAAGTTTCCTGACGTTCACACGCTTACCACCGTTGATAGAGTTTCTAGACAGCATCTCCTCTTTTGGAAAAAGTGAAGGAAAAACACGATGAAGAGGAGTATATTCCAAATTCTCTGTCTGCACATTACTAGAAAACAAATTGTTAGATGCATAACTATCCTTCCATCCATGTGATTGTCCACTTACATACCCGTCATAAGGTTGTTGATATGTATGAGAATATCCATAAGGTTCTCAGAGAAAATTTATCATAGCCAAAATATTGGTTTTGATTGTATCCTAAGGATGGTTGGAAGTTGTCATAATGTTGAGGTTGAAAACCGTATTGATTGTTGTAATATGCTTGCTCTTGTCCACCATACATGGAAAACCGATACCTGAAATAAGATTCAAAAACCAAGTTAGATACGGAATAGAATCCAATCAAAGCAAGAATAAAGCAAAAAGAAAAATAAAAACAACTAAAATCATCCACGCTCCCTAAAGCAACGGCGCCAAAATTTGATGCGTGTCGTAACAACAACAAATTAATTAATACTTTACTACCTAATTAACAAGTAATATAGGGTAGTCAAGGTCGATCCCACGAGGAGCACGAGATTCTAGTTGTAAAATTTGTCACAAAAGGGGGGTGTAAAAAGAAAAAGAAAATAAACAAAGCAATTAAAAGGTAAAGTTGAAAGCAATAAGGGAGACAAGACCAAGGAATCCTTCTTCGTTACAAAACAATGATTCAAGTTATGTTCTCTTCTACTTGTTATTAGTCACAGATTATCACCAACCGTAGGATAGCAGGTACGCTTAGCTAGCCCCAAAATCCCTAATTTCACCGAGTAACAGTCCGCTTAGTTATCGATTCTATTCAAAAGAACCACCCCGAGGTTCGCTTACAAGATGTAATTCCTGAATGCATTAAGATTTATGAATTTAAGTTTAGTACTAGTAGTTAAACTCGGTTCGCTTGGTTCACTTTCTAGCGTTGTTTCTACACACAATTGCTCCACGGAATCCCTCCGCAAGGTCTCGTGTTTGCTACTTATGTAAAGAGTCAAGAAACGATTACTTATCCCCTAACTTTCACTAGCTTTAGATCAAATTAACAAATCAATTTAGTTGGCCACCTAAACAATCTATCAATCAATCATGAATGTCTTTAAGATCATTCCTATTAGTAAAAACAAACGATAATCATGTGAAAAACTTCAAGATAGAATTGAAAACAAAAACTTAAATCATATTAAGAACTAGGAATTCATCCTCAATCAATAAAATTAGCTACTCATGCTAAAAAGTTCACACAAAGAATAAGAAAAGAAAAGTGTTGTGTGTGTAGATGTGTGTAAAAGATGTAGAAAACTTCTATTTATAGGCTTCAATATTCTCCAAATCTTCCAAGGAATAGAATCCTTTTCCTTTAGCAATTCAATTTCCAAATCCAAGCTTTTCTCAACTCTTCCACCTTCTCTTTCCAAATTTGAGTCCAATTCTCCATCCAATTCCTAGTCCAAGTCTTCACACCCATGAGAGAAGTCCATAGAAAATTCTGGAATTTTTAGCTCGCCGGAAAACTGGGATTGTGGCCGGAATCCGGCCGGAATAGTCGCCGCCGGCCACCTGAAAAAGTTCACGTCGTCGGGAGAATATTCGATGGAATATTCCGTCAGTCCTCCGTTAGGACTAACGGTCAAAGTGGTTAACCGTCAGTCAACTGTTAGTCAGCGGGTCAAGGGGTGAGTCAGTCGAGTCGGAACCAAAGTCGGCCTAGCTAACTCTACTGATCGGTCCTAGCTGTGCCACTTTGCACAGCCAAAGTAATCACGGCCAAGATGGCCCTGTCTTCTTCTCATTTCCAACCATGATGGTGAGTCTCCCGCACACTGCCAATGGATCAACCGCAGAACCATTTAAATCCATGCTTAAAGCACCTTGAGTTTTAGATCCTGCTCCTCATTCAACTGCCATTAAAACCAAGGCATTGTACCACACTTCACCATTCCTGCAACACACACATAACCTCCACCATTGGCTCAATCACCTTCTTCTGTCTTTCTTAATTCTCAGGTATTGCAGCCATCAGCTTGCACTCCAGTCAACAACACATGTTGCTGCAACCACTTCTTGTGACTTCAGTTCATAAACCCCCCGTGCCTAAAGCTCAGTCATTTCAACCACCTGCAATTCCCCATCTGTGGCCCTGTAAATCATTCCCAGCTGCAGCTCAATCAAACAACAACCCAAACTAGCCATCACAGCAGCATAGCTCTCATTGCCTTCCGCTGCTCAAGACCCATTGTCACAAATCAGCCGCAACACAACCTGAACTACGGCTTCACCCGAAGCTTCAATCCATTGCTTCCACTCAATAGTATCTCCATCCTCAGTAGCAGCACCACCACATTCAATTCTGATCTGCACAACTTGAGCCACCTGCAATATCCTTGGCATCCATCTCCACCTGCAATGAAGCATCTAGAACTGCATTCCAGCTGCAACCTGAGTATCATCAAACCACCTGCAAATGTGAGCCATTTCAACTTCAGTTCATATAGCCCTTCATTCAAACCATCGCACCACACACCGCATCGCCACCTCCCGAGACTCTGCAGCTCAATAGCTTCATTCCAGTATTCCCTGTAACAGCACCACCGAAGCCATGGCAATCACCAGCAATTTCATCACCACCATCAGACCTGGTAACCCCCATATTATCAGACCTATCCGTCCATCTCAAATCTTCAAATACCATCTTCACATCAAACCCCACCATGACCCTGTAATCTTTGTCTCAAACCAAAACCACAGCTTATCCTTCTTCTCAGTCTCAGTTCTTCTCCACACAACACCCAGAAATTGAATCCAATGGAAGCTCCATCGGTTCCTTCTCATCAACTCAGAGAGCAGCAACGTCTCCATCCCTATTTCACTGGGTTTCGAACATCATCATCTCCATTTTCTCTATACTTCTTCTCTGTGACATCAAACCCTAATTTCTACTTCTGAACCTCAAGAACACCATTAATGGCAACGATTCTGTGAATTTCTTCTTCTCTTGATTTCAGCAAACCCTCACCCATCTTTCAAATTAAACACCAGCTTCCTTCTCTCAGTTCAGTGCCTTCAAACCGTTTCTCCATTTCTATGAATTTCTCCTCTCTCAATCTCGATCTCACTCTCAATCTTACAACAACGACAACTCATTCTCAAATAGGCTGAATGAGAACGATTGGGAGAAGATAACTCTTCTCGATTTAGGGTTGGGGGGTTATTTAGTGTCTGGTCCCTTTGATAAGGGCTAACCTGATGGCAGCCCCTTAACCTCGGCTAGGCTGCGTATAGTGATCCTCCAACAGATTTGCCCCTTAACCTCAAGAGGGCTCCATATATCAATCGTCTGTAAAATGACATTTTTTGCCCTTTTGGCTCAATTGGGTGATTTCTTCTTCTTTTCTCCCGTGCGACTCCGAAGTAGCTATAAAACTCAAAACAAGCATAAAATACATAATTTACAAGAAAAATAGCAAAGAAAGCATAAACTACTAGATAGTAAATTAGGTGTATTCTACACCTATCACTGCACGCCGAACGGATAACGAGGTAAGTAAGCATATTCCCACCTTCGTTAAGTGGTTGATTTCCTTTCGTAGAGATCGTCAGAAAAATGGGTTTTCAAAATGAATAAAAGATGCGGGTTTTCAAAACAATTCGGAGGGTTTTTGCCTTCCTACCGATCAACGTGTCGCAGATTCTCTCTTCATTCCAACCTGGACACATGTGTGACCCACAAAAAGCTGTTTATTATTGAGAGAACCTTCATAAAACCCTTTCTTGTGAGGCAGAGTCGAGACTTTTGATCGAAGATAGGGGCTTATATAGGGGCTATCTTTGTTGAGCAGTACATCAAGATCGATGGGAACGCCGCACCGAGCGTAGGATCTTGCGGGAGAGATCGAACGGTCGAGGTTGGTAAAGCGGTTTTGGAGCGATCCGGTGTTGCACGGAGCATCAAGAGATGATGTATAGTGAGGGCGGCGACCGTTGGATGTAGCGGGCGAGATCTCGACGGCTCGAGTGAGCGGGCTCGGATCCGGTCACGGGTAGCTCTAGCCCATGTCTTGAGATGAGTTGCTACTTGTTGGGTTGCAACCCCATTGCTTGTGGGCTTTGGTTATCTGCTCCATAGATGCTCGACTTCAATTCTTCGCTCTTTGGGCTCCTCAGATTCTCCGAGCTTTATTTATTACCTAAAAACACAAAATTAATTAATACAAGTATTTATTCTTGAAAACAAAGAAAATACGAGAATGGGATAATATCGATTCTTGAGCACAAAAGATGAGTAAAATGCCAATAAAAAAGGTGTATAAATATGCACTATTTGGCACTCATCAGCAGAGTCGAGACTTTTGATCACTCCGAACCCGAATTTCTTTCGATAAGGGATGGTTATTTCTCTCTCAACTTTTAAGGATGAGATTGTGTTCATTTATGTGTTTAACTTCTTATGACTAGTGTGCAGAATCTTTATGTCTTCTTAGAGCGTTGGATGCTATCATTACGGAGAACTAGTAAGTTGGAAAAATAGGTTTTGTGGGTATATCTCTAGTAAACCCTCACGAGACTATAACTCGTCCACTAGGGACACCTAGTGGTTTAAAGGCTTGTTATTTATGCTAAAAGTGACCGTAGCCTCGACGACACGGAGTTGTATGTATGTTTTGTTTGATTTGCTCGAGGACTATAAAAGTCTAAGTGTGGGGGAATTTGATAGGTGTATTAAACACCTTGATTATATCTATAATTGATGCTTTCTTTGTTATGTTTTCTGGCGAATTATGTATTATTACGTTTGTTTTAAGTTTTTAGGTACTCTGGAGTTGCACGGACGAAAAGAAGAAGAAATCACTCAGTTTGAGCAAAAAGGGCAAATCTGTTATTTCATGGGCGAACACTATCTGGAGCCTAGTCAAGGTTAAGGGACACCTCTTTTGGGAGGATTATTAAACATAGGTTAGCTGAGGTTAAGGGGCTGTCAATTGGTTAGCCCTTATCAGAAGCGACCAGGTGTTAATAACCATCCCAACCTACTACCTAAAATCCAGAGGAACCATCGTTCATTGTTCATCTGAAATTGAGAAAGAGAGGAGTAAATGGAGGCGATTGTCTGAGATTCTCCATCTGAGATTGACGAGCATAGGGAGGAATCGAGAAGATGATCGAGATAACTGGGTTTTTGTTGAATGAAGAATTAGTCGGCAATTGACGCTCGAATTGAATTGAAATAGAGAGAGATAGAAATGGAGGTTTAGGGTTTGTAGTGGTGAATCAGTGGGAGATTGAGATGAGATTCGATATCTCAAAAGATGGGTTTTTACTACAACTGGTGGTTATGTTCAACCAAGGAATTGAAGGGGTTCGAATTGCTATGGATCTGCTAATTTGGGAGATGGGTTTCTATTCGTCAATTAAAGAAGCTAGGGCCTCTCTCGATCTGGAGTTAGGGTTTATCGAGATGGATAAGAAGAAATCACAAATCTAGGGTTGTTGTTGAAATTGAGAAGTGGGTTTTGATGTTTGTGCTCAAGGAAGTAGGAGATCGAGATTACAATGGAGATACAATGGGTCTTGTGCTGTGGTTCGAGATGGGTTGAATTACTGGACGGATTTGATCTGAAATTCGAATTGAGGGAGATTTGATGGAGTTGTCTGCTGTTGATATTCATGGAATGGCAAGATGGGTATCCTTGAGAAGTTGCAGCTGAAATTACAAGCTTTGCCTTTGGCCTGGGATTGTGCTGAGGTTATAAAATGAGCTGCAGCTGGTTACAAAGCTATTGCAGGTGGTCTACTGATGATCAAATAGGACTGGTGGAGTCGTGGCTGCATAGAGAGAATGACACTCGGGTGATTGCAGAATCAAGTTGGCCTGAGTATACTGAGTGGCTGTGGCAGTAGCGCAACAGTTGTGCTGTTATAATGAAGGGAAGTTGGTACTGGTGATTGCAACAGAAGATGGCTTAAACTGAGAACAAATGGTGGCACTAATGTGCTAATTATTGGTATTGGTGAAATGGTTTACATATTATGGGTGCACTGTTGTTGGTTGTGTCATGGCTGGTGGTGCACAAGAAGGAAGAGTTGATGCCGCAACGAGTAACGAAACCTGCAAATGAACCGAGGCACTGGATGTTGAGGTTGCCGTGGATTGAAGCTGCAATGGGTGAATGAGCTGAAGTACATTGCGGTAATGGAATGTGTATGAATGAAAGTGCAGAGTTAAGGTGGTATGATGATGTTGAGTTCTGGCAAAGTGAGAAGTCAAGCAATGGAATAGTGGATTGCAGAGTTATGGGACTGGAGTTGTGTGTGAAGTATCTTTGTTGCGGTAAGAAGAAGATAGCTGATTGTGTTGCTTGTCATAAGTGTATGGGTTCACTTGGCTGATTTGAGGTTAAGAGCTGGAAGTACAGGGTTGTATGGCAGTGGTGGTCTTGTAACTGAGCCAAGGAGCAGCTGCTGGGAGATGAGAATGAATGGGAGCTGCAGAATGTTGGAAATTGTGCAGTTTTGGTGACTTGATGTTGAGCTTGATGCTCAATTGCAGGTGGAGCTGCTATTGGATGCAGTTTAAATGAGTGAATGTTGCTGCCAAGAACAATATAATGGTTGATGTTGTAGTTCAAATTATACTGGATGGAAAAGACTGACAGGGGAAATAGATGAATGTTAGGATTGAATTGAGCAGGGAATGGAGGTGCTGAAATATGACAGTGATTGAACTAATTGCAGAACTGGAGTTGTTTGAGTTGATGTTGGCAGCTGAGACTGTAGATTTGTGGTATTGGATGTTTACAAGGATTTCGGGCAAGAGACGAAATTGCAGCTGTGAAGTTGAGCTACAAATGGTGCAACATACAGAGCCATCATGGCTGGAAGCACAAGGATTGTGCATCACAAGATTTGGCCAATGCAAATGGCTTAGGCCAGAGTGAATCAGACTGAGCCAGACCTGACTCGTCTGATTAGCTACCTGACTCGGCTGAGTCATGACTCAGTTGACCCGGCCGTCTTGACTCGGTTGACCTGACCGATTTGACCTGTTGGCGGTGGCCAAGGCAGACCTTGTCGGTTACCTGAGATGTTTTCCGACCACTTTTCCGGCCAATTTCCGGCCATAATCCCAGTTTTCCGGCGACGGATTTTGGACATAATTTTACATGGGTTTTTTCTCACACATGGGCTTGGTGGACCACTTGGAGATGGGTTTTGAGAACACAAAATTGGTCAAAAAGACCAAAATTAATAATTCCTGGGTGAAAAAGACACTTAGGTTTTGATACTGTTTAAATAGCCAAAAATTAAAAGATCTTTTGTTTAAATGGACAAAAATTTAAAAATAGGCAGGATGTAACCAGTTTCATCCATCCATTTTCAAAATTTTTTTCTTATTTTTATTTTACACAGGATGCATCCAATTTCATCCTTGTTATTTCTTAAGTATAAGCCAGGATGAATCCAGTTTCATCCTTGCTATTTTTTTTTGGCTATTTCACCCGTATTTTTTTTTTACTCGTCCATTTGAACCATGTTTTAAATTTTTTTGGACAAATGACCCATTTTCTCGTTTTGAGAAGACCTAATATTGGAAGGAGTATCCTTTATGGAAATTGAGAAACATATAAAAAGAGAAGACTTTTACCTAATGGGGGGATTATTATATCATATCTTTTGCCTCTACTTTGTTCTCTAGGGTTTGAAAACCATGAAGTCTTTTCTCTTTCTTCTTGTTATGAACTCCATGAATATGAGCTAGAGTTTTCTTTTGGTTATGGATTAGTTGGATTTCCAAACATGAGTTTTTGTTCAATAAATTAGTTTTGTCTCCATATTATCGTGTATGATTCACTATTAATATTGTTACATGATTTGAATGCGTGTTTAGTCGAGTCGCGAATCGATTGAGTTTGCTTTCATCTTTATTTCTAGATTAGGGTTGTTATACGCAAAAGTGATAATTCCTGATTTGAAGTAGCATAAATAAGATTATAGTTTGTAGTGATATATTCTTATGATCTTACGTGAACCATAACCTTTGTTAAATCGGATTAGTGCTTTTACACGTTCGATTGCTTTGATTGGCCTGATTTCATAGAACTTAATGCATCTAGGGAATTATACTTGATTAGTGCTTTTACACGTTAGGTTGTTCTTTTAGATAGAATTCATATTCGCATCTTTTAATGTGTTTGTTGATGACAAGAGGAGATTTGCGGGATATACTTGCGGTCAAGGTATTCTAGGGCCTTTGATAAAAGTTGAGATTAAAATATCAATTCTAGTTATTGTGTTGAAAACATGTTTGTGATTGAAGACGAAATCCATGACCAATACTTTCTCATCCTTGACTTGCGTGTTTACTTTTTTATTGTTTTGCTTTTATTTTATTTTCGTTTATAAAAATCAGAAAACCCCGTGTTACTTATAAGATACCGAAACATATTGACAACCAAGACCTCTCTGTGGGAACGATCCTTTCTTGCCCTTGCTTCATTATATATTTTGAGTAGTAAGAAAGTGTAATTTATTTTTGACGCCTACGACAGCGATCAACCTTGATTTATCAAAAGACGGAACAAAAAACTCTTGGGTATTTCTGTGAGAGACAGATTTTTCAATCTGTAGACTTTTCTGTGTGAGACAGATTTGTTTATCAAGTCTTCGACTTTGGGTCGTAGCAACTCTTGGTTGTGGGTGAGATCAACTAAGGTAATCAAGTGCGTAGTATCCTGCTGGGATCAGAGACGTAAGGAACGCAACTGTACCTTGAATCAGTGTGGGATTGATTAGGGTTCAACTACATTCCAGTCCGAAGTGAATTGGTAGTAGGCTAGAGTCTGTAGCAGCTTAATACAGTATGGTGTTCAATTTGGACTAGGTCCTGCATTTTCGCCTTCCCCGTTAACAATATTCTGGTGTCTGTGTTATTTCTTTTTCCCATTATATTTTGTTATATAATTGAAATACCACAGGTTGTGCGTTAAGATCAATCAATTAGAATATCCAACCTTTGGTTGTTGATTTACATTGATTGACACTTGAACAATGGTCTTTGGTACCGTTCAAGTTGTTTCACATAATAATCAGGCTCGCGGATTCTATCTGTTTGATTTGCTGATTACATTATGAAACAAAGATATTAAACTCTTTGATATACTTTATTCTAGATTGAGTCTGACTGTCTAGTTGATTCTCTAGAAAGTTTATTAGAGTAAGTCTTCTCAGATTGCCAAACGAATTATTGGGTGTGGTTGTTAGACCCCGCATTTTCAATTGTTATCAGAGAAGGAATACACAATAAAGACTTCATAAGTATGTGTTTGTAGCGATCTGAGGATGGACGATATTTTCTCTGATAAACGCATCGCCAGAATTAAATATTTTGTTTCTTTGAAGTCTATTAAAGAGAAAGATTTGTCAATCTCGAATATAGAAGAACCTTATGTTCCAAGAAAACAGACGTACATTGACAAGTTTTTTCCTGTCTACCTTACTGACGAGTCTGACTCTGAAGTTGAAAGGAATGCATCCAAAGAGAGTGCAGTGATTCTAAAACTTGTTAGAATCCAGGATGATGATGTCAATCGGTTCAACACAAAGTCAATGTTCTTGTTGGTAGGATAAAGAACGTGGCTTTCTTCTAAAAATCCTTAGTGAGAAGAACTCCTCTGCCTGTTCTTCACAGATCTTGCATGAGGGAAAACTCAAAGAGGATACTTTGGAAATTGAATATCTTTTAAGTAAACTCTCTCTTCAAAAGTATTCCAAAGAGTCCACCATACCAACTGCTTCTAATTTAACTATAAAATAATCAGTTCAGAAGCAAAACCAAAATCCCTTCCTGATAAAAATGATGTGCATGTGTCTTCCTATAACCAAGGAATATCCACATCACATGGAAGGAAGAAGTCTCCCAGCGATGGTGTTGACTCAGTTCCCTCTGATCACTCAAGTGATCAGAAAGTGTGTCTCTTTTGTAGTTCAAAAGGTCATATTGAACAAAAGAAGAAATCCAGGTTAAATGACAATTCTATCATTCGTCTTCAACACACCTTAGATTTAATTCTCAAAGGTGTAACTGACATTCGTATGTCTAAACCAATTGGTTTTAGTAATCACCCTGTGTATTCTACCAGGAAAGTCAGTTCGAGGTGTTCTTCAAATGTTCAAGAACTAAACAGACTCCCAAACGTTTTTCAGTCAAGAAGAACTCATGGTTTTTCTTCTGTCAAAAAGGGAGATAATGTTGTACATGATGTGAAAAATTTACCAGAAGAAGGAAGCAAAAATGGAGGTATGAATGACAAAAAAAAAATTAATTGAAGGATACAAAGATATTATTGACAGGTTGTCACTTTCCTCTGGGCAAAATTCTTCAGGTAAGAATCAACACTATGCGTCATATTTTGATGATAATAAATTTTATGATAACTTTTCACATCATAATGGTTTTCCTTCAAAGATCAGAAAAATGAGGGTTACCTGATAAGTGCCTAAAATACATCTTTCGAATATCGATTTCTTATGCTTTTCTTAGCTATATATTTTTCTTATATTTTTGTATATTACGTTGCTTTTGAGTTTTACATGCACTTTGGAGTCACTGGAGTAAAAGAAGAAGGAAAAGGTATATTTTGCAGCAAAACTGAATTTCATAGGCAACCAGCTAGTGATACACTAAGGACAAACTGCGGATCGTTAAGGGGCGCCTCATCCTTCCTTGCAACTATTCTTGGTCGAGCACGACAGTTCAGAATTTCTTTCTTGTGACAAGAGCAGCAGCTGCACCAAGTCATGCCGTCATTCGAGCCATGGTTCTCGGAGGAGACTACTGAAGGATTAAGACAGGAATTTCCGAAGCTAAGTCAAGGAAGAGTGGGCTCGAATCTGTGATGATTTTGACAGAGTTCAAGCTGCAAAATAGGCCAGAGAATGGAGTTGAAGCCGTGAATACTGCCATTGATTAATTGTGAAGTTTATGAATGTTGATTGATTAGGATTGATGGGTTTGCATTGGATTGAAGATTCATACAAAGTTTGATCCAAGAAAACAGTAAATGAGAGACCTTGTTGCTTCCAGAGAAAGCAGCCATGAAGCTGCCAACTTCTGCCATTGAAAATCAGTGATGGTTGGAGGAGGAATTAAATAGGTCAATTATGATTTGAAATCTTGAATGAATGTGGTTGTGTTGCATGAAATTCAGCTGTGCAGGGAAGGAGTTGATGTGTGTTTTCAAGGTGCAGCCGGTGCATAATCCTCATCAGTTTGCCAGACACACACCAGTGTTCGAAAAAATGCCTGAGCCACCAGATTTTCAGTTTCAAGTTCTGTTGCCAACAGTTGGCTGTTCCAGGTTTGCTATTAGCTAGCCATGAGTCTACGGGTCGTATATGAAGAATGAGATGGGTTTTGGCAGGTAGATGCAAGTTTTTTTGGCTGTGAACTCGAGTTTTATACAAGTTATAAGAAGAGTTTAAGTTAGCTTTGCTATGGCCAACAACGAGACAGAGAAGGACCTAAATTTCCCTGTGGCAATAAAGTGCTTCACTGATTCTGTCGCAGTTAATTAGGCCGTATTCTGGTAGGTTTTGATAAGAAGTATGAGAGAGCTCAGAGGTTAAGACGGACATGGCACATTGGGTATGAAACGCTAAGAGAAATTGGTTGAGTTTGAGCTCAAAGACCAGTCTACTGCTCCAATATTTGCCATGGTTCAATGGCTGAGTACAAGGGCTTGTGAGTGGCTAAGACTTGATTTAGAAATCAGATAAACAGAGAAGCTGGGTTTTATTTGAATTGTGTTGAATGGCTGAGATTGATATTGATGTTAGAAGTCGAAAAAAATAGGAGTTGGGTTTCCATCGTAGGATTGGAGAGCAAGAAAGTGAGCTATAAAAGAACACCTTAACTCTACAGAGAATATCATCTCACACAACATCTTAACAGAGAGGAGCTTTGCTCCTCTTCGAAGCCCTCCATCCACCTGCATTCATCACGACCACTGCATATTTCCAGCAAGTCTCCACCTGCATACCACCATCAGCTCATACGGATACAGCAGCTGCATTTCACCTTCACAGCCATCTACAGACTATCACTACTACCACCATTACATCACCTGCAGTCCACTGATACCATACTAGCAAGTTCATCCAGTACCAGGCTTTGAGCAGCAATACATCCACCATCGGAGCACTGCACAGACCTGAGTTCGCGACCAACACCAGCAGCAATAACAACTCCACAGTCACCACCAGGCCATACATCATTCACTCCACCTGCTGCTGCGTTGGTTTGCTTGTTTAGTATTATATTTTGCTGTGTATACCATGAACTCCAGTAGCTAAGCATATTGATTAGGGACGATTTTGACGTCCGAACATGAACTCCAATTGATATTTAAAAAGCCTGTTTTCTTGCAATTGTCTTATTATTGTTCATTCTCTACGGTACCAATAATGTTTATGAGTTGTTTCTCAATCGTTTAAGTTGAAAATTGAATGGTTGTTTGATGATTCTATTGCTAATTCGAGACCTCTTCGATTCGTAATTGTCTAGATGTTTTCGAGTACAAGTAGCGATATATAGGTATTGACGATGGGATTTTGTTAAGTACCCATATATATTGAATGACACTAGTAGGTAATTCATGCTTTTGATTTTATCGCTAGGAATAACCTATCTCACGAAACTTAATGCATTTGATTGAGTCACACCTAGAGAGCGTACTTCGATAAAACTTGATGAGTAGAATCCGGCAGTCGAGCGCTTCCGTGTCCGGTGAATTTGAGATTGCGGAGTATTTGAGCGTACTAAATATTCTAGGGTTATTAGTAATGGGTGATTGCAGAAACATAGCTATATTGATAAGATTCATGTTTTGTGATCGAGAAAGAGTCTTTGATCATTCTCATCCTCATCGTTTGCATTTATTTGTTTTGCATTGCTCAGAAATTGAATTGACAACTTTAGCTCAACTCTCCTTTAGGAACGAACCTGCTTGTCATTGTACTACTAGTTAGTGTAAGAGAAGTAAGGAATTTATTTTTGCGAGTTCGACACCTCATCATTAACCAGAAACAACGTTCATTTAATGAGCTTAAGGCTCATACTTGTGCTAATTAATCACAAGGTTGAACCTCACTCTCAATAAAATCCCGACAGAGTGAGATTTTTTTTTCAGGTGTACTTGATGGAAAAATGTTTTTATTTTGATTTTCTATGCTATTTCCTAGCTGGATGATCATTCACAAACATTTCTGCTTAAGTATTTGTACTTGGTTTTGACAAAAACGGGTTCTCTTAACCGTAAATCTCTTTGTTGTGTCAAAATTGCTACTCTTACTCTAAAAAATTTGTTCTCCTGTATGAATATAATTTTTATTGAGCTAAGATCTGTGAGTTCTTCTCACATAGGCAGACATTATCGTTGTATAGTCGTATTGATTAAGTACTTCTCATTTTGAGTTGTTTATGCATAATGGGCCAACCTCGTGTTCGTACGGTATTCTTGTTGCATGTCACGAACAGACTTTGGAAACCCTAATCTCAAGGTTTCTGTGAAACCATTTAAGTACCAAACCCACATGTTGAAAAGTACGCATACTCCAAGCTACTTTTTTTTTTCAAGAATGGCATAACCTTCGGGGAACTTGTTATTTTCCAAGAGGTTTTCTTGATAAGGGTTTTGGTCTCACACTCGAGGAGAAGGTAAAAGGAACTCTCATGGAAGTTGATGACACGTCTTCTCAATGTCCTAATAACTTGTATGATATTGAGGATGATGAAGAGATTGTTAGAGCACTGCTCGGTCGAACTTGCATGCGTTGCTATCTCAAGCGTGTTTGTCAATGTTAGTGATCAAAACTATAAGTCTTGATTTCTAGCATATTTATAGATGTCTTGGACTAGGACATAGATTGTGTAGTTGAGCTTAGTTTTCACGGCGTTTATCATTTGAAGACGAAGAACTACTAAGGGGAGCTTGTGGAACTTCATCGACAAAAGGTATGTGGATACTTAAACTCATCTATCACTTGGAAAGTCTATTTCTACTTTATCTCCTATATTGAGACATAAGTCGTATTACGATATAGTTTTCTATATACACATTTGAGATTTCGAGTTGAGTTTATCTCGCTTACATATTTCTCAAAATATGTGTTGGCAAGCTTTCGCTTCAACCAAGTTCATCTTATATCATGTGAAAATTTCCGAGTAACATCTTACATGGTTTGTGTGATACGATCATTTAGTATAGTCTTGGAATGTTTCGTAATGATTATTTCAATAACTTGAAAATTGCTTTGATGCTAATAGTGTGTGAAAACGGCTATTGCTTTGGAAGCTGCCATTCTTGGTGTCCTTTGCGTTGGTCTTGGCTGGCAGACTAATTACTATGCGGAAGTTTGTGCGATTATTTATGGTATGATGCTGGCTAAGCGATGGAATATGAGGAATATTTGTATCCAGTCTGATTCGAAGAGTTGCATTCAAGCTTTTCAAAAAGGAGAGATCCCTTGGCAACTGATGTCGAAATGGAGACTTGCTCGAGCTAACTATGATAATATTCGCTATCTCGATAGTTATAGGGAAGCAAATTTTGTCATAGATTCTTCGCCAAACAAGCATGTTTGTTGGCGGAGGATATTTTTGAGTTTTATGATGATCGGCCAGACTTTATTCAAGCTTTTGAATGGCCTGGTCAGATTTATTTCCGTTTCACTTAGGCTAGTTGAGAGGATGGCCTATTGGTTAGCCTCTTCGCTTGCCTAGCCCTTGTACAGTTTTTGCTTTTTAATTAATTTTATTGATCGAGTAAAAAAAGTGTGAAAACGGCTATTGTCATCCTCTAAGAAAGTTTCAATGATTGAAATAAGAGTTTAGAACACTTGACCATTATTGAATATGTCATGTTGTGCACTCTTACACATATGTAATCCATGTCCGGGAACCATAGTATGTGCACCCGT
Organism: Papaver armeniacum; assembly: GCA_023531295.1. Lineage (NCBI taxonomy): Eukaryota > Viridiplantae > Streptophyta > Magnoliopsida > Ranunculales > Papaveraceae > Papaver > Papaver armeniacum. The sequence goes on from JAJJWW010014895.1 coordinate 169,671, forward strand.
TCGCGTACCTGTTGGTTTGAGAAATCCGGGAACCTAAGTATGTGAAAAGACGAGGGTACCCAAATATACCTCAATCTAAAACTTTTCCACCTATAAGTCCTTTCTCCTAAATTGATTGTCTATGGACTGAGTCGAGACAATACAACTAATCGGTTCACACTTCGTGTGATCGTCTATGGATACAAGATCGAGAAAATACAACAACGAAGTATTTTACTTGATAAAAGGTTCAGACTTAACCAAACACAATAGGATTACTATCAAGTAAATAGTAATTAATGTTTGTGTAATTTACTTTAAATTATAACAACAACAATTATAATTGCGGAAAATAAAAGTAAATGACACAACAACATTTTGTTAATGAGGAAACCGCAAATGCAGAAAAACCCCGGGACCTTGTCCAGAGAATACTCTCGGATTAAGCCTCTATACAAAATCAAACCAACTTCGTATAGTTGAGACAAGGCAACTAAACCTATAGTTCATCTAGTTCCGTCTGTATTCCCACGCCTCCAACTTGTAATAAGTCACGTACTTGGAACAATTCCTTTGGTTCGTATTCCAAACAATAAAGGAACAACAAATCTATTTGTTATCAACTTTTCAACCAAGTGATATGAGTTCGACAAAAGTCTCTTCCGTTTATCACAATAAACTCCTTTGTCAGGTCCTTAGATCTATCTTATAAACAACTACCAAAGTAATTGTTAAGATTTTGCAATCAATACTTTTAATCAAAAAGAAACGTATTGATGCTTATCTACACAACTAATCAATCCAATCTACCACAAGGATAAACCGATTATAGTTGGATCCTATTTAACTGAAACAAGTATTGTGCATACCAAAGATTATGAACCCAAATCAGAAATCTTCAAAGTCTTCTTTGTCTTCAAATCTTCTCAGATCTTCAATAAACACCTGCACACAATCAACTTGAATCTCTTGTGATCAATCACGCACAGAACAGAGTCTATTCACAAGACGTCTTTAGATCTACAAACAGTCTAAAGATCCCCGTCGAAACTTCGATCTAGTTTGAGTGAATCTTATATCAGAAGAGAAGATTCTCAAGCATAAACAAACTAGGTGCAATCAAATTTCAACAACCGTTAGTCAATCAAATCAATCGAAAACTATTAATAAACCTCAATTATTTAGTTTCTCACCAATGGTACTAATAGAGCTTCTCAGTCCCAAAGAAGTCTTTAAAACGAGCGGTCGTAAGAGATTTCGCCTAATTAGGTTACTTTCCTCTCCGAATAGGCGGCTCCACCAGTAACAACAGAACTAGGTTATTTTGCTGGATCTGGGGATTAGTTTGCTAGAAATGCAAACTTTGATACTTATAGACAAGGAAGTTTGGACACCAAGGAATTTCCAAAACCGAAAATATTCTCATGATATGCAATATATTCCAGATTTTGTTTCCATAATTCCTGGAAATGCTTTGTCCAAACATTGACCGAAAATATCTTAGAAATCTCCAATTAGTAAATGCACATTACTAATTTTATTTTCCAAAAATCAAATTAAAAACCTTAATTAAAAGATTCTCAACTTATTTTTCGATCTGGGATTTTTTTCCTTTAGCCATTAAGGAATATCTTTGAACAATAAAAGATAAGCGTTACTGCACATGTTCAAAGAATATAGACATCATTACTTTGTAAGTTCTCTTTCATACTTACAATCTTGAAACCGATCTGCCACACTTCCAAACAAGTTTAGAATTGGTTCATCTGACTTTCAAAAACTATGTGATTGATCAAGAACACTCAATCACCAATCATAGGTTTTACGGTTCTACCAAAACAAGTTTCGGTTCTACCTCCATGTGAGTACTGGATTAGTCACTCTATCTTTCCAAAAATTATGTTGACTAGGTACTACGATTGGTTCCCCACATATATATGGTATCTAACTTGTATTTGTTGCACATGTCCATAGGATCGGTTAACAATGTCTAAAATATATTGCACATGTTCATAGGATCGGTTCCCAATATCTAGAAACTTGCTGCACCTCATAAAAGGATCGATTCCCCTCTTGTGATAGGTTGCACCTATTCATAAGATCGGTTCCCCTTTGCCTAGAGTTGGTCATACCAATAACACTAAATCGATCATACCATCTCAGGAGATTACTTAAGATCGGTTTCACTAATAAAAGTCATACCAATACAAAAGTCAGGTCTTTGTGAATAGTTTTACCAAGAACATAAACAAGTCATGAGTGGTTATACTAATCACATATACTGATAGTTCAAAAGATATTCAATGAATAACAATACCAATAAGCCTGGCGATTTCCCTTTCGATTCACAAAACAAGTTCATGAATTTACTTCCTTTAGACGAATGTAAAACATTGTTTCCTAGGATGAAATCTTCACCTCATACCCATACATAATCACAATAGCATTCATACGATTATGTCGATGTATTATATACAAAGTTTAATGGTTAAGCAATAAACTTCGTATTGTATTCCTTAATACTACGTCTAACTAGAGTATAATCATTCATGCTTTGCAATTATGTTTTCAATATGCACGACTTGAAAGATACGTTAGGGAATTAAACAGTTCAAGTCAAATATCACTAACCTCAAGTGGAAGGATGATGTTGTCGTTGTAGCTCCTTACTTCTTCACTTCTTCAAGTCTTCGTAATACTTGTAATGTCTTATATCCTAATACTTTCAGGTTAACCTATACGAAGTTGACTCTAGTACATAATCAAGCGACTCTTTAAATGAGTTTTGATTCACTAAAATATGAAAACTAAACTTGACATACCAACGCTTGGTGGGTTCAACCGAGCTATGCTCTAACAGTATGCGTACTGGCGTACAGGTTCATGTTCGAGAATTTATGTTGGGATTTGAAGTTCGCATACCCGTTGGCGTACTGGCGAAACCCAATCTTAGTCCGGGTATTTCAATTATGCGTACCCGTTTGCATACTTGAAGGTTAAAGTTCTAAAATCGGTTTTAAACATGAACATAAACATTTATATAATAAGGAATGCAATCTTTGCAAACCGTGGCTATAATTTTCATGATTGAATCGAGTGAATCAAACCGATTTTGCTTCAATTGTGTTCTTGTATAATTCTATGAGAATATAGCAATTGAACAACTCTTTAACTAGTTTCATTTGAGTCATTTGAACTAGCTATGATTAAGATGAGTAAGGTTGATATGAGAGTTATCATATGGCTAACCTCGGTTAACTATTTGTGAACCAACATGGTGTACACGTTTGGGTGCGGTTACATAAACCCAAATGAGGTTACATTTCATTTGTATGTAACAAGCTAAGTTCGATCTAGCGGTTGGAAGATATTAGCTTGGTTGAATCAGGTTTTTCATCTAACGGTGAATATTGAATGCTTTGTTACCAAGGTAACTTGGATTGCAAACCCTGATTTGAAAACTATATAAGGAGAACTCTAGCAACTGGTTAAACCTAATCCCACACCTATTGTGTGTTACTAGTTGCATAACTAGAGTCGATTCTCATTTAACCTTAGGTTTTTATCGAGACCCTGTAGGTTAACGACTTCAAAGACTTCATTGGATTGTGAAGCCAGGCCAACTATTTTCTTCATTGTTGCATGTACTGATCTTGCCCGATTCTATCGTATTGAGTACAATTGAAATAATTAACTCGAGATTAATTTCTCTGATAGGCAAGATAAAAGTAATCACAGACATCTTCGTCTCATCGTTTGTGATTCCAAGATATCTTGTTTCGCTAGTTGATTAAAATTATTGTGAGGTGATTAATAATACTAGGTTGTTCTTCGGGAATATAAGTCTGGTTTATCAATTGGTTACTGTTCACATTTATTTATCAAAAGACGGAACAAAAAACTCTTGGGTATTTCTGTGGGAGACAGATTTATTCAAAATCTATAGACTTTTCTGTGTGACACATATTTGTTTATCAAGTCTTCGACTTTGGGTCGTATCAATCCTTGGTTGTGGGTGAGATCAACTAAGGGAATCAAATGTGTAGCATCCTGCTGGGATCAGAGACGTAAGGAATGCAACTGTACCTAGAATCAGTGTGAGATTGATTAGGGTTCAACTACAATCCAGTCCGAAGTTAATTGGTTGCAGGCTAGAGTTTGTAGCGGCTTAATACAGTGTGGTGTTCAATCTGGACTAGGTCCGGGGTTTTTCTGCATTTGCTATTTCCTCGTTAACAAAATTCTGGTGTCTGTGTTATTTCTTTTACGCATTATATTTTGTTATATAATTGAAATATCACAGGTTGTGCGTTAAGATCAATCAATTAGAATATCCAACCTTTGGTTGTTGATTTACATTGATTGACACTTGAACATTGGTCTTTGGTACCGTTCAAGTTGTTTCACATAATAATCAGGCTCACGGATTTCTATCTGTTTGATTTGTTGATTACATTGTGAAATAGAGATATTAAACTCTTTGATATACTTTACTCTAGATTGAGTCTGACTGTCTAGTTGATTCTCTAGAAAGTGTATTGGAGTATGTCCTCTCAGATTGCCAAACGAATTGTTGGGGTGTAATTGTTAGACCCCCGCATTTTCACTATATCTTTCTCTGGGACTCGAGCAAGCTAATTTATATACCACAGGTCAACCTATTTCTCAAGAAATCTTCCAGTATTATTTTCTTCAATTCACGGGAAATAATCATTGGGGATTGATTTCTTTTAGGGCTGGCAATGGATAACCGATATCCGGGATCCGTTTTCGATTATTCGAAATCCTATAGGATTTTATCCGGTATATCGGATACCGGATATCCGAATCCGATAATTTGTCGGATATTTCCCCTTAACCTATCGGAATCGGATTGGGCTCTATCCGTTAGGTTAATATCCGATATCCGATAGTGTAGGGGCATACATCATATCCATTACCCATCCCCATAAGATCGAAAGTACCCTAGTGATGCGAGATTTTACCACTTCTGCTCCATCAAAGATATCCAAAATTACCCAGGTATGCTAAAACCGATGAGTTCCTAAGCTTCAAATATGTACATGTAGATGATGGAAGAGTTTGCCACTCTGCTCCTTTAGAGATAAGTCAAGACGTCCTACTCTACAGACGAAATACCGTGGACACCAACAAATGTCATAGCATATCGCCTACCTCTTGGGAGTGAGCTCCTCGCGGAAAGTACGTACCTTTAACCGACGAGAGCGAAAGCAATACATTGGGAGCTTTAAACGTAGCCAAACTCTTGGAGACTTGCAATGAAGTGAATTATATAGTTACTTGCATCACCTACATACTACATTTGTAATTATTGAAGAGGGCTACCGGTTCCATCTCGAAATGGAGTTTAACATCTTGTGATTAAGAATGAAACTTAATTACATGCCACATTATTAGCACATCCCTTGATCTAATAAAGGTGTAGTTCAAGTATCAAAACTACTTGACAAGAAAGCGATAGAGTTTTCTATGAATCTATTTACTGGCCATTACACCGCATTTCTGTTCCTATTCAACACAAGTACAACCATGCTTAGCAATAAAAACCGGATTTTATCGGATAAAATTCCGATATCCGATAGCTTAACCTTAACCTTATCGAATTGGAATTTTTGGTATCCGCCGGATATTATCGGATACCGGATATCCGATAATCCTTAACCTTAACCTTAACGGAATTGTCAATATCCGCCGGATATCTATCCGTTGCCAGCCCTAAATTTTCTTTCCTTTTGTTTCTCTTCTTTCCGCGTCCAAGAGTTGTCAAAAATATTTCCTAGACTAAATATAGTGAACTTTAAAAAGGTTCTCCCCTTTTTATCCTAGTAACTTCCAAAAATTAAAACCCGCATATTGATGTGTCCTTTTTTTGAAAAATACCGAATATGGAGAGATTTGATCCCTTTTTAGAGCTTGTCCAATGGAGATTGTGTGTGTTTCCTAGGTGGCAGCACAAACAAGACATCCTCATTCCAATTTTCCTTAAGTTTAGGGCGGAAAAATAGTTCATCTCCAATGATGTTGTTTGTGATTTTTTATGGATTAAATGTAAAATTATTTTTAGTAATTTTTAGTTAGATTTTATTAGAGCTAAAAATGGTTATTATATATATTGAAATTAATTTAGGTAAGCAAAATCTTACCAGGATAGCTTGACATTGTGAAGGTGAATGTCTAAAACTAGACATTCACCTTCATAGTGTCTAACAAAAATTAACCATGTTTCTTCACATTGATTTAATATGTTAGGGTTGGAGAAGATTTTTATGAAAAATGAATGTCTTTCATGTGTGGACTTAGACATTTATCTTCACATATAATCCATTGGAGAAGCTCTTAAGCTCCCAAAACACGTCACACTTCCTGATTATTATGGTAAGAGAGGTATTCTCCCCGCGTCTTTTATTAACTATCATAATTGACAAAGTCAAGATATTAAGGGAACCGTAAGAAATGCCATGACTAACCCTATTAAATGATATATCATTACTAAAATTAATATTGATGAAAAGATTATACATGAATAGTTGGAAGCTTTATTAGGAATTTTATAGTTGTTTATAAAAAAAATTTATTTAAAAACGAAATGACGATTAATATGAATGAAAGATATTGAATAGATATTTTTCCCCATACATGCATGGTGATACTGATACCATTTAAGATTCTGGATTGAGTTTATATAAAAACTGATTTTCTAAATATAAAAAATAAAGGCCATATTTGTATTTGATAGTTTAAGGGAAAAATATGTCTATAAACAGAATAGATAGATAAAAAAAGATAGACCAAAGTAGAATATATGTCAGATAAAAAAAGACAGAGGAAGTATGTAACTCTTTCAAAACTCTTCCAGAAATCTCAACTGAAAACTCGCAGGTGAAGAAGTAACTTTTCCTGCCAAAATCGATCTTTTAAAAGAGGAAGGAGATGGGCGCCCCTATCCAGAGTAGGGGTGCCAATAGCAGTTGCCTTGGGGGTGCTCTTAACCAAAACTCGGGTGCCTTTATCAATTCCTTTTGGGTTCCAATAACACTTCTCTGGGTGCTTCCAACATATTTTGGTGGTGCCTTTAACGTATCTTCTAATGCCTTTGGTACTTTCTCCTGAAGGTGCAAAAACTTCAAAAGTTTATTTCTCCAAAAACACCTACAAATATACATAAAATAATCAAATAAGTACAAAATCGAGCTCTAACAATGGCATAATTGAGATCAAATCAGATAGAAAGTTGTGTCCATCAGTTGCCCATGCATGTTCAATAGGGTCAGCCATTGACAACTTTCGGGTTATTTCAGATGATGTTGTAGGAGGATATAATGGAACGCGCAATTCGGGGATATGAATTAATATCCCCATCCAATAGTTTCTGCCAAGGGGTGTCTTTTAGGGAGAAATAATAAAATACCCTTTAAAATAAGTAAAATCTAAATCAGACTTCCGTTATGGACCGCACACCCATGGGCATAGGCCTTTACACACTCCCCCTTGTGCGGTTCAACAATGGAACTCCAAGTATGTTGCCTCATTAAAACCTTGACAAGGAAAACCCAGTGGGAGAAAACGTTGACAAAGGGAAAAGAGTATGTATAACGTGTTGAGCCCTAGTAAAGTTACTCCATGAGAATTGAGCACTTCTCTTGTTGCTTAAAAACTCCTAAACATAAAAAACATGTGGGAAAAAGATAATCTCAATCGGGGAGTCATAACCATGATGTTGCTTTTGTCTCATTAAAAACCTTACCGAGTAACAAAACCCATTAGGACAAAATGAACTCAGTGAAGGGAAAAAGAGTTCAACAGACACTCCCACTTATGTCGACATCATATAATTAGATACTCCCCCTTGATGTTGCCATCCCCCCTGATTGCATTCAAGGGAGTTCGTACAATTTTCTTAGTCCGATACGTTTGACATTTTTTTCAAAAGTTTATTTAGGCAATGACTCAGTAAATAGGTATGTTGCATTGTCATCATATTTTACTTGACTGACTTGAATTTTTAGAAGAGATTGTTGTTGTTAATTGTAAAAGAATTTTGGTGATATATGTTTTGTATTATCACCCTTAATGTACCCTTGCTTCATATGTTCATGCAAGATGTCTCATCAGTGGTAGAAATTATACCACATGTCCATCGAATGTGTGTAATGATAGACCTTAACTATAAATACTCACAAACCGCCTCGTGTAATGCAATGATCTCAGAGTGGTTCTTGGTGGTATCCACAAGAGTTAACTTGGTCGATCTACAAAATATTATTGTGTTTCCAATGGTTTCAGTGTAAGGAGTTGCATTTCCATTAGCAGTACTTATTACTTCTTCATAGGGATAAAATAAACCCATGTCAGTGGTTCTTTTTTGGCATCTGAAAACATTATCTAATGAAACTACGTAGGAGCTGAGTTGTATCTAGATAACAAGTTCACTGAGAATTATAAATCAAGTTGAGTATATTGCGCTACGTATAATGGATCCTTAGGTAGGGAATTCCATCTCCCAATACCTTTTCGTCATCTTCTTTGAGACGAAATGGATCCTTTGGTACATCTAAACTTCGACCAATCATGGGAGTGCTAGCAGGATGCACCTTGTCCATATTGTATTGCTTTAGTATCTTATGGACATATGCATACTGGTGGATTAATATTCTACAGGCTCGCTATTCTAGTTCAAGTCCTGGACAAAACCGAGTTTTTCCAAGATATTTCATCTCAAATTCAGATTTTCAGATAGATTGTGGTTTCTCTTATTTCATCAAGAGTACTTATTTTGTTCACATCATCAACATAAAAAACTATAATTGCAAATCCTGTGAGGGTAAATTACCCGATGGCCACGTGTCCACATCTCAAGGGATGGTTTCATGATAAGGTGATGAGAGAAAAATATCGAATCATGTTCTAAAAAGGTAATTTCGTCTGAATCGAGACACCTGCTACAACGTTACATGAATGACGCGTGTGACGAGTGGTCTAATCGACTCAAACGGTCAAGTCTAAAAATAAGGACTGCATTTAATGAAGGATCATAAGAGACGTGAACGAATCTACATCGTATCAGAAGGCTCGGACGATATATACTATAACCCAAGGATGATGCAGCATGAGGTTCCCCCAAGGAAGAGCTACACGATGACGTATGGAGCGAGATGACTCGGAAGGAGAACCCAGTAGGCCATCATGAGGGATAACATAGAGATCGTCCGAAGTAATGAGAAGATGTACGATAGCTCCACCAGCTCGGCGAGACCAGGCCTTCATGAGTCTAATTTGCCTATAAATACCAGTCCATGTAGAAGGAAATGGACATGTAATCTTAGATGGTCTTTCTACAGAGAATTCATGAGAGAGATCTAGATAAAGAGAGTGTGAGAAATCTAGTGATATTTGTAACTCTTTCAAGGGTAAGACCTTAATCAATAAAAAAACATCTTCTTTCCCGTGGACGTAGGTCTTCATGGCCGAACCACGTTATATGCTTAATGTCAATCTTTACTTGTCATGTTCTTTACATCTTGTTTATCTTTGAATCTTGAATGTTAAGTAGTTTATAGTCTTTAGATTTACTTGGATGTAGTCGTGGAAAAGATGCAACTATATTTTGCTGTTTTAGAAATAGGGAGGTATGAAGATAATCTACCTCCCTAGTAACAACTCTATATTATTTTCATAATTTCTCCGACAGAAGTGGATTTCAAACCACCGTGTAGAATTCTGTTAAAGTTCACGAGTAGATCTCGGACGCAACACGATCAGTGAAGTACTGAAGATCCTCATACTACATCAGATCTACACCTTTTTCGTTGATTTTCTTTAAGATTTTTGTTCTTTTGAAATTTCTTGTATCTTCCTCAAGATGCTTAGGAGAGTTGAAGATCGGAGTAAAAATGGAGCTTTAAACACTTCAAAACAGCACTCAAATGATCTCCTCCATGAAAGAGCTGGGAAGAAATTTAAGTAAACTTCATAAGAGAAAATCTCATCCTATGAAAGTTGAAAAGACAAGTTAGTCATGGTGTTCTTCATCTTTTAAGAAACTCAAGATAATCCATAATCTTCTTCTTAGAAATCTAACTCTAAGTCAAGGGGAAGGGTTAATGAGTACATAATCATTCATCAAACTCAAAGTTTGTTCAAAATCAAAAGTCTAAAGATGATGAAAAATATTTCCTAAAATGGGAAGATATGCTCAATTGTCATAACTTGGTTTTTTCCCAGTAAAGGTATGACGTGTAGAAGGAGGTATTTTTCTCGAAAAAAGAGGCGAACAAAACACATTTTTTTCTATCACTAAAACTTTGTGTAAGTAGGGAATGTTTTGATATCTTCACATTCTCCAAAATTTACTGAAAAGTCTTCCTGTACTAAACTGTCCAGTCTGAACTATGAATTAGTAATTGCACATGTCCCACTTTTCTAGAAGAAGAGACAAATTAAGCATTATTGCATATATCGCAGGTAAGGCGAGGGTGACGAGACGATCTTCTCGAACGAGCCAAGGTGAAATTGGTGGAGCCCATACAGAAGGACTAGACGAAATGGAGCCAAGCGAACCTATACACAACGGTGTACTCCCAAGAGAGGGACAGCCCGATAATCAATATTGGGAAGGGTTAACTGATAACTCTAGCTCTGACGAAGAGGTAAACCCCTTCGAAGGACAGGGAGATATCCATCTAACTCAACCAGGAGGGTTGAAACTTTTTCCAAGGAAAACAGTAAACAATGAGCTAAAGGAGGACGACCCTTCTACCCTCGGTGATACTACTGATTCTATCGCAGCCATTCTGAAAGTACAAAAGGCGCAGGATGAGAGAATGAAAAGGTTAGAAAGACGTAACAGGAGGCTCGAACGGAGAAACCGTAGGCTAAAATTCAAAACGAATAAAAGAGTTCCACTCACTACCATAGAGGAGATCCTGAACGAGGAGAACCCGTTCGAGAACCTACAAGACGATGAGCGAGTCCACATCCCTAACACCTCAAACGAGGAAACGATGGATCGCTTTCCTAAGGGAAGTAGAGGAGTTTTAAACCAGGAGGATAGTCCGTCTGAAGGATCGTCCGATTTCGAACCTAAGTACTGATAAGAAAATGATAAAGAAGACGAAGTTAAAACTGACAGTGTGGACGAGGATCTCGCAGCCACAAATCCCAAACGAGGCGAGGCTTCAAAATCAACTTGTTCTAAGATAGTGTCGTATGCCGAACAATCTGACGAGGACTCAGGACGATCAAGAAACCGCCGTACCAAAGTTTCTTTCTCGCCCGAAAGAACGCAAGGAAGAAAGAAGAAGGCAGAGAGAAGGCACAGACGATTAGTTACAAGTCCGACTCTGCCAACTCGAAGCGATGTCAGAGAGGCCACAGGAAGACAAGAAGGCAAGAAGTTAGTGGAAGTAATGCAAGAGGCTGGACAGTCTCCCTTATAAGAGAGTCTATTGGCCCAGCCATTTCCAAGGAAATGCTCGCTCTTAACGTTCGCAACTCCCTTCACAGGGATTGGTGATGCAATCCAACATCTCCGATCATACCGCATGACACTAACTCAGTGGAATCATTACGATGTAGTGATGTGTAGATTTTTTCCAGCCAGTCTAAAGGACGTGGCTCTAATGTGGTTCAATAACTTACCGAAGGAGTCGGTCAAGTTATTTGCCCACTTATCCGAGTTATTCCTAGAAACATACATACATAACAGACGAGTCAAACCCGAAATCGACATGTTGTTCCAATTAGATCGAGGACCAAATGAGTCACTCCGCTCTCCGGTAACTCGCTGGAGAAAATTATGCGCCGAGATCGGAAGAGTCCCAGAGGCCTACGCGATCTTGGGTTTCAAGCACAGACTAAGAAAAACGGACCCCATATTCGTCCGTATGTACGAAACCATGCCACCTTGCTTAGGGAAGTTGAGAGAGATTCAAGAGGACTACACAGCCCTTGAAGAACTCCAAGCTGGTACCTATGTGTTTATGGGTGAAAACTACTCCTGCAGAATTTGGTAATTTGGGGTGTGGATGAGGAATGAATTTAAACCTTAAAAAATGCACTGCGCGGTGAGTGCTTGTAGATTCGAGAGATCAATCGGCAAGTCCGGCCTAAACCAAGAAATTGCCATTCCGAGACTTGTTTGGTCACAAAGTGAAGGAGATGGGGTTGATCTTAGGGAGGGAAGCGAAGAAGGTGTTGAGATTGTGAAGGTGTTGGCTTGCTTATGACTTGTAATGAAAGGTGAGCAGGCTTGTGATTGATGCAAGCAAGCTCCGGGTGTTGGAATACGTTTTTGTATTAACACTTGGTTTTTCGTCTCGTCCGGACTTGTGTTGTTGTTTGAAATAGGGCGGAGAACCTATTTATACAAGTCATTGAGCCTTATTCACGTCTCTCGTGGGAAGTGGAGGAAGTGGAGTGATGGAGTAGTGGAGTTGTGCGTCGCAGACGACATGACCAGCCTTGCCCACTTCTCTGTTCATCTCTAACCGTCCATGACTTCCTAACACGTTCTTGTGATGGCGCGTTGCACGCTGCACGCTGTAAACCGCCAGACCAATACCCCAGTATGTATCCCCCAGTTTGTGACATGATTGATGTCTGGAATGTGTGGATCGTGAATCCACGAAAGATAGCATGTAATGCTGAATTGAATAACTGCGTTATTCAGGAAGTCGATACTTGTGAAGTATCGTGTGTATTTTATGCAGGTACTGCATTATGGTATGGTAAAGTGATGGGTAATGACGCCTCACTAACCAAATAACTCGACCAAGGTTGTATACCCAAGATGGTGAAGTTGGACGGATGAGATGATCTTCATCTGGGTGACCGTTAATGAATATTAGGGTTTTTGAAGAGGTGCGCAAGCATTACTCTTCACTTGGTCGAAACCGAGCATGGAAAGGGATTTGGAGAGGACCGACAATCGGGCATGTGTGTAGACAGCATGCCGGTGTGCATGTCCATACCTCACCTTTCCCATGAAGGCGCGATCTAAGCCACTCAATTTGACCTAAAGTTGAGTGGTTGAGATCGGTTTCTTGGCGTAAATCCATTGCCGCAAAGGAGTTGGAAACCGCGTGACATCCCTAGTTTGGGCACGCATTTCAAGACGACCCATCTTGGTCGGTCTTGGTCGATCATACCAGCGTGTAGGTGGTAGGCTGATGTTCACACCTATACCGACTATCCCATGAAAACGTGATCTAAGCCACCAAATCGTCCGGTATGAAGTTGAGTGGTCGAGATCCGGCCTTGCAATTTGGGAAGTGTAACCACGCAAGTTTGGGTGGACGGTTTGGGATAGCCGGGCATGGTATGCCTTGGCCGATCACATGAGGAGGCAGGTGGGGGCCCACGATGGTCATGGCTGGTATGACCGGACTCCGCTAATCTAATATGTGACCCTCCATTCGTGCTAGGAGAAGATGGACGCGCGTGATGGCTTGAAACCCTAATTTTGGCTTTTAAAGCCGTGCGCCATGCTCTCTTTGGGCGTACGAATTTGTTGCAAACTAAGTATGGTTGGTCTTGGACCGATTGGTCAAGTGTGTAGGCGGGGCCCACGGTGATCGTGTTGACATGCTCGGGCCCTTTGAGTCACATCTACACCCTCCATCTATACCGCGAAGATGGATGGTTGAGATCATTTGCGACACATGTAATATGCCGCAAACCCTAATTTAGGGTTTTCCGTCCATAATGCTTGGTATGAACGGTTTCTTGGCAAGCTAGCCAATGACCGACCATGCGGGGTCGGCCGTGGGTATTCCATACCTGCTTGGGGGTGATGGAATTGATCTGGGGTCATCCAATCATGCTTATGGAGTTGGATGACTGCGATCATATCATATCCGGACTGATACGGTCAGTCCGGACGCTCAATCGGGCTAGTATAACACACCGAGAGGGGCTCAATCGGGCTAGTATAACACACCGAGAGTCATCCTATACGGGTATTTCGTACATGGTTTCATTATAGTGCTTGGAGGTTCGTGTTACTCTCAGAAGAGTAACACCTCAGTCGTCATGCCACACCGATAATGAGTACCTGAAATACAGAAGGCTGATATGAAATTCACAGAAGGGATTGTTGCCACATGCCCCAACGGGAGGAATTTCATGTATTCACTGTAACGGGATTGTTGCTACATGCTCCATTCTTGGTGAATTAAGTGAGGGAGTATCCAACACTTATAAATGGCCTTATCTTTTACAAGATGTCACCAAGATAATGTTTTCCGGTTTTACAATTTTAACCTCAAATGAAAACCCACCATCAACATTAAGTCCCCCGCCTAGCACATAATGGTTACACTATTGTGTGGTAGGCATGAGATGGTGGCATATACAAATGTAAGGAGACAAAATAAAAGAAGTCTACCTGGAGGGATTTCGGGCCGTGTGCAATCCTCCATACGTACGTGACCACCGGCCTTTGATGAACCGGCTTTCTCCCTTAGGTGTTTGAGTCGGGAATATGATTCTTCTTTTACTCGGGATCCGGGCGTGGTGCTTGCACACCATTTGGTTGAATTTCGTATCCAAATGCTCTTCTGATTCTTGATTAGGGTTCAAAAGAAAGCCCGACTTGGTCGGTGTGAATCCTCGCATATCGGGCACCGTAATCGTTTTAGGGTTTTCTCAAAGATATATGCAGTGTAGAGGTTTTGAACCATTTTTTACGATTTTTCAATAGGGCCTTCCCACACGTAAAACCCGTTTCCTCATCATGTCGAACAACAGTGGATCGTCTTCTTCATACCATCCAGATCTTCCGTTAAACGTGCACGACCCGCGTCCCGAACTTCATGATCAATCGCCCGCTCGTGTTCTCCGAGTCAAGAAGATCATACCCTGGGATTTGTCTCTTTTTCCTTTTCTCGAACCATTGCTTGTTCGTCGTAATGATCAAGTAAATAATCCCTTCATTCTTGCAGAGATACCCTACCGGAACATGTGTCACTTTATCGATGATGATGACTTAACCAGTCCTCTTCCTTCAAATTCAAACACATTCACCCTCGTGAACCTCAAGACGCCCGACTTGGGTATCTCATCTTATGAATATCCAAATGCAGGTCTTTCATTCGATGTTCGCATGAAATATTTATCCTCCGCCTACCGAGATGTCGGTGGATTCTGGTGCTAAGGAGTTTGTGCCTTTGTACACAAAGTTATGGAGGAAGTACGGCCATATCGCAATCGAAACGTGGTCCGACACTTTTCTCTCGCTTTGGTCACCGCGTAAACCGCTTTCTTCCCATGATTGCTGAGATGGAGAGTATTTTTATCCGCAACGTTCTTGAATCAAGCCTCAAAAGTGGGAGAATATGGTATCTACCTGTGAATCCATGGAGTTCAACGTGGGCCGGTTCTTGGCAAATGTCTTGATATCATCAAGGTTGATCGAGCCGGTATCCTTGTAAATGTTATTCCCGCCGCGAAGGCTATTTTGGAAGAGGAGAAGGCTCCGGGCCGCAGAACCGGAGAAGGTAGAGCAGGGCAGTGGCAGACTTGAAGAAAAGAATAAAGATATCACGCTAGACCGGGAGATTATGCTCTCAAGGAACTATAATCTTCTAGACGGCCTCTTCTAAACTTCATTCCTTTATTGTTAATGACGTTCATGTCAAAAGTTTTTAAACGCCTTTATGGAATAAACCGCATTGGTTTTTGATTGGCGAAACAGTTTTTTTTTCATTGACACATCTCTCAATATAATTGATGATTCAAACATGTAATGAAAATAAATGCATGTATTGTTGACACAAGAGATAGTGGTCGGCATGATATTCCTTGAGCCACTTTCCATTGATAATCGCTTCCACTCGCCTCCGCTCTACCTTAATGATCTTTAGTAGCCGTATTGTAAGCCTTAGTGACTCGCGTAGGGACCTTCCCATTTTGGTGAGAATTTTGGTGCAGACATGTCTTGTTGGATGTGTTTGGCCGTTTTCAAAACCAAATCTCCCACTTTGAAAACGCGTGGTTTCACAATTTTGTTGTATGCCCCGGAAATTCAATTCATGTACACCGAGCGTTCTTTTCCGCTTTTATTCCTTCTAAAATCCAGAGTGTCTAACTCGCTTATTCTAGAGTCGAGACTTCAACCTTGTTCCAATGGATCCCGTTTCTTCTTTGCAATCCTGGCCGATGGGATTCCGATCTCTCGCCGGGAGAATTGCATCCGCTCCGTAGACAAGTGAGTACGGCGAAACCCCAATGGAGCTTCCGGGTGACGTATTGTCTGACGCCCATAGTGCCATTGGTAACTGATCATGCCATTCCTAGATTGTCATGTACCGATTCGACCGATGATCCAGATCAATGTCTTGTTGGTACTCTCCCTTGCCCGCTCCCTTGAGGATAGTAGACGGTGGAGAAGACCCCGTTTTAATGCCATACTCCTCAAGTAATTCCCGCACCGGCTTGTTGGCGAAGGGAGTGCCATTATCGTTGATGATATGCTTGGGCACGCCAAAACGACAAATGATGTATTCTTTAATGAAAGCCGCAATTGTTGCTCCTGTAGTTCCTCATAGGGGAATGGCCTCTACCCATTTGGTGAAGTATTCCGTCGCGGTTATGATGTACTCGTGCTGCTTTGATGACGGTGGATTGATTTTCCCGATAATGTCCAGTCCCCAGCTGTAAAACGGCCATGGGCTGCTTATAGAGTGCAGAGGGGTAGAAGGCGCATGAACAAGGTTCCCATTGATGAGTGCCAAATATTGCATATTTATACACCTTTTTATTGGCACTTTACTCATCTTTTGTGCTCATAAATCAGATATTATCCTGCATTCTCGTATTTTCTTTGTTTTCAAGAATAAATATTTGTATTAATTAATTTTGTGTTTTTAGGTAATAAATAAAGCTCCTGAGAACTGAGGAGCCCAAAGAGCGAAGAATTGGAAGTCGATCATCTATGGAGCAGATAGCCAAAGCCCACGCGCGAATCAGTTGCAACCCAACAAAGAAGACATGGGCTAGAGCTACCCACGACCCGGATCCGAGCCCGTACACTTCAAGCCGTCAAGATCTCATCTTGCTGCATCCTACGGTCGCTCCCTCATGCGCATCGAAGTTTGCTGCTTCCGCTCAACATCGAATCACTCCAATACCGCTTACCATTCTCGGCCGTCAGATCTCCATCAGCTTCATCCAACGCTCGGTGCAGCGTTCTCATCATCCCCCGCTGTTCGTGCCTCACAACGAAACACCCATACCCCTATACCCCCACTCGACCTAACTCATTTCACTTCCACCTTCTCTTTCCTCTCCCACGCCTCTCTGCAACAACCCTCCGCAACAAACCTCCGACACCACCATCCCCTTCCTCTGGACGTGAGCCGCACCATCACCACCAAACTCCTCATCCTGCTACCATCACCTCTATCGCATAGTCGCCCCTAGTATTAATTATCTATTACATAGCTTCTCAATCCCTAGAAGCTAAATGATAGATAATTGAAACTAGGGTTTTCCACCAACACCACAAGCATGGCGTTCTCAGAGGCGAAGTGACAAGAGGGAAAGGCGATTCGGGGTATGGGTTTCAATTAATTTCTATTTTATAGAATTAGGGTTAGGTATTTTGGGGTGAAGCAATTGTATGTATAAATAGAAGTGTTGGATGTTCATAGAAAACACGCCTGGATTAGCCGGAGTGTCAATTTAGGTTTAATTTTGTGTATTTGGTTATTTCATCATGTTTTAGTTTAATTCTAGGGTTCAGATGAAACCCATAACCTTTTGCTAAGAATTGCTCATGTTCTGATATCTGTTTTTGTTGTGCTTTATTGTTTGGGGTATACATAATCTTAACACATTTGCACTTTACTTTCACAAAGCATGCCATGTATGCTTTGTAGTCAGGTTCTTTCGTGTAATATGTGCAATTCATGCTTCATTGAAATACTATTAATCCTCGAGACTAGTTGTGCCCGAGAAGACAACTAGTGCTTGGGAGAGATGCTTTAATTGTGATTAGAGTACCCATTTTAAGTTAGGTTGAATCATCTAAGAAGTAAACATGATCTGTGATTAGTTGTACTATGACAAGACAACTAATACTAGGGATTAGTTAAACTGCTTTGGTTGATAATAACCCTTTCATTGAGACCTCGGAAATAGCAGACTTGCCATTATAAGGGACGAAAACAAAGATATCAAAATTGAACGGTCTTAGCCGAGGTCAGGTGGTGGATTCGACACCCTAGAGCTCCCTTTTTGTTACAATTTACTCTTCTTTGTTTGCCTTAGCTTAGGATCACCACACTACTACTCAGTAGATTTTTTGCAAAAACATCTGTGTTACTTTGTCACCTTTGAAAGTCGGTTAGAGAAAGCCATAAGATCACCTTGAAAGCACCCCTCGTCTCTGTGGATCGACCCGTATTTGCCACTGTCTTCATTGAAGACACCGTGCACTTGCGGTATAACCGTAGGCCGTAATTTAAACATCTTCTCGGGCCTACCAAACCAACCTGGGCTCTGCAACTAGAGCCACTGGCACCCCTGTGTTGTATAGCAACAAAAAGCACACTTCTGTGCTTAGTTATGTGAAATGGTGTGAGTTTGTGCCAACTTGCTGTGCTGACCTGTTGAATGCACCCACCCTTGCATGCTAGCCTGTATCGCCTTGCTAGCCCTGTGAGCTTAGCTGCAAACCCATGCAAGCCCCCTCAGCTGTGATTTGAGTTTAGCCCGTATTGCCCGCGATAATTGCATTAAGGCTTGCTGAGAGCTAGTGCCTGAGTTTATTTGTTAGCCAGACTTTTGATAAATCTGTTAAAGCCCTGAGTTGCATACTGCATGGTAGTCTGATTGCCCAACCTTGCTCAACCTATCCGCCCTGCACCTGTGAAGAGTAATAAAGAATCGGCCTTGTTGACACTCGGTGGTGTGTTGTAGAGGTGAACTTTGTTTATTTGTGAATTGGTGTGTTAATTTTTGCATGAGTTTTTGAGTAACTTTGTCCGGTCTTGTGTTGAGAATCGCATATTGGCTGTCTTGTATTTATCTCTTTGAATGAGCTCACTTGGTGTGGTGTGACCACCTAATCGATCTTGAGCCTAAGCTGCTCGTGTAACTCTCGCACTTGCAACCAACTTGGTTGCTAATCCGCACAGCCTTTGTCTCACTACTAGGTCGGTAACCGCACAACCTCGGGCTCGTGAGTGAACCAGCCCACTTGAAACCCAACCATCGGGCTCCACATACACTGAACCACCCAAGCCCACAGCTGGGATAACTGAACCCACCCTGGAGCTGGGCTTACACCAGCTGAGCCCAACTCAAACCAAACCTAGGCTGTTTAACAAAAACCCCTGGGCTGTCTGCACAAAACTGAGCCCACAGTTCACTGGGCTGTACTTTCCCAACAAAACCAAGCTTCCCACAAAAACCAAACAAAAAACCCAACAAAACCAAACTTTCCCATTTAAACCAAAATTTCCCACATAAACCAAAGTTTACAAAAACAAAAATGAACCCATTTAAACCAAACAAACCCACATAAACCAAATTAGATTGTGAGTTCAATTTGATAAATCATGTCAGGATTTTGGTCTGCATCTGGGGATTCAAACAAATCCCTTAGAGAGCTCGCTTACGGGCATCTTTCACAAGATGAACACCCATACCATAGTGACTTTAGGGAATTTTACGAGCCTTCTCAGGGCCCTGACCTCACATACCCTAATCATTATGATCACATACATCATCCACCACAGGTTGAAAATGAACAATTTTCTCATACCCAGTCATCACTTTTAGATCAATTAGAGGCTCGACTATCCGCTTTAGATAGGCAACCGCTTTAGAAAGGCAATCTGTCGAATCTAGTTTTTCTAGGCAATATGAAATGCATGCTTGCACCTTATGTGGTGGCTTAGACCACCCTGCTGAATACTGTTATATTTTTCATGCTTTTAGACAGTCTAGGGAAAACCATGATAATCCAATGTACGAAGTGTCTAGAAGTGACTATTGGGACCATAATCAACCTGCACACATGCATCATTCACCACAGTGGGGAGATGAACAATTTTATACTCCCCAACTCCTAGTTTGCAATCAACAATGGAAACACTTATGGAGCAAAATGCTAGGCTTGAAATGAATGCAATGCATGACCATCCATATAGCATTGATAATGAATTTCCTCTTTGTTGAAAACTCTCCTTCCATTGAACAACATAATAAAATTCTAGAATTGAATCAAAACCTTGAGCAAAGGTTTGCGAGTTTAGAATTCAAAATGAGTCAAATCCTTGATGCACTAAATGAGGAAAGGGAAGAATTTCAAGGTGAAATGAATGTTAGGGAAATGAATTTTTGCTATGATGATGATGATGATGAATATGAAGAGCATGTGTATTTTGAAAATGTAATAAAATCTTTTGGTTCAGAGACGTTAGGCGTCTCTTCTGTGAACCCTATGAATGATGCTTCTTCTGATATTCATGCATGTGATGTTGATATGGATCCTGTGGAATTGTCCTGTGAAAGTGAACATGATTTACCCTCTTTTGACTTTAGGAAAGTGTGTGATGGTACAAATGATTTTAAAAATGAACACAACTTAGATGTACCTAACCTCTCTCCTGAGTCACAAATTGAAACTCCTTCACCCAACCTAGGTGTAGTTTGTCACAAAATTGCAAAACCAACTTTTCTAAAAATGCCTAACTTAGGCCTAGAGCTTTGTGCTTCCCAAGTCCTCTTGGACTATTTTGCATCAAAGTATAACACTTTTAAAGAGCCACGGTTGGAATGTGTATGTCTGCCTGTTCTTAGCAAAACTCACTTTGAGTTAGACCTTTTGCATGACGTACCTTTAAAATTGCAAGATTTTGTGCTCCCAAACACACCCGTTCACAAGTTTAGGTTTGGGGGAAACTCATTCCCATTTGCAGTCTTACTTGCACTCTCATTTTATTTTTGTGTAAGGCTGTTGATGTTTGTATATATCGTCTTTTGGGTTGATCCTCAACTCTTTAGATTGTTGGTTTATGGTGCATTTTCATTGTATATATCCAAGTGAGGACTTGTTAAATTTTTCTTTTCTTGATTCGGTTGAGTCTTCTTGCACATATATTATGCTAATCCGATATGATCTCAGTTGAGTATATTGGATTCTAGCCTTGACGAATGAAGCTCAACCTTGCTCCCGCCGACATTCCAGGTAATCTCTTCCTTTTCTCTTATCAAAGATAGTTCAGTGGTACGTGTTGTTTTAAATTTTTCTATCTGTGTGACACATTGAGGACAATGTTTGATTTAGGTTTGGGGGTGCATTTAGAGTTTTTAGTCTTTTATTTTACCTTTTATTTTCATCTTAAAAAAAAAAAAAAAAAAAAAAAAAAAAAATTCAAAACTCTTTTTGTAAAAACCTCGAACTTTAGAGATTTTAGAGTCACTAGCATGCTTTTAGCTATGTTTACATAGAGATTCTCGACCGAAATAACAGAACTTGGAAGTTTAGGAGAACACAATCGGGTTTCTTAGTTGATTAGAGCGTTAAAGTTGGATTTAACCATACCGGAGGGCGAATTAGGTGCTTTGTTTAGATATTCGGTAGTAGAATTGTGATCACCCATAGTGGAGACTACCCATTTTACATCAAGCGAGGTACCGACCTTCACTCTTTGTGACTTTCTAGAAAAGCTTTTAGAGTGTGTGTCACCGTACGTCAATTCGGATAGGAATGGTGAGCTACCCAACTTCGCACCACTTTCAAAGACTACTTTTGATCTCTTGAGTGCTAATTCCGTCAATCATGAGGGTGACGTCTAAAGATGAAAACTCCTTCTAAATATCGATTTGCGGTTAGCATCTCTCTCTCTCAATCAGCAAGACCCATAGAAACACATCATCGTGCAACCGGAGTTAATCGAGAATATTGAAAGAAAAATTGATATAGTCCAAGGTTTATGTGCAACAAAAGAAAAGAAAATAAGATGAGAATTAATGAAGTTTGTGAAAAATTGAGTTTATCGTTTTATTGTAACCAAAAAAAAAAAAAAAAAAAAAAAAAAAATTGTAGTTTATTTTATGTGTCTAGTTACCACAAAGTTAAAAAAAAAAAAAAAAAAAAAAAATTATTAAATTTTCGTGAAGTTGAAGTTAAGTCATCAATAGTTGAAGACAAGACCAGAAGATTGAAGACGTTTCTATGGTTTCTTATGAGAGAGTGATATTAATTGTCGATCGGGTGAGAAGTGAGTGAGTACTCCCACCTTGCTAATGGTTGATTTCCTTTCTTAGAGATCATTAGAAAAAGATTCTTTTTGTCCACACTTCCGTGGAGTCTCAGTTTTATTTCGGAAGGTTATCCTTCTTACCTACAACGTGTGCGGGATTTCTCTCTTTATTCCGCCTGACACATGAGAGACTAAAAGCGATCTTTTTGAGTGCAATTATCATAAAACCCTAATGGTGAGGCGAAGTCGAGGCTTATGATCACAATCGAATCCGAATTCTTTCATATGGTATGGTTACTTCTCGCTCAAAGCACTTAAGGATGAGAATGCGTTCTTCGATAGTTCTAACTTCCGTTACTAGCATGCGAAACTCTATGTCCTCATAGCTTCTTGGAGGCTTGAGACTCTTTTACACTCCGAAGTTGGAGAAGGTTTTGTGGGTACACCTCTTGTAAACCCTCACGAGACTACAACTCGTCCACTAGGGACACCTAAGGGTTTAAAGGCTTAGTGCATACGCTAAATGCATTCGAGAGACCTACGACAGTGGTATAGTTAGGATTTCTTCATTTTTGTTTCACTTGAGGACAAGTAAAATTCAGGTTTGGGGGTATTTGATGAGTGCCAAATATTGCATATTTATACACCTTTTTATTGGCACTTTACTCATCTTTTGTGCTCATAAATCAGATATTATCCCAGATTCTGTATTTTCTTTGTTTTCAAGAATAAATTTTGTATTAATTAATTTTGTGTTTTTAGGTAATAAATAAAGCTCGGAGAATCTGAGGAGCCCAAAGAGCGAAGAATTGGAAGTCGATCATCTATGGAGCAGATAGCCAAAGCCCACGCGCGAATCAGTTGCAACCCAACAAAGAAGACATGGGCTAGAGCTACCACGACCGGATCCGAGCCCGTACACTTCAAGCCGTCAAGATCTCATCTTGCTGCATCCTACGGTCGCTCCCTCATGCGCATGAAGTTTGCCTTTCCGCTCAACATCGAATCACTCCCAATACCGCTTACCATTCTCGACGTCAGATCTCCATCAGCTTCATCCAACGCTCGGTGCAGCGTTCTCATCATCCCCCGCTGTTCGTGCCTCACAACGAAACACCCATACCCCTATACCCCCACTCGACCTAACTCATTTCACTTCCACCTTCTCTTTCCTCTCCCACGCCTCTCTGCAACAACCCTCTGCAACAAACCTCCGACACCACCATCCCCTTCCTCTGACAGAGCCGCACCATCACCACCAGCTCCTCATCTGTTACCATCACCTCCACTGCATAGCCGCCCCTAGTATTAATTATCTATTACATAGCTTCTCAATCCTAGAAGCTAAATGATAGATAATTGAAACTAGGGTTTTCCACCAACACCACAAGCATGGCGTTCTCGAGGCGAAGTGACAAGAGGGAAAGGCGATTAGGGGTATGGGTTTCAATTAATTTCTATTTTATAGAATTAGGGTTAGGTATTTTGGGGTGAAGCAATTGTATGTATAAATAGAAGTGTTGGATGTTCATAGAAAACACGCCTGGATTAGCCGGAGTGTCAATTTAGGTTTAATTTTGTGTATTTGGTTATTTCATCATGTTTTAGTTTAATTCTAGGGTTCAGATGAAACCCATAACCTTTTGCTAAGAATTGCTCATGTTCGATATCTCGTTTTTGTTGTGCTTTATTGTTTGGGGTATACATAATCTTAACACATTTGCACTTTACTTTCACAAAGCATGCCATGTATGCTTTGTAGTCAGGTTCTTTCTGTGTAATATGTGTGCAATTCATGCTTCATTGAAATACTATTAATCCTCAGACTAGTTGTGCCCTGAGAAGACAACTAGTGCTTGGGAGAGATGCTTTAATTGTGATTAGAGTACCCATTTTAAGTTAGGTTGAATCATCTAAGTAGTAAACATGATCTGTGATTAGTTGTACTATGACAAGACAACTAATACTAGGGATTAGTTAACTGCTTTTGGTTGATAATAACCCTTTCATTGAGACCCGGAAATAAGCAGACTTGCCATTATAAGGGACGAAAACAGTATCAAAATTGAACGGTCTTAGCTGAGGTCAGGTGGTGGATTCGACACCCTAGAGCTCCCTTTTTGTTACAATTTACTCTTGCTGTTTGCCTTAGCTTAGGATCACCACACTACTACTCAGCCGTTTCGGCAAAAACATCTGTGTTACTTTGTCACCTTTGAAATTCAGTTAGAGAAAGCCATAAGATCACCTTGAAAGCACCCCTCGTCTCTGTGGATCGACCCGTATTTGCCACTGTCTTCATTGAAGACACCGTGCACTTGCGGTATAACCGTAGGCCGTAATTTAAACATCTTCTCGGGCCTACCAAACCAACCTGGGCTCTGCAACTAGAGCCACTGGCACCCCTGTGTTGTATAGCAACAAAAAGCACACTTCTGTGCTTAGTTATGTGAAATGGTGTGAGTTTGTGCCAACTTGCTGTGCTGACCTGTTGAATGCACCCACCCTTGCATGCTAGCCTGTATCGCCTTGCTAGCCCCTGAGCTTAGCTGCAAACCCATGCAAGCCCCTGTAGCTGCAGTTTGAGTTTAGCCCGTATTGCCTGCTGATAATTGCATTAAGGCTTGCTGAGAGCTAGTGCCTGAGTTTATTTGTTAGCCAGACTTTTGATAAATCTGTTAAAGCCCTGAGTTGCATACTGCATGGTAGTCTGATTGCCCAACCTTGCTCAACCTATCTGCCCTGCACCCTGTGAAGAGTAACAGCAACTGGCCTTGTTGACACTCAGTGGTGTGTTGTAGAGGCTGAACTTTGTTTATTTGTGAATTGGTGTGTTAATTTTTGCATGAGTTTTTGAGTAACCTGTCCAGTGCTGTGTTGAGAACTGCATATTGGCTGTCTTGTATTTATCTGTGCTGAGCTGAGCTCACAGCTGTGCTGTGACCACCTAATCAGTGCTGAGCCTAAGCTGCTCTGTGCAACTCTGCACTTGCAACCAACTTGGTTGCTAATCTGCACAGGCCTGCTGTCTCACTACTAGGCTGTGCAACTGCACAACCTGGGCTCTGTGAGTGAACCAGCCCACTGAAACCCAACCATCAGGCTCCACATACACTGAACCACCCAAGCCCACAGCTGGGATAACTGAACCCACCCTGGAGCTGGGCTTACACCAGCTGAGCCCAACTCAAACCAAACCTAGGCTGTTTAACAAAAACCCCTGGGCTGTCTGCACAAAACTGAGCCCACAGTTCACTGGGCTGTACTTTCCCAACAAAACCAAGCTTCCCACAAAAACCAAACAAAAAACCCAACAAAACCAAACTTTCCCATTTAAACCAAAATTTCCCACATAAACCAAAGTTTACAAAAACAAAAATGAACCCATTTAAACCAAACAAACCACATAAACCAAATTAGATTGTGAGTTCAATTTGATAAATCATGTCAGATTTTGTCCGCATCCGGGGATTCAAACAAATCCCTTAGAGAGCTCGCTTACGGGCATCTTTCACAAGATGAACACCCATACCATAGTGACTTTAGGGAATTTTACCGAGCCTTCTCGGGCCCCGACCTCACATACCCTAATCATTATGATCACATACATCATCCACCACAAAGTTGAAAATGAACAATTTTCTCATACCCAGATCATCACTTTTAGATCAATTAGAGGCTCGACTATCCGCTTTAGATAGGAAATCTTTTAGAAAGGCAACTGTCGAATCTAGTTTTCTAGGCAATATGAAATGCATGCTTGCACCTTATGTGGTGGCTTAGACCACCCCGCTGAATCATGTTATATTTTGCATGCTTTTAGACAGTCTAGGGAAAACCATGATAATCCAATGTACGAAGTGTCTAGAAGTGACTATTGGGACCATAATCAACCTGCACACATGCATCATTCACCACAGTGGGGAGATGAACAATTTTATACTCCCCCAACTCCTAGTTTGCAATCAACAATGGAAACACTTATGGAGCAAAATGCTAGGCTTGAAATGAATGCAATGCATGACCATCCACATAGCATTGATAATGAATTTCCCTCTTTGAAAACTCTCCTTCCATTGAACAACATAATAAAATTCTAGAATTGAATCAAAACCTTGAGCAAAGGTTTGCGAGTTTAGAATTCAAAATGAGTCAAATCCTTGATGCACTAAATGAGGAAAGGGAAGAATTTCAAGGTGAAATGAATGTTAGGGAAATGAATTTTTGCTATGATGATGATGATGATGAATATGAAGAGCATGTGTATTTTGAAAATGTAATAGAATCTTTTGGTTCAGAGACGTTAGGCGTCTCTTCTGTGAACCCTATGAATGATGCTTCTTCTGATATTCATGCATGTGATGTTGATATGGATCCTGTGGAATTGTCCTGTGAAAGTGAACATGATTTACCCTCTTTTGACTTTAGGAAAGTGTGTGATGGTACAAATGATTTTAAAAATGAACACAACTTAGATGTACCTAACCTCTCTCCTGAGTCACAAATTGAAACTCCTTCACCCAACCTAGGTGTAGTTTGTCACAAAATTGCAAAACCAACTTTTCTAAAAATGCCTAACTTAGGCCTAGAGCTTTGTGCTTCCCAAGTCCTCTTGGACTATTTTGCATCAAAGTATAACACTTTTAAAGAGCCACGGTTGGAATGTGTATGTCTCACTGTTCTTAGCAAAACTCACTTTGAGTTAGACCTTTTGCATGACGTACCTTTAAAATTGCAAGATTTTGTGCTCCCAAACACACCCGTTCACAAGTTTAGGTTTGGGGGAAACTCATTCCCATTTGCAGTCTTACTTGCACTCTCATTTTATTTTTGTGTAAGGCTGTTGATGTTTGTATATATCGTCTTTTGGGTTGATCCTCAACTCTTTAGGCTGTTGGTTTATGGTGCATTTTCATTGTATATATCCAGTAGGACTTGTTAAATTTTTCTTTTCTTGATTGGTTGAGTCTTCTTGCACATATATTATGCTAATCCGATATGATCTCCGTTGAGAATATTGGATTCTAGCCTTGACGAATGAAGCTCAACCTTGCTCCCACGACATTAGGTAATCTCTTCCCTTTTCTCTTATCAAGATAGTTCTCGTGGTACGTGATTGTTTAAATTTTCCTATCGTGACACATTGAGGACAATGTTTGATTTAGGTTTGGGGTGCATTTAGAGTTTTTAGTCTTTTATTTTACCTTTTATTTTCATCTTAAAAAAAAAAAAAAATTCAAAACTCTTTTTGTAAAAACCTCGAACTTTAGAGATTTTAGAGTCACTAGCATGCTTTTAGCTATGTTTACATAGAGATTCTGACCGAAATAACAGAACTTGGAAGTACCGGGGAGAACACAATCGGGTTTCTTAGTTGATTAGAGCGTTAAAGTTGGATTTAACCATACCTAGGAGGGCGAATTAGGTCTTTGTTTAGATATTCGGTGAGTAGAATTGTGATCACCCATAGTGGAGACTACCCATTTTACATCAAGCGAGGTAAAGACCTTCACTCTTTGTGACTTTCTAGAAAAGCTTTTAGAGTGTGTGTCACCGCACGTCAATTAGGGTAGGAATGGTGAGCTACCCAACCTCGCACCACTTTCAAAGACTACTTTTGATCTCTTGAGTGCTAATTCCGTCAATCATGAGGGTGACGTCTAAAGATGAAAACTCCTTCTAAATATCGATTTGAGTTAGCATCTCTCTCTCTCTCTCAATCAGCAAGACCCATAGAAACACATCATCATCAAGAACCGGAGCGGATGAATCGAATATTGAAAGAAAAATTGATATAGTCCAAGGTTTATGTGCAACAAAGAAAAAGAAAATAAGATGAGAATTAATGAAGTTTGTGAAAAATTGAGTTTATCGTTTTATTGTAACAAAAAAAAAAAAAAAAAAAAAAAAAAATATTATTAAATTTTCGTGAAGTTCAGAAGTTCGTCATCAATAGTTGAAGACCGAAGACCGAAGATTGAAGACGTTTCTATGGTTTCTTATGAGAGAGTGATATTAATTGCCGATCGGGTGAGAAGTGAGTGAGTACTCCCACCCTTGCTAATGGTTGATTTCCTTTCTTAGAGATCATTAGAAAAAGATTCTTTTTGTCCACACTTCCGTGGAGTCTCCAGATTTTATTTCGGAAGGTTATCCTTATTTTTGTCCACACTTCCGTGGCTCCTTTCTTCAGCAAGGTGGTGAATGAGGCAGTAAGTTGGGCTAGACCAGGTATAAAACGTCGAATGTAGTTCACCTTGCCCATGAAACTCTGGAGTTCTTTCACGGTTCTGGGAGGCGGCATTGTGAGGATAGCTTAGAGTTTTGGACAGGTCTACCTTTATTCCTTTTGCGGTCACTGGAATCCCGTAAATTTACTCGAAGAGACACCGAAAGCACATTTCAAAGGATTCATCTTCAACTTGTATTCTCGACACCTCTCAAACACTTGCCTCAAGACATTTGTGTGGTCTGCTCGAGCTTTTGATTTGACCACAATATCGTCCACATAGTCTTCTACTTGTTTATGCATCATGTCGTGGAAGATTGCCGTCATAGCACGTTGATACGTTGCGCGGCATTCTTTAAACCGAATGGCATAACGGTATAATAAAAATTGCCAAGAGGGGTTCGGAAACCGTCTTACTCGCATCGTGCTCATACATCCTTATCTCGATTGTATCCGCTATAACCATCCATGAAGGAGAACATGCCGTGTCCTTTGCCGGGTGGCGCCCACTAACATGTCGATGTTAGGTAGAGAAAAGTCGTCCTTGGGGCAGCACTTGTTCAAGTCTCGAAATCTACGCAAAGCACCGGATCTGTCCCGTTTTCTTCTTCTTTAGGACCACATTGGCTAACCGGGTTGGATGATGAATAGGCATTTGATGAAGCCAGCTTGCTTGACTTACGAATTTCGTTCTTGATTTGATCCTCTACTTATGTCCGAATTGCCTCGGATATTGCTTGATTGGCTTGGATCCGGGTATGACATGTAAGTGATGGGTGACCAATTTTTCATCCAGACAGGCATTTCCTCGTATTTCAGTGCAAACACATCTTGGTACTCCTTGAGTAGTTGAACAAGACTCGTACGTTCGTCTGTGGATAGAGTCGAACCGATAGAGACCGGCACAGGAGATTCTTCATTCCCGATGTTAACGAGTCTCGAGCTCGTCGGTTGTGGAATTGGTTCCATCTTGTAGTTGCTGCGGGCGTCTGGTACCTCATCTTGCGTTTCATCATTCTTGCGACATTCAATTGGGCGGAGAGGTGGGTTCAGTCTCTCCTGCTAATTGCTGTGGCGCCAGGTATATTGTTCTCCCCTTATGAACACGTTTCACCTCGAAAGTCGTCCCCTTTTGGTGTGAGAATGAGTTGGAGTCTCACCGGATAGAGACGGACGCCTCGTTACGAAACGTGTCTGTAGTGTTTGGCCTCCAGTGGTGTAAGTCGGTCTCCTTCCTTGATTGACACCCACGTGGGTAGTGGGGTGCACAGGACTTTATCTGATCCTCCCTGTGTGGTATCTTTTGGCTCGAACAGCTCCACTCCGCATATTGGTGCATACAGAGACAATGATGCGGGAATGCGGATGACTTTCTCGTTTAGCATGGTCTTCAGGCACTGGTGATACGTCGAGGGAATGACCTTGTTGTCATGAATCCATGGTCTCCCTAGTATCATATGGTAGTCCGGCTCCCTTTCTATGACTTCAAACCTTGCTTTTGATCGGACGGGTCCTCACCGATAAATTGATTGACATACCCGTATGTGCTGGTCAGTTTCCAAGTCCGTCATCGTGGTAGGTCACGTACAATCTTGCATGGGTTAACCTTGGCTGTCCTGAGAGTCTTTAGAGTGATTACGTTCGAAGATGCTCCTGTGTCGACGAGGGCTCTCCTGAACTCTGAACCCTTGATGCACGCGGTAACATGTAGGGCCCGGTTGTGACCTTCCTCTGCCATCATGTCGTCTTCTGTAAATGTAACATTGTTTACAGATGCTTCCGGCGCAGTTAGAATTTCTGGAAGAGAAGGAGCCAGGTGTACATACAAAGCTATTTTATTAATTGCAGCAAACGTCTCTGCCCGTTGATTCCTGGAGAGGTGCAAGAGTTTGCACAAGCTTTCCACTAGAGATGCCGCTTCCTGGTCCACTGGTCTCTGGTTCACAGTAAAACTATTGACCTGAGGGGAATCAGTCCCCGGTGTAAAGGTCTCTGGTACACTCATTTCTGACGTCATCTTGATGAGGAGATCAAGTATGTTGTTTACCGCTTCTTTGATAAGCTCCATGTTCCTCGTGTGAATCTCCTGTACCCGAGCTAACTCGATTATCGTTGGGATTCTTCTGTTGCGCCAGCAGGTACACCGTTGGGAAGGGGGGTATCTTCATTGGAGGAACTTCGACCGGATTTGAATTTGTTGGGGAAGTCCTAAGACCAACCATCTCGGAACTTAGCCAAACAGGATTGGGTATTGAAGAAATTGATTTCACAACCGAGAGATTAATCTCCCACTGTGGTCGCCAATTATTTATGGGTGAAAACTATTTGGTAATTTGGGGTGTGGATGAGGAATGAATTTAAACCTTAAAAAAATGCACTTCGCGGTGAGTGCTTGTAGATTCGAGAGATCAATCTGTGCAAGTCCGGCCTAAACCAAGAAATTGCCGTTCCAGACTTGTTTCGGTCACAAAGTGAAGGAGATGGGGTTGATCTTAGGGAGGGAAGCGAAGAAGGTGTTGAGATTGTGAAGGTGTTGGCTTGCTTATGACTTGTAACAGAAAGGTGAGCAGGCTTGTGATTGATGCAAGCAAGATCTGGGTGTTGGAATACGTTTTTTGTCTTAACACTTGGTTTTCTGTCTCGTCTGGACTTTTATTGTTGTTTGAAATAGGGCGGAGAACCTATTTATACAAGTCATTGAGCCTTATTCACGTCTCTCGTGGGAAGTGGAGTGATGGAGTAGTGGAGTTGTGCGTCGGTACGACATGACCAGTCTTGCCCACTTCTCTTGTTCATCTCTAACCGTCCATGACTTCCTAACACGTTCTTGTGATGGCGCGTTACGCTTTGAAACCGCTGAGACCAATACCCCGTATGTATCCCCCGATTTGTGACATGATTGATGTCTGGAATGTGTGGATCGTGAATCCACGAAAGATAGCATGTAATGCTGAATTGAATAACTGCGTTATTCAGGAAGTCGATACTTGTGAAGTATCGTGTGTATTTTATGCAGGTACTGCATTATGGTGTGGTAAAGTGATGGGTAATGACGCCTCACTAACCAAATAACTCCTGACCGGGGTTGTATAACCAAGCTGGTGAAGTTGGACGGATGAGATGATCTTTGAGACACTCATCTGCGACCGTTAATGAATATTAGGGTTTTTTGAAGAGGTACGCAAGCATTACTCTTCAGCTTGGTCGAAACCGAGCATGGAAAGGAATTTGGAGAGGACCGGCCGGGCATGTGTGTAGACAAATCATGCCGGTGTGCACGTCCATACCTCACTGTCCCATGAAGGCGCGATCTAAGCCACTCAATTTGACCGGTAAAGTTGAGTGGTTGAGATCGGTATGCGTAAATCCATTGCCGCAAAGGAGTTGGAAACCGCGTGACATCCCTAGTTTGGGCACGCATTTCAAGACGACCCATCTTGGTCGGTCTTGGTCGATCATACCAGCGTGTAGGTGGTAGGCTGATGTTCACACCTATACCCGACTATCCCATGAAAACGTGATCTAAGCCACTCAAATCGTCCGGTGAAGTTGAGTGGCCGAGATCAGTTTGCAATTTGGGAAGTGTAACCACGCAAGTTTGGGTGGACGGTTTGGGATAACCAGGCATGGTATGCCTTGGCCGATCACATGAGGAGGTAGGTGGGCCCACGGTGGTCATGCTGGTATGACCAGGACTCGCTAATCTAATCTATGACCTCCATTCGTGCCGGAGAAGATGGACGCGCGTGATGGCTTGAAACCCTAATTTTGGCTTTCAAAGCCGTGCGCCATGCTCTCTTTGGGCGTACGAATTTGTTGCAACCAAGTATGGTTGGTCTTGACCGATTGGTCAAGTGTGTAGGCGGCCCACGGTGATCGTGTTGACATGCTCGGGACCTTTGAGTCTACATCTACACCCTCCATCTATACTGCGAAGATGGATGGTTGAGACTGTTTTGCGACACATGTAATATGCCGCAAACCCTAATTTAGGTTTTCCGTCCATAATGCTTGGTATGAACGGTTTCTTGGCAATCTGGGCCAATGACCGACCATGCGAGGTCGGCCGTGGGTATTCCATACCTGCTTGGGGGTGATGGAATTGATCTGGGGTCATCCAATCATGCTTATGGAGTTGGATGATCTGCGATCGGATCATATCCGATCGATACGGTCCCATCAGGACGCTCAATCGGGCTAGTATAACACACCGAGAGGGGCTCAATCGGGCTAGTATAACACACCGAGAGTCAGCCCTGACGGGTATTTCGTACATGGTTTCATTATAGTGCTTGGAGGTTCGTGTTACTCTGTAAGAGTAACACTCGACCGTCATGCCACACCGATAATGAGTATTGGAAATACAAGGCTGATATGAAATTCACAGAAGGGATTGTTGCCACATGCTCTAACCTCGGAGGAATTTCATGTATTCACAGAATGGGATTGTTGCTACATGCTCCATTCTTGGTGAATTAAGTGAGGGAGTATCCAACACTTATAAATGGCCTTATCTTTTACAAGATGTCAGCGCATAATTTTTTCCGTTTTTTACAATTTTAACCTCAAATGAAAACCCACCATCAACACTATGACAAATTGCTAAAGGGAACCAATAGAGGAGCGAATGTGGTAGAGACACAGAACCCTCAGGCGCCATCCCAAGGAGCAGGGCGACCCAACAACGGGTCCACTCAGTTTGATAAACATCGAAGTGGAGGATGTAAAGGGAGAGATAAAGCCCCAAAAAAATGGAAAATTCGGAGATCCAATCTACACGAAGTTAAACACCCCCATATCCAAAATCTTTAAGAAGATCGATAGAAAATGTAAGATCACCTACCCATGGAACAGAGGACAGCAGCCCGAGCGCGCAAAGAACATAACATATTTCTGTGAGTTCCACTAGTTCTATAGCCACACAACAGACTCATGCAGAGATCTGAAGAAGATTGTGCAAGACATGATTGACGATGTCAAGCTCCAGGAGTATATCGCGCAACCGGCGATCCAACCAACTACAGGAGCACCCGTACATCGCGTGGAAATACCACGCGAGGCACAATACTTGGGATGCAATACGATAACGCATTCAACTATCACTGCCCCCACACCTGAAGGAAGTATTACATGACGAATCCATAAGCAAAACTTCGAAGGTGACAAAGTCTTCAGCGTAGCAAAGGATACCCATGGAAGAGTGGATGAAAATACACAAAATTGGTTAAAAAGACCAAAATCAAAATTTTCTGGGTGAAAAGGACAATTAGATTTTGATATTGTTTAAATGGACAAAAATTTAAAAATAGGCAGGATGTAACCAGTTTCATCCTGCCCATTTTCAAATACTTTTTCTTATTTTTAATTTACAAAGGATGCATCCAGTTTCATCCTCGCTATTTTTAAGTTTAAGCCAGGATGAATCCAGTTTCATCCTTGCTATTTTTTTTGTGTCCATTTCACCCATACAATTTTTTACTCGTCCATTTGAACCGTGTTTTAAATTTTTTTAGACAAATGACCCATTTTCCGATGAAAATACCCATCAGTTTTTTAGCCTCTGAGGCGCCTGATGGAGGACGGTATCCGTTTTACACTACATACACCGCGTGTTTAAGCTAAGAGATACCCCTCTCCCGGCCATAGTGGGCCTTCATATGCTAATGGAAATGCACCATTTGAACCGGATAGTGTATATTTGGACAGGCTGTTTGGAGGTTTAGCTTGGTCGGGCGTTTGGTGTTTTTCAAAACCCTAAAATTTGAAGATGTTAAACGTGATTTAATATCTCAATGGAAGCTTACTGGTTCCGTGCAATTTATTCCATGGAAGAAGGGGTACTTTGTGATCAAACTTGACAATGAGGATGATCGAAAACGTGTTAGTTATGATGGTCCATGGAAGATTAAGGTGGAGAATGGATTTCAACAACTTAAACTCTATCCTTGGACGCCTATGTTCGACCCTGAGAAGGATAAAATTACTAGGGCTGCTGTTTGGGTGCGTTTCAAAGCACTCCCAATGGAGTTTTTGGATGAAGAAACAATTTTTCGATTGGCTAGAGGTCTTGGTAAACCGATTTCTGTTGATCCACGCACCTTGCGTCATGAATATGGTTATTTTGCTGCTTGTTTAGTTGATATAGATTTTTCTCAGCCTTTAGGAAGGATCCTCATTGATGGCGAAGAGAATGAAGAAATTTTTGTTCAAGAATATGAAATATTAAATAGGCCAAGCTTTTGTGATTATTGCAAATCTGTTGGCCATAAGAAATCTGATTGTCGAGCAAAACAACTTGATGATTTGAAAGAGAAAGCTGATGTTGAAACCGATCCTGATATACTTAAAATTCTTGAGGAAGCCATTGACGATCTTAGGAATTTCTGGAAAAAGGATAGTTTTCCTAAGGACAAGGCGAATGGTGGTGGTGATGGTGATAAGGATGCGGATGGTAAAAATGCGCATGGTAAGACTGCGGAGGGTACTTCCAAGCATGGAGAAGATGCTACAGCAAAAAATAACCCTTCAATCCTTGAGGTTGCGACTGGAATAC
The DNA here is from genome assembly GCA_023531295.1 of Papaver armeniacum. Lineage (NCBI taxonomy): Eukaryota > Viridiplantae > Streptophyta > Magnoliopsida > Ranunculales > Papaveraceae > Papaver > Papaver armeniacum. The sequence continues at coordinate 204,664 of JAJJWW010014895.1, forward strand.
ACACACGTTTCCCGGAAAATAGTGAGCCTAGTAATGGTGTGAATTCGGGTGCTGATGATAAGAATCAAGAGAAGCACAAGGATGGTGCGTCACAATCTGAGTTGCACAAAGACGTGACTCAACTTGAGAAGAGCACTGATGGTGCTCTGCTCGAGAAGCGTAAAGATGATGACCAATCCGTGGAGTCAAATGATGGTGCTTCACCTAATGATGATGGTGAGGAAGTTGCGGAGAGTGTGTTCAATGAAGGCGATGTTAATATGGCGGATCAAGAGATGGAGGCTTTTCAGAAATATGAAGCCATGAAGGAAAAAGCAAGGCAACTTGAGGTTGATGCTGAGGTTGCTAGGATTCAGAAGGAGATGGCTAAGACAAGACTTGATAATTTGAGAAAGAAGTTTCTTGAAAAGAACAACCAAGCCGAAACTCCTCCAGTTTTGGTTGTCAATGTAAGCAATGAACCTGTAGATAAGGAGGCAGAAGTTATTTCGCCAGTTGTTATTCCAAAGCCTATTGATGATAATGAAGATGCTAGTTTTAGTGAGGCTACTAAAACTTCAAGAAGATCATCTCCAGTTCAATCTTTGGAAAATATTCCGCTTTCTAATAGATTTGGCGGGAACGAGGATATTGAAGATTTAGATGTTGAAATTGAGGAGGAAGATGCGGGTACCCAAGTTCCAATTCAACCATCTTCTATTTCAAACATTGCCGAGGATGTTGCAAACAAATTGGAACTCATTGCTTTGAAAGAAAAGGAGGAGCGTGAGAAGAAGGAGGCTGAGAAGAAAAATCCGAAACCAAAGGTTACCAAAAAGAAGCCTGTCACCGTGGCTCCTGCTAGTCAAGTCACTACTCGAGGAGGTAGAATTTCCAGAAAGGGTTCGGCAAGCCCTGTGAAAACCAGGGTTAATTAATGCGTGTCTTTTACTGGAATGCTCAGGGCTTGGCTAAAGATGGTGCAAGGGCCAAGTTGGAAGAGCTTTATCACTTGCATAACTCGATATAATTTGTATTGCGGAACCGCAGGTTTTCGCAGATTCGTTTTGTTAGGAAGATGAAGTTAGTTGATTTCAGTGAAGATGTTATTACAAATGAAGCCGGTGGAGAGAAAGGTAATATTTGGATCTTGTGGAGGAATTCATTGGCAAGACCGAATGTCTTATCTACTTCAAAACAGGCTATCACTCTTGATTTTCTTTGGTGACCTTATCACAGCCCGGTCCATGCTTCTTATGATCTGTGGCACGTCAAAGACTTTGGCGTCAATTGGGGTTGGGTTTTATTTCCATTCCTTGGTTGGTGTTGGGAGATTTTAATTGTGTCCTTCGTTTGGAAGATAAGAAAGGTGGTAAACCTATAAAAGAAGTTTATATGAACGAGTTTAGAAGTTGGATTTACGATAATGGTCCGGGTCAAGCCGATGCTCTTGGAAAGAAATATACTTGGACAAATTGTTTGGAGTGGTATTCACAGGATCGTCTCCAAGCATGACAGAGCGGTTCTAAATGATGCTTGGTATGACAAATATCCAAATTGAGATGCAAGGCGCTGCCAAGGGTTTGCTCGGATCATTCCCCTTTATTTGGCTATGCCTTTGATAATCCAAGGCCGAAGAGGGTTCCTTTCCGAATTCAAAAAAATGTGGCTAGCGCATCCCAGTTTTTTGAGTTTTGTGGAGGAAAATTGGAGATTAAGGCTGGACGGTGCTCCTCCTTTTGTTTTTACTTCTAATCTGAAAAGGTTGCGTGAAGCTCAAGATGTGGAATAAACTGTTTTTGGAGATGTTCACTTTGCCCTTTGAAACAAGCAGAGCTTAAGCTTGATTTGGAGAATGATCTTCTTGATCAAAATCCAAGAAGTGAATACCAATTTTTGAAGGTTGCGGATGCTAGAAAGGCTGCTGATGATGTGCGCATTGAATTGGCTACCATGCTTAGGCAGAAATCGAGGGAGTCTTGGTTGGAGGACGGAGATCAAAATACTCGATTTTTTCATAATAGCATTCGTATGAGGAGGAGCCACAACACTATTTCCGAATTGAAGATTTCTACTAACTCTACTTTGATTTTGCAGGATGATATTAAAAACTTCATTGTTGATCATTACCAAGCAAAGTTCAATGGTGGAGATGTCAATATTGATCCGAATTTGTTTGAATATGCGCATGAAAGTATTTCGTCTGAGGAGAGTGCTTTCATGGATGCCATTCCATCTTTGGAGGAAGTGAAGGAGGCTGTTTTTGACTTGGGTGCGGATTCTCGCTCTCGGCCCCGATGGCTTTACAGGTTCCTTTTATAGAACTTGTTGGAACATTATTTCTAGAGATCTTTATAATGCCATTGCAAATTGTTGGGCGATGCGAAAAAATTCCAAATGGCATTAACTCTAGTTTTATTGTTCTAATTCCGAAAAATAATAAGTCTGATGCAATCAAAGATTATAGACCGATTGGCCTAAGCAATTTTTTTCTTCAAGATCATTACAAAGATTTTGGCTACAAGGCTGGGCACGGTGCTTAATAGGTTGATCTCTGAAGAACAAGTTGCGTTTATGAAGGGAAGAAATATTCATGAAAATATAGCTTTGCGCGTCGAGCTAATCAACGAGCTCAATACAAAAAGAAACTTTGGGAATGTCGGCCTCAAATTAGACATTGCCATGGCTTTTGATACGGTCAGTTGGGAATTCGTTTTGGAGGTTTTTCGGCAATATGGCTTTTCCGAGAACCGGGTGTAAGTGGCTTCTCAACATACTTAATTCTGCTAGGATTTCCATTATGATTAATGGTTGCCCTGAAGGCTTTTTCAGTATCTCTAGGGGTTTGCGACAAGGTGATCCTCTTTCGCCTTTGATTTTTGTGCTTATTGAAGATGTCCTAAGTCGCAATCTCTCAAAATTATTTGCCAACCGAAGTATGGATCATATGGTGAGTAAAAAAGGTGTAGCCCCTACGCATCTACTTTTTGCGGATGATATTCTCGTTTTCAGAGGCAACTTGCATAGTTTGCAAAATTTGAAGAATATGCTTGGCATTTATCAACGTGCTTCTGGCCAATACGTGAGTTATGCCAAAAGCAAGTTTTACTATGGAGGTGATAGAAAATCTCGTTCCATTGCTATTGCAAATTTTATGGGAATGGAAAGGGCTTTATTCCCGATAAATATTTGGGAATTCAGGTTGAAGCCTAGTATTGTGCGCCATATTCATGTGCGCCGGGTAGTAGAGAAGATCATGGACAAGCTGGCAGGTTGGAAAGGTAAGCTTTTATCCTTTCAAGCTAGATTGGTTTTGATTAAATCGGTTATTTCAAGCTATGTGCTTCATTCGATGGCTGTTTATAAATGGCCATGTACAATTATAAAGCAAGTGGAGAGGGCTATTAGAAATTTTCTATGGTCCGGCGATGCTGAAAAACGTAAGTATTTTACGGTCCTTTATGATGATCTTTGTTGTTCAAAACGTGAAGGTGGTCTTGGCCTTAAGAAATTGAACGATGTAAATAGAGCCATGCTCATGAAGCTTTGGGTTTCAATTCGTGACTCAAACAAAACTTGGGCCGATTTTTTGAGGGTATGAAGTACTTCAAATTAAATGGCAATTTGATTGATTATAAACTGGGTTCTTCGGTTTTTCCGGGAATCAGATTGGTTTACAATTTTGTGCAACGGCATACTCGCTCAATTATTGGTAATGGTGCTAATACTTCCTTATTCTTTGATAATTGGTGTGGTGATTTTTCGATTGCACAGAGGCTTGGCATCACTTCCAAAGGCCCAAATGATTTTACGGCCAAAGTAAGTGATATTATTGTTGATGGTGCTTGGTTTATCCCTCCGAAGACAAGAGATTTGATGTTGCGCTGCCATATTGACCTTGACAATTTACCTATTATTGCTGGTGGTGAAGATTACAAAATTTGGGACCTTGATAGCAAGGGAGTGTTTTCTGTCAAATCGGCGAAGGCTGCAATTAAAGCTCCAGCAGAGATTGTGCCTGCGGCGGTTCTTTTCACGAGACAGGTTGTGCATCCTACCTTGAGTGTGCAATTCTGGAAGGTTTGGAATAAGCAATCTTTGTGCCACGCGACGATAACATCACCAAGAAGACAGGCAGGGAGTTGCCGTCTATGTGCCGCCTATGTAGAGCTAGTTGTGAAGATGTTAGCCATATCACTTGGCATTGCAGAATTGCGAGGCGACTTTGGGCTTGGGCGGCTGGAATTTTTAATCTGCAAGCAAAAGAAGATCTTGTAGCTTCTTATAAAGTTGCAAAGGGGCGCAGCAGGATGGTGAAAGACCTGTGGCTTGTTGCAAATCTTGCAATAGTTACGGAATTATGGAAAATGCGCAACAAGGCTTATTTTGATGATATGCGAGTTCGATGGCTTGGTCTCAAAGGGAGAGTTTATCAGGTTATACGTGATTACTCTATTAGATTAAAGGGTTATATGTTTAACACCATGGAGGATTGGCGCATTTTGGAGTTTTTCAGAGTTAAGCATAGATCTTGCAAGAACTTAACTCCTATTGAAGTCTCTTGGACGCCGCCAAATACTGGGGAGTTAATGATCTGTTGTGATGGTGCATCACGTGGAAACCCAGCCAAGTCTGGTTGTGGTGTTACTTTTCGAGACTCAAACTCGGCAGTGCTAGGTGTTCTTTGTGTTGGACTTGGCTGGCAAACAAACTATTATGCTGAAGTGTGTGCGGTTATATATGGTGCGATGGTTGCCAAAAGATGGAATAATGCAAATCTTTGTGTTAGATCGGACTCTATGAGTTGCATTCTAGCTCTTCGAAGGGTGAGTTACCTTGGCAAATCGATGCGAAGTGGAAAATGGCGAGAAGTTTCTATATGAATATACGCTATGTTCACAGCCTATAGAGAAGTTAATTTTTCTGGCTGACGCCTCGGCTAAACAAGCATGTTTGTTAGCCGAGGATGAGTATGAGTTTTATGAGGGTAGGCCAGGTTTCATTCATGCGTCGTAGAATGGCCTGGTGAGGTTTATTTTCGTTTCGAATAGGTTTTCTTAGCGTGTAGCCTAACGGCTAGGCGCTAATTGACCTCGCCCTGTACAGTTCCGCTTTTTTGCTTTTTTAATATATTGTTGACCGAGTAAAAAAAAAGTATATTTGGACAGAAGGTGGCACGGCGCGCCAATACGTGATGGATTTTTACAACCAAAACATTTTGGGGTACTAGATTTGAGCTCACCACACTCCACGGTACTTAGTTCTTATCGCTTCTGTTTCTCTCTTTTCTCAATCAAAATTCAAACCAGATCTCATTCTCTGTAGAAACCCTAGTTCTCATCCTCTGCAAGAATCCATTGTTTGTTCAAAACCCTAGTTCTCATCCTCTGCAGGAATCCATTCTCTGTTCAAAACCCTAGTTCTCATCCTCTGAAGAAACCCTTCCTTTGTTCAAAACCCTAGTTCTCATCCTCTGCAGGAATCTATTCTCTGTTTGAAAACAAGAAATTTCCGATGGGTACTTTCGATGGTTTACCAAAAGAGATGAGGGTAGAGATTTTGACTCGTGTACCAACACAAACAGTCCTCGACTGCAAATTAGTGTCAAAATCTTGGAGACAGATTGTTCGTCATCCATCCTTCGCTCGGAAACACTTGAAGCAACTCAATGATTCTGATTCTGGTAAGTTGATGGGTTTAATGTTATTTCATAAAACACCAGGGCTTGAAGAATATACAGAGTATGATGATGAGAGTTCTTCTCATGGCACACCACCCTTTAGCAAAGCAAGAAGGTTCAATATAATATCTCCATTTGAACACTATGAAATTCTTGACTCATGTAATGGCTTAATTTGTTTCAATGCACTCCGTAGTGGTTATCCTTTCGCTGCTCGTATGCCCCTTGCGGACCGTCTCGTATATTATGGACCTTCTTTTATCTGCAATCCTGTTACTAGAGAAATTGTGGTACTTCCAGAATTTGAAGGGGAAGACTTGTTAACTGGATTTGGTTACTGTTCTTCAACTAATGAGTATAAGGTTGTTGGAATCCGTAGCTGCAAGAGAGAAGCACATTACGGAGTTGTCCAGGTATACACTCTTGGGAGTGCCAAGGGATGGAGAAATGTTGGAAAGATGGACTATAAGATGACAGGTGATATACGGAAAGCTGTACGGCGCGGTGTATTAGCAAATGGAGCTCTTCACTGGGTGGACGTGGGAGGAACCGTTCTTACCTTTGATTTGGCCAATGAAAAGCTTAGCGTAATTCCATCGCCACCCATGTATGAACCTGGGGAATTCTATCATTTAGTAGTTTTGGGTGATTGTTTATGGGCCATTTATATGCATCAAAAGAAAGGCGTATGGTTACTCAAGCAGACTAACAATAATCGTGGCAGGCCTTGGAAAAAAGAGTTTAGCCTTGGACTTAGGGCACCAATCGCATCTACGAAGAGTGGTTGGTTTTTATGCTGTGGTCAAGTTAGTGGCAGTATCTATCGCAACGATCCAAAAGCTTCGTCTTCCGAGTTGCTTGAGAGTTTTAGTAGGTCGGTTTGTATAATTATTCCTCACAGGAATACCTTAATTTCACTGAAAGAATTAGGAGAAGAGAATACAGAAAGCATGGAATCTGTTGAAAGGGAAAGGTCAAGTCAGGAGATGCAGCCAGCCTTCGTGAGGTACGTATAAACAGATAAAGCTTTATTGGAATTTTAGGCATACTGAAACTAGATACAAAGGGGCCTTTTCTGAATCTAATTTAATATTGTGTCTATATCCTATTATATATGAATTATTTCCATAGGCGCCTTTTATTAATTTATATTACTATGTTGATCGCAAAATCTGTTGATTTACTTCCGTTCCTAGACGCAATCAGAGATGTATATGCAGAAAAGATTGCTGAAAACTGAAAGCTTTTGAGTGGATCTTGTGTTAGGACAGATCCATTTAGTGTTGTCATTTTGAGATTTTTTTTGTGTGATTATAAGTTGCTTGGTTGGTCCCAAAGAAGAAAACCAGTGCTACGGATAGGTTAAGACAGAAAAGTTTGTCTTCCTCGGGCCACAAATTTTATAAAAATAGCGAACACTACTGGGTAGAACCTTGTCATGGTGTGTGAAGTGAGTGATGCCGTGTACAGAGAGAGGGGAACTTTCACTTGGAGTAGTGTGGATAGTCTATGGGAGAGAAGTTCACATCAAGCGAATCTTAAGTCTTAACGCCTAGTTGGTTACACATGCTTGGTTTGGCTATTTCACTGATTTCAGTTGTTGAGTTTTAGTTTTGTATGCCTGCAGGTCAAGCAAAATACCTCAGAGACTCTGCTAACGTTAGGGTGTATGACAAGATTACTCCTTTGATGTGACAGATTCACTCATACATTGTCGAATATCTAATTTGGTTCCGACACCTATATAATTTGCATGCACAGATAAGCTTGATTGAAAGTTTAGGCGTTTTGAGATTAAATAACAAGGGTCCTTTTGATTGCTATGTTAATTGTAACAATCTGTTGATTTACTTTTGGTTAAGAGAATGGTGCAGCTTAATTACCTTAAGAACCTTAATTATTTTGTTCGTAAAAGCAGAGTCTGAAAAACATACGCAGAAAAGTTTGTTGGAAACTGAAAACTTTTCAATGGCTTTATCCTTGGGAAATATCTGTTTAGTGTTTACTCTCAGATTTACTTCTTATATTGCTGTCATTTGGACAATCTTATGTGTGATTGTAAGTTGCTTGGTTGGTTCAAAAAGAAGAAAAATAGTGCTTTGGATAACGAATTTGGTAAAAATATCAAACGCTACTAGCTAGATCCTAGTGTTGGTATGCGAAGTGAGTGATGCGGTGTAGAGAGAGAGGGGAACTTTCACTTGGAGTAGTGTGGATAGTTTAGGAGAGATAACTTCACTTCAAGCTCATCTTAACACGTTTTCGGGTTATACATGCTTGGTTTGGCTGATTTCACCTGTTGAGTCTTATATTTGTATGCCCCCAGGTCAAGCAAATACCTCACACTCTGCCAATATCAGGATCTATGACTGATTACTCATTTGATTTCACAGATTCACCCATGCTCGTAGAATATTTGATTTGGATTTTGAATAACTGGTGTTTGGTAGGAGATGATTATAGTTAACTGACTATGTTTACAAGGAGAAGAATTCTTACACGCAGGAAAAGAGTTTTTTTATTTTAGTACTGGTACCTGGCAGTTTAGTCTGTATGGTTCTTAAATTGGCATCATATGATCAGCAGTTTGGGGGACCTTAAATTTTTCCGTACTATTTTTAATTGCAAAATTCGACTGTTAGGATCATACGGACTATGAATTTTCCGACTTCCTCATCAGGACCATCTTATTTCGTTCTCTTTAACCATGTGCACATGCTTATAATTAGTCTGTCTCCTCTTTGTGGCTATTGCCAATCACATATAATCCATGCCTTTTAATAAGGGTATGATTCTACAAGATTCCTGTGTTGGCACTGTAAACTGCTGTATCCACACATGCTTGCCTCCCAGCGTGACGTATTTGAGTATGTGCATAAAAGCAAAAATGTAATCGAAGATAGAATGTCTAATTTGAACTGTATGCACAAGAAAGCTAGGCCTAACACCTAACTACCCGGACATTTCAGAATGTCTTTGCTTCCTGTTTTAGCATTTTAAGCTGTATCCATTTCAGATGCTCATAGCTACATGCTCGCTTGCCTCCCAGCATGACCTATTTGAGTATGTACATAAAAGCAAGGAGGCTTAGTTGAAGTTACAATGTTTAATTTGAACTGTGTAGACATTTAGCTTGAGATTGAGATACACAAGAAAGCTAGTCCGAACATCTAACTATCGCATGCTTAGTTTGGCTATGTTTTCTTTCAGACCGAGTTACCCCAACACAGTTATATGTGAAATATTCTTACGATTAGCTTCTGAGCATCAACTTGATATGGGACATTGTCTATAACCATACGAATCATGTTATATTGGTGATCTGAGATTTCTTTGTGTGTCTGAGAAATCACAGTTATATTGGTGAGAAAGCCTGCTTTCAACTATTATAGTCTTGTTTGAGAACCTATATGTTTTCTTTTGTATGGCCTACTTGCACGCGGTGTTTCTGCATTCATGTTACTGCACAATTTCAATTTTGTTGAAGCAGTGATTAGCAGTATTCCTGTGTTGACTCTCTGAGCGGTACCCCACATAACCAAGTACTTCGTCTAATATATTTGTTTGAACTCCTAAATATGAGCAACTTGTTATAGATATGGTTTTGGCTTCAGTTTTTTTTCCCCTTTGATGATTTGGTCTAGCTTACTAATAAATAATATAAGTGAAAGTCCCAGTCATCTTAGTACTTTGTTTGTGAGCTTGATAGGTATACCTTTTCTCGTTTGTGAGCTTGATAGGTATACCTTTGTTTGTGAGCTTGATAGGTTTCCATGTTTCTATTTATGATTTTCAGTTATATCTGTAGCTGCTGTGAACTTGAATTATCTGGTAATGCAATACTTTGTTGTCAATTTCTACTATGAATATCATCTGCTTATTCATTTCTCACTTTGCAGGTTGGTGATAAATTAATGAATGCAACGCTGCAAGCTTGAGTGGAATTAACAGAAACCTTGGAGTTGTCAAGTCTGTCGTTGAGGAAAGCAGGCCACTTGTATTTACTTCAACTATAATAGTCTTTAATTTTTTTTTGTCACAAACTTTATTGAACGCTATCTTTCACGATTTCATTATCTCTTCGTGAAACTCTTTTCTGAGTTGTAGCTTATGGACCTTGGATCTCTTTGGAGATGATCTTTTGGTTTCATATACATTTCCCTAAATTTGCCTTGCCGGTTTCCCAACTATAGATTTTCTCAGTTTCCTTTTAACTTCTTGTCTTGATGTTCGACCTGACGTCCATCTCATTTTCTTCTTTTTTTATGTTTTTTTCTTCCTACTCATGACCCTGTACCATAATAGGCTCATAGGCTCGAGCATAAAATTTCATATTCTTTTAACCCTTGAAACTTCTTGTTCAAAGATGGTTATTCATTAGCGAACAAGAACCATGCTGTAAGACTATCAACAAAGAGGTGTCTGCTCGTAACCCTGCACCACATTGTTACGAACCATGCTGTAAGACTATCAACAAAGAGGTGTCGGCTCATAACCCTGCACCAGAAAGAGGTGTCTGCTCATAACCCATAACCCACCATATTTATTTACTCTGGAACCTCTGGAACCAAAAGCGGTTTATGGCACAGTAAAATAAAAATAGACCCAGAATGTACGAAAATGCTAAACGTCCCCCACTGCTTTCCCCCGCCTATGTGCCAAGTATCTGTTGGTTAAACACAATAATAATGGAACCCCTTGCTAATCTCAATCCAGGGATCAAGGGCTAAGAACGATGACACGTAATGGGGGAAGGGAGTGGGAAAGTGTAGCACTTTCGCAGAATGTAGGACCAACTAGAGAATAGACAATGCAACAGGTTCAAAGTACAGCTTAAACCATGGCAACTGAACAATTTCCACATTTAACTTGTAAAAAGTATAGTCCAAACTCAAGAGATATAAGCTCCTTGTTCAGTCCCATATTACACCAGAATGAAATTTTTTGGTACCTACCTGCAGAATACCTTAAAAACCAAATATGCATAGGAACCCAAGGCAATCCAGATTCTCAAACTATTATGTCAACAATAAGAAACCCCGATTCAAATTGTTTTTGGGAAGAATATGCCACCTGTGAGCTCTCGAATTATGCAATTGTAACCCAAAAGGTTAAAAAAGCGAGTACTAATTTTATTTTTATTTTTTGAAAAAAATACGATTGCATTGTGATTTATCAAGTCTTCGACTTTGGGTCATAGCAACTTTTAGTTGTGGGTGAGATCTATTAGAGCAGTGCTCGGTCAAACTCGCAATTGTTGCTATCTCAAGCTTGTTGTCAAGTTTAGTTGCCAAAACTATAAGTCTTGATTTCTAGTATACTTATAGCTAAGTCTCGCAGATTAGGATAGAAAGTGTAGTTGAGCATTACACTTCACAACGTGATTGAAGACGAAGAACTACTAAGGAGGGGCTTGTGGAACTTAATCAACAAAAGGTAGGTGGAGACTTGAACTCATCTATCACTCAAAAGTCTATCTACTCTATCTCCTATTTGAGACAAAAGTCATATAGCTATATAGACTTCAATTATACACATTTGATATTTCGAGCTGAGTTTAACTCGCTTACATATTTCTCGAAATATGTGTTGATAAGCTTTTGCTTTAACCAAGTTCATCTTATATTCTTGACGAAAGTCAAAAGATGATCATGTGAAAATCGCATGGTAATATCTTACATGATTTATGTGAGACAAGTCATTTGATGTAGGCTCGGAATGTTTCGATCGATCATTCGATCACTTGAAAATTTCTTTGAAGCTAATAGTTTGTGTGAGATGACTATTGTCGTCTTCCAAGAATATTCCAATGGTTGGGATGATAGTTTAGAACAATTGGATATAAGCATAGTATGCGTACTTGCATATATATAATCCAAGTCCGGGAACCATGGTATGCATACCCGTGACTGGTTTGTGAAAGTCCGGGAACCTTGTACGCATACTGGTACGCACCTGGCGTGAGGTTCAGGTCCGGGAATTTCTGCTGAGTTTGGAAGGTATGCGTACCAGTTCGTACTGGCAACCCAAACTTAGTCCGTCCACTTAGGTACGCGTACCCGTTTGCACACGTATGTGGATAATGTTCTAAAATCGGGTTGTTCATGAACTAATACATTTATATATTAAGGAATGCAATCTTTCGCAAACCGTGAGTATAATGTTCATGACTTGATTCGAGTGAATCAAAATCGATTTTGTTTCAATTGTGTCTTGTATACTTCTATGAGAATATAAACAATTGAACAACTCTAGAACTAGTTTCATTTGAGTTATTTGAACTAGTTATGGTTCAGATGAATAGGGTTAATAATAAAGTGTTCATATGGGTAACCTCGGTTAACTATTATTGAGCCAACAAAGGTGTACACGTTTAGGTACGGTTACTCATATCTAAATGAAGTCAGTTTTCATTTGTGTGTAACAAGCTAAGTTCGATCTAACGGTTGAAAGATATTAGCTTGAGTCTAATTAGGTTTTCATCTAACGGTGAATATTGAATGCTTTGTTACCAAGGTAACATTGACTGCAAACCATGATTTGAAGACTATATAAAGGAGAACTCTAGCAACTGGGAAACCTAATCCCCACACCTCCTGTGTGATACTAGTTACGACTATAGTCGATTCTCCTTTAACCTTAGGTTTTTCACGAAACCCTGTAGTTGAGAAAGATAAAGGAAAAAGTTCCATTATCATAGTTTTTGTGAACTTTCTTATCCATTTTATTGATTGAGGAAGATTTTTTACGAGACCTTCTTTTTCTTCTCCTAAGAGTTTTCTTTAACTGTTGTACACACAGAGAAAGAGTAGAATTAAAACAATTCTCATCCTTTCGATCAATCAATTTTAGACACAGAGAACCTACATCAGAACAAGCAACGGAATTACAACTTATTCGAAGTTTTTCTCTTCTACTCAGTTCAAGATCACAAATTTTAGCTTTCCAACAAGTGAATTTCTGGAAAGCGTATTAAGATTATTTCCTTCAATGATGGCATGTTTCTTAGAATCGTATTTGGCTGGCAACGATCTGAGAATTTTCATCACAATGTCCTTTTCAGTAATAGCTTACCCAACGCAAAAGATGCATTAACAATTTCAACCATTTTGTGATTAAACTCATCAAATAAATTTTCAAATACCATAACTGAAGGTTTTCCCAATTAGAACATATGTTTTAAAGCCTAGCTTCTTTCTCAGAGGAATTTCCTTCGAATAAAGTTTCCAAGATATCCCGGGCTTCTTTAGACTTAGTGCACGTTGTCACATGGTGCTGACGACCTAGGGTAATGGCATGTATGATAACATTTAACCGTCAGAATTTTGCTTTGCAAAGAAGGATCTCACAGTTCATATCTACCAATATCCTTTAGAACTGTTACGTCGCCTTCTATGAAAACCGGAGGATCATAGCCATTAACAATTGTATTTAAAACTAATTTTTGAAATATGTCTATTTTCGTCATTAACTACATCACCAGCACTTTTAAATACCAGTTTACCAAATAGAATTTACAGTTTCTTAATTGCACAGTGTTTTTTAAATTATAGTTTACCAAATGTCATGTCGATTTATTTCCACAGCACAACAGAGCAACGCACAACACAACACAACAGAAAAGCGTTTTTCCAACATTCACAACAATACCAAACTAGCCTTTAGTTTAGTTAATTTTCATTAACAATGATTAATTGAGGGTATTCTAGCCCTTGCTAATATAGTTAGATAAGGGGTTTTCGTGATTACTATTTTATAACTTATTTTTGTCTTTTTATGAGCCCTCAAAACCCAAAACTTGGAGCCCTTATAATAGGTTTCATTCTAAAGGCTATCTCTAACCTCTTCGTTAAGCGGAAAAGTAACTTCTAAAAGGCTGATACCGCAATTACTGGGGGCTGATACCATTCAGCCGATCCAACGGTCAGGATCGCTTAAGATCTTTTTATCCTATATGAAATGGTATCAGCCCCTAGTAATTTGGTATCAGCCTATATCAATCCTGCTAAATTGTATTCCAAAATTCCAAACAGCTATAACCCGTAAAAAACTAACCAATTGACCAGGTGTCTTAGAACGTATTTTAGGGCGCCTTTGAATAATTCCAGGTGTGCCCCAAGCAAAATAGACACCTCTGTTTTTATCACAAATTGGAAAAATTTGATTACCAAGAAACCTCAGAAATTGCGCGAAAAGGAAACTCATTTAAGGCCTATATTTAGAAACCCATTTCTAAATCGAACTTATACTGATTCATACTACTACCCCTTTCAGGGTAATCTATTTTCTGTCTCGACTACGGTTTCTATTTCTCTTCCCGTCTCTCTTAATAAAGGTTCTGTCTGTGATCATCAATTATCAAGGTTTAGTTCAATTTTTGATTAATCAAAGATGAAGATGAAGAGACCCAGAGAAGAAGATTGTCTTGCTTACATAAAAGATGTTCAGAAAACACCCAAATACAACGAATTCCTTCAAGTAATGAAAGAATTCAAGTCCTTGCCGCCTTACGACACCACCAATTTGGAGTTCGTAGCAACAAGGATCAAACAAATCTTCAGAGGTCATTCAAACCTTATTCTGGGGTTTAACATATTATTCTTGCCAATTGAAGAAGATGGTGCGGACCAGAATCGGGTAAAATTGAAATATAAAAAAAGGGTTCTTCAAGCAGCAGAATCCAAAAAGGCGTTGCCTTTACATGAAGAAGGTGATTATAATCATAAAGACTACAAATTCTTTGAGGAAATCAGCAAGGAGAAGTTTAGAAATCCTGATGAGTACAAGAAATATTTAAAGTGTCTTCATCTTTACAGTATAGAAAGAATTTCAAGAGCTGAATTGCAAAAAATCGTCAGAGATTTGCTGAAATATGGTACCGTCTTTTCGAGTACAGTGAATGAGGGTAAAGTGCATCAAGACCCCCAAAAGGATGAAAGGGAGGCAGATTTTGAGGCTTCAGCATCAAAAAGGAGGAAACTTGAGGAACCAATGATTGACCGTCTCTTAACTTGTGAAATTGATAATCCAAGTTATCAGCTTTCGACGGAGAGAAATTTAGCTAGCGGAAGGACGGAACTTGGAGTTGCAGTATTGAATGATACTTTGGTGTCTGTAGAGAGTACTCCGGCAGGTGATGCATACCATTTCGAGAAAAATGTTTACGAAAAGAACCTGTTTAAATGCGAAGACGACAGCTGCGAACGCGATAGGCAATTTGAGCTGGTAAAGGGGACTGTTGAGCGTGTCGAGGAATTGTTACAGAAGATTGCGGATAACACGATCAACCCAGAAAGTATACGTCTCGAGGATCACTTTAAAGTGCTGCATCTAGGATGCATTAAACGATTGTACGGTGAATCCTGGCTGGGTGTGGTAGATGCATTACGGAAGGATGCAAAATCTGTATTGCCTGGTATTTTAACTCAATTGCAGAAAAAACTGAAGGAGACGACAAGTCGTCTCTCAATAACTTACAAAAAGAAAATGAAGGCAGTTTATTTGAAGAACTTCAGAAAATCTCTGCATTACGGCAACTGCAGTGGCGAGCAGCAGGACACAACGAGTTCGAGTTCTGAAGACGACGCGCCTACTTCTTGTCCAAATCTTTTAGCGGAGCCAACAACTGTATAGGCATGTTAATCTGTTCTAATATCTGTTTATATGGACCTTTTACTGTGAAATTTATAACCAAATTCAGTTTCTTTTAAAACTAATAGCCAAGTATAGATAGCCTATTTCTGAGTTTCAGATCAGTCTTAGTGGAGTGTGGATTTGAAGGCACATCAAATTCATAGCACCCATCTGCAGATCTCCTACTTCATACTGCTGTAGTGTTTCAAAGGCTAATCACTGCTTTCAGTCTCCTCACTTGACCGTGCCGTTTCAACAGATTCCATTCTCCACGTATCTATTTCTCCTAGTGCTTTTAGTGAGATTAAGGTATTCTTGTGAGTAATAACTTGAGAAACCAACCTACCAAAACTCTCAAGCGACTCGGAAAATGAAGATTTTGGATCGTTGCGACAAATGTTACCCCTGAAACGATAACCACAGCATAAAAGCCAACCACTCTTTGTAGATGCAAATGGTATTTGAATCATAAGCCTATACTCTTTATTCCAAGTCATGCCATGACTACCATTACTCTTCTTCAAAAACCACATGCCATCGTTTTCAGAATTATAAACGGCACATAAACAATCACCCAAAATTACTAAATAATAGAAATAACCAGGTTCTGAAATGGGTGGCGATGGAATTACGCTAAGCTGAAGGCAACAATGGCTCCTTTCATGTCCACCCAATGAAGAGCTCCATTTGCTGTTACACCAAGAAGTTCAACAAATATCAAATTACAGTCCATCATCTTTCCAGCATTTCTCCATCCATTGCCGCTGCCAAGAGTGTATACCTGAACAATTCCAAAAAGTGGGTCTCTCTGGGAGATTACAATATACTCATTAGTTATAGGACTGTAACCAAATCCAGTTAACAAGTTTTTCCCTTCAGGTTTTGGAAGTGTCACCCATTCTCTGGTAAAAGGATTGCAGATAAAAGATGGTCCACAATAATCACTACGGAGTGCATTGAAACAAATCAAACCATTACATGAATCAAGAATTTCATAGTCTTTAAATGGAGATATTAAATTGAATCTTCTTGCTTTGCTAAAGGGTGGTATGTCATGAGAATAACTCGCATCGTCACACTCTGTATATTCTAGGAGTCCATGTTTATGAAATAATATGAATCCCAATTTACCAGAATCAGAATCATTGAAATGAGATAAGTGTATTTGAGGGAAGGATGGATGATGAACAATTTGCATTCGAGAATTGATTGTGTTGGCAAACGAGATAAGATCTCTAACCTCATCTCTTCTGGTAAACCAACAAAATTACCCATCAGAAATTTCTTGGTTTTGAACAAAGGAATGACTTTTTCCAGAGATGGTATAGAAAAATCTAGGGTTTGAATATTGACTGGGGAAAAATAAGGGTAAAGATCTAGTACGATGGATTTCTCTCTTATCCCCCGAGGCCTGAGCCCCCGCTTACCCTAAAACAAAGTTTTGGTTGCCGAAGGCATATATTGCTGCCCAGTGGGCGTCCCAACTTTGGTCCGAATTTTGATAGCTTGATTTGTTAGCTTGATTATATCATGTTTTTGATACCGGAACCAGAAGCAAAAGTCATAAGAAAAATGTTTTGTACAGAAAGTTAACTCTTTTGTTTCTAGAAGTTTTTCTGAAATTATGTGCCTAAACTAACTTCTGACTTTTTTGCTTATAGAAGTTGATAATCAACTTCTGAAGTGGTATTTAAACAGGCTAGTAACCTGAAGCAAAAATAGTTACAGAAGTTAGAACCTTGTTTTGAGAATTTTAAAGTGTATCCGAACACCTCTTTAGTGTCTGACTTTATATAGTTGGGTGAATTAGCGTATGTTATTGATTTTCAGCTAACTCTCGGCACAGTTACTTTACGATCCTTAACTCTTCTAGTACAGTTACTTTTCTTATCCTTTACTAGTGCTAAATCCGTCAAGTTTTACTCTCGCGCATAATGAACCTTAGTATCCTAACATTTAACCTTTTCTTGTCTAACGTCTGTACACCTTATAACACTTCACTTTTGTAGTTGTTAAAATGCTAACAACCTCACTCAAGTGGAGATGAACTCACCACCAAGCTCAACATAATTAAAGATATATATACAATAGAAAGAACTTGCACTTTACTGATGAAACTATTGAATATGGTTCCTTCTTAAGTTCGGATTGGGGTCCTTCGATTTGATGCTAAGATTACATATTTATAGGCACGAGTTGGTGCCTCCTCAATGATCTGGTGCTCCTTGAGAGTAGGCATACTTAAGTTGCATACCCTCTAGAGTATTCATAGATTTTGACTTCAGATTTACGCCTACAATATCACTAGCCCTTTGGGCTTGGGAGATTATATGGACTATGATATCCACGACCTTCATTACCAGAAATTAGAAAACAAAAGGAAAAATCAAATTTCATTGAACGTGTCTGAAATAGAAAAAAATAATTAGTTGAGAGGTAAAATAAATAAATAAATAATCATGTGTCAACAAAAAAAAAACGTCGATACATTGTTCCATCTTATGTTTCATCTTCATCGATTTCACTGAAACATTCATCAAATTCACTTAGAGATTGAGCTTTAGAAAACCGCATCAACAACAAATGAATCAATCAATTCTTTTTTGAATCATCGGTTTTCATCTTAGATTTAAGTTTAATCGATTTTTTTATAAAAGGATTGACACTGATTCAAATTTTTGGTTCTTTCGATTTTCCTAGGTTATGTGATGCGTGTCGTAACCACAACAAATTAATTAATATTTTTCCACCTAATTAACAAGTAATATAGTGTAGTCAAGTTCGTTCCCACGAGGAGCAAGAGATTCTTAGTTGTAAAAATTGTCACAGAAAGGGGGGTGTAAAGCAAAAGAAAGTAAACAAAGCAATTAAAAGATAAAGTTGAAATCAATAAGAGAGACAAGATCAAGGAATCCTTCTTCGTTGCAAAACAATGATTCAAGTTATGTTTTTCATCCACATGTTATTAGTCATGATTATCACCAACCGCAGTAAAGTGCCTAGATCGGTGTTAAACCCCTAAATCCCTTATATCACCGGATACGGAAGTTCTTGACTACCTGATTCTATTTACCAAACCACCTAGTAGTAGATCACTCTAGATGTAATTTAAATAAACGCATTAAGATTTATGAACTTTTTAGGTTGATATTAGTAGTTAGACTCTTAGATCAAGGTCTACTTGCTAACGTTGTTTTCACACACAATTGCTCCACGGAATCCCTTCGCAATGTCTCGTGTTTGCTACTTATGTAAGAGTCAAGAAACGATTACTTATCCCCTAACTTTCACTAGCTTTAGATCAAATTAACAAATCAATTTAGCGTGCACTCTAAACAATCTATCAATCAACCATGAATGAATAAACATTCCTATTAGTAAAAACAAACGATAATCATGTGAAAAACTTCAAGATAGAATTGAAACAAAACTCAAATCATATATTAAGAACTAGGAATTCATCCTCAATCAATAAGAAAATTAGCTACTCATGTCTTTGAAATTCACACAAATAATTAAAAGGAGAATTTTAAAAGTTCACACAAATAATTAAAAGAAGAATTTTGAAAAGCAAGCAAAGACACAAGTGTTGTGTGTGTAGAAAGGTGTGTAAAAGATGTATAAAAGTGTGTAGAGAACTTCTCTACTTATAGGCTTCAATGTTCTCCAAATCTTCCAAGGAATAGAATCCTCATTCCATAATAATTCAATTTCCAAATTCAAGTCATTCCCATCTTCCATCTTCTCTTTCCAAATTTGAGCCAAATTTGATGCGTGTCGTAGGTGCAATCAAATTAATTAATATTTCCACTCAATTAAAAATAATATAATGGAAGTCAAGTTCGTTCCCACGAGGAGCAAGAGATTCTAGTTGTAAAAATTGTCACGAAAGGGGGTGTAAAAGCAAAAGAAAATAAACAAAGCAATTAAAAGATAAAGTTGAAAGCAATAAGAGAGACAAGATCAAGGAATCCTTCTTCGTTACTTAAACAATGAATCAAGTTATGTTCTTTTCTACTTGTTATTAGTCACAAATTATCACCAACCGTAGGTAAAGCAAGCCTAGATCATAAACCCCTAAATCCCTTGTATCACCTGGGATACGGAAGTTCTCGACACCGGATTCTATTTACCAAACCACCTAGTAGTAGATCACTCTAGATGTAATTTAAATAAACGCATTAAGATTTATGAACTTATTAGGTTAATATTAGTAGTTAGACTCTTAGATCAAGGTCTACTTGCTAACGTTGTTTTTACACACAATTGCTCCACGGAATCCCTCCGCAAGGTCTCGTGTTTGCTACTTATGTAAAGAGTCAAGAAACGATTACTTATCCCCTAACTTTCACTAGCTTTAGATTAAATCGACAAATCAATTTAGTTGGCCACCCAAACAATCTATCAATCAATCATGAATGTCATTAAGATCATTCCTATTAGTAAAAACAAACGATAATCATGTGAAAAACTTCAAGATAGAATTGAAAACAAAACTCAAATTATATGTTAAGAACTAGGAATTCATCCTCAATCAATAATTAAATTAGCTACTCATGTTAAAGAGTTCACACAAAGAATAAGAAAAGAAAAGTGTTGTGTGTAGAGAGGTGTATAAAAGATGTAGAAAACTTCTCTATTTATAGGCTTCAATATTCTCCAAATCTTCCAAGGAATAGAATCCTTTTCCTTTAGCAATTCAATTTCCAAAACCAAGCCTTTCTCAACTCTTCATCTTCTCTTTCCAAATTTGAGTCCAATTCTCCATCCAATTCCAAGTCCAAGTCTTCACACCCATGAGAGAAGTCCATAGAAAATTCTGGAATTTTTTTGCTCGCCGGAAAACTGGTATTATGGTGGAATCATACTGGAATAAGTCGCCGTCCGCCACTAAAAATTCCGCCGTTATGGGAATATTCGACGGAATATTCGTGGGGTCCTCCGTTAGGACTAACGGTCAAACGTGTCAACCGTCAGGTCAACAGGGTCAAGGGGTGAGTCATCGAGTCGAACCGAGTCGCCAGCTAACCTACCGACCGGTCCTAGCTGTGCTACTTGCCTGTGCCAAATTTGTTCAGATTGTGAAGTTTTACGTGCACATGATGGCTGTATCCTTCCTGTAACCATTCAATTCGCCAACACCTCGTCTCATGCTCTCAATTTCCAATTCTTTCTGGTTCACAAGCCATCTTCCATGAACTGCAGCTTCTTTTGTAACCCACTGCAACATCAACCATCTTCCTACTTTTATACTCATACCACAACCCATTGAACACCATTTCTATCACCCATTCTACCAAGACCACCACAACCAGCCTCATACCAGTAACCACTTTGTCGCTCTCGCTTGCACACCATAACCGCATTTCTCAATGACAAGTAGCACCTTCCAAGCCATGACCATTTGCACTTGTTCATCACCACTGCCAAGCTCCAACCATGCACTATCATGAACTGCAGCTGCATATTGAAACTAAACCACAACAATGCATCACCACCGAAACTCATGTTACCACCATCACCACCAAGTCTGCAGCTTGCAAACACCAAGAAGTAAGCATCACTAGCACCAGCTTGAACCTTCAATTCACAAGGCACACGGGTTCAATACTCCTTCTCCATCTCGGCTTGCACACATAACCAACATTGTCCTAATGAAACCCCAGCCAAGAATCAAACCACCATTCCCTTATGCAACTTCAATAGCACCCATCTGTAACAACTCCATTGCAACCTGTATAACCCACCACCAACATTACTTGTGCAATTTCAGCTTATTCTTGCCTTGCTCGGTCAATTCCTCGTAACTTCAATGCCAACAACACCTGCAGCTTATCAACCTAGCCATCAATAGCAGCTGCAACCTCAACTGCATACACTCACCACCAAATTGCTCATACCCAGCATCTCCATCTAATCCATACAATTCATTGCCAACCATCACTTCCATTCCCAAACCTTTATTGACAGAACCCACTCAATTTAGCTTCATCTCTGCCTCATTCTCAGATTCAGCACAAACCCACACAGAACCATGAATATCACCTGTAACACAATAGCTCCAACTTCAATTCCAGCCCCATTCTTGAATTAACCACCAATTGAACACTAGTAGCAGCACCATAATCCCCATCTGAATTTTATCAATTTCTGCTCAAAACCATCTCTGATTTCTCTCGATTTCTTCTTCTGGTATAATCGAGCTCAATCCCACTATCAAATCCGTCAGTCGCCATTAAACCCTAACCTGAACTCGTCATCTCAATAGCAATTTCAATTTCTCCCATGAATATCTCCAGCGGCTTCATTGCAGAGATTCAACAGTTTCACAGCTTCTTTTCTTTTACTCTCTCGATTTCTCTCAGCAGCAACGTCTCAATCTCGATTCATACAACATCGAACCCTAATTTCTTCTGGGTTTCGATCTGCTTTTCTACAGCGGCTGCTGCTCACTTTCAATTCTCGATCTCCTCTCACCACCATCTCAATCACGACATCAACAACATCTCTGCTTCTCTGAATCATCAGTCACTGACCATCATCGATCTTCTCTCAGTTTTAGCAGTCATGGCTGCTTTTAGTTTGGTGAAATGAGAAGAAGAGAAATATCTTCTCGATCGAACAAGGTTGGGTTAAAAGTAGGGATGGATAAAGATAACCCACTACACGTGCTAGGGGACACCCCAATTGAGTGCCCCATAACACATGTGGTCGCCCCTTAGTACTTCTCCAAAAGTTGGCCCTTAACCTTGACCGGCTCCATATATCAATTGCCTGTAAAATGACCTTTTGCCCTTTTGCTCAAATTGGGTGATTTCTTCTTCTTTCCTCCATGCGACTCCAAAGTAGCTATAAAACTCAAAACAAGCGTAAAATACATAATTTACAAGAAAAATAGCAAAGAAAGCATAAACAATAGATAGTAACTAGGATGTATTCTACACCCTATCAAATTCCCCACACTTAGACTTTGCTAGTCCTCGAGCAAATCAAACTAAAAACTCACAACTTCAAAGCGTTCCAATGTCCCAAGCATCCAAAGAGTTATGAGGACATAGAGTTTCTCGCATGCTAGTAATAAGAAGTTAGAAATACTAAAGAACATATTCTCGTTCTTAAATGTTGAGTGAGAAATAACCACACCATAATGAGAGAATGCGTGTTTGAGAAACGATCAATAAGCATTTCGCCTCGCTCGCCTCACCAAAAAGGATTTTATGATAATTGCACTCAAAAAGACAAACTTTTTTTATGGTTCTCACATGTGTGCAGGTGTAGGAATGAAGAGAGAATTCCTGCAACACGTTGAATGGTGGAACGACAACTTCCAAATATTTTTAAAAACCCACATCTTGTATATTTTGAAAAACCATTTTTTCGACGATCTCTACGAAAGGAAATCAACCACTATTATCGAGGATGAGATTACTTACTTACCTTCACATCCGATTGCCAATTATGATAACACCACTCTCACGGCATCCAATAGAAACGTCTTCCGCTCCTCGTCTTAATCTCCTTGGTCTTCGTCTTCGGTTTCAACTAATGATGATAAACCCTCGAATTTCATAAATCCTTGACAATTTTTAACTCTTGTACCTTAAAAATCCTTGTCGCTTGAAACTTCCTTATAGTTTTTCCTTCCCCACGGCTCATAACAAAACAAATATTTCTCTTTTTTTTTTTTTTTTTTTTTTTTTTAAGAACTAGAGAAATTAAATACAAAATAAATCATGGCCGTGGGAGAAGTATTTTACCGCTTGATTCTTCACAACTTGTATCGCCTCAAAATCATAAACTTTAACAATTCTCACCTTTTACTTTTCTTT
Organism: Papaver armeniacum; assembly: GCA_023531295.1. NCBI lineage: Eukaryota > Viridiplantae > Streptophyta > Magnoliopsida > Ranunculales > Papaveraceae > Papaver > Papaver armeniacum. The sequence goes on from JAJJWW010014895.1 coordinate 227,785, forward strand.
GCTCTTGTGAATAAGTCTTCATACTTGGATATAGAATTACCTCATTGTATTGTAAGTCCTCAACATATATGTAAAATCCGCTCATTTGTATGTTGCTTTACTTGAGTTTGAAATTTGCTCTTTTTCTCGTTCCGTTGAACTTTTCCAACTTTCCTTGTAAATTTTGATGTCGCTCCTTGTTGATGATGAGAGTGTTTCTATGGATCCGTTGTTGTCGAGAGAGAGAATGGTGCTAACTGCAAAACGAACTACAAGAAGGAAGCTTTCATCCATGGATGTCACCCTCATGATTGACAATATTAGCACTCAAGAGATCAAAGAGTAGTGCTTCTATTGGTGGGAGGTTGGGTAGCTCACCATTCTACCCGGAATTAACGTACGGTGACACACACTCAAAAGAAGCTCTTTAGTAGATGGAAAATTTCTGGTCGGTGCCTCACATGATATGAATACGGGTTGTCTCCACTAATGATTGATCAGCAACTCTAATAACGCATTTCTCCCTGCACCAAATTCGCATCACCGGCATGATTAAATCCATTATTTAACACTCAAACAAGCAAGAAATCCGAATGTAGTTCTCTAACATTTCCAAGTTCAATTATGTCGGTCAAAATCTCTATGTAAACATACCTAGAAGTATGCTAGTGACTCTAAAATCTTTAAAAGTTGGAGTTTTATGTAAAACTTTTTTTTTTTTTTTTTTCAAAATTTTTAAATTTTTTTGTAAATTTTTTTTTGTTTTTAAAAACATGCTTAACCACTCCCCCACACTTAAACCTTACATTGTCCTCAATGTAATTGAATCCTCCTAGTAAAGTCAAGGTGGGAAATTTTAACATGATAAGAAACAAGAAAAATAAAAAGCAAAAGGATAAGAAATACAAAACCTATGGGTTGCCTCCCATTAAGCGCTTGTTTTAAAGTCGACGACCCGACTTAGCTCTTGCAAGATTCATTCCCCATATACTAACAATCAAAATTTGAGGATCCACCCATAATACCTGTTTGAAAACAATAACTCCATACAAATATTAGCACAAGAAAACAATAGTGAAATTATCGCTCGATAGAAATTTCCCCCACACTTATTCTCGTCCACACTCGGAAGTGTATAAAGAATATAGAATTTGGGAACTTCCATGGTTTCCTCTTGGCAAACCTGCATAGTGTTAGCATCAAGTGTTTCCAATGGTGGATATTTAGAAACAAAATCATCCAAAAATACTTTCGAAGCACATACATTCAAACCAATAAGAGGTAAAGGAGAAGAATCAATATGCAAAGGGTTAGACAAACAAATTTGATGCGTGTCGTAGGTGCAATCAAATTAATTAATATTTCCACTCAATTAAAAATAATATAATGGAAGTCAAGTTCGTTCCCACGAGGAGCAAGAGATTCTAGTTGTAAAAATTGTCACGAAAGGGGGGTGTAAAAGCAAAAGAAAATAAACAAAGCAATTAAAAGATAAAGTTGAAAGCAATAAGAGAGACAAGATCAAGGAATCCTTCTTCGTTACTTAAACAATGAATCAAGTTATGTTCTTTTCTACTTGTTATTAGTCACAAATTATCACCAACCGTAGGTAAAGCAGCTAGATCAGTGCTAAACCCCTAAATCCCTTGTATCACCGGATACGGAAGTTCTCGACTACCGGATTCTATTTACCAAACCACCTAGTAGTAGATCACTCTAGATGTAATTTAAATAAACGCATTAAGATTTATGAACTTATTAGGTTAATATTAGTAGTTAGACTCTTAGATCAAGGTCTACTTGCTAACGTTGTTTTTACACACAATTGCTCCACGGAATCCCTCCGCAAGGTCTCGTGTTTGCTACTTATGTAAAGAGTCAAGAAACGATTACTTATCCCCTAACTTTCACTAGATTTAGATTAAATCGACAAATCAATTTAGTTGGCCACCCAAACAATCTATCAATCAGTCATGAATGTCATTAAGATCATTCCTATTAGTAAAAACAAACGATAATCATGTGAAAAACTTCAAGATAGAATTGAAAATAAAACTCAAATTATATGTTAAGAACTAGGAATTCATCCTCAATCAATAATTAAATTAGCTACTCATGTTAAAGAGTTCACACAAAGAATAAGAAAAGAAAAGTGTTGTGTGTAGAGAGGTGTGTATAAAAGATGTAGAAAACTTCTCTATTTATAGGCTTCAATATTCTCCAAATCTTCCAAGGAATAGAATCCTTTTCCTTTAGCAATTCAATTTCCAAAACCAAGCCTTTCTCAACTCTTCATCTTCTCTTTCCAAATTTGAGTCCAATTCTCCATCTAATTCCAAGTCCAAGTCTTCACACCCATGAGAGAAGTCCATAGAAAATTCTGGATTTTTTTTTGCTCGCCGGAAAACTGGTATTATGGCCGGAATCATACCGGAATAAGTCGCCGCCGGCCACCTGAAAATTCTGTCAGTTATGGGAATATTCGACGGAATATTCCGTCAGTCCTCCGTTAGGACTAAAGGTCAAACGTGTCAACCGTCAGTCAACCGGGTCAAGGGGAGAGTCACTGAGTCAGAACCGAGTCAGCTAGCTAACTCTACTGATCGGGTCCTAGCTGCTACTTGCCCAGGCCAAATTTGTTGCGGTTGTGTGGTTTTCAGGCATGCCTGGATGGTCAGTATCCTTCCCCGTAACCATTCAATTACGCCAACACCAGTCTCATGCTCTCAATTTCCAATTCTTCTCTGGTTCACAAGCCATCTTCCATGAACTGCAGCTTCTTTTGTAACCCACTGCAACATCAACCATCTTCCTACTTTTATACTCATACCACAACCCATTGAACACCATTTCTATCACCCATTCTACCAAGACCACCACAACCAGCCTCATACCAGTAACCACTTTGTTGCTCCTCAGTTGCACACCATAACTGCATTTCTCAATGGCAGTAGCACCTTCCAAGCCATGACCATTTGCACTTGTTCATCACCACTGCCAAGCTCCAACCATGCACTATCATGAACTGCAGCTGCATATTGAAACTAAACCACAACAATGCATCACCACCTGAAACTCATGTTACCACCATCACCACCAAGCTGCAGTTGCAAACACCAGTAGTGCATCACTAGCACCAGTTGAACCTTCAATTCACAAGGCACACAGGTTCAATACTCCTTCTCCATCTCGACTTGCACACATAACCAACACTTTGTCCTAATGAAACCCCAGCCAAGAATCAAACCACCATTCCCTTATGCAACTTCAATAGCACCCATCTGTAACAACTCCATTGAAACCTGTATAACCCACCACCAACATTACTTGTGCAATTCCAGCTTATTCTTGCCTTGCTCAGTCCAATTCCCTGTAACTTCAATGCCAACAACACCTGCAGTTATCAACCTAGACATCAATCGCGGTACCCAACCTCAATCGCATACACTCACCACCAAATTGCTCATACCAAGATCTCCATCTAATCCATACAATTCATTGCCAACCATCACTTCCATTCCCAAACCTTCACAGTGTAACCCACTCAATTTAGCTTCATCTCTCGCCTCATTCTCAGATTCAAAGACAAACCCACACGTAACCATGAATATCACTTGTAACACAATAGCTCCAACTTCAATTCCAGCCCCATTCTTGAATTAACCACCAATTGAACACTAGCAGCAGCACCATAATCCCCATCTGAGTTTCATCAATTTCTGCTCAAAACCATCTCTGATTTCTCTCGATTTCTTCTTCTGGTATAATCGAGCTCAATCCCACTATCAAATCCGTCAGTCGCCATTAAACCCTAACCTGAACTCGTCATCTAAATAGCAATTTCAATTTCTCCAATGAATATCTCCAGCGGCTTCATTGCAGAGATTCAACAGTTTCACAGCTTCTTTTCTTTTACTCTCTCGATTTCTCTCAGCAGCAACGTCTCAATCTCGATTCATACAACATCGAACCCTAATTTCTTCCGGGTTTCGACCGCTTTTTCTACGATGGCTGCTGCCACTTTCAATTCTCGATCTCCTCTCACCACCATCTCAATCACGACATCAACAACATCTCTCGCTTCTTCGAATCATCAGTCACCGACCATCATCGATCTTCTCTCGGTTTTACTTGAGTCATGGCTGCTTTTAGTTTCAGGTGAAAATGAGAAGAAAAGAAATATCTTCTCGACTGAACTGGGTTGGGTTAAAAGTAGGGGATGGATAAAGATAACCCACTACACAGGCTAGGGGACACCCCAATTGAGTGCCCCATAACACATGTGGTCGCCCCTTAGTACTTCTCCAAAAGTTGGCCCTTAACCTTGACCGGGCTCCATATATCAATTGCCTGAAAAATGACCTTTTTGCCCTTTTTGCTCAAATTGGGTGATTTCTTCTTCTTTTCCTCCGTGCGACTCCAAAGTAGCTATAAAACTCAAAACAAGCGTAAAATACATAATTTACAAGAAAAATAGCAAAGAAAGCATAAACAATAGATAGTAAATAGGATGTATTCTACACCCTATCAAAATTCTCTATCCAATTCCAAGTCCAAGTCTTCACACCCATGAGAAGAATCCACACAAAAATCTGTAATTTTGGTCGCCGGAAAGCTGGTATTATGGCCGGAATTTTGCCGGAATTCGACCGGAAAAGTCACCGCCGGTCGTCTGAGATTCTGTTCAGCCAAAAGAATATTCCGTTCAGGTGCCGTCAGAGTTAACGGTCAAGCTGACCGTCTTCGTTAGTCAACTGGGTCAAGGGGGTAAAGTCAGCCACCGAGTCAGCTTGAGTTAGTGTCTTGATCGGCTGACTGGTCTGAGTTGCCGAGTTATCTGAATCGCTGAGTCGACTCATCAGAGGAGAGATTCAGACAGAGTCTCCTCTGTTTCAAGGCATTTCCAGGCCGTTTTTCAGGCTTATTTTTGGTCTTCTCCTGTGACAATCCTAACATACATCTATTGCAGCTTCATTACAAAGCATTCCCGTGATGAGCTTCATTCTTCCATGTAAAGAAGAACAAACAATCATAAGTGCCGACGTCGCACCCTTTTTGACTCAGTGTATCATGCCACACGCCTTGCACAACCATTCAATTATCCCGTAACTCAACGGCAGTCCATCACCACGAACCCATATCCATATGCAGCGGCAGGTTTGCCTTCAACCTAGCCTTGCGCCACCACTGCAACCAACATCACAACTCTCTCATCTGTATATCCTCTCTAGACCACCTGCACTTTAGATAACCACAGTGAACTCCACCATTCAAGCTCCATTCTTCCCTGTTCACAGCTCAGCTCATACAACATCATACACCATTCCATCCTCTTTATTTGCAGACCAAAACAACTCCAGAATGAGCTTAATTCAGCAGACCATCAACAGCACCAAAACCCCATCTCTGGTTCATCGACAGACTAACACAAAATCCATCTTTTCTCAACTTCACACTGCTCAATTACAGACCCATTCTGCAGCTTATTCACCTGCTACCACCACCCTTAACTGCAGCACTAACTCATCCTTTCAACTCTGTGGAGGATGAACAAATTCAATTCAGTCTGAAGGAGTTCAATCTTTCTCAATTTCTCGATCATAACCTTACCAATTACGGCGAAACCCATTCTCGTTGCCTCCATCTAACCCAAATAGCAGCTTCATTATCTCCTCAGCATCACAGCGAATAAACTCGAACTAGGTTTACCCATCTTCAATACCCCAATCTATCAAATCCATTACTGTATCCATCATCATCATCTGCTCCTCAATCTTGTACACTCCAATCTCTCGAACCAACCAACAGCACCACTGCTGTCAATTCCACAAACCCATTTTCGATTCATCTGAGCCACAAACCCATCTCCGATTCATCTTCTCTGAGCTTTTGAGCATCATCTTCTCGCCCTGGTATTAACAGCAATAGATTCATCCATCACTAACCCTCCTCTTCCGTTCTTCGAAATCATCACAGATCCCCTTTTTCACAGTAAAACCCTAATTCTAATTTCAATATCTTCTTCTCTTTTCATAAATCGAATCAGTGTTGAATCAGCTAAAACCCCTCTTCAATTTCATCTCTAGTTTCTCGATTTGACGGAAAAATTATCTCGAGCTTCCATTAATGGATTCAGCCAATATCTCGGTCTGTTTCTATTTCAGAGGAATGATAATGATTGAGAAGTAAAATATAAACCCTTCTCTGAATTCTAGGGTTATAGGTTGTGACGGTTATTGGCAGTCGGTGGATCCTGATAAGGGATAACCAAATTGGTAGCCCCTTAACCACAACTTACTGTCTTTAGTGCTCTTCCAAAAGAGTTGCCCCTTAACCATGACTTGGCTCCAAATAGTGATCGCCCATGAAATGACAATTTTGCCCTTTTGCTCAAATTGGGTGATTTCTTCTTCTTTTCCTCCGTGTGACTCCAAAGTAGCTACAAAACTTAAAATAGGCGTAAAATACATAATTTACAAGAAAAATAGCAAAGAAAGCATAAACAATAGATAATAAATAGGATGTATTCTACACCCTATCAGATTCCCCCACACTTAGACTTTGCTAGTCCTCGAGCAAATCAAACTAAACCTTATAACTTCAAAGCGTTTCAGCGTCCCAAGCATCCAAAGAGTTAAGAGGACATAGAGTTTCTGCATGCTAGTAATAAGAAGTTAGAAATACTAAAGAACATATTCTCATTCTTAAATGTTGAGTGAGAAATAACCACACCATAATGAGAGAACGCGTGTTTGAGAAACGATCAATAAGCATTTCGCCTCGACTTCTGCCTCACCAAAAAGGTTTTTATGATAATTGCACTCAAAAAGACGGCTTTTATGGGTCTCACATGTGTGCAGGTAGGAATGAAGAGAGAAATCCTGCAACACGTTGAATGGTGGGAAGGACAACTTCCGAAATATTTTTAAAAACCCACATCTTTTAACATTTTGAAAAAACCATTTTTCTGACGATCTCTAAGAAAGGAAATCAACCACTATTATCGAGGATGAGATTACTTACTCACCTTCACATCCGATCGCCAATTATGATAACACCACTCTCACGGCATCCAATAGAAACGTCTTCCGCTCCTCGTCTTTATCTTCTTGGTCTTCGGCTTCAGCTTCAACTATTGATGATAAACTCTCGAATTTCATAAATCTTTGACAATTTGTAACCTTTACCTTAAATCCTTGTCGCTTGAAACTTCCTTATAGATTTTCCTTCCCCACGGCTTATTAAATAAAAATAAAAAACAAAACAAATATTTCTCTTTTTTTTTTTTTTTTTTTTTTTTTTTTTTTTTTAAGAAAACAAGAGAAATTAAATACAAAATAAACCATGGCCGTGGGAGAAATATTTTACCGCTTGATTCTTCACAACTTATATCGTCTCGAAATCATAAACATCAACAATTCTCACCTTTTAATTTTCTTTGCTCTCGTAAATAAGTCTTCATATTTGAATATAAAATTACCTCATTGTATTGTAAGTCCTCAACATATATGTAAAAATATGCTCTTTGTATGTTGCTTTACCCTGAATATGAAATTTGCTCTTTTGCTCGTTACGTTGCTTGTAAACCTTGAACGTGTTCAACTTTCCTTGTAGATTTTGATGTTGCTCCTTGTTGATGATGATGGTGTTTCTATGGATCCGTTGTTGTCGCGAGAGAGAATGGTGCTAACTGCAAATCGAACTACAAGAAGGAGGCTTTCATCTATAGACGTCACCCTTATGATTGACAAAATTAGCACTCAAGAGATCAAAGAGTAGTGCTTCTATTGGTGGGAGGTTGGGTAGCTCACCATTCTACCCGGAATTAACGTACGGTGACACACACTCAAAATAAAGCTCTTTCGTAGATGGAAAAATTTCTGGTCGGTGCCTCACATGATATAAATATGGGTAGTCTCCACTAATGATTGATCAGCAACTCTAATAATGCATTTCTCCCTGCACCAAATTTGCATCACCGTCATGATTAAATCCATTATTTAACACTCTAACAAGCAAGAAATCCGAATGTAGTTCTCTAACACTTCCAAGTTCAATTATGTCGGTCAGAATCTCTATGTAAACATACCTAGAAGTATGCTAGTGACTCTAAAATCTCTAAAAGTTGGAGGTTTTATGTAAAACTTTTTTTTTTTTTTTTTTTTTAAATACATGCTTAACCACTCCCCCACACTTAAACCTTACATTGTCCTCAATGTAATTGAATCGTCCTAGTAAAGTTAAGGTGGGAAATTTTAACATGATATGGAATAAGAAAAAAAAAAAAGGATAAGAAATACAAAACCTATGGGCTGCCTCCCATTAAGCGCTTGTTTTAAAGTCGACGGCCCAACTTAGCTCTTTCAAGATTCATTAGCCCGCATCAATCTCTTTCACGGGAAAACATGACTTCACATCACTAGGGCATCTCATTGTTCCAAAGATATTGAAGTGGATGAGTGTACCATCAAACTCCATAGTCAAGGTGCCATTTTGGACATCAATCTTTGTTCTGGCGGTGCTTAAGAATGGTCTACCCAATAGCAAAGGTGTAGACTTGGAAGAATTCTCATCATTCATGTCTAAGACATAGAAATCGTCCGGAAATACAAGCTCATTAACCTGCACCAAAACATTCTCAACAATACCTTTCGGGTAAACATTAGATCGGTTAGCAAGTTCAAGAACTACCCCGGTCTTTTTAAGAGGACCAAGATTCAAAGAATCATAAATCGAGGAAGGAATAACATTAACCGATGCTCCCAAATCTAGCAAAGCTCGAGTAAACCTTGTTTTACCAATTGTGCAAGGTATAGTGAAACTACAGGGGTCCTTTAATTTTGGTGGGAGTTTCTTGAGAATGAACGCCGAAGCATTCTCCACCACACTCATGACTTCATTCCATTTTAACCTTTTCTTCTTCATGCACAACTCCTTTAAGAATTTTGCACAACGAGGAATTTGACGAATAGCTTCAATGAGTGGAATATTGACTTGTACTTTCTTAAGGATGTCCCACATATCCTTGTATTCCAAGTCTTTCTTTGATTTAGCAAATCGGCTAGGAAACGGGGGTGGAGTTGTGAAAGTAGGAATCGTCTCCTTGGATTGGTTGGTTGGGGATGTATTCTCCTTTGGTGCGGTTTCAATTTCCTCTTTCTCATCATACACCTTATCTTGTTGATTTGGTTGCTCCACTTGATTCCCACTCCTCAAAGTAATCGCATTAACGCTCTCTCTTTGATTAACAAATGGTTGTGAAGGAAGCTTTGTGGACGCTTGAGCTTTCAATAGGTTCACATCGGTCGCTAATTGCCCCACTTGAATTTGTAAATCCTTGATTGCCGAATCGGTCTTTTGTTGTTGTTGTTGAACCAAAGTGGTAATACCTTGCATACCTTGCATCAATGCATTGAGCTTGTCATCAATTGAAGAATCACGTTCCTTGACTTGTTGTGGTTGAAATTGTTGTTGAGGCTGGAAACGTGATTGTTGGAAACCACCTTGTTGCTCATACGGATTGGGAACCGCCGCTTGCTTATTTGCATAACTAAATTTGGGATGATCCTTCCAACCGGGATTGTAAGTATTCGAGTATGGATCGTACCTTGGCCTTTGATTTGGATATAAAGCATTTACTTGTTCGGTCTCATCATCCGGAATAATAACCGCGGCCATCCTTTGAATCATTTTCTCCATGTTACCCATCATTTGATCAAGGTTTGATGATGAATCACTAACTTCATGCACTCGCCTAACCATTGGTTCATTTCTTGTGTAGAATTGTTGCGAGTTTGCAGCCATACTTTCAATCAACTCGGTAGCTTGGGTCACCGTCTTGTTCACTAGTGCACCACCACACGCGGCGTCAAGAAGAGACCTATCACTTGGGTGGAGAGATTCGTAGAAGTATTGGAGTATCATAACGTCACTAAATTGATGGTGTGGACAGCTTGCCACCAACCTCTTGTATCGCTCCCAACATTCATACAATGACTCTCCCACATGTTGCTTCAACCCACAAATCTCCTTGCGAATTTGAGTAGCTTTTGACGCGGGAAAATATCTCTCGAGGAAAAGTTTCTTCATCCCATTCCATGTTGTGATACTTAGGAAGGCAAATAATATAACCATTCCTTAGCATTGCCCGCCAAAGAAAACGGAAAGCTTTCAACATTGCTCCATCCGCATTAGTCTCCTGGTGGAAGCATAGCCATAACTATGGTATAGAAGTCCATAAGATGTTTGTTTTGGTCTTCATTCACCATGCCATGAAACTTTGGTAACTCTCTAATCAACCCCGGCTTGATCTCGAAGGTTGAGTTAGTTTGGATACACCATTGTTGTGTATCAAGCTTGTGAGAATCTAGGTCCTTGAGTGTACGTTCAGCCATTGCTTCTTCCTCTTTATCCGAATCTGCGAATTCACTTGATGAAGAAGGAGGAAGTGGAGTCTTAACCGCTCGAATGAAATCCTTTAGTTGAGTCTGGGATCAAGACGTATTGGACTCGGTCTGCCCTTTTTAAGCATTCACCAAAGGTATAACACTCAAACAAGATTCTCGAAAACTAAGTTAGATACAATATAGAATCTAACAAAGCAAGAATATAGCAAAAAGAAAAATAAAAACAACTAAAATCGTCCATTGCTCCCTAAGTAATGGCGCCTAAAATTTGATGCGTGTCGTAACCACAACAAATTAATTAATATTTTTCCACCTAATTAACAAGTAATATAGTGTAGTCAAGTTCGTTCCCACGAGGAGCAAGAGATTCTTAGTTGTAAAAATTGTCACCGAAAGGGGGGTGTAAAGCAAAAGAAAGTAAACAAAGCAATTAAAATATAAAGTTGAAATCAATAAGAGAGACAAGATCAAGGAATCCTTCTTCGTTGCAAAACAATGATTCAAGTTATGTTTTTCATCCACATGTTATTAGTCACGATTATCACCAACCGTAGGTAAAGTAGCTAGATCAAGTGTTAAACCCCTAAATCCCTTATATCACTGGGATACGGAAGTTTCGACTACCGGATTCTATTTACCAAACCACCTAGTAGTAGATCACTCTAGATGTAATTTAAATAAACGCATTAAGATTTATGAACTTATTAGGTTGATATTAGTAGTTAGACTCTTAGATCAAGGTCTACTTGCTAACGTTGTTTTCACACACAATTGCTCCACGGAATCCCTCCGCAGGTCTCGTGTTTGCTACTTATGTAAGAGTCAAGAAACGATTACTTATCCCTTAACTTTCACTAGCTTTAGATCAAATTAACAAATCAATTTAGCGTGCACTCTAAACAATCTATCAATCATGAATGAATGAATAAACATTCCTATTAGTAAAAACAAACGATAATCATGTGAAAAACTTCAAGATAGAATTGAAACAAAACTCAAATCATATATTAAGAACTAGGAATTCATCCTCAATCAATAAGAAAATTAGCTACTCATGTCTTTGAAATTCACACAAATAATTAAAAGGAGAATTTTAAAAGTTCACACAAATAATTAAAAGAAGAATTTTGAAAAGCAAGCAAAGACACAAGTGTTGTGTGTGTAGAAAGGTGTGTAAAAGATGTATAAAAGTGTGTAGAGAACTTCTCTACTTATAGGCTTCAATGTTCTCCAAATCTTCCAAGGAATATAATCCTCATTCCATAATAATTCAATTTCCAAATTCAAGTCTTTCTCATCTTCCATTTTCTCTTTCCAAATTTGAGCCAAACTCTCCATCCAATTCCAAGTCCAAGTCTTCACACCCATGAGAATAATCCACACAAAAATCTGTAATTTGGTCGCCGGAAAGTGGTATTATGGTCGGAATCCCACTTAAAAGTCACCGCCGTAGCCCTGAGATTGTTTCACCCAAAAGAATATTCCGCAGTGCCGTCGTAGTTAACGGTCAAGATGACGGTCTTCGTTAGTGTAGCGCCCCTAAGCTAGGTGACTAATCCAAGATATTAACTAAATAAAGAGGCACTACGAATCTAAATCATTCACTTAAACATTCAATTAAGAAATCTTCTACAAAACTTAACCCAAAAACTAGCCCCCGCTCCAAGTATATATATACAAAAACTCCTCTCAAATGATACATATTCAATAGTCATTTGGTTTGCGAATACAATGTACAACGTAATAAACATAACAAAAGACTCAACGCCTCAGATCTTCCGCTGCGCAACTCGATCTATCTCGAAATCGAAAGTGGGAAAGGGTGAGCACATCATCCCTAAAAGGGGTGCCCCGTAGGAATAACAACTAGCTTTCAATTAAACATTAATATGATTCGAAGACAATGCAGGTTTTATCGAAAAACGATAATACACGGAAAGACAGTAAAACACAAAGTAGAAACTTCTTCATAGACATTCATAAATAACAGTAAACATCCATGTATGAGATGTGTGTTGCCGCACATAAGGGAAGAATAATATTGATGCCAATTCCACACCGAATAGGTAATACTGCGGTGTATCGCCCTAGCCATAGAATACTGATATATATATATAAAGGAAGAATAATATTGCGGTGTATCGCCCTAGCCATAGAATACTGATATTGTGTCGGCACACATCTCATACCACACAAAGCACACAAAGATATGCATGAATTTCACAGCATCAAGATTGATTTGTAAAACAATAATGAATACAAGAGAGTTCGTTATCGATTCCCACCTCTTTTGATGACAGGCCACGCCTACCTTGAGATCCATGGTCCACTGGTTCATCCTTTGAATCGATCGTTGTTAATATAGACTAACTGTTAATCACACAAGAAGTCTAAGAATCTAGCCGAAAGGTTCACACAAGAATCATACAAGTCTTTCTAATAATTCTAGGCCCATTTAAGGTTCTACATCTTTTATTTATCTATCTTTAGTATAGCTAAGGTTTACTAATTCAATTAGATTGGTCCTACAGTTTATAGCTAAGTCTTATGAATACCTACACCTCATAGAAGAAATCAAAGGCTAATTTAAACTATAAGAGTCCAACACATCAAATTAAGAATACATGACACTGAGCCCAAGTCCAACGGTCGAACTAACGGTCAAAGGTCAACTAACAGTCAACGTCCAAGGTCGGGTCAAGGTCCAGGGTCAAATAGTCAAAGAAGACAACTCAGTCAAGGTTCACCGAGTCAAACCGATTCAAGATGGTTAACTCAAGCTCGGTCAGATTAATCGAGTCGGACACACGGGATATCCGACTAGGATGACTAACAACCTAATTTATTGTAGACAAACCTCAACTCTATATCTTACATTCTCATGTTCTGTTTAACATTTCAGTTTTCAAATCAAATACAAACAAATTTGAATTTCAATTACAAACAATAACTTTGCCTACTGCACTGCAGCTTTAACCTTTCACTAGAGAGGTTCAATTCAACACATTTGTCTAAACTAATCCACAACACCTGAAATCAAGATAGACACAGATAACAACACAATCTCATTCTCGCAATTCCATTTAAGCCTCGGCTCAAGTAACTCGGACAATGAACTCAACATAATTATTTACCAGTACCACCATACTCCATTTGAGAGTCACATTCAAACTCCATTTCAAAGATCAGATTTCTCAATTCATCTACATCCTCTTCCCGATATTCACAAACTACATCTCCATTCTCTATTTCATTGTCACTACCTTCTCGACTTACACAACAACACCATCCCTTAATCAGTTCACTATGACCCAACACAGCCTCCCTCAATTCAACCTCAAGTCAATATCACCACCAAGAACTCAACCACGGTCCACATCCTTCAACTGCTGATTATATCCAAATCTTTAGGACCTTCAACCAAGCAACACCAAAACAATTCAAGTCCTTTCTTTTGTTCACAAGATCACACAAGTAGACAACCATTACGGAACCACCATCCCTTAAAACCTGAAACTTCAAACATACCTTAGACACAACCATATTCTATACCAACTTCAATATCAACTTGGACAACCAATATCATCTCATCATAATCACAGTTCCATTCTATAAGTATCTCAATCTCAATTTCATTACATCTTCAATAAAAACTCATAACTCAAAACTCATTAATGAAAGTAGATAACACTACAAAGTTAGCTGAGAAGAACAATTACCTTTAAATGATTCTATTGAGCAATCCATCACAATCTCCTCCCTTATCTATCAGTTCACCACAGCCAACTTCTAACAATCCTTCATTAAAACAGAATCAAACCCTTATTTCCCCTTTGCTTCGTCATCTGAGTTGAGTCATTACTCGAGTTAACACCACCACCATAACTCATCACAGTCTCAACTAGTTCACCAACCTTTTCTGGATTGCATCATCTCAAGAACAAATCCTAATTCTCAAATTAGTTTCAAAATAAGACTTCTCCAATTTGAACCCAAAACAACAATCTAATTCTTCATATCAACAAACCCATCTCAAATCCAGTTTACTTATTCGATTTACAGTTCAATCAAACCTTAATTCCTTAATTAACTTCTTAATCTCAAATATAAGACAAAACCATAATTCCAATTATGGTTGCATGAGCTTCTACTTCACCTGAAATCAAAATCTCAATCCAGGTATTCAATTAATGCAAACCCATCCTTCAATTCTCCTCTTACTCGGTACTAACCAAATTCCCAATTGATTCCAAAACCCTAACTTCTGATTCTCTTTGATTTATCACTTCCGAGTTAGAATTAATCCTCGAACCACAACCATCGCCTTCAACTACTCATGATCCCGTCGTTCTTCATCGCAAATCAGTTCAACAACGTCAATCTCCATCACTGAATTAAACAGCAGAGAAAAGAAGGAACAGAGGAAAAGAAGAAGAAAGATAAAGAAAGAGAAGAAATGAGCTTATCTGCTCGATCTAGATTGATAAGACCAAAGAAAATTATTAAGGCGCCCATAAACTGGATAAGAGCTGCCAAGGCGGTCAAGATGCAAAATAACAATTTTTCCCTTCTAACTAAACTGATAAAATCTTCTTCGTCCAACATCTGAATGACACGTTCGATTAGTTCATTCCGCGTAACTTTTCGAGTTCTATCCAACGGTACTAGTTTCGTATCTAGATCGTTGTTAGATTAATTTCTATTAATTAACGTTCGTATTAAACTAATCGAGTTATTAATGGCTAAATTGATACTTGACCGGTCTAATAGCGTTGACGAGCTTGAGGCTCGTTACATTCTCCCCACCTTATATCATTTTCGTCCTCGAAAATGGAACCATCCTTCTGGTCTTCAAATACTCCCCACCTTATAGAACAATCTCATCTCTTGTCTAATCGCACAACAACATAAAACAAAGTACAAACCTATATGGCTCTACAACTAAAAATCTAAAATTTGTAGCTCTAGGTTCAATTATGCTGATTTAAGTTCTATCCAAGAGGGAAGTCTAAGTTTCTTTGAGAAGATATTCAATAATAAAGTTTCTAATTAAAATTTGGGATCTATTAGTTCACTTCAATGCCTAGTGATACAAGAATGTAGTTGCCCTGTCTAGGTTCGCGGCGCCTGACAATGCCTACCCATGTAACAAGTATCACCCGAACACATCAGAACTACCCACCTCACTATTCCCCAGTGTTGGATTAACTAAGTATTAATTTGTTAAGATTACTTAATGTCTAAACTTTTACCTTAACTGGTGTAAGTCTGATAAATTTACTTCGTAAAATATAAATAGTTTAGATCATTTTAAACAATTTAATCTTCAAAATTTGTTTTATTTATCATTATTATTATTTACTTATTTTAATGAAATCGAATTTTAATTTCATGAGGAACTATATTATTATAACTAAATAATTTTTAAATTCATGTACTATTAAAGGGTAACTGAATGTTATAACTATTATCCAAATGTTATAATATAATGTTGTATGTATTTGTTTACCTCATCATGTGATTTGATATAAATAAATAACCGCTAACAATTTTTCATAGTTGTTTGGTATTAATATTATATTATTATATTAACATTTATTTCTTATTTCTTAGGCCGATAAAAGTTAATCGTAGTTAATCATAATATCAAGTTTAAATTAATTATTAATACTCGATTTGATTTGATCTAACTTTATTTCCTTAAATTTATATTGTTGTTAAATAATCCTTAAGTTGTACTATTAATAAAAATTACATTTTATTATTACTATATATATCCAATAATTATTATCCAAAAGATATTTACAATGACTCTAAATTTTATAATAATTAGTATTATATAGTATTATTATTTGCTTAGTTTATCCAAGGTTATTGTCTTAGTTATTTGATTCTTATTATTATCATTTTATTTCATTTTTTTATATTATTTACTCTTCATATTATATTCACTAGGATATGACCCGTGCCGTAACGGCACGGGGCTATGACTTGTTTTTGTGTTGGTTAGATATTTTTTTCTTGTGAGACTACAAAGATCTTAGCGTAAGGAACCCCTTGGGAACTGTGAATCTTTCTCAAACTGAATTCGAAGCTTTGATCGATACTATTAACATCAACCGGATCGGTTTCTTGTTAAATGTCGATTAGGATGTCCACATGGATGTACACTGACATATATACATCGAAAGTATTTTTTTTTTTTTTGGGTGATTAAGATATCCAATATAAGTGTGTACAGGATCTGCACCGTTTTCATTTATGGTAATTGAGATAACCATCCATTCATTGTTGTTGCAAATAATACCAACAAACTCGAAAACCTAATGTCCCAAGAGGGAACACGTAGAAATTCCAGGTTTGAATAAAAGTAACTTGTCGATTGCATTCCAAATTACAAATGCAGTTCGGTCATCATTTAAATAGATTGTCATTTTGTGCTAAAAAAAAGTTTAGTATTTTTTTTTCGAAATTCAAAAGTTGAATCGAGTTGGGAATCCTTCTTTCATATCCTTAAAAAGTGTTATATCTACATTAATTTTTGGAACCGCTAACTGTGATTTTAAAATAAAAATATTGACTTTTTGCTTGTATCAATGTATAATTGGCATGGTTACACATTAGTAATACTTGAACTCATGGTAAAAAAATTAATCGGTTAGGATAATATAATTTACGGGCAGTCATTTTACGGCCATTAAACGTCATTATTCCCTACAATATTCTAGGTTTGAGAGACGTTATACTGTAATATGAAACCTCTTGATAAAGAATGATAACTATACATTTATGGTTTAAACTAACATATGAAAACGCCCGACTTACAACGTCACAAAAAATAAAAATAAATAAATAAATAAAATGTAAAACATTAAATCCTACAGCATTCCCTTGGATATTAATGATATGAAGCATCCTTGAATCTTTCTTAGCGGTGAAAAATGACGCGTGTGATGATATTGCATATATCATATGCCAAATATGCTTTTCCTTGCAAATTAATAATACAATCTTATTGTCTTAACTAAGTAGTGAAAGAATCGCGTTAAATAAAATTGCATATCCAAACAAAAGAAATTTCCTCCTCTAATTTGATACATGTATAAGAGAGTTGCTCTTTATCAGCATATGCGTTTGAGACCTAGAAGTAAATAAGAGACCCAGTCTAAATATGAATGGTATGAAAACTTGCAAATGGAACTGATATTACACCTTAACCTAAGAGTACATAAGAGACCAAAAACATCCATAATTTTATAATTTGCTAGCATAAAATGAACATGACAATACAATTGAATATTAAAATATTTTTTAAATCAACTTCTATAAAGTGTAAGATATTTGTACCGACTTTGGTTACTTGGTATCTTAAATGAAATAAAAGAAACTCAAGTATTAGATGATATCTACATAGTAAAATATAGGTAATGGACCAATTATTAGTCATGGTATCTTTAGATGAAAATTGTAGATGAGTTCCTATGCACTAAGCTCTCTTAAACCAAGATAATCTTTAAAAAACTCGACAATTTAGTCATCGCAATCACATATGTGCATATGAACCACATCTTCTAGAAAAAATTAGACTTGTACCTTTCTGGAATACCAAAACTCTTCATTTGCATCAATGATAAAATGCATGCAATGAAAATTTGTGTAGTCCCGACACATAAAGATATAGTGACGCATCCCACAGAAAAAAAAATTGTATCATTGTATTGCTCCCTAAACCGCTTTCTTCATTGCTTAAAAATAATCTATTGAAATCAGAAAATGAAAGATTATAGGTGAGTTTCAATAAGCCAGTTCCGCGTTGCTTGTTTTGAGGCTTCTTAAATTTAAGTATTAGCAAGATGGTTGACTATGTATAAAGATTTAAGATGATCTTATAAGAGAATACCTATTTTTAGATGTCAACTGCATATAACCATTATTTGACTATGCATGAAGAATTTAAGATTAAAAAAATACTCACTTTGTAAACCATCAAAAGGTTATAAATATGAAGAAATGTAATTTCAAGTTTCACATGATACAAAAAAATTGAAGAATAACATACACACATAATCAATAAACTTTAATCCATTTGATACGAACATGTACACGACTCTAATCCAACAAAGAGTATGAACTCTCTAATCCAACCATCGTACTCTTCGTCATTTTCACTCCATGTAAATCCTCTGATTTTGGCCCGAAGAAGTCAAAGTCTAATTGGACAATTTCTTGTCCAGAGAAAAATAAAAAATTTAGTGTAAAAAAATAGAAATTAAATGGTATGTTATTAAAAAAGAACCAAACATAAGATAGATAGCAATCATATCTGATCAGTATCTTTTGACTGCAAATGAAAAGTAACAAAGAGAAATTAAAATGCATAAATGACATAAAAATTAGGCGCGAGACACCCTTAATCCATTGATGTTAAACAAAAAATTAAAGAGAAAAGCTAACAAAAATTATCTCAATCAAGCAAAACAACATAGAATCATACCTTGAGAATAGAGTTGTGCAAAGGATGAAAAGCTAACAAAAATTAAAGAGAAAAGCTAACAAAAATTATCTAGAGAAATTAAAGCGCATAAATGACACAAATATTAGCGCGAAGCACCATGAATCCATTGATGTTAAACAAAAAATTAAAGAGAAAAGCTAACAAAAATTATCTCAATCAAGTAAAATAACAGAGAATCATACCTTGGAAATAGAGTTGTGCAAATGATGAAAATCTAACAAAAATTAAAGAGAAAAACTAACAAAAACTATCTCAATCAACCAAAACAAAAGAGAATCATACCTTGAGAATAGAGTTGTGCAAAGGATGAATAGAGTTGTTGATTTAGAATAAAAGAAATGGTTTTACATTAAATGGGAGGAATAACTCCCAAATAAATGACATTAAAAATCTACATTTATTGTCTTAAGTAAAATTAATATGTGCATTAATCTGGACCCTTCTTTATATGCCTAAAATGTGGATTGAAAATCTTAAATATTTAGTCAACTGGACCATTCTTTATATGCCACAAATGTAACTGAATAACTTAAATATCTATATCTCAATCTGGGCCATCCTTTATGTGTCTAAACTGTAGATCTCCGTCCATAGGGAAAAACACCATTGTCCCTTATAATATAGAATATACTATATCTTATTAAATTTTGGCGTTGGTAATTTAAGATAATTTAAATTTGAGTTTACACAAAATTTATAATATATCATCATAGTCTTTAGATTTTGCTAATAATGTAAAGTATCCTATTAACGTACGGATTTATTTTATTTTAATTCCAATAGTGCACTAAGCATCAAAATACTATTATTATTATTTCATGTATATTTGTTTCATTTTAGAGATTCACTAGATCATTTGTTAGATTAAAGATAATTTTTAATTTACAAAACTTAATTGTAGATAAGCGTAAATAATTTCCGTAGTTATTTAATCATAATTATTATTATTTTATCGTTACATATCCTTATTGAAATTTTAGTTAAGTTAAATTCAATATGATACTAATTGATAAATGCTAACATTATTTTATTAAAATTATTATTACTATTGCATTTGTGTTACTAACATTGATTGTTAAACTATTATTCTAACTACTCTTACAATTATTATTAAACTCCAACAATTTACTAACATTTATGTGATTATAAATTGTTGACCTTACGTATAAATCAAGGTATGCGATAAATTTCTATGTGACTTTCAAGATTTATCAATAATACTAATCTCACTATTTTTAGTATTGGTTTGTGTACTTGTTAATTCTTTTTAGATTAATTATTCTCTAATCTTTACTAGCTAAAGTTACTGGTGTACCCTACAATTTTTACTTCAATGCATACACAAACAACCAAACAAACAAACAAACCAATCAAATAAATCTTTTAATTATTGAAGGCTTTTAATGATTAAGATTTATCTCACAACCCAACCCAGTTCTAAACTAATCTAGTTCACTAACTGGCACTGGCTATTTCTATCTTTTCCCATATAAGATCTAATAGTGAGCTCTGATACCAACTTTGTAGCGCCCCCTAAGCTAGCAGCTGACTAATCCAAGAGATTAACTAAATAAAGAGGCACTACGAATCTAAATCATTCACTTAAACATTCAATTAAGATATCTTCTACAAAACTTAACCCAAAAACTAGCCCCGCTCTGAAGTATATATACAAAAACTCCTCTCAAATGATACATATTCAATAGTCATTTGGTTTGCGAATACAATGTACAACGTAATAAACATAACAAAAGACTCAACGCCTCAGATCTTCCGCTACGCAACTCTGATCTATCTCTGAAACTGAAAGTGGGAAAGGGTGAGCACATCATCCCTAGAAGGGGTGCCCCGTAGGAATAACAACTAGCTTTCAAGTAAACATTAATATGATTCGAAGACAATGCAGGTTTTATAGAAAAACGATAATACACGGAAAGACAGTAAAACACAAAGTAGAAACTTCTTCATAGACATTCATAAATAACGGTAAACATCCATGTATGAGATGTGTGTTGCCGCACATAAGGGAAGAATAATATTGATGCCAATTCCACACCGAATAGGTAATATTGCCCGGTGTATCGCCCTAGCCATAGAATCACCGATATATATATATAAAGGAAGAATAATATTGCGGTGTATCGCCCTAGCTAGTGTAATATTGCGTGTATCGCCCTAGCCATAGAATGCGATATTGTGTCGCACACATCTCATACCACACAAAGCACACAAAGATATGCATGAATTTCACAAAGATCAAGATTGATTTGTAAAACAATAATGAATACAAGAGAGTTCGTTATCGATTCCCACCTCTTTTGATGACAAGGCCACGCCTACCTTGAGATCCATGGTCCTTTGGTTCATCCTTTGAATCGATCGTTGTTAATATAGACTAACCGTTAATCACACAAGAAGTCTAAGAATCTAAATTCTAAAGGTTCACACAAGAATCATACAAGTCTTTCTAATAATTCTAGGCCCATTTAAGGTTCTACATCTTTTATTTATCTATCTTTAGTATAGCTAAGGTTTACTAATTCAATTAGATTGGTCCTACAGTTTATAACTAAGTCTTATGATTACCTACACCTCATAGAAGAAATCAAAGGCTAATTTAAACTATAAGAGTCCAACACATCAAATTAAGAATACATGACACTGAGCCCAAGTCCACTAACAAGCCCATTACAGAAAGCCCAGTCTAACAGAGTCAACTAACGGTCGCTAACGGTCGAACTAACGGTCAAAGGTCAACTGACAGTCAACGTCCAAGGTCGGGTCAAGGTCCAGGGTCAAATAGTCAAAGAAGACAACTCAGTCAAGGTTCACTGAGTCAAACCGATTCAAGACTGGTTAACTCAACTCAGTCAGATTAACTGAGTCAGACACACATGATATCTGACTAGGATGACTAACAACCTAATTCTATTGTAGACAAACCTCAACTCTATATCTTACATTCTCATGTTCTGGTTTAACATTTCAGTTTTCAAATCAAATACAAACAACTTTGAATTTCAATTACGAACAATAACTTTGCCTACCTGCAATTGCAGCTTTAACCTTTCACTAGAGAGGTTCAATTCAACACATTTGTCTAAACTAATCCACAACACCTGAAATCAGCATAGACACAGATAACAACACAATCTCATTCTCGCAATTCCATTTAAGCCTCAGCTCAAGTAACTCGGCACAATGAACTCAACATAATTATTTTCCAGTACCACCATACTCCATTTGAGAGTCACATTCAAACTCCATTTCAGCATCAGATTTCTCAATTCATCTACATCCTCTTCCTGATATTCACATCTACATCTCCATTCTCTATTTCATTGTCACTACCTTCTCAGACTTACACAACAACACCATCCCTTAATCAGTTCACTATGACCCAACACAGCTCCCTCAATTCAACCTCAAGTCAATATCACCACCAAGAACTCAACCACAGTCCACATCCTTCAACTCTGCCAGATTATATCCAAATCTTTCAGAACTTCAACCAAGCAACACCAAAACAATTCAAGTCCTTTCTTTTGTTCACAGCATCACACAGTAGACAACCATTACAGAACCACCATCCCTGAAAACTGAAACTTCAAACATACCTTAGACACAACCATATTCTATACCAACTTCAATATCAACTTCAGACAACCAATATCATCTCATCATAATCACAGTTCCATTCTATAAGTATCTCAATCTCAATTTCATTTCATCTTCAATAAAAACTCATAACTCAAAACTCATTAATGAAAGTAGATAACACTACAAAGTTAGCTGAGAAGAACAATTACCTTTAAATGATTCTATTGAGCAATCCATCACAATCTCCTCCCTTATCTATCAGTTCACCACAGCCAACTTCTAACAATCCTTCATTAAAACAGAATCAAACCCTTATTTCCCCTTTGCTTCGTCATCTGAGTTGAGTCAATACTCGAGTTAACACCACCACCATAACTCATCACAGTCTCAACTAGTTCACCAACCCTTTCTGGATTTCATCATCTCAAGAACAAATCCTAATTCTCAAATTAGTTTCAAAATAAGACTTCTCCAATTCGAACCCAAAACAACAATCTAATTCTTCATATCAACAAACCCATCTCAAATCCAGTTTACTTCTTCTATTTACAGTTCAATCAAACCTTAATTCCCTAATTAACTTCTTAATCTCAAATATAAGACAAAACCATAATTCCAATTATGGTTGCATGAGCTTCTTCGATTTATGGTTACATGAAATCAAAATCTCAATCCAGGTATTCAATTAATGCAAACCCATCCTTCAATTCTCCTCTTACTCGGTACTAACCAAATTCCCAATTGATTCCAAAACCCTAACTTCTGATTCTCTTTGATTTATCACTTCCAAGTTAGAATTAATCCTCGAACCACAACCATCTCCTTCAACTACTCATGATCCCCCCGTTCTTCATCACAAATCAGTTCAACAACGTCAATCTCCATCACCGAATTAAACAACAGAGAAAAGAGAAGGAACAGAGGAAAAGAAGAAGAAAGATAAAGAAAGAGAAGAAATGAGCTTATCTGCTCGATCTAGATTGATAAGACCAAAGAAAATTATTAAGGCGCCCATAAACTGGATAAGAGCTGCCAAGGCGGTCAAGATGCAAAATAACAATTTTTCCCTTCTAACTAAACTGATAAAATCTTCTTCGTCCAATATCTGAATGACACGTTCGATTAGTCCATTCCGCGTAACTTTTCGAGTTCTATCCAACGGTACTAGTTTCGTATCTAGATCGTTGTTAGATTAATTTCTATTAATTAACGTTCGTATTAAACTAATCTAGTTATTAATGGCTAAATTGATACTTGACCGGTCTAATAGCGTTGACGAGCTTGAGGCTCGTTACAGTTAGTCAACTGGGTCAAGGGGGTAAAGTCAGCCACCGAGTCAGCTTGAGTTAGTCTCTTGATCGGCTGACTGGTCTGAGTTTCCGAGTTATCTGAATCGCTGAGTCGACTCATCGTAGGAGAGATTGACATGCAGTCTCCCTGCATTTTCAAGGCGTTTCCAGGCCGTTTTCTGTGCTTATTTTTGGTCTTCTCCCGTGACAATCCTAACATACATCTATTGCAGCCTTCATTACAGGATTCCCTGTGACAGAGCTTCATTCTTCCATGTAAAGCAAAGAACAAACAATCATAAGTGCCGTACGCCGCACCCTTTACGGCTCCGTGCATCACCGCCATCGCCTTGCACAACCATTCAATTCTCCCCGTAACTCAACGGCAGTCCATCACCACGAACCCATATCCATATGCAGCGGCAGCAGTACCTTCAACCTAGCCTTGCGCCACCACTGCAACCAACAGCACAACTCTCTCATCTGTATATCCTCTCTAGACCACCTGCACTTTAGATAACCACAGTGAACTCCACCATTCAAGCTCCATTCTTCTCTGTTCACATCTCAGCTCATACAACATCATACACCATTCCATCCTCTTTATCTGCAGACCAAAACAACTCCAGAATGAGCTTAATTTAGCAGACCATCAACAACACCAAAACCCCATCTCTGCTTCATCGACAGACTAACATAAAATCCATCTTTTCTCAACTTCACACTGCTCAATTACAGACTCATTCTGCAGCTTATTCACCTGCTACCACCACCCTTAACTGCAGCACTAACTCATCCTTTCAACTTGTGGAGGATGAACAACTTCAATTCAGTCTGAAGGAGTTCAATCTTTCTCAATTTCTCGATCAGAACCTTACCAATTACGGCAGAAACCCATTATGTTGCCTCCATATAACCCAAATAGCAGCTTCATTATCTCCTCAGCATCACAGCGAGCTTCTCTTCCTCTTTAATCAATAAACTCGAACTAGGTTTACCCATCTTCAATACCCCAATCTATCAAATCCATGACTGTATCCATCATCATCAGCTGCTCCTCAATCTTGTACACTCCAATCTCTCGAACCAACCAACAGCACCACTGCTGTCAATTCCACAAACCCATTTTCGATTCATCTGAGCCACAAACCCATCTCCGATTCACCTTCTCTGAGCTTTTGAGCATCATCTTCTCGCCCTGGTATTAACAGCAATAGATTCATCCATCGCTAACCCTCCTCTTCTGTTCTTCGAAATCATCACAGATCCCCTTTTTCACAGTAAAACCCTAATTCTAATTTCAATATCTTCTTCTCTGTTCATAAATCGAATCAGTGTTGAATCAGCTGCAACCCCTCTTCAATTTCACCTCTAGTTTCTCGATTTGACGGAAAAATCATCTCGAGCTTCCATTAATGGATTCAGCCAATATCTCGGTCTGTTTCTATTTTAGGGGAATGATAATGATTGAGAAGTAAAATAGAAACCCTTCTCTGAATTCTAGGGTTATAGGTTGTGACGGTTATTGGCAGTCGGTGGATCCTGATAAGGGATAACCAAATTGGTAGCCCCTTAACCAAAACTTACTGTCTTTAGTGCTCTTCCAAAAGAGTTGCCCCTTAACCATGACTTGGCTCCAAATAGTGATCGCCCATGAAATGACAATTTTGCCCTTTTGATCAAATTGGGTGATTTCTTCTTCTTTTCCTTCGTGCGACTCCAAAGTAGCTACAAAACTTAAAACAGGCGTAAAATACATAATTTACAAGAAAAATAGCAAAGAAAGCATAAACAATAGATAATAAATAGGATGTATTCTACACCCTATCATTATGCAAAGGTATCTTTTTTTCTTCTTAATCTGGAGTTTTTCAACATTTGAGGGTACCCTTATTAATATTATAAATTAAGGGTAGGAACTATTGATTGTTAATAATGCAATTTCTTATTGCGATTATGAATTTTTTTATCTTTAAGTTTCGTATGTAATAGTAGATATTTAGTTGGATGATATCTGTTTGATTTGTTAATATTAGTTTATGAATTTTGTGTTTGTCACTGTGATTATTAAGATTTATATGTGATTGTAAATGTTGTCCGGACTTGTGTTATATTTTGAAAATATTTCGGTGAAATTTTTAGATTTAATTAACGAACTTAGACTCATACATAGTATTTTATTTGTTTATATGATGTTAGCATTAATGAACTTAAACTTACGCATCGTATTTTCTATTAGTTTTGTTTGGTTTCGTACTACTTGATTATCCATTTGATTATAGTTTGACTTTTTTAGATTACTACCTTCAATCATACACAATCATTAGACAAAATAGATTTACTTATCATTATTTTTTCAAAAAAGTATAACAATTTATTCTTTTCAATGTTGAGAAGCAACAATATTATTTCATATACAATTAGTAAAGCAAATAATATAAACCCAGTCAATTACATATTCACCATTAATATTCCATAAATCGTAAGTTCAACCTCTCTCGGAAAGTAAAAACCCTACATCTAGCATAATTACCTTGCAAATAAACCAACATATCAGCGAAGAAGACTTTGATACTACCAATTTTTTTTCCAGTCTATCTAAACAATTTTCCTTGCCATTTATTTTGAGGGTTCATTTATAGGATTGAGTTCCAAAATCTTGTACAAATTTTTGGCCAAGTGAAGTTTATAGGTTGGGACAGAGGCCTCAACACCTCCTGATAATATATTATAATAAGATAACATAAATATCTTCGAAAAGCTTTCCTTAGATTTGGGAGTTGTGAGAACACTTGATTGTTCACAAGGAAAATTGATTTATCGGTCTCGGAATCACAACACTTCTTTATCTTACAATGTATATACCATGAAAAGAATGTTATTTATCTTGTTATACTCTAGTTCAACAAACCAAGTTATTTTTACCCTTTTCAAGTAAAGTTTTTTACTATCTTTACTTTGATTTGCTTAGATTAACCAAGTAAATATTTCATTTATGTATTAATTAGTTCATATATGTAACATAAGAACTCAGTGTAACTAATCTTTTGAGATGAGATGAGAGAGAATGCATAGTACATTCTGTAACTATGCTCATCTTTTTTTACCAGCTTTATTTGAATTGTTATTACCTAATTATCCAGTTGTTTGGTCAAGATTGGGTTTCTTAGATTATTACGTGCATCTTCAATATCATAAATACTCAACCATTCAATCATACACTATCATCCAACCAAATATATCCCTTGTTAGAGCATTGCTCGATTGAACCCACAACCGTTGGTATATGAAGTATGGAACCGTAAAATTTAGATGCCAACATTATGCACTTGAATCGTACTACTAGAATTCGATCAAAATTTTGGTTCTAATTCCTAATTCTCATAATTTAATCCCAACTTACCATAAACCATATATAACATAAGCCTTGTTAACATAATTATTGGCAAGACTAATAAACACATTTTTGTGTCTAATTTATCTCGATTCTATATATTGTCAATGCTCAATTTTGTACCTATTGTATTATTTTTTTGTGTTTGTAGGTGTCTTTAGGAAATAAACTTTTGTGGAACCACTTTGGATAAGGGAACCCCAGTTGATAAAGGCACCCATATTTGTAATTGTTCGATCTCATACGTTTGAAAGTACTTCTACGAACCAACGTGGCAGTTCCTATTGAATTTCCAATCGAATCAATGGAGAAATCTCGACAAATTCGTTCGATAAGGCAAGGAAATACCAATTTCTTGTTGAATAAGGTCATTGTTGCCATTTGTAAAATAATCCATCCACATATGTCAAGACCATGTGTATCATTTATGTTAGAGCACTGCGCGGTTGAACTCGCAAGCTTTGCTATCTCAAGCTTGTTGTCAAGTTTAGTTGCCAAAACTATAAGTCTTGATTTCTAGTCTACTTAGACTTCACGACGTTCATTAATTGAAGACGAAGAACTACTAAGGGGAGCTTGTGGAACTTCATCAACAAATATGTAGAGACTTGAACTCATATATCACTCAAAAGTCTATCTCCTATTTGAGACAAAAGTCGTATAGCTATATAGACTTCGATTATACACATTTGATATTTCGAACTGAGTTTAACTCGCTTACATACTTCTCGAAATATGTGTTGGTAAGCTTTCTCTTTAACCGACGAAAGTCAAAAGATGATCATGTGAAAATCACCTGGTAACATCTTACATGATTTGTGTGAGACAGTCATTTGATGTAGACTTAGAATGTTTCGTATTGATCATTTGATCACTTAAAAATTGCTTTGAATCTAATAGTTTGTGTGAGACAGATATTGTCATCTTCCGAGAATGTTTCAATGGTTGAAATGAGAGTTTAGAACGATTGGATATAAGCACAGTATGCGTACTTGGATAAGTGTAATCCAAGTCCAGGAACCATGGTATGCATATCCGTATGTGATGTAGTTTTGAAGTGGTAAGTAGAGTATCGTTCGCTCGGACTATTTTGAAGATTGGTTTTAGACTTAATAAACAAAATACTAGAAATAGCGAAAAGATTTTAACAAAGTTGAGAGATACTGGGACTTAGGATTCCACCAAACTTCACAATCAATTGGTTCATACAATGATTCGTAACAATTTTAGCTCTTTTCTAGACTCTATTTCTTTGCCAAAAGTAGATTTTATAAAGCATTAGATGTAAATCGTAAGCATAGTGCATCAAAAGTTCTTAGACTAAGCATACACTATCAAACAAAATCACAAATAATCAATGAAAATCATAAATCGATTAAAAATCAATGCAAAAAGTCATAAGAATCAATTATAATTACCAAACAATTGTGAACTTGGCTTCCTCCGTCATCCCAGCGATGGGGTTTAGCTCCTCATATCAAAAACACGCACAAAATAATAATCCATAGCTCAAAAGGTGTTTTTATTGAAGAAATTGTATAAAGCAGATTTGCACGCCGTAATAGTGTTACGAGACGTCATCGTTACAAGTTTTAAGACCTTAGAAGAACGATAGTTGTTTGACTCGTCGTTGAATTTAAACTTGAGTCTGTTCTTCGTGTTCTTGAACGACATACGAAGTGTCGTACTGCAACTCCTTCTCTTCTTCTTCTTCCTTCTTGCTACAACTCTATGCGGCTTGATTTACGCCTCCGATCGACCCCAAACTCTCAGGACTCTCCTTCCCAGGACTCGTACCCTCTATTTATATCAAACGAGGTGATCACAATCCCAGAAATCTTCTCTTTTCTTACCTCCCAAGTATCGGCTTTTCTTTCTTCTTTTCACGTGTTTGGCTTAATCAGCGTCCACTGAATTTTCTATGAGTACAGTATCATATCTCACAGGATATACAGTCTCCTTATTCCCGCGTAGTTTCCACGAATCTAAAACCGAGTTATCCTTTATTCCCTGTTTAACTGAAATCGCCAAATATAACGAGATTTCCTTCTTCCGCTTGGTTCTCAAATACGTCATTCACCTCTGCCGATTAGGTAACTACATAATCCGTGTTTAACTCTTCCAAACTCACGTCAAAATCTTGCTTGAAGTTCGCGCAGTCATTGGATATTCTTTAGTCCATTGTTTCTTTGAGAACCGATGATCAAGCCAAACTTAGTCGATCCAAACACATGTACCAATACATTTGGTAAGTTCGAGTCATGACTGACACAAATATCGATTGAATCTCGCCAAAAGGCCCCAAATCTCGAAACCCAATCCCCGAGCGTGAAGATAGTTTCGCCAATTTACATATTTTGAATTCTTGAAGATAACTGCCCCTTATCCATTCCCGGGGTGCGAATAGAAAGTGGTCGCCCCTTAGTAATTGAGGTGCCCCTTATCCAAAGGAGGGTTCCGAATAGTAGTTTTCTCCCACGAGCGAAATACCATTTTTCGAGCCAATTTCGCCCCAAAAGCTTATTTCTCCAAAAACACCTACAAAAACATAAAATAATCAAATAACTACAAAATCGAGCACTAACAATACACATAATTGAGACCAAAATAGACACATAAATGCGTTACATCAAATGAGACCCGGACCATCCACTGTGGAAAAAAATGAGACCAGACCATCGACCAACCGGAATAAATTCAATAAAGTCGACCAATCGGAACCCTTGTATATTCCAGTTGTGTTGACCTAGAGTTAGGATTATTGACCACCTTTGGTTCCCTTGTATATGCCAAAGTGTGTTGATATTAGTCCAGACCAGTATCTCAGTCCATTAGGATAGGTTCATTTTGGCAGTGGCCTTCAGACAGATATGAGAAACACCGTTCACCTAGACAACATCAAAACCATTTACGTTTTTCTATATCCATTTCTTACTCTATCCATGTGATTGGTCGACTCCTAGGTTATGATGTCCAAACTATTCGAGTAGAGCTCGTGACTTATATATGAATTTTAGTATGCTTGAGTGCAAACTCGTGTACAGCAATTGGAATTTCGTGATCGGGTGGTACTTCCTCTGTAGTCAATAAATATGCCAACCA
The DNA here is from genome assembly GCA_023531295.1 of Papaver armeniacum. Taxonomy (NCBI): domain Eukaryota; kingdom Viridiplantae; phylum Streptophyta; class Magnoliopsida; order Ranunculales; family Papaveraceae; genus Papaver; species Papaver armeniacum. Next base: position 258,070 of record JAJJWW010014895.1, read on the forward strand.
AGGAGATTCTTTGGTGCTTTCTAAGGTTCTGCGTAGATAGTTAGGGTCTGGAGTATAAAAGGTTTTGTGGGTACACCTCTGGTAAACCCTCCCGAGACTATAACTCGGCCACTAGGGCCACCTAGGGGTTTAAAGGCTTATTGCATACGCTAAATGCAATCGACGATGCCTGCGAGAGTGAGTTAGGATTTTTATTTTCTAGATTTGATTTGCTCGGGACTAGCAAATAATAAGTTTGGGGGTATTTGATAAACGCATTTATGTGTCTATTTTGGTCTCAATTATGTGTACTGTTAGTGCTCGATTTTGTAGTTATTTGATTATTTTATGTTTTTATAGGTGTTTTTGGAGAAATAAGCTTTTGCGGAGAAATTGGCTCGAAAAATGGTATTTCGCTCGTGGGAGAAAACTACTATTCGGACCCCTCCTTTGGATAAGGGGCACCTCAATTACTAAGGGGCGACCACTTTCTATTCGCACCCCGGGAATGGATAAGGGGCAGTCATCTTCAAGAATTCAAAATATGTAAATTGGCGGGAAACTTTCTTTCACGCTGCATAATTAGGTTTCGAGATTTGGGCCTGTTTTACAGAGATTCAATCAGATATTTGTGTTGGGCTGGACTCGAACTTACCAAACAGGGTTGGTACATGTGTTTGGATCGACTAAGTTTGGCTTGATCATCGGTTCTCAGCAAAACAAGGGACGGGAAGAATATCCAATGACTGCGTGAACTTCAGGCAAGATTTTGACGTGAGTTTGAAGAGTTAAACACGGGATTATGTAGTTACCTAATCGGCAGAGGTGAATGACGTATTTGAGAACCAAACGGGAGAAGGAAATCTCGTTATATTTTGCAATTTCAGTTAAACAAGGAATGAAGGATACTCGGGTTTAGATTCGTGGAAACTACGCGGGAATAAGGAGACCGTATATCCTGTGAGATATGATACTGTACCATAGAAAATTCAGGGACGTTGGATTAAGCCAGAAACACGTGAAAAGAAGAAAGAAAAGCCGATACTTGGGAGGTAAGAAAAGAGAATATTTCTCGGGATTGTGATCACCTGTTTGATATAAATAGAGTGGTACGAGTCCTAGAAAGGAGAGTCAGAGAGTTTGGGGTCGATTGGAGGCAGTAAATCAAGCTGCAGAGGAGTTGTAGCAGAAGCAGGAAGAAGAAGAAGAGAAGGAGTTGCAGACGACACTTCAGAAGTGTCTTTCTGAAGAACACGAAGAACAGCACTCGCGGTAAGGTCTTAAATTCAACGACGAGTCGAACAACTATCGTTCTTCGACGTCTTAGAAACTTGTAACGGTGACGTCTCGTAACACTATTACGGCGTTGCAAATCTCATTTTATATAATTTCTTCGATAAAACACCTTTTTGAGCTATGGATTATTATTTTGTGCGTGTTTTTGATATGAGGAGCTAAACCCCATCGCTGGGATGACGGAGGAAGCCAAGTTCACAATTGTTTGGTAATTATAATTGATTCTTATGACTTTTTGCACTGATTTTTAATCGATTTATGATTTTCATTGATTATTTGTGATTTTGTTTGATAGTGTATGCTTAGTCTAAGAACTTTTGATGCACTATGCTTACGATTTACATCTAATGCTTCATAAAATCTACTTTTGGCAAAGAAATAGAGTCTAGAAAAGAGCTAAAATTGTTACGAATCATTGTATGAACCAATTAATTGTGAAGTTTGGTGGAATCCTAAGTCCCAGTATCTCTCAACTTTGTTAAAATTTTTTCGTTATTTCTAGTATTTTGTTTATTAAGTCTAAAACCAATCTTCAAAATAGTCCGAGCGAACGATACTCTACTTACCACTTCAAAACTACATCAGTTTTTGGCGCCGCCGACGCGGACTTGTATTTAGGTTTAGGTTTTAGGTTTTGCATTTTTTTTAGGTTTTGTATATATATATATATATATATATATATATATATATATATTTAGATTATCTTTTGTTCTATTTTACGTCTTTGGTATTTTTGTTTTTGTTGTGCAGGTTTTGCTTGAAACGGAAGTTGAAAAGTTGGACTTGCCATAAAAGGAGAAAGCCGAAGATTTTATTTTTAAGGACTTTTATTTTTGGAATTGTAATTTTCTTTTATTTGTTTGTGTTTATTTTTAGTACTTTATTTATAAAAAAAAAAAAAAACTGCACACACCAATTGCATCTTCGTCAGACTACCGAGTTTAGGAAAACTGGTGGATTAGTAAGCTGAACCCATGCCTTGGGCCTTATGGGAGTTACCAGCTGAAAGTCCACAAACCTCAGCCTCGTACCTTTGGGTATATTTCGCTGTAGGTAACCCAAGCTTACCTAAATTAGTTAGCCCAAACATTTGCATGTGCACATTTTTTGAATTCTTGTATGCCGTAACGTAAGAGAGACGCTCTAGGACGGTTTATGCTTGAAAAACCTAGAAGTGATATTTTAGGAAACAAGAATCTTGACTACCTTAATCTAGAAAGTCCTATTTTTGGACGTTCTTCTCACGGCGAGGAAAATATCCTTAATACTTCTAATTTTGCCAAAATGGTTGAGGAAAAGGATGATGAGGTCCCAGTAAAACCCTTAGGGATCGTTTGAACCCGTCTAGGTAGTGCGTGACCCAGGTGTAGTTCCACCAGCTTCTACGGTCCAATTTGATATTAGACCTGAGACTATTGGCTTGCTTCGCAAGTTTAGGGGGTTAGAGAATGAGAACCCGTATACCCACATAAGAGACTTTGGAATGATTTGTGACACAATGAACTATCCGAATGTCTCCAAATATGTGCTTAGGTTACGTTTGTTTCACTTCTCTCTCTATGATAAAGCCAAAGAGTGGTATCATTTTATTCCTTCTAAAACAATTACCACCTGGGATGGTCTTGTAGAGGTATTTGTTAAGAAATTCTACCCACACCATAAGGTGCTGAGAGTCTATCCAAACCTTTAAGCAGAAATTAGGTGAAAAACTTCATGATTATGTAGAAAGGTTTAGTGAATTGTTATACCAGTGTCCACACCACGGCTTTGAAAAAGCCCACATGGCCCAAATTTTATATGAGGGCCTTGATAGTGAAACCCGTATGCAGGTAGAAACAATTAGTGGTGGAGAATTTACACACCAAGACCCAGATGAATGTTTTGACGAGTTCATCGAGTTAGCTGAGAAGACTCGTCAATGGGCTTCAATGAGAGAACCAGAAATACCTAGAAATCCTATCCATAGGATCGATAGAGTTGATTATGGGTCGGATATTCTTAGCCGTCTAGAAGCCTTAGAAATGAATCAAGGGTCACACCATGCTAGATACGAAGAGCAAGCCAATGCTCTTTATAACAACTCTAGGTTTGAAAACCGTCAGAGATTTGATCCATATTCCTATACCTATAACCCTGGTTGGAGAAACCACCCGAATTTCTCTTGTTCTAAGGGCCAGAGTCAAGGTCAGTCTAGTATTTCCCAGGCTCTCCCAAGTTTTGGGTATATTAAAAACCATTTAGGCCGGATCGTGATCGAACCCGTCGGATAAGAAGATCATGATCTTAGAAGAGTCTCTCTGGCCATCTTATCTCATAACACTGCAGAGTTTAAGCAAACGGTTGAGAAAGGTTTACGGGAAAATTCTCGGGCTATTTCGAGCTAAAAATCGGATTAGTATAATTGCAGAATTTTTTGAGCGAAAGAGAAAAGGAAAAGTCTCCCAGTCAACCACTACCCAATATTAGAGCAATTCATGAAGTATCCTCTAGAGAGAAAGAGTTCAATCATGTGAACTCTGTAACAACCCTTAGGAGTGGTAAAACGGTAGACAATAAGGTAGCCATGCCTAATAGTGGACATACTGTAGATCCACCTTCTAGTTCCCATTCTAGTTCCCAAGATGAGCCCCAGAAGGAGCCATTAGCTGAAGAGACTGATAAAATTTCTAATGATGCCCATGTGGTTCCCGATAGATCTTATTTTGTGCCCAAAGCCCCATATCCACAGTTGTTAGCTCCAACAAAGAGAGAGTCGACTTTCAACGAAATAATGGAAATATTTAAGCAGGTCAACATTAACATCCCTTTATTAGAAGCAATTAGGCAAATGCCTGCTTATGCCAAGTTTCTTAGGGATGTTTGTACTCGAAAGCGTAAGCTTAATGTCCATAAGAAAGCCTTTTTAGCTGGTCAGGTTAGTTCAATCCTTCTTAACCAAACAACCCCTAAGTATAAAGACCCTGGATGCCCCACCATATCTTGTACGATTGGTAATCACATGGTTGATAAAGCATTACTTGACTTAAGAGCCAGTGTTAACCTACTCCAGTACCATGTGTACACCCAGCTAGGTCTTGGTGAGTTGAAACCGACTAAAATGACCCTACAGTTAGCTGATAGGTCTGTAAAAGTACCTCGTGGTGTCATAGAGGATGTACTGATTGAGGTTGATAAATTTATTTATCCAGTGGATTTTGTTGTTCTAGACACTCAACCTGTTCAGGATCCTAATGCTCAAATACCGGTGATTTTAGGTCGCCCATTTTTAGCCACATCTAATGCTATAATCAACTGTAGGACCGGACTTATGAACATATCCTTTGGTAATATGACTACTGAACTAAATGTATTTAATGTTAATAGACAACCTTCTGATGGATTGGAGGAAGTGAATATGATTAGCACTTTAGTTCAGGATCTAATTCAGGATAATTGGGACGACACTTTATTTGGTGATTCCTTAGATGAATTTGATGAGACAATTCTCTTAAGTCAGTTAGGTGACCAAACTTTTGAACTAGAAGAAGCTCTCGAGTACTTTAAAGACTCTACAGACCCTGAAATTCAAGCCATAGTGCTAGGCCTTACGGAGAGTAATGTTGACCCTAAGTTTGGGGGTAGTGCTCTAGAAGAAGCTCTTGAGTATTTTAAAGACTCCGAGGATCCGGACATTCAAGCAATAGTTAGAGGTCTTTCTGAAAATACTGATTACCCTAAGTTTGGGGGTAGTGATGGTCAAATATCCCTAGTAGAAGTCCCTAACTTGGGAATCGAGCCTAGTATACATGATGTATTACCTGAGTCTCTTCCGACTCCTCAACCTGATCATCCTGATACTGTCCAAGAGGAAATCCAACAACTAGAACCCCATAGTTCAGAAAAATATGTTTGTCAAGACACCCATATGAAGCCCAAGTGGGCACCACAGAAAAACCCAGTTGTCTTGCAGGAAACCTTGGATGAGGATGTGCTTTGTCTATTCATTTTTCTGATTTGGTGCAGTTGTCTAATAATTGTGGCAATTTATTTGATTTTGTTGACCCACAGTTGTTTCGACTATTGATATATGATTTGAAAGGTAATTAGCCATTTTGTGGTATTTACCGTATGGCTGAAGACTTTAAATTTAGCACTTCTTGGGAGGTAACCCAATATTCATGCGACACGGTAATATCTTTCCTTAACTCTTTTGCTTCAAATGGTAACAGTTTCTCCTTGTTCATGCTTTTAATTTTATCTTTAGAACATTGAGGACAATGTGAGATTTAAGTTTGGGGGTGTGGGAGAAACTTTTTAGTTGCGATAAATAAACTCGAGCCTAGAAATTTATGTTTATTAAGGATGGCACTAACCAATCTAAGTGGATGGAAGCATTTTGGTTGTAGGAGTTGAGGAACCAATCGATTAGATGGAAACATCTAAAGAGTCTATTCATAAAAGCACGAGCTCGGTGTTAGAATTAAAGAAAAAAACATGGTAGTTTCGCCATATCTCGTTGAATCCTTTTCACTTCTATTTTTTGTTTGTTTTCTTCAAAATATGTTTATCTAAGTGATTAGGTGGGGCTCACGATTCAAGTTGTTACCACTGCTAACGTGAAATAGAGTGATTGAGATAAAAACTGAAAGGATTTGTGTTGGTAACATACTTCTCGAAATATGTGTTGGTAAGCTTTCTCTTTAACCGACGAAAGTCAAAAGATGATCATGTGAAAATCACCTGGTAACATCTTACATGATTTGTGTGAGACGGTCATTTGATGTATACTCAGAATGTTTCGTATTGATCATTTGATCACTTGAAAATTGCTTTGAATCTAATAGTTTGTGTGAGACAGATATTGTCGTCTTCCGAGAATGTTTCAATGGTTGAAATGAGAGTTTAGAACGATTGGTTATAAGCACAGTATGCGTACTTGGATAAGTGTAATCCAAGTCAAGGAACCATGGTATGCATATCCGTATGTGTACTGATTGGTTTAGTCAAGATCCGGGAACTAAGTACGTATACCGGTACGCATATTGGCGTGAGGTTCAAGTTCCGGGACTTTATTGAGTTTGTGGTTTGCGTACCAGTTCGCGTAATGGAGAACCCAAACTTAGTCTGGCCACTTAGGTATGCGTACACGTTTGCATACTTGAGTGGGTTATATTCTAAAATCGGTTTGTTCATGAACTAATACATTTATATAATAAGGAATGTAATCTTTTGAAAACCGTGGCTATAATGTTCATGAATTGATTCGAGTGAATCAAAATCGATTTTGCTTCAATTGTGTCTTATATACTTCCACGAGAATATAAACAATTGAACAACTCTAGAACTAGATAGTTTCATTCGAGTCATTTGAACTAGTTATGGTTAAGATAAATATGGTTGATATGAAAGTGTTCATATGGCTAACTTCGGTTAACTATTGTTGAGACAACAAAGGTGTACACGTTTATGTACGATTAATTGATATCTAAATGAAGTCACTTTTCATTTGTGTGTAACAAGCTAAATTCGATCTAACGGTTGAATGATATTAGCTTGAGTCTAAACAGATTTCATCTAACGGTGAATATTGAATGCTTTGTTGCCAAGGTAACATTGATTGCAAACCCTGATTTGAAGACTATATAAAGGAGAACTCTATCAACAGGGAAGCCTAATCCCCACACCTCCTGTGTGATACTAGTTGCGAATAGGGTCGATTGTCCTTTAACCTTAGGTTTTTCCAAAACCCTGTAGGTTAACAACTTGAAGACTTCATTGGGATTGTGAAGCCAGACCTAACTATTTTCTCTGTAGTTACGTGTTCTGATCTTGTTATTTTCTATCGTGATTGAGTATCATCTTCTCTAAGATTTGCTCAAGATTTAATCTCCGATAGGCAAGATAAAAATTTGTCACAAACATCTTCGTCTCATCGTTTGTCATTCCATAATATCTTGTTTCTCTACCGTACAATTAAGATTATTATGAGGTGATTGATATTTCTAGGCTGTTCTTCGGGAAGATAATTCTGGTATATCAATTGGTTTCTGTTCACATTGATTTATCAAAAGAAGGAACAAAACTCATAGGTTTATATGTGGGATATAGATTTATCTATTCAATAGACTTTTCTGTGTGAGACGGATTGGTTTATCAAGTCTTCGACTTTGGGTCGTAGCAACTCTTAGTTGTGGGTGAGATCATCTAAGGGAATCAAGTGCATAAAGTCATCTTTGGGATTGAGAGGCGTGGGAGCGCAAGCGTACCTTGATCAGTGTGAGGGTGGTTAGGTCTCAACTACATTCCAGTCCGAAATTAACTTGGAGTAAGCTAGTGTCTGTAGTGGCTTAATATAGTGTGGTATTCAAATATGGACTAGGTCCCGGGGTTTTTCTGCATTTGCGGTTTCCTCGTTAACAAAACTTCTGGTATCTGTGTTATTTGTTTTCCGCATTATCTTTGTTTATATAATTGAAATATCACAGGTTGTGCGTAAGTTCAATCAATTGTGAATCCAACCTTTGGTTGTTGATTGAATTGATTAATACTTGGATATTTGTTTTTGATACCGTCAAAGTTGTTTCTTATATTAATCAGGCTCACGGATTTCTATCTGTTTGATTTGCTGATTACATTAAGAAACAGAGATATAACTATTTGATATACTTTTCTTAAGATTGAGTCTGACTGTCTAGTTGATTCTCTTAAAAGTATATTGAAGTTAGATTTCTAAGCGAAATATTGGGTGTGGTTGTTAGACCCCCGCCTTTTCAATTTCAATATAATAGACTAACTATGCAAATTCACTACTCCAACGAGCACCTTCTACCGTGGAGGGACAAATGTTTGGAATACCAAGCTTTCCAAAGACCTTAAAAGCCATGCCGAGATCTTCGGTAGGAAACTTTCCCTCTTTCCAATCAACACTTTTTCCACAAAGGAGAAGATAAATGGTTTCATAAGAAGGCTTTTCTTCCTTTGGTCTAGGAAAACAAAAAATCACACATGGGAAGATCAGTGATTCTTGAAATCAATTCTTGATCCATCTTAATCTTGTCTCTTCCAATCATCGTTATAAAGCACAACTTCTCAAGATCAACATAAAAAATGTTAGCATAAATTACTCTTGTAAGTGAGTCAAATTCTTCACCAAAACCATTAAATATATTACCAAAATTATACTTATCAAAGCAAGATAAATCATCAAAAGGAACGTACACTTCTTCCAATTTATTTTCTAAGATAAAATCTCTAGTAGAATTTCTCATACGTCTTAGAGCAATCTTCATTAACAAAGATGATTTTAGATTCATTATTTTCCTTGTGATTGGGTACATAGTTTTTTTTTTAGGATTTCTCTTAGGTTTTCTATTATCACCATTAGTTCTTCCCGTACTTTCCAAATAATGTAAATTCAAAGAAGAGGATAGATCTTACTTGGAGAGCTTATTTGTAGACTGCTCAATTTAAATTCCTCCTCGACAAGATTTGTAGCTATTAAGAAAAGAACAAAAAAATATTAAAAAAAAAAACTCCAATTCAATATGACATCACACCGGTTCGGTAACCCTAGGCTCAACCTCAATTCCTGTTCGTGAACAGAAGGAAGCAGGAGAAGGAGAAAGGGGAGTACACATACTCTTTTAAAATACCCTAATTGGATTTTAATGGTTCGGATACAGGAACCCATGAGTTGGAAACAAAATATCATACATATTTCGTTTGATGTATTCAATCATATTGCATTATGATTTCCAATACGACACTTAGTAGTTGACATTTACAATATCAATATAATAAGATGATTAATCTTATTCTTAGCTCAAAGAATGAATTATTGTGAACAATAAGTTTCAGAGCACAAGTGAAATTTTATTCACAGGATTAGAAGTGTTGTAATTTTTTATGACCTCATAACACCATGAAATTGGAGCCAGCTCTACAATACACGACGTTTTACTTTGATCATGACTGATTACTGAAACTTCCTTTATCCAAAGATAATTACCAAGTTAATAGGATCTCAGATACTTGATGGATATATCACTGAACTAATTTTAGTACCAATAGAAACAAACCTTTACTACTGCTTAACCCATCTCAAGAATTAGTTATATGATAGGGTAATGCCAAGATATTAACAAGAGGTTGGATGAGCAAAGTACTCACAAACCTTCTCGGCTAGACAGTCTTTCCGATTTGCTTCTTCCTTCTTGTTGAGATCATGAGATAGTATTCCGTAATCATCAGGAGTAGTCAGTATCATGGCAGTAAACGTGCAAGATTTTTCGACAAGTCTGAATTCTCTACACTGAAAGAAAATTTTACCAGTGTCTGAAAATCTCAAGGACTTATCATTTCTCAAGATCAATGCCAGGTGTTCCAAGAATTTAAAAGTCTTTTCAAAAGCTACATAGAGATCTTCCTCCACAAACCCCTTTTTGTTGCATTCCTTATAAAGACTTTTTATCAATCTTTTAAGACAACGTAGCTTATTGCTTTTAACAAGACGTTTCTTGTTTTTCGCCTTGGCATAGGATTTTTTATTTTTGCCTATAGACTTTTTACCCTCAACCATGACATTGGTTGAATCGATAGCTCTATGAGGGATAGACAACCCTGAGAAAAATAAACTTTGGACAATATTTAAGGAACTCTGGTGTATGTTACATGTGAACAAAAAAAGTTTCCCAAAGTAGTTTCCCATAAAGATGTACTTTCAGGATCAACCAAACACAAACTTATTAGGTGTAGTGATCTACACTACAATTGAGAACGATAACTAAATCTTCAGGATCTACACTGATGATTCAGAGATAACAAACCTCAGAGAGGCAAAGAAACAAAACTGATTATCTTTTTCATTACCAACAAAAGAAGTTCGATTCAATACAAATAGGGTTAAAAAGGCACATGTGCGAAGTACACGATTCTATTTGCTACACCCTAAAGAGAGCACATGTTCCTGTCACACAGAATTTTCTAACTACACCCATCAATCCCAGGTGCCCTTAACATGGGACGTGAAAAATTCCCACCCCTATAGCTTATACTTGTCCTCAAGTATAAATTTAGGAAACTGAGCTGTGATGAAAGCTGTGTCTTCCCAACAACAATCGCCCTCAGCATCATGAGACCATTGAACCAGAAGATGGGGAACTTGTTGACGACCCTTGATGACGACACAAGCATCTATGACTGCAACTGGCTTAACCTTCATCAGTCCATCTCTGTCAAGTGACGACAAGCATGTTTGTGGAGTAACTCCCTGACCCACCTTTCGTTATAATTGAGACACATGAAAGATTGGATGAATACGATAAGTAGGAGGCAGTTGAAGTTTATAAGCTACATGTCCAATACGTTACAGTACTTGGTAAGGGCCAAAGAACATTGCTGACAGTTTAAGGTTCTTGCGTAGTTGGACTGAAGTCTGGCGATAAGGTTGCAGGCGCAAGTAAACCCAGTCTCCAACTTGGAAAGATCGTTCAACTCACTTCTTATCAGCTAATTGCTTGATGTGGTGCTGAGGTTCAACTAGATTATGCTGCAATACTTCTGATAACACCTTGCGCTGGTGCAGGTAGTCTTCCACAGTGGAGTGACCAATTGTAGAACAATAATGCAACCCAAAATGAGGAGGGTCATAGACATACAAGGCTTGAAAGGGTGTCAACCTGAGGCTTGCGTGGTATGTGGTATTAAACCATCATTCTGCTAGAGAAAGCCAAGAGGCCCATTTTACAGGTCGATAACTGCACATACATCGAAGATATGACTCTAGACAAGCATTGGTATGTTCCGTCTGGCCTTCAGTTTGCGGATGGTACGATGTACTAAGATGTAGAGAAGTACCAACATATTTGAACAATGCACGCCAGAAAGTACTTAGAAATATAGCATCTCTGTCAGAGAATATTGTCTCTGGTACCCCATGAAGCTTAAGTATAGAGTCTATGAAAACTCTAGCTATAGACTGAGTAGTAGCATAAGGGTGACTTAAAGCCGCAAAATGGCTATATTTAGTGAAGCGATCAACAATAACCAAAATTACCTCTCTACCCTCGATTTCGACGAGGCCGTAATGAAATCCATGCTCAAATGTTTCGAGCAGTCCAGGACAGCGGGGGTTGGAGTAAGCCGGTTGGTGGAGTGTGTTCTACCTTATTCTGCTGGCAAATATCGCATTCTTTAATGAAGGTGACTAAGTCCTTCTTCATGCCAGTCCAATGAAAATAAGATTTAGCACGTTGATAGCAAGCTTGCATGCCGGAGTGACCACCAATAGTTGAAGAGTGGATAGCTTCTAAGACTTTCTGACGAGCACCACCATTAAAACCGATGTAGATTCTGCCATGCAGCTTAAGTATGCCTTGAGAATAGGTATATCCATCCTTATGCACTGGAGTAAGAAGCAGCTAGGGAATCAGTGTTTGTGCTAACTTGTCTGCTTCATAACTGGCTTGAACTTCCTCAAGCCATCTTGGCTGAATTGCGTTCATTGATGAACAAGATGCCCTGGATAAGGCATCCGCTACTCTATTCTCATACCCCTTCTTGTAATGAAGTGTATACTAAAACCCAAGCAACTTGGTGAGCCATTTTTGCTGGAACATAGTGTGTAGCCGTTGATCCATAAAGTACTTAATTAAGTCTCTGATGGTCTGTGAAGATTTTGAAGTGAGAACCTAACAAGAATGAACGCCAATGATTTACCTCCATCACAATACTCAGCAACTCCTACTCTTAGGTGGATATTGCTCTGTATCGAAGCCCTATAGCTTTGCTGAAAAAAGTAATGGGTCTCCCTGATTGCATCAAGACTGCACCCATACCGCTACCACTAGCATCAGTCTCTACCTCAAACTCCTTAGTGAAATCAGGTAAGATGGGGACTGGAGTTGTAGTTACCACTCTCTTCAACTGTCAAAAGTTGATTCAGCAGCTGAAGACCAAAAAAAATTGTTCTTCTTCAACAATATAGTTAAGGGTTGACAAATAAGGCCGTAATCCTTCACAAATTTGCGGTAGTACCCTGTTAAACCTAAGAACCCAAGCATGCCTTTGAGTGTTGTAGGTCTTGGCCAATTCAGCATGCATTCGATTTTTGCTTTGTTAGCTGCTACTCCTTCACCACTAATAATATGACCTAGGTATTCTAGTTAGTGCTGACCAAAACTGCATTTACTGCGCTTAGCTAGGAGTGAATGTTCTTGTAGAATAGCTAACGTAGTATGAAGGTGTATGCGGTGAGAGGCTAAGTCAGGGCTATAGACTAATATGTCATCGAAAAAAACAAGAATGAATTTCCGCAGGTAGGGTTTGAAAATGTCATTCATGAGTGATTGGAAGGTCGCCAGGGCATTAGTAATCCCAAAAGGCATGACACGAAATTCAAAATGGCTATGGTGTGTACGGAAAGCAGTTTTCTACACATCCGATGGGTGTACTCGAATCTGGTGATAACCAGATCGAAGGTCAATCTTAGAAAAAATTATAGAGCCATGTAACTCAGCAAGTAAATCATCGATAATGGGTATTGGGTACTTATCTTTGAAAATAATGGAGTTGAGCTTGCGGTAGTCGACGCAGAAACGCCAATCTCCTTGTTTTTTCTTGACCAACATCACTAGAGAAGAGAACTAATGTTGTTTTGAAAGTGATAAGTAAAGTTCGTTCAACTCGGACTTGATGAGATTCGAAAACAAAGAAAATATATACAAAAAGTTGTCACGGTATCGAGAGGTACTGAGACTCAGGATTTCACCATTAATCACATTCAATTGGTTTGTATATTGATTCATAACACTTCTAGCTCTTTTATGGACTCTTTTCTTTGCCAAAGATAGATTTTGTAAAAGATTAATTGTAAATCATAAGCATGGTGCATCAAAAGCTCTAAGTCTAAGCATACACCATCAGACAAAATCATAAATAATTAATAAAAATCATAAATCAATTAAATCAATGCGAAAGTCATAGAGAATCAAATATAGTTACCAAACAATTGTGAAATAAGGCTTCCTCCGTCGTCCCAGTGTTGGGGTTTAGCTCCTCATATCAAAAACATGCACAAAATAATAATCCATAGCTCAAAAGGTGTTTTATTGAAGAAATTGTATAACACGAGAAATTTACTGGCATTGTAAGGGTGTTCTGACAACCTTTATACGATAATTGTTGCAAAATGAAGATAATAGTTACTAACGGATTTATTCTGAACTGTTTGAATATAATACCCGAGCGCGACATGTTACCTGCGGCTTAATGTTCTTGATTTAGGGTTCTTGAGAACGACACTTACGTAAGTGTCGTCTGCAACTCCTTCTCTTCTTCTTCTTCCTGCTGCTGCTACAACTCCTCTGCAGCCTTTCCTCCTTCCCAGCAGCGTACCCAAACCCTCGACTCCCCTTCTTTGAACCTCCCAGTACCTATTTATATACACGAGACCCCAAAAATACCGATAATAATTTTGTTTTTCCTCCTCCAAGTCACGACTTTTTTTCTATTTCCTTTTTTTTACCTCTTCTACACTTTTTCCGCTGCCAAACTTTCCCAAGTCTGTCGTAATAAAATCTCAAGATATTCTCTTTTCTACAGCCTGTACGTAACTTCCATATTGACACAAAACAGGGACGAGATTCTCTGACCTTTTCCGTAATTAACTTCTCGCTCCCTGTTTTAGATAACTACCGCATATACGAAGATTTTGATTCCTTCTTTTAGTTCCAAACCACGTCTCCATACTCGATTAAACAAAATCTCAGGGAAGATATCCTTTCCTTTTCCACAGAAAATACGTGAACCAACTCCTCCCTGTTATCAAAACTAAATCCCGAAAATCTTTCCTCCCTGCCTTGTCGAGATTCAGTGCTTATCATCTTCTTTTTCGCATCCAAACCCATTGACTAGCATGTCTAACTCTAACAGTCTCATTTAAGTCCAGTCCAACTAGCCAATCCGATTAAAACTCCAACAAATCCAGTCCAGATTATTCTTCATACGAGAGAAACATTTCCCGCCAAAATCGTGTGTTTTAAACCATGCGAGATGGTGTCCCCTTAACCGCCGTAGGGGTGCAAATAGCAAATGGCTTACCCCTTATTGATGGGGTGAAAATAGCAGGAGGGTACCCATTAGTAATTGAGGTGCCCCTTATCCAAATGAGGGGTGTCTTTAGTAATTTTCTCCCACGAGCGCAATTACCACTTTTCGAGCCAATTTTTCCACACATGTTTATTTCTCCAAAAATACCTACAAAGAGATAAAATACGAAAATAAGTACAAAAAACGGGTACTAACAATATAAAAAACAAGATCAAAATAGACACATAAATGCGTCTATCAAGAACAGACTGTGGCTATGCTGAATGACCCCAGTGGTGAGAATTTCTTGAACGAGCTTCTCTGACCGCTGGCTCGTACAAAGGGTACCTGTAAGGCCTCCGGGGTTCGGTGGAGTTGAGTTTGGCACTAAGGGAATGTGATGATCCAGTGCTCGCTGGTGGAAGTGAGGTTGGCGGGTTGAAAGATTGAAGGGGCCGGTCCAAGACTTCAACAATTAGAGGACAATGTCGGTTGATGAAGGCTGCGAGAGATGGACGATAATTAACCAAACAAAAAGCTGGGTCACCACTGCGAAGAAGCTTCTTAAATTTTTACGCTTGACATGAGAGAGATGCTAACCTCTTCCTCCCTGTGACCAATTAACTCAATATCAGTGCCTTTATGTTTAAATTGAACGGTAAGCTTCTTGAAATCAAAAAGCACTGGGCTCAGTTCACGCATCCAGTCTACACCGAGAACCATATCACAGCCTCCTAAGTCAAGAAGGTACAAATCATGAGAAAAAGTGTGACCCTGTATATCCCAAGTAAACCTTGGACACTTAGCTTAACTCAGCAGTTTGTTTCCATGACTCTTTAGAATTGCAATGTTTGGGTTGGAAGTATAGTGCAACCACTTCGTTTGGCGTGAGAGGATCGAGAAAATGTGGTACTACGCAATCGACTAGAATAGTCAATCCATGAGTCTTCACCTGTCCTTTGATCTTAATGGTAGAGTGAGAGATGTTACAGGCTAAGGCATGGACGGATATTTATATTTCCTCATCCAATTCCACAATAGTTGGACTAGAGCCAGCATCCCCTTCCCAAGAATTTAGTCCTTCCTCTTCATCTGCTACTATCATATACAATTGCTTCTTTCGACATTCATGAACTTTTGTCCAGGGTTCATCGCAATTGTATCATAGCCCCTTTTCCCTCTTGGCATGCATTTCAGCATATGTAAGCTTCTTGACTGGCTGTATTTTTGGGCTGGTGGCAGGGCTGGTGGCAGGGCTGGTAACAGTTGGTGCAGTGACTTATGGAGTAAAATGTGATATTTGGTTGGGAACTGTTAATGGCTTACCCCCATAAGAAAGTCTGGTGGAGAACAGTGGCCGAGTTTTTTGCAGCCATATCAAGGATACACTCTTGTCTTCTAGCCAGAAAGATAGCTTGTTATAAGGTAGTAGGGTTAAACATTTGCACTACTAACCTAGTATCTTCTTTCAGGCCACTAATAAAGCTATGTATGAAATATTCTTCTGAGAGAGGTGGATTCTCAGCTAACATCAAAGCTTTCAATTCTTCGAATCGTTCTTGGTAATCTAAAACTCTAGTTGTTTGATCAAGTTTTTTAAATTCTCCTATAACATTATCATGGCCTAAGTCTTGGAACTTAGTACATACATCTATAATGAAATCCTCCCAATACAAAATACCCTTATCTGTTTGGTAATCCTGAAACCATACATCGGCTTTACCCTCCAAGTACAAAGTGGCCATGTGTACCTTCTGTTCATCGTTCATGTGATGTAAAAAGAAGTATTTCTTGCATTTACGGATCCAAGCTCTAGGGTTAGTACCATCAAAACGTGGGAAATCAACCTTAGGTCTGTAATTAACAAACTGCCCCTCACATGTGTGATGATGCTGAATGAATCTCTGAGGATTAAGATGTTGATAACCCTAGAATTGATTGCTAGAAGACGGATCAGGTAGTTCCCTTCTTCCCAAGGATGATTAGTGTCACCTCCATGAGGTGGACCTGGTGAAAAGACGAATTTATCAAGAAGCAACTGCAACATCTGGTCTATAGAGGTTTGTGCAGTACGAAGAAGATGCAGTTGATTATCGATATCAGCCTTCATCTTCGACATATCCCTTTTAACTTCATCACTCAATTCTTGCAAATCCAAGCTCAATTTCTTGGTGGAATCATCCAAATGTTTTAATCTGGTGCCATCAGCCATATTGGTGCCTAGGAAAGACCTTATCTGATACCACTTGTAGTGATCTACACTACAATTGACAACGATAACTAAATCTTCAAGATCTACACTGATGATTCAGAGATAAAAAACCTCAGAGAGGCAGAGAAACAAAACTGATTATCTTTTCCATTACCAACAAAAGAAGTTTGACTCAATACAAATAGGGTTAGAATGGCACATGTGCGAAGTACACGATTCTATTTGCTACACCCTAAAGAGAGCACATGTGCTTGTCACACAGAATTTGCTAACTACACCCATCAATCCCAGGTGCCCTTAACATGGGACATGACATAAGGTTTTCCGTGTTTGCCTGATCTGATACCAATTGAAAATGAGGGGATACCAATATACACTACCAACTTTTTCTTAGGAAACCTATATGGACTATACTCAAATACAATTCCGAGAGTTAGAACTTAATGGATCTCAATCAGGAATTATCTGAAGAGCTTATATCTATTTCTCTCACAATCCGTATGTAAATAGAGACAAGTATGTGAACCTGATTATTCTATGAGAGTACTTAGACGATTCCAAAGATTAATATCCAAGATCAATCAAGTCGTACCCAACAATTGTGATGGACTTATCCACTTGAATTGATTTACATAGGATCTGTGATATTTTATTTCTAAAGATAAACAATATAATGCAGAAAAAAAAAACACAGACACCATAAATTTTATCAACGAGGAAACCGCAAATACAAAAAAACCTGGGACCTAGTCCAGATTTGAACACCAAACCTGTATTAATCCGCTACAGGCCCTAGCCTGCTATCAATACCAGATTTGGAATTATAGTTGAGATCAATCTCTCGTCATAGATTCGATTCTGTCCACGCTTCTTACATCTCTTGAATCTCGCAAGACTCCGCACAATTGATTCCCTTAGCTCACGTCCATTACAGCCTAAGAGTTGCTTCAATTCAATTGAAGCCTTTAAACCAATCTGCCTCTGACAAATAAGCCTATATGTGATTTTTGTTCTGATCAAAGATAAATATTGTTAGAGCACTGCTCGGTCGAACTCTCAAGCATTGATATCTCAATCTTGTTTGTCAAGTTTAGTTGATCAAAGCTATAAGTCTTGATTTCTAGTCTACTTATAGTTATGTCTCGGATTAGGATATAATGTCTAGTTGATATTTAGACTTCACGGCGTTCATCTATTGAAGACGAAGATCTACTGAAGAGAGCTTGGAGGAACTTCATCAACAAAAGGTATGTGGAGACTAAAACTTTTCTATCACTCAGAAGACTATTATATTCTATTTCCTAATGAGACTAAGTCGTATAGCTATATAGACTTTTATATTATACACATTTGATATTTCGAGCTGAGTTTCACTCGCTTATATATTTATCGAAATATGTGTTGGAAGCTTTATGTTTTAGCTATGTTCATCATTATTCTTGACGATTTTAGTTAATTTTTTTTTTTTGAAACTAAATAATAAGTCAAAAGATGATCATGTGGAAATTGCCTTGGAACATCTTACATGATTTGTGTGAGACAAACATTTGATGTCGAATCGAAAAGTTTCATGTTGATCATTCGATCACTTGAACATTACTTATAAGCTAATAGTTTGTGTGAGACAGCTATTGTCGTCTTCTAAGGATGTTTCAATGATTGAAATGGGAGTTTAGAATAAAAACCTTTGTCTGGATACATCACAGTACGCGTACCTAGTATGCAAACTGTTTTGGTATGATTCAGGTCCGGAAACCTTGTTTGCATACTAATATGCGAACGATTTTAACTGTTGAATTTCGGTAACCTTGTTGCATACCTAGTATGAAACTGGTTCTACCTGAGTTAGGTTCGGGACGGATGTTTGTGTATCTGTTTGCAAATGGTTGGACAAAACCAAAGTCCGGAACTATAGTTTGTGTACCAGTTTAGAAACTTAGTGGTTGAAGTTATAAAATTAGTTAAGTATGATTCCATACTCATGGAAAAATACATTTATAAATTAAGGAATGCAATCTTAGCAAACCGTGGCTTAATTTTCATGAATGTACTTTGTACAATTACGAATCAATCCGATTTTGTTTCAATTGGTTCTTATATATTTCTATCAGATATAAAAAATTGAACAACTCTATGAGTAACACAATTAGATTCATTTGATTATCTTTCATGATTGATTGATCATCATATATGATCTATAAGTGTTAGATGAATGCGGTTAAGACAAAAGTGTTCATATAGCTAACTTCGGTTAACTATTGTTGAGCTAACTCAATATACACGTTTAGGAGGTTACCCATATTTAAATGAAGGTATATTTCATTAGTGTGTAACAAGCTAAGACCATCTAACGGTGGAGATATATTGCTTTGGTTTTAAGCAAACTTAGCTTGAATCTTAAATCAGGTTTTCATCTAACGATGAATATTGAATGCTTTGTTCTTATGCTATCTTAGATTTGATTGTAAGCAAACCATGATTTGAAAGACTATATAAGAGAAAACTCTAGCAACAGGAAAACCTAATCCCCACACTTTCCTGTGTCCTAGTTGCGATTAGAGTCAATTCTCCTTTAACCTAGGTTTTTCCAAAACCATCATAGGTTAACGACTTGAAGACTTCATTTGGGATTCGTGAAGGCAGATCCAATTTTTTTTTTTGTAATTGCGTATTCTGATCTTACTTGTTTTATCGTATTGAGTACTGATAGACACATTTTTGTGTCTGAATTGTCCTCAGTGTCACTATTGTTAGTGCTTGATTTTGTACTTATTATGGTGTTTTATGTTTGTGTAGGTGTTTTTGGAGAAATACACTTGTGAGGAAAAAGTTGCTCAAAAAGTGCTTTTTGGACCCCCCGGAGGACATTTGCTAAGCGGACTCCCACATTGGATAAGGGGCACCTCAATTGCTAAGGGGCACCCAGTTGCTATTCACACCCCAGTTCAGGATAGGGGCATCTCATCTTCTTCATTTGAATTTTCATTTTTGGCGGGAAAATGAGTTTCACTCCTGGCAGATTTGTCGATCGGATTTTGGATGGGTTATAGGTAGACTCAATCGCTGAAACTTCATGGGTAGACGCGATATGACTATAGAATGTTGGTATGGGTGTTTGTTTGGAAAACATTTGGCTTAATAACGTATTTCAATCCAAAACAGTGGACACAAGCTTTCACGGGTTAAGTGAATTTGACACGAGTTTGAGGCGTGTAATGCATCAGTTTGGAGTGTTTTGCACTACAGAGATGCGTGAAGAAGATAAATAAGGAATGTTTGACAGATGATAACGCGTGGAAGATCAAAGAAATGGAAAATATTGCCGTGAGAATAAAAATAATAAAGAGAGGATATTTTGAAGTTATGAAGGAGATTCGATGCATCTTTCGGGTTTAAATAGGTTGAATTAGCACCATACAAGCGGGACAGAGGGTTTGGGAGATATTTAGTACATTACAGAGCTTAGAAAGTCGAGTTGCAGAATCACCATTTCTGCTGTTGTGAAGAACATAAGACGCACAAGGGACAGTCGTTTATGCTACATCGCCAACGACAATTTACATTTATCGTTCTCTGTAACAGTTCGATTTGTAACAATTATACCTGTTACAAACCCGGTTTATTAATTTTCTTCCATTTTTCATCATTTGTAACCACTTTGAGCAATGAAATCCATTTTTTAGCGTGTTTCCAACATGATGATGTGCTAATTCTCTCTCAACCAAGGCAATGAGGAAGCTATTTACGCATGAATAATTGGTAATTATTTATTTTCTCTAATTTATAATTAATAATTCGCTCAATCACTGCTTTTGCAGAGTTTTTAACTGTTTACATAATTTCCTTCATTAGTTGTGATTCAATTAGATAGGTTATACTTTGTATTAAGATAATCTATGCTTAGGGGATACAATTAATTTTTGAGAATTTGCATGATTATATGTGAATTAAGAAATAAGGGACTTAAAAGATAATTAGAGTTTTGGATTATTTATCATAATTTATTCATGTGTAATAGTGGAATCAGTGTCTTGGTTATTCCTAATATCTTGAAATCAAATTTTGAGTTAAGTTTTCTTTATTTTTAAGTTTTATAAGTCTAAAATCTATTGCTTTCACAAGTCTCAACGAACTTTTTACTACAACTCAATTGAAAATCACATCAATTTTTAGTGCCGCCGACGCGGACTTGTCTTTAGGCTAGAGATTTTTTTTTTTTTTTTTTTTTTTTTTTTTTTTTTTTTTTCTCTTTTTTAGGTTTTTATTTATTTTTGTTCTTCTTTACGTTTTTGGGTTTTTGTCTTTTCCTTACAGAATTTGGAATTTGGAGCGAAAGAAAATTTTGCCAAAGCTTTTGGTGAATACTTAAAGACTTGGAGCGAAAGAAGAAGATTTTTTTTTATTTAAAAAAAAAGAGAGGAAAAAAAAAGACATTTTTATATTAGACTTTCCTTTTCTTTTGCACTTTATTTTTGGACTTTGGACTTTAAACTTTGGGACATTATTTTTAAACCCTACGGAAGGGTAGTTTAAATAGAAATTGTTTGCAGAGAAGGACGGCGATTACGATATCGCCTCGGCCCCTTGGGTTCGCACATGACATAGGAGTCGTGGCCCGAGTCGACTACAACGGTTCACCCCCCGTATGGAACGGGAGGTAAGTTTGTCAAAACACTCGCGAATCCCCTGTCAGAGAGTTACTGTATTCCTTCATTTGCATATATGCCGAGGAATTGAAAACGACTGCTTTAATTTCCTAGTAAAGGGCTGCTGTGGTTGTGATAGTGGTAAATAAAGTGATTCGATTCTCGAACTTGTGAAGGATTTTTAGACTTAAATTCAAAACAAAAATAGAAAACTCACTAAAAATTATAGCAAACTCAGACAAAGATGTTATCAATATTAAAAGACACCGAGGCTAAGATTCCACTATTTTCCAAATTCAAAGTGATTTAATCAATATTTATATTCATGCAATTTTCTTGTTCAATTTTTAATTCTAAAATATTGCTACAAGTAGATTCTCAAAATAACAAGTGTAAATCCGAAGCATAGAACATCAAAAACCTAGGTCCAAGTATGCTTTATCAAAAGAAATAACAATTGCTTAACAAAAATCATTCAAACAATTTTCGATCAAGGCAAATAATCATATAATAATTGCAAATAAATAGATAAAATAGAATATACCACTTCTTGTTGGAAAAATAGCTTCCTCTACCGCCTCAGCAATGGGGTTTAACTCCTCATAGTAATCATGATCTCAAAATATTATTTTTATGGTTCAAAAGTTGATTAAAAGGATGAGAAACAATAAAAGCAGATCGCTTTGCAATTTGTAATGGCGTTACAAAGAAACATTACAAAGGATTGACTCATTCTGAGAAATCAACGTAGCACATGTTGCGAATTTGAGACGCATTCTTATTTGCAACGCTTGTTCTTTGGAAATGTGAAAACTAAACTTCTTGCAACTCGATCTGTTCAGCTCGGTAGTGTTTTAAAGTTCTCTGCAATTGCTCCAATCCGTTCGTAACCCTTCCTTGTCCTCTCAACAACCTATATATAGCCAACAGGTCAGCTTAATCCTGTAAAAATCTTGATTATCCTTGCACAGAAAGTCACGGACTATCCCTCCTTTTCTCTTCTTTCTGCCGACTTATTTACGCGTTTCTGAGCTTTCCAAATCCTTTAAAACTCTTCCTTGTATATATGAGAATCTTTGGGAAACTTATCCATGATTTAGTCTCCCTGAAATTCCAAAAATAAGCTCCACAGGACCCGTAACTTTCTTCACCTCTGTTTCGGTCCAACTCGACTATCTGACCAATTCAGTCGAACAAAACACCCATATGACTCTGTTATACTCCAAGAGGATCAGCCCAAACCAAAACAACGATTGAATCTCCATCGTAACATCTCAACAGAGTCCAACAGACCCGAGAAGAACTATCCTCCCTGTTTCGCTTCAAACGGCTTATGTAGCCCGAACAACTATATCTTCCTTGGTCTTGCTTAACAGGCCCGTTCGAGTTAAATCCAACGATTGAATCTCGTTAAACACCTTCCAAATTTCGAACCCTAAACTCTGTTCTCACTGCCAATATTTTCCCGTCAATTTTTGGAATTTGAATTTGAGAAGATGAGTGCCCCTTATCCGGACTAGGGGTGTGAATAGCAGTTGTACTGGGATTGCCCCTTATCCAAACTGGGAGGTCCGAATAGCAAGTGTCCTCCGGAGGTGCCTTTAGCAACTTTTCGAGCCGATTTCTCCAAAAACGTTTATTACCCAAAAATACCTACAAACACATAAAACACCATAATAAATACGAAATCGAGTGCGAACAATGTACATAATTGAGATCATATTAGACACAAAATTGTGTCTATAAATTCCCCCCCAAACTTATTATTTTCTCGTCCTCGAGTAAATCAAATCTAGAAAATAAAATCCTAACTCACTCTCGCAGGCATCGTCGATTGCATTTAGCGTATGCAATAAGCCTTTAAACCCCTAGGTGGCCCTAGTGGTCGAGTTATAGTCTCGGGAGGGTTTACAAGAGGTGTACCCACAAAACCTTTATACTCCAAACCCTAACTATCTACGCAGAACCTTGGAAGGCACTAAAGAATCTCATTGGTTGGCATACTTATTGACTACAGGAGGAAGTACCCTGATGCGAAATTCCAATTGTTGTACGAGTTTGCACTCAAGCATACTAAAATTCATATATAAGTCACACGAGCTCTACTCAGATAGTTTGGACATCATAACCGGAGTCAACCAATCACATGGATAGATTAAGAAGATGGATGTAGAGAAAAACGTAGATGGTTTTGATGTTGACCAAGGTGAACGGTGTTTCCCATACGTACGAAGGCCAATGCCAAAATAAACCTATCCTAATGGTGAGATATCTTGGTTCGATTAATATCAACACACCGGCATATACAAGGGAACCGGTGGTCGATAATCCTAACTCTAAGTCAACTCATTTGGCATATACAAGGGTACCGGTGGTCGACTTTATTGAATTTATTAGGTTGGTACGATTATGCGGTCTCAATTTCTATTTCTATTTTTTTTTTCTATTTTTTCTTTTTTTTTTTTTCAACTTTTTTTGTTTTTTTTTTTTGGTATCTCAATCACTCTATTTCACCCTAGTAGTGGTAACAACTTGAATCCTGAGCCCCACCTAATCACTTAGAGAAACATATTTTAAAGAAAACAAAATAAAAATAGAAGTGAAAAGGATTCAACGAGATATGGCGAAACTACCATGTTTTTTTTTCTTTAATTCTAACACCCGAGCTCTGTGCTTTTATGAATAGACTCTTTAGATGTTTCCATCTAATCAGATTGGTTCCTCAACTCCTACAACCAAAATGCTTCCATCCACTTAGATTGGTTAGTGCCATCCTTAATAAGCATAAATTTCTAGGCTCTGGAGTTAAACAATGCAACTAAAATGTTTCTCCCATACCCCCAAACTTAAATCTAACATTGTCCTCAATGTTCTAAAGATAAAATTAAAAGCATGAACAAGGAGAAATTGTTACCATTTGAAGTAAAAGAGTTAAGGAAAGATATTACCGTGTCGCATGAATATTGGGTTACCTCCCAAGAAGTGCTAAGTTTAAAGTCTTGACCAGACTAAGAAAGATTAGTCACCTCATAGAATCATAAAGTAATAGCCGAAATATCTGTGGGTCATCAAAACCAAATAGAGCTATCACAAGTAAAAGGAATCTGCAAAATGCCAAGAAAATTAACAAATAAAGCACACCCTTGTCTAGTTTCTTGTTTAAGACAACTACATCTAGGCCGTGGTTGAGTTAGGGCTCTATTCTTTGGGTCGAGATAAAATATTTTCGTAGCTGGAATTCCTCAAAGCTAAGATCCGGTTCAGGTTGTAAAGTCTATAAAAACTCAAATAAGAACTTAGAAGCACATAATAATAACCTGAATAATTGCGGATCCTTAAAGTCAATCGGTTTTGACTCACACAATTGACCACGATGAAACTGGCGGTCAATCATAAGAAAATGTGTCGATACTAATTTCCTAAAGTACTTAGGCTCAGTCTCAAAACTTAATAATTGACACATCCGAAACTTATACGTTCCCACAATTGGTAGAAAAATATTTGGTGGGAAAACAAAGTCAATCTGGGTATCATATCTGGATAAACCACATCAACTTTGGAGGATGGGTTTCTAACAACTGAACTTCCTTATGGACATCACTAGGCTCAGGAAAATGTGTATGAAGATAATCTTTTAAAATGGTTGAGGCACATATGTCAAGTCCCAAGTGAGGGACCTTTCTAAGAGTTAAAGCACACGGAGAATGATAATCACCCCCAAACTTAGAGTTTTCAGTGTCTCTAGAAAAACTAGTCACAACTTCCCTAATTTCAAGGTCATCGATTCACGAAAATGGTCAATTGATTCTTCTAAGTCAGGTACATCCTCACTCATCTTGACGAGTTCATTTTCTTTGTCTAAGACTAATGTTTCTAAATCGCTAGACTCTAAAACAATATTCTCTAAAGAAACTCGTTCCTCAAAACTATCATCAGCTTCGTAATCATAAGGAAAAACTACATCGTCTAAAATGGTGGTATCTCTAGACAAATCCTCGTCCTTTTGAATAGGTGAATAATTATTAAAATTATTTGGATTTGAACTAGAAACATTATCATTATTAAGTTCAATTGGAGTAACAAATTGATCACTATGCCTACTTATTTCAAATTCTTCATCAAAACTATCCTCATCATAATAATTATAATAACATGAAAATGGTTGAACCTCATCTAAACAAGTAGTGTTACCAATTTTATCCTCGTCATCTTGATTATGCAAATAACTATCCTCATTTTTAAGGGTATTATTGGAAACACTGTATTGGAAATCAAGATTATTTCGAGCAATTCTTTCGTTCATCTCAGCTATCATCTTGAGGGATTCCTCTATAGAAAGTTTTCTTTCGTCATAAACTAAGTTATTCATCTTAGCTAACTTACGTGTCGACTCCTCTAATTTCCTGAGAGACTCTTCTAAAGGAGAAATATAAGAATTTTGCTTGTCTGACTCGTGCGTGTGTGGATAGTAATTGGGATCATCATGGTATGAGCCATAACCTTGAAAAGGCTGATGTTCCCAACCACTATTCACACTATGGTAAAAGTAATAACTTCCATTTTGAAACTCAGTCGGATATTCGTTGTATTGGCTATTGTAATACCAGTTCGACATTCTATTGCAGGGGTGTGAGTTGTCACACAGAATAAAACCCACTGACAGGGGATTCATGGGTGGATAGAGTCTTACCTCCCATGCAGGACGGGCGATGAACCGTTGAAGTCGACTCGAGGCCACCGACTCCTATATCGGTGTACGAACCCGAGGGGCCGAGACAGATATCGTCACACATCGTCCTTCCCCCAAGTGATTTTATTTAATTTTTAACCCTTCCTTAGGGTTTTAAAAATATTGTCCAAATCCAAAAAATAAAGTCCAAAAAGTGTCCAAAAATAAAAAGAAAAATTACAACAATGAAACCCTATTTACAGTTTCTAAAAATAAAAAGAAATAAAGTTTAAATAAAATAAATATGTACAAAATCTTCTTCACTCCTTGGACTCCTCTTTTCTTTCCTTCTTTGGCGATGCTTTCCTTTTATAGCACTTGTTCTTTCTTTGTAGCTTCGCTCCAAATCTGAAAAGAATCAAAAACATACCAAAGGCGTAAAAGAGAACAAAAAATAATAAAATTAAACCTAAAACAAATCTAAATACAAGTCCGCGTCGGCGGCGCCAAAAATTGTTGTGGTTGTGATAGTGGTAAATAAAGTGATTCGATTCTCGAACTTGTGAAGGATTTTTTAGACTTAAATTCAAAACAAAAATAAAAAACTCACTAAAAATTATAGCAAATTCAGAAAAAGATTTATCAATATTAAAAGACACTGAGGCTAAGATTCCACTGTTTTCCAAATTCAAAGTGATTTAATCCAATATTTATATTCATGCAATTTTCTTGTTCAATTTGATTCTAAACTATTGCAACAAGTAAATTCTCAAAATAACAAGTGTAAATCCGAAGCATATAACATCAAAAACCTAGGTCCAAGTATGCTCTATCAAAAGAAATAACAATTGCTTAACAAAAATCATTCAAACAATTTTCGATCAAGGCAAATAATCATATAATAATTGCAAATAAATAGATAAAATAGAATATACCACTTCTTGTTGGAAAAATAGCTTCCTCTACCGCCTCAGCAATGGGGTTTAGCTCCTCATATTAATCATGATCTCAAAATATTGTTTTATGGTTCAAAAGTCGATTAAAGGATGAGAAACAATAAAGCAATCGCTTGCAATATTGTAATGGCGTTACAAAGAAGTTATTACAAAAGGACTGATTATTACAGAGAAATCACATATGCTCTTGTTGCGAAATTGAGACGCGGTTCTTATTTGCAACGCTTGTTCTTGGCGACGGCGGCGAAAACTAAACTTCCTGCAACTCGATCTGTTCAGCTCTGTAGTGTTCTAAAGTTCTATGCAATTGCTCCAATCCGTTCGTAACCCTTCCTTGTCCTCTCAACAACCTATATATAGCCAACAGGTCAGCTTAATCCCGTAAAAATCTTGATTATCCTTGCATAGAAAGTCACGGACTTTCCCTCCTTTTCTCTTCTTTCCGCCGACTTATTTACGCGTTTATGAGCTTTCCAAATCCTCTAAAACTCTTCCTTGTATATATGAGAATATTTGGGAAACTTATCCACGATTTAGTCTCCCTGAAATTCCAAAAATAAGCTCCACAGGACCCGTAACTTTCTTCACCTCTATTTCGGTCCAACTCGACTATGCAGCCAATTCTGGTCGAACAAAACACCCATAACAACTTTGTTATACTCTAAGAGGATCAGCCCAAACCAAAACAACGATTGAATCTCCACTGTAACTTCTCAACAGAGTCCAACAGATCCGAGAAGAACTATCCTCCCTGTTTCGCTTCAAACGGCTTATGTAACCCAACTGGATACAATCCAACAACTATATCTTCCCTGGTCTTGCTTAACAGGCCCGTCCGAGTTAAATCCAACGATTGAATCTCGTTAAACACCTTCCAAATTTCGAACCCTAAACTCTGTTCTCACTGCCAATATTTTCCCGCCAATTTTTGGAATTTGAATTTGAGAAGATGAGTGCCCCTTATCCGGACTAGGGGTGCGAATAGCAGTTGTCATGAGATTGCCCCTTATCAATTGGGCTGCCCCTTATCCAAACTGGGAGGTCCGAATAGAAAGTGTCCTCCGGAGGTGCCTTTAGCAACTTTTCGAGCCGATTTCTCCGAAAACGTATATTCCCAAAAATACCTACAAACACATAAAACACCATAATAAATACGAAA
This sequence comes from Papaver armeniacum, assembly GCA_023531295.1. Classification (NCBI taxonomy): domain Eukaryota; kingdom Viridiplantae; phylum Streptophyta; class Magnoliopsida; order Ranunculales; family Papaveraceae; genus Papaver; species Papaver armeniacum. The sequence goes on from JAJJWW010014895.1 coordinate 286,052, forward strand.
TTGAGTGCGAACAATGTACATAATTGAGATCATATTAGACACAAAATTGTGTCTATCAAGGGCAAGGACTGGCCATACAAGATAAGGGTTCGGATTTCATCACCGTTCTTTTCTTGCCCGCCTTAGGAAAACGATACTTAACGCGAACCTAAGCTTTAAAATTTGGAATAGAACGAGACCGATAGGGTAACGAGCTTAATAGGAAAGTCGTTCGAAAAATATTGGTTACTCTTTTAAGCATACTTCGAGAAGTTCATGATGGTTTCGTGAGTTGAATGCGTGAGCGCGCCGTCTCGTAATGCGGTGAGGCCTTGGGTATCAAAGCTCCACGCAGCTTCCCTCGCCTCTATTCAACTTACTTCAACTCGGATTGATTCCAGAGAGGTTTGCTCAGATTATAACGAATTCCTTTTCGAAAGATTAGAAGCTGGTCTAGAAACAATCTAAGTGGAGCCATCATGCTTTTTGTTTGCTAGAAATCATTAGGTTTGCTGTGGTGGAGTCAGCCTTGCTTGTGTTTGCATAGAACTTCATTTTCTTTTAGGATTTTTTTTTTTCTTTTTTTTTTCTAGTGTATGCTCGAGGTCATTAGAGAACGGGCTTGGAAAAGAAACACTCTAGGTCGCTTGATTAGTGACAAACCTAGTAGTTCTTCTTGTGAAGGCGGGGAACTCGAAGACTCTTCTTTTGAGAGCCCCGTTTTTGGAAACTTCAGTTTTAAGAATCTGTCTCTTCGTGAGGAAAGTACCCCTAGTACTTCAGCTGTGCCGGCGATGGCAACTTTGAAAGATTTCATGTTCCCAACTAGGACCAACCGAGCTTCGTGCATTAAATTGCCAGCCAATATGGCTAATTTCGAGATAAAACCTAGTATTCTTTAGATGATCCCTATATTCTTAGGAAAAGATGGTGAGAACCCTTATTTTCATAATAGGGACTTTGAAGAAATTTGTGGGACAAATAGAATAAAAGACCTTAATGATGAAGTTTTGAAACTTAAGATGTTTCCCTTTTACTTGAGAGATAGACCCAAGACCTGGCTGAAAAACCTACCACCTGAATCCATTGAATCATGGAAGGAACTTGTTGCTGCTTTCTATATGAAATTCTAACCTAAGCATAAAACTGCAGCTGTTAGACAGAAAATTAGTGCTAGTGAGCAACAAGAGGGAGAGTCTCTTTATAGGTTTTTAGAGAGATTTAATGATCTCCTATCCCAGTGTCCTCACCATGGATTTGATAAGATGAAACTTGTAGAGATTGTTTATAATGGTTTAGACTATTCGACCAAATCCATGGTCGAGTCTATGTGCGCTGGTTAGTTTACTAATAAAAATGTTGATGATGCTTTTACCTTCTTAGGAGCTATCGCTGAAAAATCCCAACAGTGGGAGTCTTGTGTTGAACCCCCTAAAAGACTCTTGGTCAATAGAAGTAGCACCAATGTGGTTGATACAAGCTTCGGGTCAGATGCTAAGTTTGCTGCTTTTTCTAGAAGGTTAGAAGCTTTGGAATTGAATCAGCCTAAACATAGGTCTCTTGTTGAACCTGATGATAGGATTAGAGCCTCTCAATTCTCTAGTTGTGGAGTAGAACCCAATAACTCATTTTGGGAAGGTCATGTTAGTAAAGAACAAGCCTATGTTGTCTATAACAATGCTAGGTTTGAAAACCGTCAGAAGTTTGACCCATACTCGAGACCTACAACCCTGGTTGGAGAAACCATCCTAATTTCTCTTGGTCTAAGGGCTTAATCAAGGTCGATCTAGTAATTCTCAGCCTCCCCGGGTTTTGGTTATAATAATAATTCTTCAGGTCAAGCCCAGTTCCAGAACCCTTCTGAGAATAAAATGACTAGCTTAGAGGAATCTCTTAGTATGTTAAAAAAGAGCCAAGATATGCTATCACACAGCCAGGAAATGTTAGTAAAGATCCAGGTTATTTTTCAAGAGGAAACCAAGCATAATTTTAAGAATAATTCCCAGTCTCTTGCTAAATTAGAACTTCAAGTCGGCCAAATAGCTAAGTTCCTTAGTGAGAGAGAAGATGGAAGGTTCCCTAGTCATACTGATCCTAACCCCAAAGAAGAGAAATCGTACAATCATGTGAATTCTATTACAACCCTTAGGAGTGGAAAGAAAGTTGACAATAAGGTCGCCATGCCTGAAAGTGAACATGTTGTAGTTCACCCTGCTGAGCCAGAAAATGATGAGGAGACTGATAGACTAATGAGACCAATGAGGGTCATATTGAGCTAGGCTTTGTTCCTAGAGCCCCGTTGCCCCAGCTGCTAGTTCCAACTAATAGGGAGTCCATCTTTAATGATATATTGGAGGTTTTTAAGCAGGTTACTATCAACCTCCCATTGTTGGATGCGATTAAGCAGATTCCCGCTTATGCCAAGTTTCTTAAGGACTTGTGTACACGAAAGCGTAAGCTTAGTGTTCAAAAGAAATCCTTCCTAGCTAGTCAAGTGAGTTCTATTATTCAGAATGCCACTACTCTTAAGTATAAAGACCCAGGGTCCCCTACTATTTCTTGCACAATAGGTAAATACCGTGTTGAGAAAGCTTTGCTTGACTTAGGAGCCAGTGTGAACTTACTCCCATACCATGTGTACCTTAAGCTAGGACTTGGTGAGATGAAAACTACCCAGATGACTCTTCAGTTAGCTGATAGGTCCGTTAAAATTCCTCGGGGTGTGATCGAGGATGTTCTCATAGAGGTCGACACGTTTATTTATCCAGTGGATTTTGTTATCCTAGATACCCAACTTTGTCCCGACCCAGAGAACCAGATCCGGTAATTTTAGGTCGCCGTTTTTAGCTACATCCAATGCGATCATTAACCGTCGAACAGGTACTATGAATTTTCCTTTTGGTAATATGACTATTGAGCTGAACGTCTTTCATATTAGTAAGCTACCCTCTGAACTAGATGACTCGAGCATAGAAGAGGTGAACATGATAGGAACATTAGTCGAGGAGTCATTACCAAACACTTTGTTAGAAGATCCATTAGAGAAATGCCTAGGTCACTCTGGGATTGATTTTGATGATGATGATATGATTAATGAGGTGAATGCTTTGTTAGATTCAACCCCTTTGATAGACACTAGTAATGGCTGGAAACCTAAGTTCGAACCTCTACCCGTTTTTAAGTCTACCCTAGTTCCTTCATTAGAAAAGTCACCTAAGTTGGACCTAAAACCATTGCCAGATATCCTGAAGTATGTGTTTTTAGGCCCGTCTGAGACTTTACCTGTGATTGTTGCTTTCGACTTGGATAGTGATCCGGAAAGTAGGCCAGTGACCGTCCTTCAAAACAACAAGGAAGCTTTAGGGTGGACCATAGCAGACATTAAGGGTATAAGTCCTCCATTTTGTATGCATCGATTTATTTAGAGGAAGATACCAAACCTTCTTGGGAGATGCAACGAAGACTAAACCCTAATATGAAAGAAGTAGTTCGAACCTAGGTTCTTAAGCTGTTAGATGCAGGCATTATCTACCCATTTCAGACAGTAAGTGGGTCAGACCCGTTCAGGTTGTTCCCAAGAAATCCGGTATTACTGTAATCCATAATGATAACAGTGAGTTAATCCCAACCCGGGTGACCACGGGTTGGCGTGTCTGTATTGACTATAGGAAATTGAACAAGGTTACTAGGAAAGACCGCTTTCCCCTTCCCTTCATCGACCAAATTCTAGAGAGATTAGCTAGACGTAGCCATTATTGCTTTTTAAATGGATACTGCGGTTATAATCAGGTTGTTATTGCTCCAGAAGACCAAGAGAAAACCACTTTTACCTGTCCCTTTGGTACCTTTGCGTATAGACGCATGCCTTTAGGGCTATGTAATGCCCCTGCGACCTTTCAGCGTTGTATGTTGAGAATATTTTTTGACATGGTAGAACGGTTCTTAGAGGTCTTTATGGATGATTTTTCAGTGTTTGGTTCGTCTTTCGATGAGTGCTTGCATCATTTGTCATTAGTTTTGACTAGGTGTAAGGAAAAGAATTTAGTGCTTAATTCGGAAAAATGTCACTTTATGGTTCGATCAGGAATTGCTTTAGGGCATATCGTTTCTTCTAAGGGTATAAAGGTAAATAAAGCCAAAGTTGACCTTATTAAGACTTTACAGGTCCCAAAAACCGTAAAAGATATTAGGTCATTCTTAGGGCATACAGGTTTTTATCGTCGATTCATTAAGGATTTTAGCTTGATTTCTAGACCTCTTTGCAATTTGCTTGCAAAAGATGCTAAGTTTGTCTTTGATGATGCTTGTTTAGAGGCTTTTGAGAAGCTTAATACCTTACTCACTACCGCCCCCATAGTCCAGGCACCCAACTGGAACCTAACCTTTGAGATCATGTGCGATGCTTCATATTATTCTATTGGTGTTGTGCTAGGTCAGCGAGAAAACAAATTACTTCATGTGATTTACTATGCTAGCAAAACTCTGAATGATTCCCAGTTGAACTATACCACTACAGAGAAGGAACTGTTGGCCATTGTGTTTGCCTTAGACAAGTTTAGACCCTATCTCTTAGGTTCTAAGATCGTAATCTATACTGATCATGCTGCTTTGAAATACCTTTTGTCTAAGAAGGATACCAAACCTAGATTGATTATATGGATCCTTGTATTACAAGAATTTTGTCCAGACATTAGAGACAAAAGGGTGCGAGAAAATGTAGTAGCGGACCACTTGTCTAGGCTAGTTGTTAGTTCCCTAATGATTCCCTTCATATAAGGGATAGCTTTCCTGATGAACAATTGTTCTCTGTTTCCCAATCACCTTGGTATGCAAATATAGTGAATTATCTTGTTACTGGTCGAATGCCCCAACATTGGGGTAAACAAAATCGATTCTAGGTTTTTAGCCGAGGTTAAGCACTTCTTTTGGGATGATCCTTATTTGTTTAAGTATTGTCCAGACAGTTATTAGGAGATGTATACTGAGAGTGACCAGTCCAGTATTATTTCCTTTTGTCATGATCATGCTTGTGGGGGTCACTTTAGTGCTAAGAAGACTGTTGCTAAGATATTGCAGTGTGGATTCTATTGGCCTTCGTTGTTTAAAGACTCCCATAGTTACTGTGTTACTTGTGAACGTTGCCAAAAATTAGGAACCATTTCCCGAAGGAACATGATGCCCTTGAACCCTATTTTAGTTGCCGAGGTCTTTGATGTGTGGGGTATTGACTTTATGGGTCTGTTTCCTTATTCTTTTGGTAACTTATACATCCTTGTCGCTGTAGACTATGTCTCTAAGTGGATTGAGGCGGTTGCGTGTAAAACCAATGACCATAGGGTTGTGATTGAGTTCTTGAAAAATAATATACTTACACGTTTTGGTACATGATAAAGTTTTTTATTATTTGTTGTTGTAGTAATAAGATTCAAAATCTAAGACTTGTGAAGATTAAATTTAAAGGTTCAATGAAAATAATAAAAGAGAGAGTTACTGGGTTTAGGATTCCACCGCATTCATAACATAAGGCTCAATTATTTATTCTCAACAATTATCGCTCCATAAATAAAACAACACCGACTCTTATTTTTGCCAAGGTAGATTCTCCAAATATTAAATTTTTGATTGTTTGACGTTGTTGATAAGGGTTTTTTTTGATTGTTTGTCGTTGTTGTAGTAGTAAGGATTCGAACTCTAAGACTTGTTGAGATTAAATTTAAAGGTTTAACGAAAATAATAAACAAAAGCGAGAGTCACTGGGTCTAGGATTCCACCTCTCTCATATTAATAGACTCAATTATTTATTCTCAACAATTATCGCTCAATAAACAAAATAACACCGACTCTTATTTTTGCCAAGGTAGATTCTCCAAATATTAGTTATAAATCGTAAGCATGGGACATCAAACATCTAAGAAAGCATGACCAATCTAATAAAATGATAACTAATTTTTTCAAATCATAAAACAATTTAAAATAGATGCAAAAGTCATAAAAAGAATAAAATAAATTCACCCATGTATGAAGTTCGTCTTCCTCCGTCGACCCAGTGTCGGGGCTTAGCTTCTCATAATGAAAACACACTCAAAATTATAATTCATAGCTCAAATGGTGTTTTTATTAGAGAAAAATAATTATACAACGAATTTGCAACGCTTGCTGGGTGTTACAGAGTCCACCGTTACAATAAAATTCAAATCTTCATATCGGCGTATCGTTACGCAGAAAACTACAAATGGAAACTGTCGTAGAAAAAATGTCGCTAAGATGTGAACATGCGACCGTTCATAAACGACAGACCAGAAGTGTTGTCTGTTCTTCTTCTTCTTCTCTGCAGCAGCAGAGAAGTTGCTCTGCAACTCTCGATTCTCCCCCCAAAACTCTCGATATCCTTCTCTGCAATCCCAGCATAGTTTATATACCCACCAATGCCATAATAACTGCTGCAGATCTTCTCTTATTCTTCACGGAAGTTTACATATCTTGCAATCAATCACCACGATATTTTCCTTCTCTGCAAAGATTTTATTTTCTTCTTCAAGCATTTCTGATGTCGACACACTCCCAACATCCTGGGTTCACGTTCAGATAGAATAAAAACTCAGCCATCTCCCACCGAGAACACAATAGCCACGGGAGAATACCCGATATTCTTGTGCACTGACTTATCCAAATTCGATGAAAAACCTCTCTTGTTTTTCGAAACAAAAACCATTACCATCTTTATTTGATCGTGACAGGTCATTCTCGAACAAAAATAGTAAGAAAATCTCGAGAGAATCTCTTGTAATTACTTCCAGAGCTCTGCGAATCTTGCACATCCCTGTTTTCTTCAATGCGATTATCTTGCCCAATTCTTCCCTTATTTACCGTGCATGAGTCAATTATCTTTCCTGTTTTAGTGAAACAGGATTACTTCAAGTAAAATCCGAGAGAAACTCGGCAAAAATCACGTCCAATCTTGCCCTGAAAGTTACACAGCTACAAACTCCATTTTCCCGCCAAAAGTACTTTTTGTGTTTTTCCTTCAAACCGATCCTTCTAGCTAAATTGTTTTCCATTCTAAAGACCTCACCAAGCACAATTTTAACCCAAAGGAAGATACCCAATAAATTTCAGCCATTGAGTCTCAGTCGAACAACTCCAAAATCCAAATCCTAATTCTGCCACCATTTTCCCTCCAAAATTTGAAATTCAAACGAAGAAGATGACTGCCCCTTATCCAATCCGGGAGTGCGAATAGCAATTAGGGTGCCCCTTAGTAATTGGGTTCCCCTTATCCAAAACTGAGAGTCCGAATAACAAGTGTCCTCCGGGATACAAAAACTACTTTTCGAGCAACTTTCTCCATAAGAGCTTATTTCACAAAAACACCTACAAACAAGTTTATTAGTGATAAAATGAGTCTCAGCTAATGTATTTATGGGTGAAAATGCGTCGCACTTTCGTGCTCATCAAAATCCCCCACACTTACATTTTGTTAGTCCTCGAGCAAAACAGAAAATTGACCCGCTACACAGCTGGTCATATAATAAAAGAGAGTTAGACCCGTTACACAACTGGTCATGACAAATGCCATACACAAGACACAATTTTTTTTTTTTTAGAGACCCGCTACAGAGCTGGTCATAACATGCAAGAAAAAAAAAGACTCGCTACACAGCTGGTCATAACCCTAACAATCGTAAAAAAAAAATTTGACCCGCTACACAGCTGGTCATAATATAAATTTTTTTATTATCTTTTTAGACCCGCTCAAGAGCTGGTCACAATATGCAAGGAAATTCCTAAAAAATTAAAAGAAAAATAAAAAGTTAATACTCACTCCCCCACACTTAAATATTACATTATCCTCAATGGAATTGAGTCATCCAACGTAAAAACTAAGATGGGAAATTCAAAAATAAAATAAACAAACAAAAATAAATAAATAATTATACCTACTGGAATGTACAAAAACGGATCCCCATAAACCAATAACCTGAAAACTTGGGGATCGACCCAAAATACAATATTTACAAACGACAGACTTCACACTTATGTCATGAAAATGCAGGGATATTTGAAACTATCAAAAACCAAGATTTACCCCTAAACCAAGTTTTTATCAGACAAGGAAGTGCGTAAAGCACAAAATATGGAGATTCTATTGAGACTGAGGAATTATCAATCGGCTCATGCACGATATCAGGAATAGGCAAGTCCCCTGGGTACTTAGATGCAAAGTAATCCAACAACACTTTAGAAGCACACAATTCTAACCTTAAATTAGGAACCTTTTGGAAGTCTAGGGGTCTAGAAACAACCTCTAAGTCGGGTGAATAATCTTGTGAGGTAGATTCATCTATGGAATTAGGCGAATCATCCACACAATCATCCACAAGGTCATCTATATGTTCTGTTTGGAACAGAGAGTCACTACCAGATTCATCATCATCAGCAAATAATCTTTGACTTTTAAGAACTCTCAATCTTTGTTCCAAACTAGGTGGTGTGTGTTTGTAATACTTTTTATATATCTCTAAAGGAAATTCTTCACTTACCACATGTGGATCAAAAACTCCATATCGTTGCCTACGCTTATATTCAGCAGGCGTTATCTCAGATGAGGTGTCATGATAATTTGACTTTCTACGCTTATATTCCGCCAGCGTCATCGTAGGTGACGTCTCCTCAGAAAAAGCCATCGTCCTCAAAAAGTCCCTGAAAACAAATACAAAAAGAAACACATAAAAAGGAAAAAGAAATTCTAAAATAAAATGAAAAATATTGTAAAAAATAAAAATAAACCTAAAAATTAATTTAAAAACAAGTCCGCGTCGGCGGCGCCAAAATGATAAAGTTTTTTATTGTTTGTTGTTGTAGTAATAAGATTCGAACTCTAAGACTTGTGCAGATTAAATTTAAAGGTTCAATGAAAATAATAAAAGAGAGAGTTACTGGGTTTAGGATTCCACCGCATTCATAACATAAGGCTCAATTATTTATTCTTAACAATTATCGCTCAATAAATAAAACAACACCGAATCTTATTTTTGCCAAGGTAGATTCTCCAAATATTAAATTTTTGATTATTTTTCGTTGTTGATAAGGTTTTTTTTTTTATTGTTTGTCGTTGTTGTAGTAGTAAGGATTCGAACTCTAAGACTTGTTGAGATTAAATTTAAAGGTTTAACGAAAATAATAAACAAAAGCGAGAGTCACTGGGTCTAGGATTCCACCGCACTCATATTAATAGGCTCAATTATTAATTCTCAACAATTATCGCTCAATAAACAAAATAACACCGACTCTTATTTTTGCCAAGGTAGATTCTCCAAATATTAGTTATAAATCGTAAGCATGGGACATCAAACATCTAAGCAAGCATGACCCATCTAATAAAATGATAACTAATATTTTCAAATCATAAAACAATTTAAAATAAATGAAAAAGTCATAAAAAGAATAAAATAAATTCACCCATGTATGAAGTTCGTCTTCCTCCGTCGACCCAGTGTCGGGGCTTAGCTTCTCATAATGAAAACACACTCAAAAATATAATTTATAGCTCAAATGGTGTTTTTATTAGAGAAAAATAATTATACAACGAGTTTGCAACACTTGCTGGGTGTCACAGAGTCCACCGTTACAATGAAATTCAAATGTTGTTACTGGCGTTGCTGTTACAGAAAACTACAAATGGAAACTGTCGTAGAAAAACTGTCGTTAAGATGTGAACATGCGACCGTTCATAAACGACAGACCAGAAGTGTTGTATGTTCTTCTTCTTCTTCTGCTTCTTCTTCTTCTTCTCTGCAACTCTCGATTCTCTCCCCAAAACTCTCGATATCCTTCTCTGCAATCCCAACATAGTTTATATACCCACCAGCGCCGTAATAACTGCTGCAGATCTTCTCTTATTCTTCACTGAAGTTCACATATCTTGCAATAAATCACCACGATATTTTCCTTCTCTGCAAAGATTTTATTTTCTTCTTCAAGCATTTCTGATGTCGACACACTCCCAACATCCTGGGTTCACGTTCAGATAGAGTAAAAACTCAGCCATCTCCCACCGAGAACACAGTAGCCACGGGAGAATACCCGATATTCTTGTGCACTGACTTATCCAAATTCGATGAAAAACCTCTCTTGTTTTTCGAAACAAAAACCATTACCATCTTTATTTGATCGTGACAGGTCATTCTCGAACAAAAATAGTAAGAAAATCTCGAGAGAATCTCTTGTAATTACTTCCAGAGCTCTGCGAATCTTGCACATCCCTGTTTTCTTCAATGCGATTATCTTGCCCAATTCTTCCCTTATTTACCGTGCATGAGTCAATTATCTTTCCTGTTTTAGTGAAACAGGATTACTTCAAGTAAAATCCGAGAGAAACTCGGCAAAAATCACGTCCAATCTTGCCCTGAAAGTTACACAGCTACAAACTCCATTTTCCCGCCAAAAGTACTTTTTGTGTTTTTCCTTCAAACCGATCCTTCTAGCTAAATTCGTTCCATTCTAAAGACCTCACCAAGCCTGTTTAACCCAAAGGAAGATACCCAATAAATTTCAGCCATTGAGTCTCAGTCGAACAACTCCAAAATCCAAATCCTAATTCTGCCACCATTTTCCCTCCAAAATTTGAAATTCAAACGAAGAAGATGACTGCCCCTTATCCAATCCAGGAGTGCGAATAGCAATTAGGGTGCCCCTTAGTAATTGGGTGCCCCTTATTCAAAACTGAGAGTCCGAATAACAAGTGTCCTCCGGGGTACAAAAACTACTTTTCGAGCAACTTTCTCCATAAGAGCTTATTTCACAAAAACACCTACAAACAAGTTTATTAGTGATAAAATGAGTTTCAGCTAATGTTTTTATGGGTGAAAATGCGTCGCACTTTCGTGCTCATCAAAATCCCCCACACTTACATTTTGCTAGTCCTCAAGCAAAACAGAAAATTGACCCGCTACACAGCTGGTCATATAATAAAAGAGAGTTAGACCCGTTACACAACTGGTCATGACAAATGCCATACACAAGACACAATTTTTTTTTTTTTTTAGAGACCCGCTACATAGCTGGTCATAACATGCAAGAAAAAAAAAAGACTCGCTACACAGCTGGTCATAACCCTAACAATCGTAAAAAAAAATTTAGACCCGCTACACAGCTGGTCATAATATAAATTTTTTTATTATCTTTTTAGACCCGCTCAAGAGCTGGTCACAATATGCAAGGAAATTCCTAAAAAATTAAAAGAAAAATAAAAAGTTAATACTCACTCCCCCACACTTAAATATTACATTGTCCTCAATGGAATTGAGTCATCCAACGTAAAAATTAAGATGGGAAATTCAAAAATAAAATAAAATAAACAAACAAACAAAAATAAATAAATAATTATACCTACTGGAATGTACAAAAACGGATCCCCATAAACCAATAACCTGAAAACTTGGGGATCGACCCAAAATACAATATTTACAAACGGAAGCTTCACACTTATGTCATGAAAATGCGGGGACGCTGAAACTATCAAAAACCAAGATTTACCCCTAAACCAAGTTTTTACTGCACAAGGAAGTGCGTAAAGAACAAAATATGGAGATTCTATTGAGACTGAGGAATTATCAATCGGCTTGTAGGATCAGAATATCGCAACACCAATACTTCGCGAGATTAATAAATGACTGCTTCGCGAAGGAGTCGCATGAAGGTAAATAAATGACGTAATAGATGACGACAGTCAGAACATGAGGAAAGTGTGAAGATTTGGCGAGGTTTAGGAGTGTCGCGAGGACAAACAGTTACACATTCGCGAGGATTCGCGAGTCGATTCCGAAAATAAAGGACAGCTTAGCTGTCATCCATTATGTAATACCCTATATAAAGGGTTGAGTAAGTCTGTTGTAGGGAGAGGTCTTTTTGAATTGTTAAGCAAGTCATTAGGAGAGAAAAAATTAAGAGTGATTGTGATTTCTTTAGCTCTGTTCTACATTTCTTTGTAAACCTTTCAAGAAAACAATTAATAAAACACATTATTATTCATCTTCAAATGGATTGATTAAGCAAATTCGAGTGAGGTGTGTAGCGTAGGATTTCCTGCAACTACATATGCGCTAGAAACAGGGATTGAACAAGATTGAAGATCGAAGAGTACAATTAAAATCGCTTAAATCAAGAAAATGAGAAAGGAAAAAGTTAAATCAGATGAGATAGAAGAATTAAGAAGCAAGGAACATAATGAAGAAATGGAATACAATTCAATTACAAAAGCAATGATTAATGAATTCCACGAAAATATTAGAGGAAGGATACATAAACGAGATTTTGAAGGAAAGAAGATTATAGACAAGGAGAAGACATCGTCTTTGAAGGAATGGGAAAAGCAGAAAATAACATTCACAATAGCTGAGAAGTACCTAGAAAATTTGAATCATATATCTCCACTAGTGATCACGATAAATGCAAGCGAGAAAAAGAGAAGAATCGGCAAAAGTAGCGGAAGAATGGGAAATAAATAGAACTTTGGTGGATACGGGGAGTTTGGTGAGTATCATGTTTTACCATACCTACAAAAAATTAGGATATAAAGATGAAGAAATGAGTTCTCCAAGATATTATATTCATGGTTTTGGAAAATCTATAAAAGTACCTAAAGGGGAGATAGAATTACAAATTTTACTCGGAGAAATTGAAACACAAGTAACATTAAGTGTAGTGGATATGGAATCGCCGTACCACATATTGTTAGGGAGACCTTGGGTACATGCAATTAAGGCGGTAGCGTCAACACTCCATCGGTGCATCAAATTTCCTATCTGAGTGGAATTGGTGAGATCGGAGGAGATATTGATAGAGGAAGAATATATCATCAAATCGAGGTAAAGCATTATGAAGGGCAAGTGAAGAAGCGAAAAGATCGCGGGGAAGATGATAAAAGCGGCTAAGAAAGAAGAAGAATTTAGAATTTACATGATAAGAGCAAAAGAGGGAAAAGGAATACACAGCGGGAAATCATGGAAAAAGGGAGTGAGTTCGCGAAGGAAATGAGAGGACCAACTCCTATGGGAGAACCGAAGTCTAGTTATGTCGCAGTAGAACAAACAAAGAAGTGAATGTTGGAACGAGGAGGAGCCTAAAATCTTAAAAATTGGGACTAAAATGGAAGCGGATGAAGAAAGAAGAAGCTGTTGAGTTGCTGCGAGATTACAAAGATATTTTCGCATGGGATATGGATGAAATGCACAGTATAGATCCATCAGGTGGCTTGCCATAAATTGGAAATTGACAAGAATGTAAAACCATTTAAACAAAGAATTAGAAAAATCGCTGACAACATATCATCCCCTCAAAAGAAGAAGAATTGCGAGAAAATGTTGGACGCGGGAATTATTAGACAAGCAAAATATCCCAGAATGGATAGCAAATATGGTTATAGTCCCAAAGAAGAAAAAAGGAATAAGAATTTGTATAGACTTTCTTTGCTGATCTAAATAAAGCTTGTCTAAAGATAGTTTCCCATTACGGGATATTAAACGATTGGTTGAAGCGTGGCGAGGAAACAAAAGGATATCATCTCTTGATGGATATAAGGTTACAATCAAATTCCTCTCAAGAAGACCAAGAACATCTTGCTTTCTTTGCTCCAAGAGGATTGTCTTGTTATACAAAAATGCCGTTTGAGTCCGCGAAATCCGGTGCGACATACCAAAGGATGGTGGAGAAGGTGTTCGCGAGATGGATACACAAAACATTGGAGGTATATGTAGATGATATGTTAATAAAAAGTAGAAAAGCAAAAGACCACGTACTGGGATTTGAAAGAAATTTTTGAACAAATGAGGCAATTTAATATCAAAGTAAACCGAAAAATGCACCTTTGGAGTCGCCTGCGAAGGGAAAATTTTTAGGGTATATTGTATCCAAAGAAGGAATTCAAGTCGACCCGAGAAAAAGTACAAACGGTTCGCGATATGCCAACACCGGCGACAATAAAAAGATGTTCAAAAGTTAAATGGGTTGTTAGCTTCGCTAGGGAGGTTCATCTCGCGATCATCTGACAAATGCAAGCACTTTTTCAATATCCTTAGAAAGGGATCGAAGTTTAAATGGACAGATGAGTGCGAAAGCCTTGCAAGGAATAAAGGAACATTTAATGGATATATCAATTTTGCAAAAGCAGAAGAAGGAGAAGAATTGTTGATTTATCTTGCGACAACCTCGCATGCATTAAGTGCGGTGTTGCGAGTGGACAGGAGTAGAGAAACCAATTTATTACATCACAAAACTTTCAACGCTGAAGAAACTCAAAAATTGAAAAACTAATCTTGGCATTAGTTTATGCAACATTTAAGCTTCGTATATATTTTCAAGCGCATATTGTCAAGGTGGTGACAAAAGTACCAATAGAATCGGTGATGAAGAATTCAAAGAGGTCGGAAGAGTTGAAAGATGGAATGCTCAAATAAGTCATTGCAAACTCAAATATGAAATACTATCTTCGCCAAAATCACAGGTTGTGCCGCAGACTTTCTGAGAATTTCCTTTGGAAGAGGATGAATCGGTAGAAGAAATGATGGATGTAGAGGAAGAACATGGAGATCCGAAAGATTTGTTAACGGAGCCAAATAGATGGGAAATATTAGTAGATGGGTCATCGAATGGAGAAGGAAATGGAATAGGAATTGTTGTGATATCGCCAGGGTAATAAAATAGCTCTTTCTTTCGATTGGAGTTTGCATCAACAAATAATGAAACAGAATATGAAGCTATAATACATGCTTTGCGATTTGCAATAGAAATGAAGCTGGAGAATGTAAGGATTACTAGTGATTCACAATTGGCAATTCGCCAGATAAAAGAAGAATATGCCATAAACGAAATTGTCTTTGCAAAATATAAGAAACTTGTTGACGAGTTGTCGACAACAGATACCAAGAATAAAGTGGAGACATATATCAAGGAGAAATAATAGGCTCGCAGATGCTTTTTGCCTTTATATCAAGTATGATGACAGATCCGGTTGCGAGAAATATTAAAATACAAACACTTTTGATGCCAGTTGATTGACAAAGAAGAAGAGCAAGAAACCGATGTAATGGTAGTAGAAGACGGAACACAAACACTCGCGAAAGAAGATTGGAGGGCGAGCTTCATGCATATTTGCCGACGGGGGAGAAACACCAAGAAATAGATTGGAAACACACAAATTAAAAAGCCGTGCAACAAATTATGAATTAAGAGATGGAGTGTTATACCGACGATCTTTTAACGGGCCTTCACTTAGATGTTTAACAAGAAAGGAAGGGGAAATCATATTAAAGATGTTGCATAGTGGGGATGCTGGTAATCACAACGGTGGAAGATCTTTAGCATATAAAGCAAAAATGCAGGGTTATTATTAGCCATATATGCATGAGGACGCAAAACAAGTGTCAAGGCGTTGCAAGGATTGCCAAAGGCATGGGAAGAAAATACATGCACCAGGAGCTCCGTTAAATTCTTCAACAAGTGTCTGGCCATTTGGATTTGATCATTTTGTGATTAATATCTCTTATTAAAGCCGTTTTATCTTGATAATCGTTCTTCTTTTTAACGACTCCTCCGCCATTTTTATTTTAGCAAGAACAAACCTACCACCAAGTTCACCATTGTGAACCCTAATGTCTCCATGAGCCCGCAATGAAATCCATCGCTTCTAAAAGAAAGCCTGCGAGTGACAAGGTATTTAAGAAACACTTATCTTTTAATAACAATATTGTTGCCTCTGTTTCTTATTTAGCTTGTACTTAGCGGGATGACAAAAATGCTGATTAGTCCCCCAAGCCTGCCATTCTAAACCCGCTTCGCGCTCCGTCACTTTTCCTACATTCAAACTTACAACTCCTACTGCGATATCTTCGCAAAGAAATCTCTACTACTTCTCCCAAAGATAACATTTCTATGCTGAACTTCTCATAGATCAACTCCCTCATAACAGTCCATTCGAATGAGCCTATTTCTTCTTCCATTGTTAATGCCTCTACCATTCCTCCAATCATTAACCCTCCCGAGATTTCTTCTCTCGTGATGTTCCTTTAACAAAAGATGATTCATCTCTTCCTTCTTCTATCACTGTTACTTCCTTTTCTGAGCAAATCCCTCTTACTAAGGAAAATTTAGAAGGAATAGATGTGGCTTTCAAAGTCCTATCAGATATTGTGAACGATGCTAAGAAGACTTCCGTCGATCCTATCAAGTCTGATATTTGCGAGATTTTGAGCAAACACCTTGAGTCTGACAGAGTTTCGCAAACATCCTTAGCAAGAAATTACCACTTTGAAGAATGATCTCCAAGCTATGACCGCAAAATATAATACTCTCCATCTTGAGAATCAAAAACTTCAAAATGTTTCAACTGGATCGCGATAACCTTCGCAAGAAGAATGAAGAAGCTGAAAGGTATACTCTTGCCTCTGTCTTTTTTTTTTTTTTTTTTTTTTTTTTTTTTTAAAACTCAAGTCCTTGTTCGCCCTTCAAGCTTTAAACCGAAACGAAAAATGGAGATATATCAGTTGGAATCTCTTGCTAAAGAAGTTCGAGTTGATAGAGATGCTTGGATGGAGCAATATAACCAATTAGATAATCTTTATACATATTCATTGATCATATAAATAATCTTTTTCTAAAGAAAATGCTTGATTTAGCTCGAAACAAGACTCATTAAGTAATGACTTATCTCGCCTCTCTTATTCTTTGACCAAAGCTAATTTGGAGTTGGAAACTTTATCAGATGAGAATGGAACTCTTTCTCAAGAGAAGCGGACTCTCTTAAACAAGGTGGCGATTTACTCGCAACAATATGATGTTTGTCAAAAATTATGTAAAGAGCAAGAACAATCTCTTTGTTATTTGAGAAACCAACTTGAAGAAGTTAATGCCAGAAGGATAAAGCTGATTCGGGGTAGAATAACCTTAAGTGTAAAAGCAAACCAATTCAAGGATCAATGTTCCAAACTAGAAAAGTCCAACTCTTCCCTTACAAAAGAAAATGCTTTACTTATTTCCAACGAAAAAAGTTGGCGATCACGTACGAAAGGTTTAATTGGAGATAATTTTGACAATGCCATGGATCATTTGGAGAATAGTTGTTCGGCTCTAATCCAACATCTTACCTCCTTGAAGGAAGGTAGTCATAGAAGTTGACTGCCTCATCTATTCTTTCTTTATCAAGCCTACATATTTTTTGTTTATATAATTCTTTTATTTTTGTTTTGTGAGAGTCGAGAAAAAACTTCACTCCTCCATTCTTGCTTTGAAATCCGATTACTCAAAAATCCATGAGGAGAATGGAATACTCATTGCTTCTCTTGCACGTTCTCGCGATAGAGCGCGAAGAAAATTCGACCACATGCGTGGTTGTAAAGATATAGAGTAAAAATCAGCAGAAAGCACTTCTTCGTCAATTTCATCTTAGAGCCGAAGTTCTTGTGAATGATGTTTTACTATCTAAATCTCTTGATCATGTGTCTGTTGAACCTCTGGAAGTAAGTGATGATGAAGTTCCTAATTCTCTTGATAGCGATTTTGATTATAATACTGGTGAAGAACTCGATAATGAAGAAACTGTCTCTCCCAATAAATCTGTCAATGATGATGTCGCGAATGAAACTGTCAATGAAGAAGGATATCTTTGAAATATATTAGCTAGCGAAAACATAGATAAAGTCATTTGAAGAAAACCCAACATCCCCTTCTAATGAAAAAGCTACCATTTGAGAAATGATTTTCTCTTGTAATCTTTCTTCTCGTACTTTTGCTCCTTTATGTACTTCTATCATCTTTTTTGATGTATGGACTCGTTTATGTTACTCTTTTTTCTTTTAACAAGTATAATTTTTAGTATTTAATAATTTTTTGTGCTTCTTCTTTCTTTCTCCCTTATGTTGAAATTCACTTTTGCGACAAAATCGCGGGGACGTCTTTACATTTTCATGTATTGACCCATTGATCTTGCCTTATCATTGTTTTTGTGTGGTCTTATTTTGCCTTCCTAGTTAAAGGTCTTATTTTGCCACCCCTCATTTTGCATCAATATGACAGGTCTAAACATTCTTGCGAACATAAAATCCGTGATATTGACGTCTTGCGACAAGATCGCGGGGCGTCCTTACACTTTCATGTAATGACCCATTGATCTTGTCTTATCATTTCTTTAGTATTTTTGCCTTTGCGAGGATATTTCATTTGCGACAATATGAAAGGCCTAAATGTTCTTGCGAATATAAAGCCCCATGACATTGTAGTCTTGTGACACTTATCGACTCCCTAATGGAGGGTGCCGCCCTTATCATCTCCCTGGTTGCCCCTTCAAGGAGGCGTACATCGGCCATACAAGACTAGCTCCTCCCGTAGGTCTTAACAACAACCGGTTGTTTTGTGACCTCTTATCCCTTATACCTATAGGGTTTATGGTTACGAGACTGCACCCTAAGTGGAGTTTTCTTGGTGAGTGCAACATATGCCAAGACTTGCCAAGAATGGTAGAGACACTTCAAATGTCCCGGGCACTCTTGGCTCAACCGTGTACCCGGCGCCTTGAGCATACAACGACTCCTTGGAAGAGACCCTCGGGCGTCCAACCGGTATAACCTTATATATATAGTTGGAAATCCAAGGTATCTTTCCGGATAGGCTTTCATGGGCCCCAAATCTCCATGGCTCGGGTTCCGGGAGCGGTGTAACCTTTTCACCGAGCCATGTCAAGAGATACCCCCTTATATGGACGCACTTTAGGTCTTACATTTGCCTCTTATGAAATATCATTTGCGAACTAGGGTGTACGCCATAAAGGTTTGTCCGTTCACTTCATTCATTTTTGTCAATTCGTTCAATCATTCATTTTTGGTTAATATTTGTCAATTCATTTGCGAGATATTCGCACATTCTTTCTTGATTTCGCAATATCTGCTGTCGCGGGAACATTTCATATCATTTCATTCATTTAACATTTCGAGAATTTATTCTTTCTTTTCCATCTTCTATGGGTAATATTTCTTGAGATATAATCTATTCCATGGTCTACCCAATCTCTGGCCCACATCTTTGCCTTACGGATCCATTAATCTATATGCCCCTGTTCCAACTATCTCCTTGATGATATAAGGTCCATCCCATTTTTTCGCTAACTTGCCACCACTTTCTCATTGATATATTGGTGTTTCTCGCAACACCATATCACACAGTTGAAACTCGCGTGTTTTGACATGTTTGTTATATTCTCTGGCCAATCTTATTTGATAATTCTCCATATGTTGTAGTGCTCTTTCTCTTTTTTCTTCTAACTCATCTAATTTAACTAAAATGTTACCGCACTAAGATTTTTCTCCCAAGCTTCTCTCTTTGTTGTTGGAATAATAACCTCCGTCAGAATACTGGCTTGACACCATAGGTTAGACAAAACGGTGACATCCCCATAGCTTCTCGCCTTGTTGTATTATAAGCCCATACGCATTATGCACTTGCTCACACCATGCCTTATTATGCCCTTCTAGTTTTTCTTCAATATATCAACGATTGTTTTATTTGTTGCTTCTTCTGCTGTCCATTGCTCTGCGGGTATAAAGGAGTTGATTTCCCACATTTTATTTGAAATGCATTAAGCAATAATTCTATATTTTGTCCCTCAAAGCTGTTTCCCATTGTCGGATACCAAGCTGTCTTTGGAATTCCAAATCAGCATATTATGTTTTCGAATATGAAAGTAAAAATATCTTTGTCGCGAATGTGTTGTGCCGCTTTTACTTACGCCCACTTTGTGAAATAATCTTTGCGACAATCAAATATCTCCTTTGCCATGTACACTGGTAAAAATGGTCCTACAATGTCTAATCCCCACTTTCCAAAAGGCCATACACTTGTTGAAGAGGTTAACGGGCGCACCTGGTGCATGTATTTTCTTTCCGTGTCTTTGACAATCTTCGCAACGTCTTGATATTTGTTTCGCATCTTCATGCATATATAGCCAATAATAACCTTGCATTTTCGCCTTATGTGCTAAAGATCTTCCGCCACTATGATTGCCAGCATCCCAGCTTTGTGTAGCATTTTTAACACTTTGCTTCTCCTTCCTTTCGTGTTAAACATCGAGTGAGGGTCCATTAAAGGATCTTCGGTACAATACTCCGTCTCTTAATTCATAATTTGTTGCACGGCTTTTTAATTTATGCATTTCTAATCTATTTCTTGGTGTTTCTCCTTTCATTAGATAAGCATGAAGTTACTGTCCTCCAATCCTCGCAATGGGATCTTTGTGCTTCCTCTTTATGAGCATTATTTACGCTTCTTCCTCTTCTTCTTTGTTGATTGATGGTGATTGAAGTGTACGTATTTTTATGCATCTCGCGAGATGGATCTGTCATCATACTTGATATAAAAGCAAAAGCATCTGTGAGTCTATTGTCTTTTCTTGATATGTGTCTCCACTTTATTTTTGGTATCTTCGGTGACAACTCGTGACAAGCTTTTGTACTTTTTCAAGGATGCTTCATTTGTAGTATACTCTTCTTTTATCGGCGAATAGCTATTTGAGAATCACTTGGTAATTCTTACATTCTCCAACTTCATTTCTATTGCAAATCGCAAAGCATGTATTATAGCTTCATACTGTTTCATTGTTAGTAGACGCGAACTCCAATCGAAAGAAAAAGCCATTTATTGCCTTGGCGAAATTATGATGATCCCAATTCCGTTACCTTCTCCATTTGATGATCCATCTACCAATATTTCCCATCTATTTGGCTTTGTTAATAAATCCCTTTGATTTCCATGTTCTTCTTCTATATCCATCATTTCTTCCACTGCCTCATCTTCTTCTAATGGAAATTCTGCTAAAAAATCCGCTACGACTTGCGATTTTGGTGAGGACAACACTTCATATTTGAGTTTACAATGACTGACTTGAGCATTCCACCTTTCAACCCTTCCTGATCTTTTTGAATTTTTCATCACTGACTCAATTGGTACTTTTGTCATTACCTTTACCGTGTGCGTGCCGAAATAGATGCGAAGTTTAAACGTTGCGTAAACTAATGCCAAAATTAATTTTTCAATTTTTGAATAGTTTTTCTCTAAAGCATTGAATGTTTTTACTGATGTAATAGATTGGTTTTTACACCCCTGCGTCCATTCGCAATAAACCGCGCTTAGTGCATGCGAGGTTGTCGCGAGGTAAATTAATAATTCCTCCCCGTCTTCTGCTTTTTGTAATATTGATATATCCATTAGATGTTCTTTTATTCCTTGCAATGCCTTTTCACACTCATCCGTCCACCTAAACTTCGTTCCCTTTTTAAGTATGTTGAAAAAATGTTTGCACTTATCAGATGATCTCGAGATGAATCTTCTAGCGAAGCTAATAATCCATTTAATTTTTGCACATCTTTCATTGTTTCTTTGAAGGCGTTGGCATGTCTCGAATTGCTTGTACCTTCTCCGGATCAACTTGTATTCCTTCTTTTGATACAATATATCCTAAAAAATTTCCAGATGCCACTCCAAAGGTACATTTTTATGGATTTACTTTGATGTTGAAATGTCTCATTTGTTCGAAAATTTCTTTCAAATCTCGCACATGATCTTTTGCTTCTTTGCTTTTTATTAACATGTCATCCACATATACCTCTAATGTTTTATGTATCCATTGTTCAAACACTTTCTCCACCATCCTTTGATACGTCGCACCAGCATTTTGCAATCCGAATGGCATTTTTGTGTAACAGTATAATCCTCTTGGGGAGAAAAAGGCAGTATGTTCTTGGTCTTCTTCGGCAAGAGGGATTTGATTGTATCCCTTATATCCATCCGGGGAAGATATCCTTTCATTTCCTGCTGGCTTGATTCGACCATCTGCGGAATATCTGGTAAGGGAAAACTATCTTTTGGACAAGCTTTGTTTAAATCGGTGAAATCTATGCAAATTCTTATTCCTTTTTTCTTCTTGAACTACGACCATATTCGCTATCCATTCGGGGTATTTTGCTTGTATAATAATGCCGGCATCAAGCATCTTCTGCAACTCTTCTTCTTCTTCTATTTGAGGATGATATGCTGTTGCGATCTTTCTAATTCTTTGTTTGAATGGTCTGGCATTTTTATCAATCTCTAATTTATGACACGCTACAGATGGATCTATTCCAGGCATCTCATCCATATCCCATGCGAAGATATCTTTATAATCTCGCAACAAATCAACAGTCTTTCTTTCTTCATCTGCCTCCATTTTAGTTCCAATTTTTAACATCTTGGGTTCTTCTTCGGTTCAATATTCACTTCCTTTGTTGGTTCTGCATGATGTAGCTAGCCTTCGTTTCTCCCATGGGCGTTGGTCCTCTTATTTCCTTTGCGAGATCACTCTCTTCACCACATATTCCTTTTCCTTCTTCCGCTCTTATCATATATGTTCAAAATTCTTCTTCCTTTTTTGCTGCTTTTGCCATCTTCTTGCGATCTTTTCGCCTCTTCACTCGTTCTTCATAATGTTTTACTTCGATTTGATGATACATTCTTCCTTTATTGGTATCTCCTCTAATTTCGCCAATTCCGCTCGGCATAGGAAATCTGACACATTGATGAAATGTTGATGCTACAGCCTTTATTGCGTGTATCCATGGCCTTTTCAACAGTATGTTATACGGTGATTCCATATCTACTACACATAATGTCACCTTTGTTTCAATTTCTCCCAACAAAATTCGTATTTTTATTTCCCCTTTATGTTTTGTTATTGATTTGCCGAAACCATAGATATGACATGTTTCCGAAGTCATTTCTTCATCTTTGTACCCCAATTTTTTATATGCATGATAAAACATTATATTCGCTGAACTCCCTGTATCCACTAAAGTTCTATTTATTGCCCATTCTTCCATTATTTTTGTTAATTTTCCTTCTTCTTTGCTGGCACTTATCGTAATCACTAGTGGAGATGTGTGATTTAAATTCTCTCCTGACATCTCCGTTTCCGTGAATATAATTCTCTGTTTTTCCCATTCTTTCAAGGGTAACACCTCCTTTGCTGCTATGATTTTCTTTCCTTCAAAATCTCTTTTATGTACTCTCCCTTTAATACTTTCATGAAATTCATTAACCATCGATTTTGAAATCATATTACATTCCATTTCTTCATTACTCTTGATAATTTTCTTCAATTTATCCATCATACTCTTGATTTTTACCGTTTTAGTGACAATATCCAATCTCCTATCTTCAATCCGTCCCTGTTTCTAGCGCCATTATGTAGTTGCAAGAAATCCTACACTACACCCCTCACTAGAATATACACAATTAAGTCATTTTAAGATGAATGATTATGATTTCTATTGATTGAATACTTGGATCTTTACAATATGAAATAGAAATGAGTTAAAGAATTACAATCACTCTAAAACTTTCTCTCTCCTCCAAACTTGCTTAACAATTCAAAAAGAACTCTCCCTACAACAGATTTACTCAACCCTTTATATAGGGTAGTATACAGTGGATGACAGCTAAGCTGTCCTTTATTTTTGGGAATGGCTTGCGAAATATCGCAAGCGTACAAGTATCAATTCTCGCGACGCTCCTAAATTTCGCTGAGTCTTCATATCTTCCTCGTGTTCTGGCTGTCGTCATTCATTGCGTCATTTATTTTACTTCCCTGCGATTCCCTCGCAATGTCGTTATTTATTAATCTCGTGAAGTATTGATGTTGCGATATTCTGATCTTACAGGTACCGTACAAGTTGTTTCTTATATCAATCGGGCTCACATATTTCTATCCATTTGATTGCAGATTATATTGAGAAATTGAGATATAACTCTTTGATATATTTCTTGGTTGAGATCGCTTTATTAGCTGGTGCACTCAGAATTATATTGGAGTTAGTCCATACAGATTGTCGCACGAATTATTGGGTGCGGTTGTTATACCCCCGCTTTTTCAATTGGTATCAGAATAGGCAAACACGCTAAGACCTCATAAGTGTATGTTTGTAGCAATCTAACTCTATGGATAGAAGTGCTATCTCTGACAAACGCATCACCAGAAACAAAATTTTTGTTTCTTTGAAATCTATTAAAGAGAAAGACTCGTCGATCTCGCATATAGATGAACATTCTGTTCCCACGAAACAGACAAGTATTGACAAGTGTTACCACGATTTTTTTGCGACGAGTCGACTCAAGAAGTAGAAGGAAACTGACCCAAGAAAGTCAAACGATTCTAAAACTTGTTAGAATCCAGGCAATTGAAATCACTAGGCTGAAACATAAAGTCAATATGATTATTGGTAAGGTAAAGGATCGTGATTCCCAATTAAGGCTTCTTCATGAGGAAAGTGTCGTAGTTTGTTCATCTCGAACGTTAATCGAGGATAAACTCAAAGAGGATTTGAAAATTGAACGTCTGATGAGTAATCTCCCTATTCAAAGCAAGGGATATTTTTTGAGGTCCACCATACCAACTGCTTCTGACTCAAATGGGATGTTAGAAAACCTGACTACGTGTAATCATGTTTCTTTGATGAAACCAGTTTCAGAAACTAAATTGTAAACCCTTCCTATTGCTAAAGATGTGCTTGTCACTTCCATTAATCAAGTAATCACCACATCTTATGGAAGGAAGAAATCTTCAAAAAATGTTGTTAATCCTGCTCACTCTAATCACTCCGGTGATCAGAAAGTGTGTCTCTTTTGTGATTCAAAAGGACGGGTTCAACGGAAGTGCAAATTGAGGTTGATTGGAAACTATTTTGGTCGAATTCAACATACCTTAGATTTAATACTCAAAGTTGTAACTGACATTCGGACGTCTAAACCAATTGGCTTTAGTACTGACCCTATGAATCCTTCCAGGAAAGTCATGAAAAAGGGGGGGTCTGAAGGAGATTAAATAGCTGTGATCGACTCAAAATATCCTGTTTTGACTAAACAAGGTTGTTAATGTTGTCAGAATCGTCTAACGTGGGCTACAATCACGCATGGGAGGAAACATGGGTGTTCGTACATGAAGATATTCTCCATTAATCTCGAAGACATTTTGTTGAGATTTTCTCGTTCAAATCAATGCATACCTGCCTGTTACACTGAATCAAATATGGTAAGTGTTTTGGATTCGAAAAAATAGGAGTCTTTGATCGGTTTGAAGTCAAACAGGAAAGAAGCTAACCTGAGACATATGTGAAGAAAACAGAGTTATTCACGGACTTTCCCGTGCTTCTCTGTGTATTGGCGTGAGTTGGCAAACACTATGAATGAATCTGAAACGTGCTGGAGTGTGCCAGCTTGGAAAATCTCGTGAAGGCATTATAACAGGAAATTATTCCCGTGAAATGCAAAGAAGGAAAGAAGAGATATTGGGCATTATTACGTGATATTCTTGAGGCTTCTGGGTATATAAACGATGTATGGGAGTCTTAGAGGGGGGACGGAGAGTTAGGGGGAGAGTTACGGAGCCTCAACAGAGCCGGAGAGTCAAGTTACAGAGAAACACCATTGCTGCTACTGTAAAGAACACGAAGAACATAAGACACACACCCATCTATCGTTCATGCTACAGTGATTGCGACAATTTCAGAACAGTCTTATACGCTACAGTTACATCGACACTTTATTTATATCGATCTCTGTAACAGTGGACTTCCAACACCACAAAAGTGTTGCGGTTTCATGGTTTATTCAATTTCTCTCCTTTTTATAATTTGTAAACACTTTTGAGCAATGAAATCAACTTTTGAGCGTGTTTCCATGATGAAGAGCTAAACCCATCCTCCGGGGCGATGGAGGAAGTCATTCTTCCAAAAGTTATGTGGTAAAATTTATTTATGCAATTCTTTTATAATTATTTGCACCGAATGAAAATTGAGTAAATGATTTTTATTAATTAGTTGTGTTTTTTCTTGATGAAGTATGCTTAGTATAGGCATGGTTTGCAAAGATTGCATTCCTTATTATATAAATGTTTAAGTTCATGTACACAACCGTTTTAGAACTTTGACCTTCAAGTATGCAAACATGTACGCATACTTGAAATACCCCGGACCAAGATTGGTTTTAGCCGACGCAAGCGGGTATGCGTACTTCCAATCCCAGCAGAAATATTCAGACATGAACCTTATGCCAGTACGCGAATGGGTGCGCTTACTTAGGTTCCCGGATTTCTCAAGCCAACAGGTATGCGTACATGTACACATACTATGGTTCCTAGACATGGATTACATATGTGCAAGAGTATACAACATGTCATATCCAATAATGGTTAAGTGTTCTAATAGCCGTTTTACACACTATTAGCATTAAAGCAATTTTCAAGTTATTGAAATAATCATAACAAAACATTCCAAGTCTACAAGTAGCACACAAACCATGTAAGATGTTACTCGACAATTTTCACATGATCGTCTTTTGACTTGCGTCAAGAATATAAAATGAACTTGGTCGAAGTGAAAGCTTGCCAACACATATTCCGAGAAATACGTAAGCGAGTTAAACTCAGCTCGAAATCTCAAATGTGTATAATAGAAAACTATATCATAGCACGACTTATGTCTCAATATAGGAGATAAAGTAGAAATAAACTTTCCAAGTGATAGATGAGTTTCAGTATCCACATACCTTTTGTTGATGAAGTTCCACAAGCTCTCCTTAGTAGTTCTTCGTCTTCAAATGATGAACGTCGTGAAGTCTAAGGCTAAACTACACAATCTATGTCCTAGTCCGAGACATCTATAAGTAGACTAGAAATCAAGACTGATAATTTTGATCACTAACATTGACAAACATGCCTGAGATAGGAACGCATGCGAGTTCGACCGAGCAGTGCTCTAGCAATCTCCTCCTTTGTCAATTTTAGTGACAAAACTATCAATACATATGGATTACAAAATAAATAAAACTTTGTAGCTTCTCATCCAAATGCTTGATCTCCTTCGCATCTTCAACACGACTCGAAATATTCGTCACTTCCAAGTACTCCATGACTCTAAATGTGTTCAACTCAGCATCATAGATGTTGAAGATCCGTAGCGATAACAATGAGAAAACAGTTGCTCTCAATCATTGTTATACAGTGTCATAGTATCATTACATAACATCAAAATTCAATTGTATCACAACTTTGAAAACAATACTATGGTGATATGTATCACTCCCTCTTAGTCAATACTTCATCTCGACATGAACACCACTCCCCCTTACATAATGATCCATAAACCATATGTATTTGTAGTATAAAACTACACATTAATTATCCCCCTTTCTGTCAATATAAATTGGCAAAGGTACTAAAACTAGTGGGATCCTCATGAAATTTTCATAGAGATACTTCATGACCAAAAGAGAATAACATACCAACTTATTTAGATGCAATCATATAGCCGAAGCTAAATGCATTCATCAAGGAGTTTATAAAGATACAAGATAACTCCTATAATATTCCGCAGCTACACTCTCCACAAAGATTTTTCAATTAAGCACAAGTTCAAAAAGAACGCCCCCCCCCCCACACACACACACACCATAAAATGTCATTCCCGAAAGAACAACAAGAGCGACCTTACTTTTACAAGAAAAGAAGGATTTCTTTTGGACATAACCAAATCACATGAGAAGATGAATTTGTATCCAAAGGTCTCCATCGTATTAAATATCAATCGTGTCATTTTTAAGTCTCCATATTTACTACACATGTCCATAAAACTAGTCTGAAGTATTTAATAAAATAAAATAAAAATTTCCTTCTAATATCCATGAACCACTCAATCCTCTTTCGATGCTTCTAAATTGGCTGTAGCTTGCAGCAAACTAACTAACGTTACCCTATTACGATCCAATCCATCACCCTAATGCATAAATCTAGCAACTTCAAAAGCTTCATAACCATATATAATGGCCATGTGCAGCATACCTAAAAACATTGTTATATAAACAATGACGTCTTTTTCAGATATTTCATCCAACACTTTTCTTGCATATGTAATGTATACATACTTGGAATAAAATCCAATAAGTGAAGAACCCACAAATACATGCTTATATAATTTATGTTTCAAAGCATCCACATGTATCCCTTGTCCAGATTGTAATGAACCCTGAATCACAATACAACTTTTCAAAAAAAATGCGATTGATCAACTATCTATGTTCATTTTATTAGAGGAATGTTTTTTAAATTACAATATAATTATAAAACTCCATAATAATATGACAATTTCTAAAATATCCATACGGGTATGCATATTATAGTTCCCGGACTTCAACTGTTTAACCAGTGCGCATACGGCTATGCAAACTAAGTTCTCAGACTTTGAATATATTTGCAACAGTTACCGTACAAGGACGCATACTGTGCAATATCCAATCATGATTAATTGTTCTAAACTCCCATATCAATCATTAAAATATTTTTAGAAGACGGGAATAGCTGTCCCACACAAACTATTAGCTTCAAAGCAATTTTCAAGTGATCAAATAATCAATGCGAAACATTCCGAGTCTACATCAAATGACTGTCTCACACAAATCATACAAGATGTTACCAGACGATTTTCACATGATCATCTTTTGACTTTCGTCAAGAATAAAAGAAGAACTTGGTTAAAGCGAAAGCTTACCAACACATATTTCGAGAAATATGTAAGCGAGTTAAACTCAGCTCGAAATCTCAAATGTGTATAATTAAAGTCTATATAGCTATACAATTTTTGTCTCAATAGGAGATAGAAATAGACTTCTGAGTGATAGATGAGTTTAAGTATCCACATACCTTTTGTTGATGAAGTTCCACGAGCTCCCCTTAGTAGTTCTTCGTCTTCAATCGGTGAACGCCGTGAAGTTTAAAGCTCAATTACACATTTTATATCCTAATCCGAGACATAACTATAAGTATACTAGAAATCAAGACTTATAGTTTTGACAACTAAACTTGACAAACAATCTTGAGATAGCAACGCTTGCGAGTTCGACCGAGCAATGCTCTAACATTTTTTTTTTTGAATGAAAATTTGGCTAGGCGCAGATTAAAACTGTGTCTGGCAGCTCCAGATGCCTTTTTTAAACGGAAGTTCTACTATGTGAACACCATCTCAAAAGTCTTTAAATGGTGAACTTTTTTGGAATTGATGGGTCCCATATAAATGCCATGAACAATTAATATTCTATTCAAACCTATAATTGGAAATACAAAAAGTTCGGTTCACCTTTTAGGGTTCACTTCTAAATTGTATTCCAAAATTCCAACCAGCTATAAAGATCGTAAAAAACTAACCCATTGACCAGGTATCTTAGAACATATTTTAGGGCGCCTTTGAATAATTCCAGGTGCGCCCCAAGCAAAATAGACACCTCTGTTCTATCACAAATTGGAAAAATTTGATCACCAAGAAACCTCAGAAATTGCGCGAAAAGAAAAACTCATTTAAGGCCTATATTTAAAAACCCATTTCTGAATCGAAATTCTCCACAAAATTCTCCAAATGACGGCATTATAAGAAGTTGATGTGAGAGTAAACACTAAATATGTATCTTCTAAGGCTAGAGCCACTGAAAAGTCAAGGATCTTTTCTACATATATGTGTCAGACTTTAAAGATAGGCACAATAAGAAACTTTGAATTAACATAGAAATATGAATTGCATATAATCATTCATATAATACAATATAAGCACAATAGGTCCCTTGTTATCTAATCTCAAAATGCCTAAATTTTGATGAAGTTTGTCTGTTTATACATACCTGCAGATCTCTTACTTCATACTGTTGTTTCCTTTCAAAGGCTAATCACTGTTTCCTATCTCCTGACTTGACCTTGCCCTTTCAAAAGATTGCATTCTCTATGTATCTTGTTCTCCTAATGCTTTTAGTGAGATTAAGGTAATTTTGTGAGGAATAACTAGAGAAACCGACCTACCAAAACTCTGAAGCAACTCGGAAGATGAAGCTTTTGGATCGTTATGATATATGTTGCCCCTGGTACAACCATAACCATAGCATAAAAGCCCACCACTCTTCGTAGATGCGAATGGTATTTGGTTCATAAGCCTATACTCTTTATTCCAAGTTACGCCATGAGTACCATCATTCTTCTTCAATAACCATATGCCATCGTTTTCAGAATTATAAAAAGCACATAAACAATCACCCAAAACTACTAACTTATAGAAATAACCAGGTCCTGGAATGGGTGGCGATGGAATTACGCTAAGTTTTTCATTGGCCAAATCAAAGGCAACAATGGTTCCTCCCATGTGCACCCAATGAAGAACTCCATTTACTGTTACACCGCGCCGGTCAACAAATATCATATTATAGTCCATCTTTCCATCATTTCTCCATCCATTGCCACTGCCAAGAGTGTATACCTGAACAGTTCCAGAATGTGGATCCCTCTGGGAGATTCCAACAACCTTATACTCATTACTTACAGGAATGTAACCAAATCCAGTTAACAGGTCATTCCCTTCTAGTTTTGGAAGTATCACACATTCTCTGGTAACAGGATTGCATATAAAAGATGGTCCACAAGAATCAAAACAGACCGCATTGAAACAAATCAAACCATTACATGAATCAAGAATTTCATAGTCTTTAAATGGAGAGATTAAATTGAATCTTCTTGTCTTCGTAAAGGGTGGTATGTCATGAGAATAACTCTCATCATCATACTCTGTATATTCTCCGAGTTCAGGTTTATGTAATAATATGAAACTCAACTTACCAGAACTAGAATCAGACTCGTGGAGATTTAAGTGCTTCCGAGCGAAGGATGGATGACGAACAATCTGCCTCCGAGAAGTGATTTGGCTACTAATTTACATCCGAGAAGTGATTGTGTTGGTAAACGAGTTAAAATTTCTAACCTCATCTCTTCTGGTAAACCATCGAAATTACCCATCAAAATTTTTGAGCAAAGGAAGGGTTTTGCAAAAATCTAGGGTTTGGATTTTGATCGAGAAGAGAGAGACGAAAAGAAGCGTGGAGCTCAAATATCGTGCCCCATAAAGTTTTGGTTGTAACAATCCATCAAGTGCCACCTCCGGCTCAATTGGGCACCACCAACATACGTACTCTTTTTTTTTTTTCTTTTTTTTTTGTGATGGAAAGATGATATATTAACAAGCAAAGATAGTACATAAGATTTACAATTTCGTTTCTATCAAAAACATTAGAGATAATGCTAGAAAGCTTGATTTTTTGCTGGTAATTTTTTTTTTCAATAAAGATCAAATAAAATAAAATAGATTAAGAAAAGTTACATGTTGTTCGGGTTTGGTTGCAGTCAGTGATATGCAACTTGCCCCGATTAATCCCGGTTGATTGATCAAAAAACAAAAAAACTTATCCCGATTAATGTTTTGAGAATAAAAACAGGGGGAGTTCCATAAAGTTCACAGGTTGATGTTGTTTTGGGCATCCGCCCCAAATCAATAGTTGCTAAATTGGTTCCTCTTAGTTACAATATTTAAAAGAAAAGATTTATCGCATATGTTTGCTTTGATGATTCTTTGTTTACTAGAATCCTATCTCGACGTAGCTTGTCAAGAAATGTTGTTTTGACAAACTTAACTAGAGGACCCACTTTAATGTATAAACAAATATTTGTTTTTAAGGACCCACTTTAATGTATAAACAAATATTTATTATTAACTGATGGGTCCCATTTTTATATAAACAACTCTTATGTGATGATGATATTGTATCCAGGGAGGAAGCTAAAGTGCAACATGCTTCATTATCTTTAAATCTAGCTAGAAGAATTAGTCAAAGAGCTAAAGAAAAGTGGATTAAAAATGGTGAAAGAAATTCATCTTATTTGCATCAATTGGCTTTTTTCAAGTACAAGAATAACATCATTAGCTGCTTAAATATTAATGGTGTTTTGACTTATGATAAACAGAAATTGCTGAGGAAACAAAAAAATTCTATTTTGCTCTGCTCTGTTCACTGAAAAATACAAGTCAAGACCATTTTTTGAGCAGTTGGAGATGCCTTCTATTTCAGTCATGGAAAGTATTTATCTTGAGAAGCATTTCTTTAAAGATGAAGTTAAAAGCGTGGTTGAACATTGGTGCAAATAAAAGTCCTGGTCCAGATGGTTTCACCATAGAATTCTATAAGCATGCTTGGGACATTATCAAAGAAGATCTAATGGCAGTAGTTAAGAATTTGAAATGACTAGATGTCTACATTGGAGAATCAATTGTACCAATATCACTTTAATTCCAAAATGCAATGGGGCAGTTTCTTTACACAACTTTAGACCTATCAGTCTAATTAGTAGTGTTTATAAGATAATCTCAAAATTGTTAGCTGAAAGGATAAAGATTGTGTTGCCTTCCATTATCTCTGAATTTCAGGGAGCTTTAGTTCATGGCAGGCAAATCCAAGATGGGATTTTGATAGCTTATGAGCTTATTGATTCAAGATTAAGGCAACAACAAACTGGTATTATTTGTAAAGTGGATTTTGAGAAGGCCTTTGATAATATCAATTGGAACTGTATAGATATTACTTTGGATAGATTTGGCTTTGGTTGTAAATGGAGAAGTTGGATTAAATGGTGCATAACTACTCCAAGATTTGTTGTTTTGATGAAAGGTGAAGCAACAAATTTGTTTAGAAGTCAAAAAGGGATTAGGCAGGGTGACCTAATCTCTCCATTTCTATTCATTTTAGTAACTGAAGTCCTTTCTCAAATGTTCAAAGTAGCAGCTGCTCAGAATTTGATCTCTGGTTTCAAAGGCACAAGCCAAGGTACTGTGATAACTCAACTTCATTTTGCTGATGATCTGATTGTTTGTATGGATGATAGTGAAGATCAGGTTCAAAATTTGTAGTTGCAGGAAATCCTACACTACACCCCTCACAATAATCCACACAACTAAGACATTTTAAGATGAATAACAATGATTTTATTGATTATTTCCGTGAATGTTTACAAGATAAAATAGAAAAGAGATAAATAAATTACAATCACCACAAACTTTCTTACTCCTAATGACTTGTCTAACACTCTGAAAAGAATCCCCCCTACAATAGACTTGCTCAACTCTTTATATAGGGTAGTACACAGTGGATGACAGCTAAGCTGTCCTTTATTTTCGGGAATGACTTGCGAAATATCGCAAGTGTACAAGTATATAATCTCGCGACACTCTTAAACTTCGCTAGATCTTCACATATTTCTCGTGTTTTGGCTGTCGTCAATCATTGCGTCATTTATATTACTCTTCTGCGACGCCCTCGCAATGCTGTTGTTTATTGATCCCGCAAAGTATTGATGTCGCGATATTCTGATCCTACATCTTTCCTCTTCTCATGTCTTCTCTGCGAAGGAGAGAATGTCATGAGAACCAATATTTTTAAATGCCGCAATCGTTTGTTTTCCACCAATTTTTTGCCGACAAGATCCCGTGAATTTAGGAATAACTGTTTACACGTATCTAAAATTTTCCTTTTTACCGGCACATTTAATGTTATCCGGTTACTCTTTTCTTGTCTATTTAAAGGAGGATTCCTTGTGAAAGCATTTCTTTTCTTTTACTTCGTCTTCTTCATCGTCTGCAACTTTTTTTCTCGCTTTTCTTCATCGTCTTCTTCATCGTTTTTATGCTACTATTCTTCTGCCACTGTTTCTATGGCATCAAGGTTTGTTAATTTTGCTGAATTTGATCATTTTGTGATTGATCTCTCTTATTGAAGTTGTTTTATTCTGATATTGTTCTTCTTTTAATGACTCCCCTGCCATTTTGTTTTAGCAAGAACAAATCTAGCACCAAGTTCACCATTGTGAACCCTAATATCTCCATGGGTTCGCAACCGAAATCCACTGCCTCTAAAACAAAAACTGCGAATAACAAGGTATTTAAGAAACATTTACTCTTTTAATAACAATATTGTTGCCTCTTGTTTCTTATTTATCTTGTAATTGTGAGAATGACAAAAATGTTGATAGGTCCCCCAAGAAGCCTCGCCATTCTAAACCCGTTGCACTGCTTGTTACCTTTCCTATATTCAAACTTACAACTCCTACTGCGAAATCTTCGCAAGATAATCCTACTGTTTCTTCCTGCGAAAATACTGTCAAAGATAAAACTTCTATGCCTGAATTTCTCATAGATCAAATCCCTTATAACAGTCCCATTGCGAATGAGCCTATTTCTTCTTCCATTGTCAATGCCTCTACCATTTCTCCAGTCATTAATCCTCATGAGATTTCCTATTCTCATGATATTCCTTTAACAAAAGATGACTCATCTCTTCCTTCTTCTATCGCCGTTACTTCCTTTTCTGAGCAAATCCCTCTTGCTAAAGAAAATTTAGAAGGAATAGATGTGGCCTTCAAAGTTCTATCGGATATTGTGAACGATGCCAAGAAGACTTACGTCGACCCTATCAAATACGATGTGCGAGATTTTGAGCAAACACCTTGGCCCCCGATAGAATTTCGCAAACATCTTTGGAGCAAGAAATTAATATTTTGAAGAATGATCTCCAAGCTATGACTGCAAAATGTAATATTCTCCAACTTGAGAATCAAAAACTTCAAAATGTTTATTTGGATCGTGATAACCTTCGCAAGAAGAATGAAGAATTGAAAGGTATACTCTTACCTCTGTCTTTTGTCCATTTCATTTTTTTTATATTGAACCAAGAGCCGTTGTTCGCCCTTCCAAGCTTTAAACCGAAGCGAAAAATGGAGATATACCCGGTTGGAATCTCTTTGTTGAAGAAGTTCGAGTTGATAGAGATGCTTGGATGGAGCAATATAACCAATTACATAATCTTCATACATACTGTTGATCAAATAGATAATCTTTCAAAAGAAAATCTTGACTTAGTACAGGAACAAGGCTCATTAAGTAATGAATTATCTCGCCTCTCTTACTCTTTGACTAAATCTAATCTGGAATTGGAAACTTTATCAGATGAGAATGAAATTCTTTCTCAAGAAAAGCGAACCCTGTTAAACAAGGTGGCGATTTACTCGCAATAGTCTGATGTTTGTCAAAAATTATGTAAAGAACAAGAACAATCTCTTTGATTATTGAGAAATGAAGAGAAAAAGAACAGTCTAATCCTCCCGACAGCGATTATGATTATAATAGTGGCGAAGAATTCGCAAATGAAGAGACTATCTCTCCCAATAAAACTGTCAATGACGATGTCGCGAATGAAGATGTAGGTGAAGAAGGATCTGGTGGAAATATATTAACTAGCGAAAATATAGATAAAGTTATCAAGAAAACCCAGTATTTCCTTCGGTGAAAAAGCGATATTTGAGAATTGACTTTCTCTTGTAATCTTTCTTCTTGTCTTGTTATTTCTTTATGTATTTCAACCATCTTTTGACGTGTTCATGCTTATTACTACTCTTTCTTTTCAATGAGTATAAGTTTTGGTATTTAATAATTTCTATTTTGTTTTCAATTATTTACATTGAAATTCATCATTGCGATAAGATCGCAGGACGTCTATACATTTTCGTGTAATGACCCATTGATCTTGCCTTATCATTGTTTTTGTGTGGTCTTATTTTGCATTCCTAGTTAAAGGTCTTATTTTGCCACCCCTCATTTTGCGTCAATATGACAGGCCTAAATATTCTTACGAACATAAAGCCCCATGACATTGCCGTCTTGCGACAAAATCGCAGGACGTCGTTACACTTTCATGTAACGACCCATTGATCTTGTCTTATCATTTCTTTAGTATTATTTCCTCTGCAGGATGTTTTTGTTGCGACAATATGACAGGCCTAAAAATTCTTGCGAACGTAAAGCCCCATGACATTGCCGTCTTGTGACGAAATCGCAGGACGTCTTTACACTTGCATGTAAAGACCCATTGATCTCGTCTTACCCTCGCGTTAGTATTATTTCCTCTTCAGGATCATCGCACAATCGCACAAATGTGACAAGCCTAAATTTTCTTGCGAAAATAGAGCCTCATGACATTTGCGTCTTAAGACACTTATCAGCTCCCAAATGGAGGGTGCCGCCCTTATCATCTCCCTGGTTGCCCCTTCAAGGAGGCGTACATCGGCCATACAAGACTAGCTCCTCACATCCGGTCTTAACAACAACCGGTTGTTTCGCAGCCTCTTATCCCTTATACCTATAGGGTTTATGGTTACGAGACGCACCCTAAGTGGAGTTTTCTTCGGGCCGAGTGCGGCATGTGCCAAGACTTGCCAAGAATGGCCGAGACACTTCAAATGCCCCGGGCACTCTTGGCTCAACCGTGTACCTCGCGCCTTGGTCATACTGCGACTCCTTGGAAGAGACCCTCGGTCGTCCAACCAGGGTATAACCTTATATATATAGTTGGAAATCCAAGGTATCTCCCCCGGATAGGCTTTCATGGGCCCCAAATCTTCATGACTCAGGTTCCAGGGGCGGTGTAACCTTTTCCCTGATCCATGTCAAGAGATACCCCCTTATATGACGCACTTTAGGTCTTACATTTGCCTCTTACGAAATATAATTCGCGAACTAGGGTGTACGCCATAAAGGTTCGTCCCATTCACTCACTCATTCATTTCTGTCGATTCGTTCAATCATTCATTTTTGGTTATCTCTTGTTAATTCATTTGCAAGATATTCGCACATTCTTTTGAAATTTCGCAATAACTCTGTCGCAGGAACATTTCATATGAATTCATTTCATTTCATTCATTCAACATTTCAGAACTTATTCTTTCCCCTCCATCTTCTATGGGTAGTATTTCTTGAGATATAATCTATTCCACGGTCTACCCAATCTCTGGCCCACATCTTTGCCCTCAGGATCCATTAATCTATATGCCCATGTTCCAACTATCTCCTTGATGATATAAGGTCTATCCCACTTTTTCGCCAACTTGCCACCACTTTCTCGCTGATATATTGGTGTTTCTCGCAATACCATATCACCTGGTTGAAACTCGCGTGTTTTGACACGTTTGTTATATTCTCTGGCCAATCTTCGCTGATAATTCTCCATATGTTTGTAGTTCTCTTTCTCTTTTTCTTCTAATTCATCTAATTTAACCAAAATGTTACCCGCACTAAGATTTTTCTCCCAAGCTTCTCTCTTTGTTGTTGGAATAATAACTTCGTGGAAGTACAGCTTCAACTCCATAGGTTAGACAAAATGGTGACATCCCCGTAGCTTCTCGCCTTGTTGTATTGTAAGCCCATACTGCATTATGCACTTGTTCACACCATGCCTTATTATGCCCTTCTAATTTCTTCTTCAATATATCAGCGATTGTTTTATTTGTTGCTTCTGCCTGTCCATTGGCCTGCGGGTATAAAGGAGTTGATTTCCCACACTTTATTTGAAATGCATTAAGTAGTAATTCTATATTTTGTCCCTCAAACTGTTTCCCATTGTCGATACCAATTGTCTTTGGAATTCCAAATCTGCATATTAGGTTTTCGAATATGAAAGTAAAAATATCTTTATCGCGAATGTGTTTTACTGCTTTTACTTCTGACCACTTTGTGAAATAATCTGTAGCGACAATCAGATATCTCCTTTGCCCTATACCTGGTAAAAATGGTCCTACAATATCTAACCCCCACTTTCCAAAAGGCCATACACTTGTTGAAGAGGTTAATGGTGCTCTTGGTGCATGTATCTTCTTTCCGTGTCTTTGACAATCTTCGCAACGTCTTGATATTTGTTTCGCATCTTCATGCATATATAGCCAATAATAGCCTTGCATTTTCGCCTTATGTGCTAAAGACCTTCCGCCACTATGATTGCCAGCATCCCCACTGTGTAGCATTTTTAACACTACTTCTCCTTCTTTTCGTGTTAAACATCTAAGCGAGGGTCCATTAAAAGATCTTCGGTACAATACCCCGTCTCTTAATTCATAATTTGTTGCACGGATTTTTAATTTGTGCATCTCTAATCTATTTCTTGGTGTTTCTTCTTTCATTAGATAAGCATGAAGTTCTGTCCTCCAATCCTCGCAATGGGGTTTTTGTGTTTCATCTTCTATGAGCATTGCTTCTGCTTCTTCCTCTTCCTCTTTGTTGATTGATGGTGATTGAAGTGTCTGTATTTTTATGCATCTCGTAGATGGATCTGTCATCATACTTGATATAAAAGCAAAAGCGTCTGCGAGTCTATTGTCTTTTCTTGATATGTGTCTCCACTTTATTTTTGGTATCTTCGCTGACAATTCTTCAACAAGTTTTTTATATTTTTTCAAGGATGCTTCATTTATAGTATACTCTTCTTTTATCTGGCGAATAGCTAACTGAGAATCACTAGTAACTCTTACATTCTCCAACTTCATTTCTATTGCAAATCGCAAAGCATGTACTATAGCTTCATACTCTGTTTCATTGTTGGTTGATGCAAATTCCAATCTAAAAGAGAAAGCCATTTTATTGCCTTCTGGCGAGATTATAATGATTCCAATTCCGTTACGTTCTCCATTTGACGATCCATCTACCAATATTTCCCGTCTGTTTGGCTCAGTTAATAAATCCCTTGGATTTCCATGTTCTTCTTCTATATCCATCATTTCTTCCACTGCTTCATCCTCTTCCAATGAAAATTCTGCTAAAAAGTCTGCAACAACTTGTGATTTGGGTGAGGATAACACTTCATATTTTATTTTGCAATGACTTACTTGAGCATTCCATCTTTCAACCCTTCCCGATCTTTTTGAATTTTTCATTATCGACTCAATTGGTACTTTTGTCATTACCTTTACCGTGTGTGCTTGAAGTAGATGCGAAGTTTAAGCGTTGCGTAAACTAACGCGCGAATTAATTTTTCAATTATTGAATAATTTTCTCTACGGCATTGAATGTTTTCGATGTAATAGATTGGTTTTTCCACACCTGCGTCCATTCGCAATATATGCACTTAGTGCATGCGAGGTTGTCGCGAGGTAAATTAGTAATTCTTCCCCGGCTCTCGCTTTTTGTAAGATTGATATGTCCATTAGATATTCTTTTATTCCTTGTAACGCCTTTTCACATTCATCTGTCCATCTAAGTTTCGCTCCCTTTTTAATTATGTTGAAGAAATGCTTGCACTTATCAGATGATCGCGAGATGAATCTTCCTAGTGAAGCTAATAGTCCATTTAACTTTTGCACATCTTTCCTTTATTCTTTGGTGTCGGATATCGCGAATTGCTTGTACTTTCTAGGATCAACTTGTATTCCTTCTTTTGACACCATATATCCTAAAAATTTTCCAGATGTCACCCCAAAGGTACATTTTTCTGGATTTACTTTGATATTGAAATGTCTCATTTGTTCAAAAAATTCCTTCAAATCCCGCAAATGATCCTTTGCTTCTTTACTTTTTATTAACATGTCATCTACGTATACCTCTAGTGTTTTATGTATCCATTTTTAGAACATTTTTTCTACCATCCTTTGGTATGTTGCTCCAAAGATTTCGCAGGCCAAATGACATTTTTGTGTAACAATATAATCCTCTTGGGCGAAAAAGGCAGTATGCTCTTGGTCTTCTTCAATGAGAGGAATTTGATTGTATCCATTGTATCCATCAAGAGAGGATATCCTTTTATTTCCTGCCGCTGATTCAACCATCTGCGGAATGTCTGGCAAAGGAAAGCTATCTTTTGGAAAAGCTTTGTTTAGATCGGTAAAATCTATGCAAATTCTTATTCCTTTTTTTCTTCTTTGGGACTACTACCATATTTGTTATCCACTCGGGATATTTTGCTTGTCTAATAATTCCGGCGTCAAGCATTTTCTGTAACTCTTCTTCTATTTGAGGATGATATGTTGTGGCAATTTTTCTAATTCTTTGCTTGAATGGTCTTGCATTTTTATCAATCTCTAATTTATGACACGCTACAGATGGATCTATTCCAGGCATCTCATCCGTATCCCACGCGAAAATGTCTTTATAATCTCGCAACAAATCAATGGTCTTTCTTTCCTCATCCGCCTCCATTTTAGTCCCAATTTTTAACATCTTGGGTTCTTCTTCAGTTCCGATATTCACTTCCTTTGTTGGCTCTGCCGCAGTGTAACTAGCCGTCGGTTCTCCCATGGGCGTTGGTCCTTTTACTTCCTTCGCGAGTTCATTTTCTTCACCATATATTCCTTTTCCTTCTTCTGCTCTTATCATGTAAGCTCTAAATTCTTCTTCCTTTTTTGCTGCTTTTGCCATCTTCTTGCGATCTTTTCGCCTCTTCCCCTGTTCTTCATAATTTTTTACTTCGATCTGATGATATATCCTTCCTTTATCAGTATCACCTCTGATTTCGCCAATTCCACTCGATATAGGAAATTTGACACATTGATGAAATGTTGACGCTACAGCTTTTATTGCATGTATCCACGGTCTTACCAACAGTATGTTGTATGGTGATTCCATATCCACTACACATAGCGTCACATGTGTTTCAATTTCTCCCAACAAAATTCGTATTTTTATTTCCCCTTTAGGTTTTGTTATTGATTTGCCGAAACCATAGATATGATATGTTGCAGAAGTCATTTCTTCATCTTTGTACCCCAATTTTTTATATGCATGATAAAACATTATATTCATTGAACTCCCTGTATCCACCAAAGTTCTATTTATTGCCCATTCTTCCATTGTTTTTGTTAATTTTCCTCCTTCTTTGCTTGCACTTATTGTAATCACTAGTGGAGATGTGTGATTTAAACCCTCTCCTGATATCTCCGTTGCTGTGAATATAATTCTCTGTTTTTCCCATTCTTTCAAGGGTGACATCTTCTCTGCTGTTACAATTTTCTTTCCTTCAAAATCTCTTTTGTGTACTCTCCCTTTGATATTTTCATGAAATTCATTAACCATTTGTGTAATCTCTTTTGTGTACTCTCCCTTTGTCGTTTTGTGTCGCCCCTAATTCTTTTGGGGTCTCCCCTTAAGACCCCAGGCTTTAATGTATAAACAAATATTTCTTTTTAACTGATGGGTCCTATTTTTATATAAACAACTCTTATCTGATGATGATGTTGTAGCCAGGGAGGAAGCTAAAGTGTAACATGCGTCATTATCTTTAAATCTAGCTAGAAGAATCAGTCAAAGAGCTAAAGAAAATT
The DNA here is from genome assembly GCA_023531295.1 of Papaver armeniacum. Taxonomy (NCBI): domain Eukaryota; kingdom Viridiplantae; phylum Streptophyta; class Magnoliopsida; order Ranunculales; family Papaveraceae; genus Papaver; species Papaver armeniacum. Next base: position 327,084 of record JAJJWW010014895.1, read on the forward strand.
GGATTAAAAATGGTGAAATAAATTCATCTTATTTGCATCAATTGGATTTTTTCAAGTACAAGAATAATAACATTAACTGCTTAAATATTAATGATGTTTGACTTATGATAAACAGAAATTGCTGAGGAAACAAAAAAATTCTATTATGCTTTGTTCCTTTGAAAAATACAAGTCAAGACCATTTTTTGAGCAGTTGGAGATGCCTTCTATTTCAAATCATGGAAAGTATTTATCTTGAGAAGCCTTTCTCTAAAGATGAAGTTAAAAGCGTGGTTGAACATTTTGGTGCAAATAAAAGTCCTGGTCCAGATGATTTCACCATGGAATTCTATAAGCATGCTTGGGACATTATCAAAGAAGATCTAATGGCAGTAGTTAAAGAAGTTGAGATGACTACATGTCTACATTGGAGAATCAATTGTACCAATATCACTTTAATTCCAAAATGCAAAGGGGCAGTTTCTTTACACAACTTTAGACCTATCGGTCTAATTAGTAGTGTTTATAAGATAACCTCAAAATTGCTGGCTAAAAGGATGAAGATTATGTTACCTTCCATTATCTCTGAATTTCAGGGAGCTTTTGTTCATGGTAGCAAATCCAAGATGGGATTTTGATAGCTTATGAGCTTATTGATTCAAGATTTAGGCAACAACAAACTGGTATTATTTGTAAAGTGGGTTTTGAGAAAGCCTTTGATAATATCAATTGGAACTGTATAAATATTACTTTGGATAAATTTGGCTTTGGTTGTAAACGGAGAAGTTGGATTAAATGTGCACAATTACTCCAAGATTTGTTGTTTTGCTGAAAGGTGAAGCAACAAATTTGTTTAGAAGTCAAAAAGGGATTAGGCAGGGTGACCCAATCTCTCCATTTCTATTCAGTTTAGTAACTGAAGTCCTTTCTCAAATGTTCAAAGTAGCAGCTGCTCAGAATTTGATCTTTGGTTTCAAAGTCACAAGCCAAGGTACTGTCATAACTCAACTTCATTTTGTTGATGATCTGATTGTTTTTATGGATGATAGTGAAGATTAGGTTCAAATTTAAAAGACATTCTTTGGGCTTTTGAGGCTATTTCTGGTTTAAAAGTTAATGTCAGGAAAAGCACCTGTTTGTTAGGCAAAATTACTTCTACCCCAAACAAGAATTTGATGATGATTTTGTTGAAGATCGATCCGCTGCTTTAATCTTCAATAGAAAAGTGTAGGGGGGGGGGGGGGTACCTGCAAAAAACTCTCCGATGTTTAAGTTAGCTTAGGTTTTTCACAGTAATATTGAAGTGGGGAAGATTGCATACCTTTTGGGTTGTAAAAAACGTCCATTTATATGTTACGAATTTACGTTTTAGATGCAGGCATGCATTGAAATAATTGTCCCTGCATGCCTCCCTGCCATAACTGGCCCTGCATGCCTCCCTGTCATAACTGCATTGACTGGTCCTGCATGCCTCTAAAATCTTTTTCATGGGTTTATGGATTCAACCAGAATGATGCAAAGGGTTGCCCAAACGAATGAGAACAAATCTCCAATCCCAAGAAGAGAGTTTATATATAGCCACAGTGGGGTTGAGAAATCCGCAAGGTTAAACAGCATGGGGCGGAATCATCCAAGGGCCACGGAATTAAGATGCGCCGTGCCACACCAAATCGGGACTATAGATTTAAGTTGCATCGACCTACACCGAAACAGATTCTTCTACCGAAGATTAATAGCCGATTACTTTCCTCCGATTACCGCTCGCTGTAGCCGCCGGGCTTCGCTGTCGGTCTGTCGTCACCGGCGACCTGCTGCAGTTCCGTCAATTTCGCCTGTCGGATTGACGTCATGCTGACATCCCTGAAGGAATATTCTATCACCGTTTGGAATATGCTGACGCCGTTAGTGACGGTGTTAATCTTAACTGAAGATGTTGATTTCGTACTGCTGACGTGACACCATCTTCGCTGACGTGTCACCCGCCTCGTCGTCACTTCTGCTGACGTGGCGTATAGTTTGTTGACGTATCGCTTGCCACATCATCACTCCTGCTGATGTGACATCTGCCACGCAATCACCCCTGCTGACGTGGCACCTAGGCTGACGTGGCGGTCGCCGGTTGGCTAGGAATTTGGTGATGTGGAGCGCTTATGTGGAAACTCTTTACCCTAACTTGGAGTTCTTGCTCGTGGGCTTGTGAGTTGGTTGTTTGCTAGTGAGGCCTAGCTTAGTTTCTTGTACATGGGCTTGCACATGGAGTCTTTGCGAGGCTTTGTAAGTCGTGCTTGGCTAACCAAGGAAACACCTTAGGCCCAATGAACCCTTCTTAGCTAATATGAGGAGCTTTGTTTAGCCCATTTCTGGTGTAGAATATTAAGGGTACAAACATCGCCCCCTCTTAATCCATAACTAGTTATGAGTTAAGAAGTTTGGGGTTCCCCAATTCTACCGAATTTGCATTTTTCTGGAGTGTTACATAACTCGCCCCCAAGCGCACTTGCTTGGAGTGTTATGCAACTCGCCCTCAGGGATGTAATGAATGCGCTAGAGTGTCATATATCTCGCCCCCAAATGGTTGAGGTGACATATAACTCGCCCCCAGTATGTTATGTGCCATGCTGCTTAATGCTCGCGCAAGGGTGTACTTCCCTGCTGCATTTTGCTCGCGCATGGGATGAAAAATTGAGTTTTTATGCTATCTTGAATTCGCGCAGGGGGGCAATCCTTCTATTCAAGATGCGCGTAGAGTTGAGATGTGTACATTTTCACGTGCTTGGAAAGGTGAAAAATGTTCGCCACATTTGCTGTTGTCCCGTATGATGGGGATAAAATTGAGATAGGGTAAAAATGCTCGAACAGTGCACTCACCCTATCTGCGAGGTGTCAGAGACGTTGCTGACAGTTGACTCGAACTGCACTGTTTTTCCATTTATGAATGGCTGTGGATTTGATCATCCGCAACAACTTATAATTAACACGAACAGTTTTGATAAAGTATGAAATACCAAAGTAATGTTGAATTAAATTTCTGAATAGAAGTAACAAGATAAATACCTACTGCTTCGACAAAAGCTGCCTCGTTAAAACCTTTGTGTGGAAAACCCAGTGGGATAAAACCATCATAAAGGAAAAGAGTGCAAAACACGGCGGGGATTTGAAACTACTCCTAATGATAAAATTTCTTCAAGTGGAACGAATTCCACGGTTTCCATGGCTTTGAATCCTTAGTTCCATCGAGGTTCCTTAAGTTGTAGGATCCACGAGATGATGGCCTATCCACTATGTATGTACCTTCCTAGTTTGCTCCGAGCTTCCCACAGTTTGGTTCCATTGTGGCTGCTCGGGTTTTCTTCAAGACATATTCCCCTATCTTGAATGACCGTTCTCTGACTTTACGATCATATCTCAGCTTGATTGCCTGCTGGTATCGGAATAACTACTGCAAGGCTGTTTATCTTTGTTCTTCCAAAGAACTCTTTATCTAAAGCCAAGATGTCTTTGTCGTTTTCCCAGCATTTGACAAAGACGAGTTTTTGTTGTCTTGAGATGTACCTCGGTCGGTATGAGGATCATTCGTCCCATAAGCCAAAGTGTAAATGGTGAAAATCCAGTGGATCTTTTTGGGGTGTTCGATAGGACCACAAGACTCCAGGAAATTCTTATGTCCATTTTCCCTTCGCTTTCTCCAGCCTCTTTTTGAGATTGTCCATAATAATGCGATTGGTTGCTTCTGCCTTCCCGTTTCTCTGAGCATAATAAGGAGATGAGAAGTTGTGGCGGATATTCAGGTTCTTGAAAAAGTCTTTGATCACACCAGAATCGAACTGCTTCCCATTGTCTGATACTATCGCGTCTGGGATTCCAAATCTGCAGACGATATTCTCCCATATGAACCTTTTCACGTCATGTCTGGTAACGTGCACCAGTGCCACTGCTTTGACCCACTTGGTGAATAATCCGTAACGGCTAGTACAAATTTAACGCCTCCAGGAGCTTTGGGAAGAGGTCCGACAATGTCTAGTCCCCACATAGAGAATGGCTAGGGACTAAAGACTGGATGCAATTCGTTGGCAGGCCTTTTTGGAATTGGAGCGTGCTCTTGGCATGGCACACATCTCTGTGCATATTCTTTAACATCTTTCTGCATATATGGCCAGAAGTATCCCTGGGCAAGTATCATGTGCGCGAGACTGCACCCTCCAGAATGGTTGCCACATATTCCTTCATGAGCCTCCGCCAATATCTGTTGCCCTTCTTCGTCTGATATGCACCGCAAAAATGGCTCCAAAGCTACATGTTTGCGGTACAGCTGTCCATCGGTCATTGAATATCTCCAAGCATTCTTCTTCACCTTTGAATCGAGATGCTCATCTTCTGGGAGCTCGCTGGTTGTCAAATACCAAACGTAAGGTTGACGCCAGTATGAAGTGTTTTCAGCAGGACTGCTTGAGTCATCTCTCACTGGGCTGTCAACATCCATATTGTTGTCAACATTCTCGGTATCTTCCTGTGCTGATGTAGTTGCCCTCTCGCCCCCACTAGCGTGTTCGAGAGCCAGAACAAAGTGGTTGTCGGATATGCTAGGTAACTCTTGGAAATCCACTACAACGAAACGTGTGGTATCGGCCGATTTGCGGAAGATAGATATGCTAAAGCATCTGCGTGCCTGTTTTCTAGCCGTGGTCGCTGCCCAATAGAGAACTGATCGAACTCATTTGCCATCTCTTTCATACGATCCAAATATAAGGCCATCCTTTCTTCCTTGGCTCTGTAGGTCCCCAGAAACTGGTTAACTACTAGCATGGAATTAGTTACCAGCTTCACGTTCTTCGCGTCTAACTGTTTCACAGCCTTCAAACCGATAATTGCTGCTTCATATTGAGATTCATTGTTTGATGCTTTGAAACCCAGCCTGATCGCTTTCTCGATCCTCGAACCTTCGGGAGTAAGGATGGCGCATCCAACTCCGGCTCCACCAACATTTGATGACCCATCATTAAAAATGGTCCATAATGGTTCAGGTGTATCAACCTCCATTGCGGACTCGCCCCCAGTCTGATCATTGGCTGATTCTATGGGTTTGAACAACTCCTCTTCTTCTCCAACAACCGTTTCTGTATTGTCCACAAGAAAATCTGCTAGTAGTGCAACCAGGGCGTGTCCTTTCTCTGCAGTTCTGGTTTCGTATTTGATTCCATACGCCCCAGAAAATTGGACCATATGGCTAGTCGACTGGAATCATCAGCACGTTCCAGGATTCTCTTCAGCGGGTATTCTGAGTAGACTACGATCTGCCTCCCTTGGAAATAAGGCTTGAGGCGACGAGATGCATGCACCAATGCAAGTGTTATCTTCTCAATTTTCTTGTACCGTGTTTCTGCCCCCGTCAAGGATTTACTGACGAAGTAAACAGGTTTTTCATGTGGATCCGTAACAAAAGGCAGTGCACTCACACCGTTCTCCATTGTATCCAGATAAACTCTGATAGGTTGTCCAGTTTTTGGATCACTAAAACTGGAGGGGTTGACAAATACTGCTTGATCTTGTCAAAAGCCTTTTCATACTAATCAGTCCAACCAAAATTTACTGCCTTCTTCAAAATATCAAAGAATGTCTTGAATCGATCCGACGAGCGTGAAATGAAACGATTTAAAGCTGCTAATCGTCCCGCTAGCTTATGGACCTCCTTCTTCGTTCTTGGGGATGACATTTCTCTAATGGCTCTGATTTGCTCCGGATTCGCCTCGATTCCTCTGTGTGTCATCAAGTATCCAAGGAACTTTCCCGACGACAACCCGATTGAAAACTTTGCTGGATTGAGCTTCATACAATATTGCCTCAAGATATCGAACGTCTTCTGCAGATCAAGAAAGTGCGACTCCTTTTGTTCAGATTTCACCACCATATCGTCGATATACACTTCCATCGACTTCCCAATCATATCCTTGAACATATGGTCTACCAAGATGCCGGTAGGTTGCCCCGTGTTCTTTATCCCGAACGGCATTACAGTGTAGCAATAAACTCCTCTGTCAGTCACGAACGTAGTATGCTCTTGATCTTCCTCGAACAAAGGTATTTGGTTATACCCTGAAAAACCGTCCATGAATGACAGTCTCCCATACCCTGAGGTTGCATCCACCAAACCTCTTATCCGTGGCAGTGGGTACGGATCACTCGGACATGCTTTATTCAAATCAGTGAAATCGATACAGACACGAATTTTACCATTCTTCTTTGGAACGGGTACGATATTTGACAGCCATCGAGGATATTGCACTGGCCGAATAAAGCCTGCTTCCAACAGCTTTTCGACTTCTGTAGTATCTCCATCTTTTTAGCTTTGCGCCATATTCTTGATTTTCTGACGAACTGGATGGAACTTCTCATCGATATTTAGCCTGTGGCAGGCTACATTCGGATGTATCCCACGCATCTCAGCGAAACTCCATGCGAAAACGTCGGCGTTTGCCATTAGCAATGTAATCAAACCATCACGCTCATGTGCAGGAAGATCTGCCCCTACAAACGTTGTTTTGTGCTCTTCATTTCCAATCTGAACCTCGATCAGTTTCTCAACTGTTGGGGGTTCAGATGCGTCATCTCCCATATATGATTCTGGAGGGAGAGGATTCTGTAATTGCTATTTCTGATTGAATCGCATGATCTAGTTCCCGCTAACTTCTGACTTCTTATACTCGTTCATTGCACTCTCGTGACACTTGTGGGATACCATCTGGCCGCTTCTAACTTTCACGACTCCTTCAGGGGTACTAAACTTTAGGCATTGATGATATGAGGATGTGACTGCACCGATCTCATGCAGCCAGTCTCGTCCAACGATCGCATTGTAGGGTGCTCGGCAATCCAGCAACAAGAAAGTGCCCAAAACAGACTTGTCATCCACTGTTATAGGTATCTTTACTTTTCCAATCACCTTTGTGAATTCGCCGCTGAAACCGATAATTGGATTTTCATCCTCCTCGATTAGGTCGTGTGGGAAATTCATAGAGGAATAAGCTCTCCGAAAACAAGACGCTCATTGAGCTTCATGTATCCACTAGAATCCGGTGTACACGAAACATGCCAATCCAAGCAGTTATAAAAATAACATCATTGTGTGGAGCATATACCCATATCATGTCTGCTGCAGATAACTCGATCTTTGTGCACCCAATCTCCCGAATTTCTGCTCCATTGCCACTGCCAAAATCGATGTGATTTTTCAAGTACCATTCTTTTAACCGCCTAAGCTTTCTCCTTGTCTCATCTTCAGATGCCCGCCTGGTCATTGAATGGATCCTGGCGTGACTTAAATTAATCACATATGCGTTAATCACATGTGTTGTGCCAAACTGTCCAGGACCTTTCCCAAGATCCCTTTTCACGTACTCTTGTAGTTTTCCAGCGTCTATCATTCGCGGACCTCGCTCTGTAAAGCACGGCAATTCTCGGTCTTGTGACCATGGTCTTTCTGGAATTTGCAGTATTTGCTCCTATCACGTTTATCACGTGTCTCTGCTGGCAAAGGATGAGGAGGGCTCAAATCTTTGCTGATTTTCTCATACAATTCTACAAGATGTATATTCAACAGTGTGAGCTTCACTTCATGATATTTCTAGAATCCAATTTCTATTCGTTCACCTTGGTTCTTCTCTCGGACTTCACCTCGATCATTGTGATGGCCGCTCGAACGGTTCTTCGACTTGTATTTCCTCCGATCATTTGGATGATTGGATGATCTGTGAACATATCTCGTCTCTCGAGCTTTGGAATCATCTTCCACTCGAGAATATTCTTCCACTCGATCATACAGTCCTTCCAGAGTCTTTGGTGGTCTCTTGACCAAGGAACCGTACACACCTCTTTGATCGTACTGGTATGCCTGCTTGTAAGATTCGATGACGGTTTTATTGTTAGCAACCTCTACATCTGCTAACTCTTGCTTGAAGCGTCGAGTAAACTGTATGATGCTTTCCTCCTTCCGAATTTCTAGAAGGAACAAATCGGGGCATCCCTTCCGATCACGTCTGTTGTACTTGTAGTGGGAGCAGAATTCACCAACTAATTAATGGTAAGTACCAATCGACTGTGCAGGGAGTTTATTGAACCATTTTATTGCTCCTCCAGCCAGTGACTGTGGAAAATTTTTGCACATCAATTCATCACTGTGCTGCCACAGAGTCATGGCAGTTTCATAGTGTAAAACATGTTGATCTGGATCACCTATTTTCTCGTCGAACTCTGGCAGTTTCGGAACTTGAAAATTCATTGGCGGTCGGAATTCTCTGATATTCAGCTTGAAATTCATTAGATTGATGCAAACGGTCTATCTTTTCTTCTCTTGAATGCTTTTTCGACATTACTTTCTCGATCATCTTGCAAAGGCGAGCTTCTGTTATTGCGCCTACATCGCCATCTGAGGAACTGTTTTCCTGCTCATAATCTTGATCCTCTGGAATATGAGATGTATATCTCATTTTTTTCCTTCGTGGCCAGTGGGATCTCGTCCATTTCTGCCTTGCTCCGAATGAGCATAGTAATCGTGCAAAATTTCTTTCTCATCGTGTCGATCTCGATCCTCATTTTCATCATTCCTGAGACGTTTCGAACCGGTGGAAGTTCTAGCCGCACTCTGCTGAGTTGCAGCTGGCCGGGTCCCTGCTCGCCGGGGTCGTACATGCCTTCGTTTAGGTAGATCTCCAGTAATCAACAAATTTTTCTCTGGCCGATCAAAATCGATCACTTTTCTGTTTCGGTTTGCAGGTGATGGGCTAACTCAACTTCCAAGGCGCTGCCATACAGACCTACCCCTCTGGTTGTTCAGATTTCCAAGCCTAGGTCGAGGCTGGTTTTCACGATCTAATCTCAGGAGAGCGTCCTCCATCTCCAACTCGTTCGGCCGATTGAGTAATAATTCTTCCTCCGTACTAGGAGTTGCGGTTCAGTCCGTCTCGCATGTCCTGTCGATCGTTATTCCTCCTTGATGGGCTGCCGAATACATGCCCTCTATCTACTCAAACTCTTGGGTTTTCTCCATCAGATATGGAGTCCACATCCATTCCTGCATATTTGACCATTTGTTGTTTTTCGCTTCTCCGATTGTTCGGAACTGGGGTTCTGTCATGAACACGATCTCGATCTCGACCACGATTTTGGGTTCTGTCACGAACTCGATCCCGACTCTGTCTGTTTCCAGTGGGTACTTCGGGTGCAGACTGAACCTCAATTTCATACCTTTCAGCTTCCCTGTTGTGTCGAGGATTACGAACAGAATCGACCCTTCGCGCAGTTTGCTTTATTACTGCCATAACTCAATTTGGTAAAACACAATTATCTTTTCTCGAAACCCTTAGTCTGCGCCAATGTTTGTTAGGCAAAATTACTTCTACCCCAAACACGAATTTGATGATGATTTTGTTGAAGATAGATCCGCTGCTTTAATCTTCAATAGAAAAGTGTAGGGGGGGTACCTGCAAAAAACCCTCCGATGCTTAAGTTAGCTTAATATTGAAGTGGGGAAGATTGCATACCTTTTGGGTTGTAAAAAACGTCCATTTATATGTTACGAACACGCATGCATTGAAATAATTGTCTCTGCATGCATCCCTGCCATAACTGGCCCTGCATGCCTCCCTGTCATAACTGCATTGACTGGTCCTGCACGCCTCTAGAATCTTTCTCATGGGTTTATGGATTTAACCAGAATGATGCAAAGGGTTGCCCAAACGAATGAAAACAAATCCCCAAGCCCAAGAAGATAGTTTATATAAAGCCATAGTGGGGTTGAGAAATCCGCAAGGTTAAACAGAGACAATAATCATCCAAGGGCCACGAAATTAAGTTGCGTCGTGCCACACCAAATCGGGACTATAGATTTAAGTTTCATCGACATACACTGAAACAGATTCTTCTGCCGCAGATTAATCGTCGATGCCGATTAATCGCCGATTACTCGCCTTCGATTACCGCCGGCTTGGGACGTCGAGCTTCGCTGCCGGTCTGTCGTCGCCGGCGACTTGCTGTTGCAGTTCCGTTAATTTCTCCGTCGGAATGACGTCATGCTGACGTCCCTAAAGGAATATTTCATTACCGTTTGGAATATGCTGACGCCGTTAGTGACGACATTAATCTTAACGGAAGATGCTGACGTCGTACTGCTGACATGGCACCATCTTCGCTGACGTGTCACATGCCTCATCATCACTCCTGCTGACATGGCGTATAGTTCGTTTACGCATCGCTTGCCACGTCATCACCCCTACTGACGTGGCAGTTGCCGGTTGGCTAGGAATTTGGATGTGGAGCGCTTATGTGGAAACTCTTTACCCTAACTTGGAGTTCTTGCTCGTGGGCTTGTGAGTTGGTTGTTTGCTAGTGAGGCCTAGATTAGTTTGTTATACATGGGCTTGCACATGGAGTCTTTGCGAGGCTTTGTTTGTCGTGCTTGGCTAACCAAGGGAAACACCTTAGGCCCAATGAACCTTTCTTACCTAATAGGAGGAGCTTTGTTTAGCCCATTTATGGTGTAGAATATTAAGGGTACAAACAACACCATTGTTGGTCTTAGTCAATAATGGTGAAATATGTTTCAGTTGCCTATGAATTACCTGGGCATCAAGTTGGGAAGTAAAAATGCAAAGAGGTTTGGTCCGACATCATTCATAAGTTACATCAAAAATTAGCTGGATGGAAGAAAACGTATCTTTTAAAGGGCCAAAGAATAAATTTGATTCAGAGTGTGATGGCTAGTTTACATGTCTACTACATGTTTATGTTTCAAATGCCAGTTAGCGTGGCTAACGAAATAGAAAAGCTCATGAGAAATTTCTTGTGGGTTTCTGGTGTTAACAATTAGAAAAGGAGTTGGGTGTCTTGGTCTTAAGCTAATATACCTAAATGTAGAGGTGGAATTGGTTTAAAAAAACTCCAGTTAGTAAACAAAGCTCTTCATTCCAAATGGGTATGGAGATATGGCTCTGAGAAACAAGCTTTGTGGAGAAGAATTGTCAACTGATAGACACATTTTTGTGTCTGATTTGTCCTCAGTGTCTCTATTGTTAGTCTCGATTTTTGTACTAATTTTGGTGTTTTTATGTTTGTTTAGGTGTTATTGGAGAATTACACTTATGCGGAAAAAGTTGCTCGAAAAGTGCTTTTTGGACCCCGGAGGACAATTGCTATACGGACCCCCACTTTTGCTAAAGGGCACCCACGGCTATATATAGCCCATTTATCCATCACACCCATCTTCATCATTTCAAATTTTCCATTTTGGCGTGAAAGTTTGGTTCTTCCCTGGCAGTTTTAGGGTTGACGATTTGAGCTCGTTGCAATGAGACTAAAGGGCTGGAATTAATTGGGTCGGCTCAATACAACTAAACAGGGATGGTATGGGCTTTGGAATCAGTTAAATATGGCTGGATAATCCATTTGGAGCAAGACAGGGGAGAACGTATGTAGCTGAGATGATCACGGGATAACAGCGAGTTTGGACGTGTATTGCACGCGTTTGGTTGCTGCAGATACGTGAAGGAGTTAAACAAGGATACTTTCACGTAATTAACTGTTTCAGATTCGTGCCAGAGACAAAAAAAAAAGGAAAGAAAAATATCCAGAGTTAATGCCGAGTAATGGAGAATATTTTGAAGTAATGAGGTGTTATTCTTTGACCTATTGAGTATAAATAAGAGTATGGAGTAATAGAGAAGGGGTACGGGGGAGTTGGGACGAGAACAGAGGCGAGAATCGAGTTGCAGAGAAAACTTTTCTGCTGGTGCATGTGAAGAAAACGAAGAACATAAGACGCACAAGGGACAGTCGTTCATGCTACAGTAGAAACGACTGCCAAGCGTGGGTCGCAGAGTTACAACAACATCAACAGTTCATCATTATCGTTCTCTGTAACAGTGTTTTGCAACAATTATAAACATTGCAAACACCCGGTTTTAATCATTTTCTCTCCATTTCATCTTTGAAAACAAATTTTGAGCATGAATCAATACTTTGAGAAAGTTTACACAATGATGGGATAAAATCAATCCTTGGGGCGATGGAGGAAGCTATCTTTCCAATGAAAAAGTGGTAATTCTTAATTATTTAATTTGTGCGATTTTTAATTATGATTATTTGCCTAGATTGAAAATAGATTTTATGATTTTTGTTAAACAATTGTATTTTTTATTGATGGAATATGCTTAGCCTAGGGTTTTGATATCCCATGCTTTGGATTAACATTTGTTGTTTCTAAAAAATCTACCTTTGCAATAGTTGAGAATCAAATTGAACGTGTGAAATTGCAAGATTATAATTAGTATCACTTTGGAATTGGTAAATAGCGGAATCTAGCCCCAAATTTCTCCATAATTTCCCAACAACTTTTAATTGAGCTTGTTGTTTTTATTTACAAAAATTGAGTCTAAAAAATCTGCTTTCACAAGTCTTGAACGAACCTTTCACTACAACATCATTGAAAATAACCATCATCAACCTAAAAATTTGGTGGTTCTACAGCAGCTTTGTTTCCAAAATAGACAAACAGGTCAGTTTGTTATAGTTTATGTGCTGGAATTTTGAAAGCAAAAGAGTTTGTGGTGTCTAGTTCTGCTGTGGTTATTGGTGATGATACTGCTACTTCTTTCTGGGATGACAATTGGATAGGCAATCAATCTTTATGTTTGTTTTTTCCCAGATTATTTAAGCTTTCAAGAAAGAAAGATGATATGGTCAGTGACATGGTTTTTGCTTAAGGTGCTTGGGATCTTCAGTTCTCTAAAGCTCTTAATGAAAGTGAAATATTATATGTGGTTCAGTTATTGCAAATTATTGGTGATCCAGGTAATTTTCTCTCACATGCATATAATGAAAGACATTGGAGATATGGTAATGACAAAGGATCCTAGTGCTTATTCTCGCTTTAGAAATCGAGGGATTTCTTATTTTTTAAGCAACTTTGGAATCCTAAAATTCCATTAAATGCAGAAATAATGAAATGGATCTCCAACATTGGAGATATGGATAATGTTTTTTTATGACAAATGAGAGACTAACTCACATTTATTCTTACACTGTAAAGTGACTTATGAGGTCTTGTCTAATTACTTCTTGAACAGTTTTGGAGTCAGGTGGGTTTTCTCAAGTGATGTTAAAAGAACCCTTTGGGATTGGATTAACAAGAAAAGTAAAAACAGGCTCAAGTGCATTTGGGGTTATCTCCCTTTTGCAATTGGTGTAGTGTTTGGAGAGAAAGGAACAATAGGCTTTATAAAAATGTCTCTAGAAATCTGAAACAGTTAATTGTAGAAGTGAAATGTTTGTTGTTCAATTGGACTTTAAACACAAATATCTTCACAGGTTTTAGTCTTTCTACTCTGATTTGTAACTGGGATGTTGTGACACACTTATCCGTGTAATTGTTTTGGTTACTATGATCACTTCTTTGGTGACTATGTAACATTCTTAATGAAATTACCCTTTGTCAAAATAAATAAATATTTATTTCGGTTAAGTGGGACCGGTTATAAATAAATGTATATTAAAGTAATTAAAATAGTAACTTAGGTAACATTCAAGAATTTTGTAGAAATTATTTTTACTCGGTGGTATTTGGGACCATCGTCTCAAGATGAGACAGTTGGCTCATATTGAGACTCGATGGACAAATCCTCGTATTTGAGGGTTTGTCCATCCATTTTACCTATTTGCTAGTCCGACTGTGGGTGTAAAATGGGCAAATCTGCTAATTTGCCTATTCCGTTGGAGTTGCCCTAAAGTGTATTCCAAAGTTCCAAACAGCTACAAACACCCGTAAAAAACTAACCAATTGACCAGGTGTCTAAGAACTTATTTTAGGGCGCCTTTGAATAATTCCAGGTGCGCCCCAAGCAAAATAGACACCTCTGTTTTTATCACAAATTGGAAAAATTTGATTACGAAGAAACCTCAGAAATTGCGCGAAAAGGAAACTCATTTAAGGCCAATATTTAGAAACCCATTTCTGAATCGAACTTCAAAACCTAACCATTAACTGATTTTCATTATATATACTGATTCATACTACTACCCTTTCAGAGTAATCTATTTTCTGTTTCGACTACGATTTCTATTTCTCTTTCCGTCTCTCTTAATAAAGGTTCTGTCTGTGATCATCAATTATCAAGGTTTAGTTCAATTTTTGATTAATCAAAGATGAAGATGAAGAGACCCAGAGAAGAAGATTGTCTTGCTTACATAAAGGCTGTTCAGAAAACACCCAAATACAACGAATTCCTTCAAGTAATGAAAGAATTCAAGTCCTTGCCGCCTTACGACACCACCAATTTGGAGTTCGTAGCAACAAGGATCAAACAAATCTTCAGAGGTCATTCAAACCTTATTCTGGGGTTTAACATATTATTCTTGCCAATTGAAGAAGAAGAAGAAGAAGATGGTGCGGACCAGAATCGGGTATTGTTGAAATCTACAAAAAGGGTTCTTCAAGCAGCAGAATCCAAAAAGGCGTTGCCTTTACATGAAGAAGGTGATTATTATCATAAAGACTACGAATTCTTTGAGGAAATCAGCAAGGAGAAGTTTAGAAATCCTGATGAGTACAAGAAATATTTGAAGTGTCTTCATCTTTACAGTATCGAAAGAATTTCAAGAGCTGAATTGCGAGAAATCGTCAGAGATTTGCTGAAATATGGTACTGCCTCAGCGAATGAGGGTAAAGTGCATCAAGACCCCCAAAAGGATGAAAGGGAGACAGATTGTGAGGCTTCAGCATCAAAAAGGAGGAAACTTGAGGAATCCATGATTGACCGTCTCTTAAATTGTGAAATTGATAATCCAAGTTATCAGCTTTCGACGGAGAGAAATTTAGCTAGCGGAAGGACAAAACTTGGAGTTGCAGTATTGAATGATACTTTGGTGTCTGTAGAGAGTACTCCGGCAGGTGATGCATACCATTTCGAGAAAAATGTTTACGAAAAGAACTTGTTTAAATGCGAAGACGACAGCTGCGAACGCGATAGGCAATTTGAGCTGGTAAAGGGTACTGTTGAGCGTGTCGAGGAATTGTTACAGAAGATTGTGGAGAACACAATCAACCCGGAAAGTATATGTCTCGAGGATCACTTCAAAGTGCTACATTTAGGATGCATTAAACGCTTGTACGGTGAATCCTGGCTGGGTGTGGTAGATGCATTACGGAAGGATGCAAAATCTGTATTGCCTGGTATTTTAACCCAATTGCAGAAAAAACTTAAGGAGGTGACAAGTCGTCTGTCAGTAACTTACATAAAGAAAATGAAGGCAGTTTATTTGAAGAACTTCAGAAAATCTCTGCATTATGGCAACTGCAGTGGCGAGCAGCAGGACACAACGAGTTCGAGTTCTGAAGACGACGCGCCTACTTCATGTCCAAATCTTTTAGCTCAGCCAGCAACTGTATAGGCCTGTCAATCTGTTCTGATTTCTGTTTATATTGATATTTTATATATTGAAATTAATGACCAAATTCAGATTCTTTTAAATTTATGCTGTCTTCCAAATTTAACAGCCATACCAAAACTGAAATGTGCTTTAAAATCTAGTGTTCAGTTGGTATTTCTGTAGACCACGAAATCATCTCCAAATTAGATACCAAGGTCATAAGCTAGAACCCAGAAAAGAGTTTCACGAAGAGAGAAATAAATCATGAAAAGATACACTATAATTTCCCCGATTTATATCGTCTTTTATTTCTTGATAGGGTTCAATAAAAAATTAGACTAGTATAGTTGAAGTTAATAAAAATGGCCTGCTTTCCTCGACGACAGACTTGACAACCCCAAGGTTTCTGTAAATTCCACTCAGTCTTGCATATGTTGTTTGTAGCATTTACCAGCAACCTGCACAATGAGAATAAATGAATAAGCAGATGATATTCATAGTAGAAATCGACAAAAAAGTATTGCATTGCCAGATAATTCAATCTTACAGCAGCTGCAAATATAGCATTTAACATACCCAACAGACGAAAATCGTTCATAGAAACATGGAAATTGTGAATGGATAACTGAGACTTGCAAAAGGGAGAAAAGGTATACTTAACTCAAGCTCACAAACTAAGCACTACAAAGGTATCTTAGTAGTAAGCTCGACCAAATCACAAACACAAGTGCAAGATAAAACACAAAAATAAATTAAAAAAAGAAGACAAAAACATACCTATAACAAGTAGCTTAGAATTAGGAGTTATAGGTATGTGGAGAAAAACTCAGAAAGCCAATCATAAGAAGAATATTGCATGTCAACTGGCCATCGCTGCTTATCAAAATCAAAACATATGGACTAACATGAATGCAGAAACAATGCATGTAAGTAATATAAAAGAAAACATGACTTTATCATAACTGAAAGCAGGGTTTCTCACCAATATAACTGCAATTTCTTAGATACACAAAGAAAACCTCAGATCAAGCGACGCCCGGTATTCATATGGTTACAGACAATGTCCCATATCAAGTTGGCGTAAGCTCAGAAGCCAAGTATAAAAAATATTTTAAATAAGAACCCAATATAATTATGTTGGGATAACTCGGTCTGAAAGAAAATAGAGGTGGCATCTTTACTGTTTAAGTTAAGGAAGCAGATAACTCTGCCAATGGTTATAGCCAAATTAAGCATGTCTGAGCTTTCTTGTGTATCTTAATCTCATGCAAATTGTCTACGCAGTTCAAATTAGACATTTTATCTTCGAATAAGGTCACCTTGCTTTTATGTACATCCTTAAATTATTAAATAGATCATGCTGGGAGGTGAGCAAGTATGTCGTCCATAGGTGTAGCTTACAGTGCCAAGTTGCCAACACAGGGAAGGAAAATGATCAAGAATCTAGAAATCAAACCACTATTCAAAGGCAGGACTTTATCCGATTGACGATAACCCCAAAGAGGAGACAAACTAAATTAACTAATTACAAGCACGCGTAAATGGTTAATGGGAATGATATAAGCTGGTCCTGATGAGATAATGGGAA
Organism: Papaver armeniacum; assembly: GCA_023531295.1. Lineage (NCBI taxonomy): Eukaryota > Viridiplantae > Streptophyta > Magnoliopsida > Ranunculales > Papaveraceae > Papaver > Papaver armeniacum. The sequence goes on from JAJJWW010014895.1 coordinate 344,062, forward strand.
ATGCATAGTTCATACGACCCTGACAATCGAATGTTGCAGTACCACATAGTAAGGAAACATTTAAGGTCTCCTAAATTGCAAATAATGCCATTTTAAGAACCAAACAGATCAGTGCCCTGGTTACAGCTAAAGAAACTCATCTTTTCCTGCACGCAAGGCATTCTTCTTCTTGTAAACATAGTAAGTTAACTATTAATCACATTTTCCTACAAAACACCAGTTTTTCAAATCCAAATTAGACATTCTACAATGTATGGGTGGATCTGTCAAATCAAATGAGTAATCTTTGTCACAGATCCTAACATAAGCAGAGTGTTAGGCATTTTGCTTGACCTGCGGAACCAGTGATTATAGCCAAACCAAGCATTATTACAGATTAGGTGTCATGATTAGCTTGATTTGAACTTATCACTCCTAAATTATCCACACTATCCAAGTGAAAGTTTCCCTCTTTCTCTAGACAGCATCACTCACTTTGGATCCGTGACAAGGTTCTACCTAGTAGAGTTTCCTACTTTTATGAAGTTTGTTGACTAAGGAAGACAGATTTTCAGTTGTAACCTATCCAAAGCACGTTCTTCTTTAGAGACAACCTATTTATAACACACAAAAATTCTCCAAAACACGGCATTATAAGAAGTTGATGTGAGAGTAAACATTAAATATATATCTTCTAAGGCTAGAGCCACTGAAAAGTCAAGGATCTTTTCTACATGTATGTGTCAGACTCTAAAGATAGGCACAATAGGAAAATGTGAATTAACATAGAAACATGAATTAATAAAATGCATCTAATCATTCATATAATACAATATAAGCACAAATTTCAAAATGCCTAAATTTCAATGAAGTTTGTCTGTTTATACATACCTGCAGATCTCTTACTTCATACTGCTGTTGCCTTTCAAAGGCTAATCACTGCCTTCTATCTCCTGACTTGACCTTGCCCTTTCAACAGATTCCATTCTCTGCGTATCTTTTTTTCCTAACGCTTTTAGTGAGATTAAGGTATTCTTGTGAGGAATAACTAGAGAAACAGACATACCAAACCTCTCAAGCAACTTGGTAGATGAAGCTTTTGGATTGGTATGATAGATGTTGCCCCTGGTACCACTAAGAAAACAAGTAGAGTGTACGTGCGTTGCACGTCAACAGACCATGACATTTTTACACTTATCTTCTATATTCGCAGAACTATGACACTCGCAGTAATATCGTTTCTCATACATAAAAATGCAATTTAGTAATGCTACATAGAAATTAGATATAGAGACATAAACATTTCATTCATTTGTGAGCATCTTACAATCAAAAACATTAGTTCTAAATACCCGGGCACCACAAAAGCAAAAGTTTTTTACACTCCTATGCTAGTAGATAAAATCATATGAGATCAAAAGAGAAAAACATTCTAAATCCAAGTCTTAGCCTTACTTCTTGAATAATTCATGCATTGCTATGTAGATAAGCCGAGTATCTCTTCCGCCTACATATATGCAGGTCCGAAAATTCAAACCTGCTTAAAAAATATAGTCATTTACTGCATTCAAATTTATCATGTCAATAAAACAAAACAAAAAATTCCTTATGCAGTAGGAACCCGCTGCATCAAGCTCTTGAGCCCACTGTAATGGTTTTACAAAACACTACCTAGTTGTGAGCATCTCATTGACGCTGGAAACTTGGGATTGTCTTTTTCTTTCTCACTCTCAGTTTGCTCTCCTAGTCGAGCTAGCTTAATCATTCGTCGACTTCGACATGGATAAAACCCGGAAACCTGATCTTGCATCGAACTCATCAACAAATGAAACAAAGAAAGTGAAAAAAAGTATGTCATAAAAGTTAACAGAGAATTTGAAGCAAAAAAGAGTACATGAAAACAGCAGACAGAACCAAACTAAAATCTTGATTCTTAGGGTGGAACAATATCACTTGTCTAACAATCATTTCTAATTATTGATTTACGCCGTTGATAGGTAGCATAAGATGGTCGACATAAGTCTCACTTCTCTCATAGGCATTTCCACAAAGACTTCATAAACATTTCTACAAAAACTTTCATTTTTCACACTTAGGCTACAGTACTTCAATAGTCAAAATTGAATCTCAATTACTGAATAATGTTAAAAGTATTCGTGATAAATTTCGTGGTAAAATAAAATATATGTTTGTACATAAATACATCCAACTACATAGTAAAATTAAGCAAACCTAAAAATGAGACATTATGTAATTAAAATTATAATCACAAACAGAAAATTTAACCATCTTACCGGGAAAAAAACCAAGATCCTTTCTCGAATTGCTATTTGAGATTGAATTTAGTAAACCCGAAGAAGGTGGGATTGGGGAACAATAGGTCTATGAGGAATTCCAATTCTTTATTTGAATAAGAAAGGGTTACACTTACAGTAGGGGCGTAATTCATAAGAGAGGAAAGAAAATCTGGGAGTGCATCATCATCATGATGTCTAATTGTACTTGACTGATTTTGATTATTCATCTTCGCTTCTGTCTGTAAGTAAAATTTGGGGATTCAGGTTCCAAATCCTCACCTATCTCTCTTCATTTCAATTCCTCCTTTTTTTCCTTACAATTCCTCCTCTTTTTTTTTTTGGATTTTTTTTTTAGTCGACTAAATCCCCAAACAAACCCTATGATTAGTTTTCTCTCTTTGATTGATCTTGTAGGAGCAGAAAATGTAACGGACACGTGTCCAGATATTAGAGCGGGAGTAACTTAGTTGGATACATCCATGTATAGGAATTGTTACCTCTTTGCAACACCTTATCCTATCTAGTCAGCCCTATGGGTAATATTGTAACTTGACGTGTATCCCTATCCTTTATAAGGGAAAGAGAGAGATGTTTGTAAGGAGGCTTCTTCTTCCCACAACCTAGTTCTTAACAAGAACTCTATTCCCTTTAATGGAGTATGTATGTAACACTTCCGATCATAGTGAAACCCGTGGATGTAGGCTTCATTAATGGCCGAACCACGTAAAAAATCCTTGTGTTCATGTTTACTTTGATGCACTTTGCTTCTCACTTGTTGGTAGATCTTTATCTTAGGTGTTAAGTTTTATTGGGTGTGGTTGTTATATTTTTAGCTACTACAGATCTCGAAGAGAAGACAGAAGAATTTTGAGCAGAGTGAATACCGGTTTAGTTTTGTTTGAGAAACCAATGAACTGAATATTATCAATGTTGTGATTATTACAAAGCTATCATTGACTATTAATACAGCCAACACATGTGTGTATGTAATGTTATTACATGCACACAAATGACTCACACACTTACAACATAAAAGCTAAGTCAAGTCAACTAAGGTTGACTTGACAGTCATACATATTATCTAATACACCCCCTCAAACTGTTAAGGGCTAACTAAACAGTTTGAATCAAAAATAAAAAGCTGAAAAAACAGGGTTAAAAGAGCTAACAAGTAGTGACAAATACATCCAGACTAAGAAGACAAACTACAAAGGATCAACTGATGTAGTGCTTTTGACAGAAGCAACCATGTAGAAACACCATAAGCACTTAACATTCTGTAGAAGCACCACAGTCTTAGAAACACAGCTGAAGTATAGTTGTAGCACACTTATGCAGAAGCAGAAACACCAGAAATAGAAGAATCACTTTTTGCAGAACCACTGGAAGAAACAAAATGTAAACTTGTATCCATTAAAAACTTCAATAACTTTGAGAAAGTAGGAGAGCAAAGTCCTTTTGTGAAAATATCTGTTATTTGATCTTCAGATGAAATATGTTGAAGCTTTAAAAACCCTTTCTCCACCAGCTCCCTGACAGTATGATATTGAATCTCTATGTGTTTAGTCCTGGCATGAAAAACAGGATTAGAAGCTAAAGCACTTGTATTATCACAGAGAAGCAATGTTGGTGTAGAAACAGTAATATGTAGTTCTGACAAAAGATCAAATAGCCATTTTAATTCTGCAGAAGCTACAGATAAACATTTGTATTCAGCCTCAGCTGAAGACTTTGAAACTGTAGGCTGCTTTTTAGAAGACCAAGAAACTAAATTTGAACAAAAAAACACAGCATATCTAGAGGTGGATCTTCTTGTATCTGGACATCCTGCCCAATCTGAGTCTGTATATGCTTTTAAATTCTATAAATTGCTCTTTCTCAAAGTAATTCCTAAACCAACTGTGCCTTTTAAATACCTTAAAATCCTCTTAACCAACTGTAAATGCACATCTGTAGGTGAATGCATGAATTGTGATACATAATTCACACCAAAATATATAACTGGTCTAGTGATAGTTAAATATTGCAAGCTTCCTACAAGTGTTCTTTATCCAGCAGCATCTTGTAATTTGACACCATCATGTACTGAGACTCTTGCTCCTTTAGTTACTGGAGTATCACGGGGCTTACTATCGAGCATATTAGCTTTTGATAACAATTCTAAAGTATACTTATTCTGTGTCAATGTAATAGAATTAGAACCTCTAACAGCTTCAATTCCTAAAAAATAACTCAACTCACCAAGCTCTTTCATGGCAAATTCCTTCTTCAAAGAAATAATAAGTGTATCAATGAGCATAGAAGAACTTCCAGTCAGCAAAATGTCATCCACATATAGTAATAAAATAAGCATTCCATGTTGAGAAGAGTATACAAACATTGAATTATCAGAAATAGCTTTTTAAAACCATAATTAAGAAGAAAAGAACTAAATCTGTGAAACCATGCTCTAGGAGCTTGTTTCAATCCATAAAGACTTTTTTTTTAAGATGACAAACATAATTGGATGGATAGTCAGGATTAATAAAACCTTGAGGCTGAGACATGTAGACATCTTCATCTAAGTAGCCATTAAGAAAGGCATTACTTGCATCCAATTGCCTTATTGACCAGTTATACGTAATAGCAATACAAAAAACAACTCTAAATGTAGTTGATTTAACAACAGTACTAAAGGTTTCATTGTAATCAATGCCATCCTGCTGGTTATATCCCTTTGCTACCAATCTAGATTTCAGCCTATCAATAGTTCCATCTGACTTTTGCTTCACTCTATACACCCATTTAGAACCTAGGATATTCATATGAGGTTCAGGAACCACATAATCCCAAGTATCATTATTCCTTAGAGCTACATACTCATCTTTCATTAACACTTGCCATTTAGGATCATTCATAGCTTGCTTAAAAGTTTTTGGCTCAGAAACTGTAGTTAACAAGGAGAGAAAAGTAGAAGGAATAGGATACTTAATTGAAACATGTGCAACATGATCTGGAAATATCTTTGGTTTGGATATTCCTTTTTGAGCTCTAGTAATCATAGTAGTAGTTGAGGTAACATTATCAGAACTGGAAGAATTTTGAATTGATAAAGATGGATTAGAAATAAGATTTTCTGAGACAGAGGGAACATGAGAAGAAGTAGAATGTGCAGGATCAGCAAAATAAAACTTGGTTTCATCAAAAATCACATTTCTAGATATGTAAGTTTTCCTAGTGACAGGATTATAACACTTATAACCCTTATGCAAAGAACTATAACCAAGAAAAATACACTTTATAGATTTTGGAGAAAGCTTATCTGTTCTAAGATGAGCTAAATGAGGATAACAAAGAACACCAAATTTTTTTAGAAAGAATAATCAGGAGCAGATCCAAACAAAACTTCAAATGGAGATTTGTAATTCAGAATTTTTGTGGGAGTTCTTTTAATTAGATATGTAGCAGTTAAAAAAGCATCATACCACATTTCTTTAGGACAAAAAGCATTAAACAAAAGTGTATTACCCATCTCAGTAATATGTCTATGCTTTCTTTCAGCTAGACCATGTTGCTCAGGTGTTTTAGGACAAGAAATCCTAACAACAATACCACTCTGTTCAAGAATTGTTTTGAATGGACCTTTAAATAACTCTGCAGCACCATCCACTTGAAAAGAAACAATTTTTGTAGAAAACTGATTTTTAGTATGTGTTTTGAAATGTGTAAAACATTTAGAAGCATCTGACTTGAGCTCCATTGGATAAATCCAATTAAATCTACTAAAGTCATCTATAAACACAATATAGTATCTATAACCATTCAAAGAAGGAATTGTGGGACCCCAAACATCACAATGTATCAAATATAGAGGTTTATTTGCATGAGAATCTAACAATTGAAAAGGCAACTTTTTACTTTTTGCAAGTTGACATGGATCACATAAAGAAACAGAATGAGGAGTAGTTAAAACAATATGTTTTGAAGAATGTAATTTTTGAACAATACTATGTGATGGATGACCTAACCTACTATGCCAGACATTTGAAGGAGCAAAAATAGTAGCAGATAAAGCAAAGCTATCATTGAATGAAAAATGGAATGATAAATAGGTTAAAGGTTATTAACTACAGTTCCTTGAGCAAGCAAAGCATGTGTAGAAAGATCTCTTATTTCATAAGTGGTTGGAGTGAGTTTGAAATAGCAGTGATTATCCCTTGTAAATCTAGCTATAGAAAGTAGATTATGCTTCATTTCTGGAACCAATAAGACAGTGTTCAACCTAAAACTAGTTTTAGGTGTTTTAATACTAGACATTCCAGTAGAAGAAATAACAAGAGACTTACCATTTCCTACTTGTACATGATCCTTGCCCTTGTAACTAGAAGTATGCTGAAGTAAATTCTCATCACCAGTCATATGTGCAGTTGCACCAGAATCAGCAAGCCATTGTGGAGCTGTTGAAGTAGAAGCACCAGAATTATTGAAAGCACCAGAATAACCCATGTCTTCACCCATAGATGTAAACTCAGACTGTTGTGCTACATTAGCTGTAACATTTCCTAAGCTTGAACCAGAAGCATATGGTGGAGGATAATATATGAAGTGACACCTACTAGCAAAATGTCCCTTCTTTCTACAAATTTGACAGTCAACTTGAGAATAATCTCTTCTGCCATTTCCAGTAGTAGGGCCACCATCATAAGAAGTATTAGATTTAAAAGTACCATTGCTTGAATTCTTGTTATTAAAATTTCCATTGCCTAAGTTTTTATTGCCATAATTGCCACTTCCTGAATTCTTACTTTTACTTTTACTATGCCCATTGCCAGATTGCATATTTCTTGAATAAAGACCACTAGGATTTTGAGCATCAAATGACAAGTTAGTATCATGATTTTGATCAATGAGCCATTGCTCATGATTGAGCAATCTAGGTTTAATTCTGCAAAAGTAAAAGGAACTTCTCTATTTTGTGCAGAAATCACAAAATTATCATACTCTCTCCCTAATCCATTCATGACATGCATCACTAAGTCAGATTCACTAATCCTTTCACCAATGGCTGCCAAAGAATCAACTATTTTCTTCAAATTTGCAGATAAACTAAGACATTGAGATTTCCTTTCTTCAAACTAAACAATTGATTCCTTAACATACTTTTCCTTGCAAAGAATTGATTTTGAAAACTAACCTCAAGAAAAGACCAAATTTCTTTTGCAGTTGACAAATCCAATACATCTCCAGAAACAGATGGAGTAAAAGTTGCTTTCAAACAGCTTATAACAAAAGAATCAACTTTCTTCCAGTATACCCATCTTGGATTTAATACAGAAACTCCATCAACAGTATTATATTTAGACGGTTCTCTTTCAGTACCAGTAACATAACCATACAAATCAGTTGAAACTAAAATTGCCTCAAATTGGTCTCGCCATAGAAGGAAATTTGTTGAATCTAACTTGGTTGAAACAAAATTTGAAATATTGGAGAATGGTAATGAAAAATTTAGAGAGTTACCATCTTGAGTTGTACCAAATGAATCCATATTTCTTCTTCGTTGATAAACGACATCGACATTAACAATCTCGATCTAGAATGTTTGTTTATCAAGAACTCGATTTGATTCTTGATATGAAAAATTTTAACCTAGAAAAAGATCAGATATGAATCTGTGAAGAATCTCTAAAAGTTGTTGTAAACAATATATGATTGATTCTTTGATCTGCCTGAAAAGTTTGTGTTTGAAAGATTATTTGCAGAATTTAGAGTAGGATCGTTTCCAATGATACCATGAGAAACCAATGAACTGAATATTATTCAATGTTGTGATTATTACAAAGCTATCATTGACTATTAATACAGCCAACACATGTGTGTATGTAGTGTTATTACAGGCACACAAATGACTCACACACTTACAACATAAAAGCTAAGTCAAGTCAAAAGTCAAGTCAACTAAGGTTGACTTGACAGTCATACATATTATCTAATATTGTTGTTGTATTACATTAACTGGACGATCCTCAATGCTTAAAAAAAAAATGAACGATCCAACGGATAAGTGTCAGTATGTTTTAACGGTTGGGATGAAATGTGCGGACATTGAAATTGATGAGGTGAACGAAAAAATGGTAAGGAATTTGGATTTCCTTGCTGCTATTAAAACGGGGGAGATAGCATAAAAGCCTACCATTCTTCGTAGATTCAAGTGGAATTTGATTGCTAAGCCTATACTTTTTATTCCAAGTCATGCCATGACTACCATTATTCATCTTCAATAACCATGTGCCATTTTCATTGTAAGAAATGGCACATAAAAAATCACCCAAAACCACTAAATTATAAAACTGACCAACTCCAGGAATGCAAGCTGGTGATGGAACTTTTCTAAGCTTTTCTGTGGCCAAATCGAATGCTAAAATAGTTCCTCTCATGCCCAACCAATGAAGAGCTCAATTTGCTATTACACACCAGGCGGTTCAACAAATATCGTATTATAGTCCATTTTTCCAGTATTTCTCCATCTAGTGCCACTGCCAAGAGTGTATACCTGAACAATTCCAAAATGTGGGTCTCTCTGGGCGATTCCTACAACCTTATACTCATTAGTTACATGACTGTAACCAAATCCAGTTAAGAAGTTTATCCCTTCGATTTTTGGAAGTATCACACATTCTCTAGTAACAGGATTGCGGATAAAAGAAGGTTCATAATAATCGAGAAGGGACGCATTGCGAAAAAAAAAGAGGGTTCAGAATAATCACTACGGAGTGCATTGAAACAAATCAAACCATTACATGAATCGGGAACTTCATAGTCTTTAAATGGAGATATTAAATTGAATCTTATTGCTTTGCTAAAGGGTGGTATGTCATGGGAGTAACGCTCATCATCATACTCTGTATATTCTACGATTCCAAATTTATGAAATAATATGAAACCCAACTTACCAGAATCAGAATCATGGAGATGAGTTAAGTGTATTTGAGGGAAGGATGGATGATGAACAATCTGCCTCCACGATTTGGATACTAATTTGCATTTAAGAATTGATTGTGTTGGTAAACGAGTTAAGATCTCTAACCTCATCTCTTCTAGTAAACCATCAAAATTACCCATCAGAAATTTCTTGGTTTTGAACAAACAAATGATTTTTGTCAGAGATGGTAGAGAAAAATCTAGGTTTTGAATTTTGATTGTGGAGAAAGCAAGATCTAGTACGATGGTGAGCTCAAATTTCTCTCTTATATCTAGTATCTACCTCCCTAAAACAAAGTTTTGGTTTCCAAAGGCATCTATTGTGGCCCAGTGGGCGTCCCAACTTTGGTCTTAAATATATTTATAGCTTGATTATATAGCGTGTTTGGATACCGCAACCAGCAGCGTTTTCGCTTCTTCAGAATAAGATTAAAAGATTAATAAGTTAAATTCATATTAGCCCTTACAGAACTTCAATTAATAGATAAATATAGTATTATACTCTCGCTGCTTTGTAAATGGACCTAAAATGTTCTAGTATAAAATTTGATTAAAAAAAAAAAGAACTTAGAAGAAAAGGGTGTGGGTACATTTCACTTGGATTGGCGAGTTGTGCCTAATCCACAGATGAATCCCCATAGGAAGAGATAATTTATTGATTATCAGGATACAATGATTTTCTTCCCTCTTCTAGGTTGGAGTATTTTGACGCCTCTTTCTAGGGTTCAGATACCCAGTACATACACAATTCAGTTTATGTAATAAACCCTAATTTCTGAGATAAACATCTTTTGTGGTAACTTGTCCAGCAAGATATCTAGGATGTCCAAAACTTTTCCCTTCGGTGACTTGGTCAGCAAGCGCACATACCAGAAACTTTTTGCTCCCATCGGGTCGGGTTACCAATCGCTTGGAAAGCTCCGACTCTCTGATACGTCACTCGAGAAACCAGATTTTCAAATTACTCTGACCAATCTGATTTTCCCAAGCAAATGTTCACTAATTTATCCCAAATTGCTTTATAAGCAGACGGACACAATTTTCATTCCAAGGGTCATCGTCAAACTGCTATACAATTTTATATATCATTGTTAACCAACCAAATGATATGAATCACCTCGTGCATGTGACAATAATCTCCACCAGATCAACAAGGTTCAGAAACTGAGATTATGTTGGACATAAACCTCGTTTAAGAGTCATCTAATTGTCAAGGTAGTTCTGGATATCAGCCACTGTTACAGAAACAGTCTTCTGTGTAGCCACCAAGGTGGTTGGTTGCCACATAGGCTTAACAACACACACCGTATTAAACGGGTGAGGAATGATCAGTCCCAGTTTATGTCCACCGTTACAGATGATCTTCCGGCTAGCCACCGATGTGGACGGGTGCCACTTAGGCCTGACAATCTAGCTATTTCGGACGGTTCATCCACATGTAGTGATGGTGCCAAATGTGGCCTGCTTGATGGTATGAACTTCCCTACAGTAACCAATCCTTGCTAGTATAGATGGTGGTTTTTTGACAAGGGCAAAACTTATAAAAATCGCCTCTGAACCTACACCAGAGACATATCTATAAGTATATATGTACTAGAGCTTCTCCCAGCTGAACTATCGGTATTTTATATATATATATATAAATTCCTGAACCGACATCAGAATTATAGATTTGTACTTCTACATCGTATTTCCGCAAGAGAATTGAGAATGTGTATCCTTTTAATGACCATACTGGCCTTCAATATGCCTGCAAGATTTTAGAGCTTCACCCAGCGGAACTCTCATTATTTTATGCACGACCATATGAATTGTCATTCATTGATCAGTCTACACTGATGCTGCAATTATAAGTATTCAGAATAAGCTACTACGCTATTCTGAATTACCAGAAGCATAATATTTGGAATATTACTTCTAGTCGCAGAACGTTCACGACTGAATTTCTCGAATATGTTCCGTATGCGACAAACGAAGTGCCAACGCCAACATGGCAGATAGCTAGGACGTGGCCACCAATTTCCTATCTAGCCAGGCCACAACCTCCTTGTCTTCAGGCCTAGCCTGTCCGTGACTATGACCACCTTTCCTTCCGTCCTAGCCATGTCTCGGCATGGACTAGCCATCAGTACACAACCTCCTTATCTTCAGGCCTAGCCTGACCGTGGCTATGACCATCTTTCCTTCTGGCCTAGTCATGTATCGGCATGGACTAGCCATCAGGCCACGGCCTCCTTGTCTTCAAGCTTAGCATATCTGTGGCCACTAGATAGCCAGGCCACGACCTCCTTGTCTTAAGGCCTAGCCTGTCCGTGGCTATGGCCATCTTTCCTTCCGGCCAAGCCATGTCTCGGCATTGACTAGCCATCAGGCCACGGCCTCATTGTCTTCAGGCATAGTCTATCTGTGGCCACTAGCTATCCAACTAGCTAGCCAAGCCACGACCTCCTTGTTTTCAGGCCTAGCCTGTCCGTGGCCACGACCACCTTTCCTTCCGGCTTAGCCATGTCTCGGCCTAGACTAGCCATCAGGCAACGACCTCCTAGTGGCCACGGCCTCCCAATCTCTTGGCTTGTCCCGTCTAGTGGCCACGACCATCTTGTCCCTAGCCTAACTAGCTATGACCTCCTAGTCTCTTGGACTATCCAAGCTAGTAGTCACGGCCTCCCTATCTCTCGGCATGGCCTAGCCAGTGACCAAGCCTCCTTGTCTCGGCCTAGTCATGGCTAAGACATGACCACCTTTTCTCCTAGACACGATCGTGTCACGCCCACATAGTCTGGCCTAGCATAGTTAGTAGTCATGAACTCCTTACATCTCGGCCTAACCTAGCCATATGGCCACGACTATGTTGCTCCAATCCTAGCACCCATGTACATGCCGACTTAGCTGGCTATCGACTAGGTCGCTCCCCGTGTCACGACTTAGCTATTTATTAAATTGGTGCACTATGTTATCTATGTGTATTATTATGGCTAGCTGATTACAATGCTATCTTATGGCAAACTCATTATTAGTCACACATAACCTTGAAGTCGAGTTGTCTCTTCAAGCTATGCCACTTCGACAAAGTCTGGATAGCTTAGGTTATTACTCAGTCAAGTATATCGTGGCAACCTGGATAAGACCAGAGACAGTCCATGATTGTACTAATTCCTACGAGAAATTAAAACATGTTACATAGGGGAAGTATTCATGGGTATTGGTCTGGTGGTTTACAGCAACGTGCGACATGGCAACATCCCATGATAAGGAAGTTACAAGTAGTAGCGACGGTTGAGTGTAAAAGACTACCTTGTCTATTCAGAAGACAGAAAAAGCTTATCATTCCCAAGCTCTTCTTCTTCTATAGTTCAGTAACCTCACACCCAATTCAATCACCACTGATTTCCTCAACTTTCTTTGCTTTCGTTCCCCTAAGATAAACCCATTTTATCTCTTTGTAACCGAAGCAAAACGTGAACGACCAATTGTACGATTTTGATTTTCGAACCTAAAGAAAGTACTTTGATAATCATTTTACCTAGGAGCGATTTTTGGGTATTAACTATTGGCGACCATAGCCGGAGATCAATCTCTCGGCTACAAATTTAGTTCTTCAATTGTCTGAAGGAAAAAACGAAATGATGGATGTTAGGTCTGTTTTCGGTAACCAATCCAAATACAAGCTCAATAGCCACCCCTAATCCAAACAACACCGTTTGCAGATCAAGATCAGAAGATACTCCTAATCCCAACAACACCGGTGGCAGGACTTTACCGGAGCAGGCACCGCCAACCATAGTTGATTTGATGAAAAGGCAAGATACCTTGGCTGAAACGCACGTAGCCATGGCCACCACTCAGAAGGAAGTTCTCACATAGATGAAGACTTTAACGGAGTGGTTAACACCTGAGCAGCGTTATCACCAAATGGAATAAGATAGGAACGCATCTATCCGCGGAGCCAGCACCTCCAGAGTCAACACTTAGGAAGATGATGAGGTACGTGTTATCACAACCAGCTGGCCCACGCCCGATCAAGACTTGGGGACTTGACCCGGATATCAACCCCAAGATGACTCGGCGATGTGATTGGGAAGTTGATCCTTTTTCAATATTTTATTAAGTGGGTAGGAATCGTCTCTGCCGAAAATAAGAAAACTAGTAACCCAACAATCCTTGGGATATGCGATAAACCTGAGGTACCAAAGCCCAACTCCTTCCAAGTCGGAGACACGGTCACGAAGGTTACTGCTTCACCTGAAGAAGAGCCATATCTGGTCATTAAACCCATATTAGGTGGTCATTACAAACTCATCAACACAAATAAACCAAAAGGGGTGGTCATACATGGCAAGTGGCTCGAAGCATTCGACACTTAAACATTCTATCATCGGTTTACAATATTTCCCTGTTTTCTGCAACCTTTGTAATTCCTCCAAAATGTTTGCAATATTTTGCATTCATACTTAGGATTTCCATTTATTAGCCAAGCAAAGTATTATTCCCTTTTCAAAATACCTTTGCAAATCATTCAAAAATATCTTTACTTACCGAAAAATCCCATATAAAAAACAAACCATATGTTTCAGAAGCATAAGCAACTTTCAATTCCTTCCAAAGCTAGTGGTCGTGGCCACCTTTACTCGCATACACAGCCATCCAACATCTTTACTCGAACAAACGGTCATACCTTCTCCAACTTGGTCGCAGCTATTATCAAAGAGACTTTCCTAACCAGTCTATGAAGACATATCCTTTATGACATCGAGAGAAAAAATAAGTATTCACTCTTTGTCTTATGAATTTCCAATTTCTTTGGTATCTTCAGTACTATCAACGTCACAATCTTGTGCATACCACGAAACATTACTGTTCTGCGCTAAGAAGGGGACTTAATATAGATGGTGGTTTTTTTGACAAGGGCAAAACTTGTAAAAATCGCCTCTGAACCTACACCAGAGACAAATCTATAATTATATATGTACTAGAACTTCACCCAGATGAACTCTCGGTATATATATGTTTATAAATATAAATTCCTGACCCGGCATCAGAATTATAGATTCGTTCTTCTACATCATATTCTGCAAGAGAATTGAGAGTGCGTTTCCTGCTAATGGCCATACTGGCCTTAAATATGCCTGCAAGATTTTAGATATTCACCCACCTGAACTCTCATTATTTTATGCACGTCCATATAAATTGTCATGCATTGATCAGTCTACACTGATGCTGCAATTATGAATATTCAGAATAATCCACTAAGCTATTTTGAATTACCAGAAGCATAATATTTGGAATATTACTTCGAGTCGCAGAACTTCCATGGCTGAATTCCTCGAATATGTTCCGTATGCTACAAACGAAGTGCCAACGCCAACATGGCCGCACTCCATAGCCAGGACAATCTGGTTGGGTTTCATAACCTAGCCACGACCACCAATTTCCTATCTAGCCAACTAGATAGCCATGACATGGCCACAATTCCCTATCTAGCCAACTAGCTAGCCAGGCCACGACCTCCTTTTCTTCAGACCTAGCCTGTCTGTGGCTATGACCATCTTTCTGTTAGAGCATAACTCAGTTGAACCCACCAAGCGTTGGTATGTCAAGTTTGATTGTCATATTTTAGTGAATCAAAAGTCATCTAAGAGTCGCTTGATTATGTACTAGAGACAACTTCGTATAGATTAGACTAGAAAGTCTAGGAATATGAGACATACAAGTATTACTCAAAGACCTAAAGAATGTGAATAAATAACGAGCTACAATGACGACATCATCCTTTCTCGTGAAGTTAGTAATATTGACTTGAACTGTTTCATTCCTAACGTATCTTTCAAGTCGTGTTATATTGAAAACATAACTGCGAAGCTGTGAATGATTATTATACTCTAGTAGTAAGACATGATCATATGATCATAGTATTAAGGAATTAGAATACGAAGTATAACGCTTATCTTTTGAACTTTGTAGATATGACATCGACATAATCTTATGAATGCTATTGTGACTATGTGTATGGGTAATCACTACACCATATTTTGCGTTTTGTGACACATTATTTCAGTCACGAAATGGGGTCGTGACGCTCACGGACCGTTACAACCAGGTGTGTAACAAATTTTCGTAACCAACATGTTGCCGTCACTAATGTGAGGTTGTGACACATTTCGTGATGACAGACGATTGAGTGTCACGAAATAAAATTTAGTGATCGAATCTAGACCGTTTCGATTTTTTTTTTACGGTTACAAATACATTGACTTAGTCTACGTTGACCGACTACATTGTGCTGGTAAAATTTTAGTAACCAAGATTTTTCCGTCACTAAATTTTTACCGAGGTCACTAATTTTTGACCAGGTCAACGTTGACTGACTCCTACTATCCTGGTAAAAAATTAGTGACACTTTTGTGCCGTTACGAATTCTTTTGTTACAAAAAAAAAGTCAGTCTTTATTGACCTGGTCAATATTAATGTTTCCATCCCTTTCATTTTACCCTGCAGGTACCCTATCCCCTGGAATTGTTACAATACAATCCAACATTCAATACTCCCTCCGTTCCATTTTACTTGCTTTTTTAGGGTTTCTTTTGTGTTCCAAATTAGATGATAGTTTTAGTTTTTTTCCCCAATTTTCACTACTCTACCCTTGCTTTGAAATCACACTAGAGAATTAATTCTCATGGTAATCAACACAAAAACAATTACTCTAACTTTTAAATATACCCCATGGTGGATATATACTCAATCTTGTACATCCCAAGTACATTACTATGGGATTGATAACTTTCCCTATATTCTAGAAACACAAAACTAGGTTATTTAACTCTTTAAGTAGGAATTAATATGGGTAATATTGGAAAGATTTTACTCTCTCTGATATTTCTTAATATCCGTGAAAACCTCCACAACGTCAAGTAAATCGGAACGGAGGGAGTATAATTTAACATTCATTCCAACATTCAAAAGAAGTCATTCAATATAATTTAACATTCATTCCAACATTCAAAAGAAGTCATTCAACCAATTTTTGTTGTGTTCATGAGCCATAACTGCTAAGTATACATAAATGCTACATGATACTTGGGTTCATGTTGAGTTTAACACAGATAACTCTTTTATCACTCCATAAATGCTAAGTATAGGCAGAGTTTCAGCATACTTCTACAATTTCAATTTTGTTCAAAAGTCAGTTAACTTGGAGCTACAATACTGGTGGTAATTTCTCTAACAACCACTGTGTTCACAAATCAAGCACCAAAATGAAGAGCTAGTACAAAAGCTAAATGTACCTTGGAAATACAACACTTGTTTGAGAGTTAAGCTGAACCCAAATTCCTCCTTATAGGCAACACTTGTTTCACAAGAATCTACACATGTGTACACAGCTATCGTTGCCCAATCAAGTGAGTCTACATCATTCTTCACACCAAAGAAATACAGAAGCTGTGGCAAAATCTGTAAACAAAAGCCACAAATGACATTAAAAATACATATGGACCTTATTTGGAGATCAGTAAGGAGACAAAAGGATAAATGCATAAAGCGAGAAGATGCACATAATGACTACGATTAACTAGTAAAGTTGTTGAACCATAATAATCAATCAAAATCTTGGATTTGTACAAGAGGAAAAAAAAGGCAATTGTAGACTATATAAAGTGTTGAGTTTTCTACCCGCATCTCAAAACATAGAGGGCCATCACAGTAGTTGCATTTTGGAATATCGCCTTTAGAAGGACATCCACTTGCCATGGGCCAAAGTGGTTTTGCCTTCGAGTCTTGAGTATACTGTTGCCATGATACTACCAACCATGTTTACGTTGTGGTACTTATATGCTCGGGTGCTTTACCAACGCGCACTTGAAAAGAAGTCCAACTTCTTCTATCATCATCGCCCGTTTACTAGATCCAATGAAGATTTAAGAGCCAATGAGCTTCAACAGCTTCATCCTTTTTTTAGGAAGAACCAATGAGCTTGAGTAATCGTTTTCAGATACCTCAGTATCATATTCATATTCAGCCTCATCCTCATGAGAGATCTCGAACTCTGGCCAGAGGACATTGCTATCTACAATTGCTAAACCACCAAAATTCGGAGCAATCAATTTAAAGGAAACCTGATTTGAGCCAATTACAACACACAACCTTGACCGAGGCGGTGTTGAGCTACCAAATTAGTGAGAATCACCTGACAGGTCATAACTTCTAAACCACCACAATAATTCACCTATTCTGAGCAATCAATTTAGAGGATCTCCACAAATGCCACAAGTACGAGATTTTTCTGATGGTAAATCAAATGGGTCTAACCAAGCCTGTTTAAAGAAAGTAGATAAAGATAAACAATAATCATAAACATAAAGCTAAAATTCCATAAGTTCACAAAACATACAGGTGTTCCTCCAGCCTTTGCCGGCTAAAATTCAATAAGCCAACAATCTATACCATAAGCAAATTCATCTGGAATGGTATCCATAAGCAAATTCACGACATATCAAGCAAAGAAATACTTGTAAGCCAAAATATCTATCTTGTGATACTACTGGAAATACCATTAAACACACTTCATAAAACCATGGTGCTGAACAACAATTGGAATGTATTAGACAAAAAGTATGTACAGAGTTGCACAAAAAAACACAGATACTTCAGTCAAGCTCAATAAGCGATCTTTCGTGCATGAACCTATAATATAGCCAAAGGACCTGGCAAGAAGTATCAAAACAGAAAATCCAAAAAGAAAAAACATTTCTTAGAACCTATAATCATAGCCAAAGGACCTGGCAAGAAGTAACAAAACAGAAAAGCCAAAAAGAAAAAACATTTCTTAGACACAATCATTTCCTTCACAAGAGTGTATGTATATAAGGCATTCGAGGACTGGCGATAAGCAACAGTCTCTTCCGAACCACTGATTGCATGCCCTACTTACTCAAGCGTTTTAAAAAGACCATATTAAGCTTTTGAAAGAACAAAAAACACCATAACAGTTCAAGTTTGGCAGCACCCAGCAGAAATAAATCAGCAACCTGCAAAGGGGCATGCTTCGGAAACATCATGCTTCGGAAAATACAGCTGACATAAAGAACTGGAAAAAAATAATCAATATGCAATAAAAATTTCAAATCTTTGCAACTTCCAAATGACTGCTTAGTTATTCATACTTGTAACGGCTAAAAATTAAACAACGCAAAGAAAATTAGTACCGAATGTGAAAGAATATGGAAATATCTGCCTCATGAAGGCATGCCATAGAGAATGTTTAAATTTAATATTCTAACGGCTAGACAACAACACGCTACCTATAATGTCAAGCTACAAAAACAGAGGAACGTATTCCAAACAAATGATTGGCTAAGTAATCATTTACTGATCTCCGTCTGAGTACATCATTATGGCTTTAGTCGTAATAACTATAAATCATTGTCTTCAATAAAATGAATTTGATAGATAGTGACCTTCTATACAACAAAAACCAACATAGCTTCCCATCTCAGGAAAATGTGATGCCAACCGCTGCTCCGGAAAAAAATACTTACTGAAAAGCAAAGTAATTCATTCACCTAGTCTTTCCATCAGTTTCTTCTCCATCTTATGGTTTCTCCATCACCTACAAACGATAAATAACCACTTAGCCAGTGTATAATTAAGCATCTCTGCAGTGATGCTTGGTGGTTCATTAAGACAAAGCTATGGTAAGAAACGAAGCCAAAGAAATTATGAAACCTCACACCATAGTTTGGTATTGTTTTCATTGGTCTCAAATTTGATGTGTTCCACCAAAAATATGGGTTTGCAGATAGTTCAATGTAGATATGTTACATTACATTACTACAGCTAACATACTAAACCGTTAAAAGGAAATGTATTTGAAATATTTACAGTGAAAAAGCTTAAGAACTAAATTTACCTTGATAGGATGCTACTGTGGTTCAAATGAATGAACTCGGAGAAGGTGAATCCTTGATGTTGTGATCCTTATGTTTCTGATAAGGCTATACCCAATGTGATATGCTGCAAAATCAGTCATCTACACTATTTAAAATACTTCAAAACTTGAATAGTGAAGAAAAAAGTAAAATAGTTTATATTCATATTAAGAAATTCTAAGTTACACAATAAATGAATTAAAGGTGATATACCATAAAGTGTTTCTTTGATGCATTTTAACAAACAGTTAGGTGTTTCTAAAAGTATAGAGAAGAAAAAAAGAAAAAAAATAATTACCTGTTTCAAATCAATTCCCTAAAACCCTAAATCAAATCAGATGAAATTAGTAAAGCCCACTCTTCGAATTAATTTCATCTCACCTACAGAATCAAAGCAAAAAAAAAAAAATCATTAGCAGATAACATCACGAATTAAAGAGTTTTTAAACACAAATGAAAACCCCAAGCACACATAAAAATCCTAATCCTAAAGAAAATGAGTAGCAATTACAAAGTAATAGAGATTTGAAACTTTAATATGAAGATTTATGTAGAACGGGAGAACGATTAAAAGAGACCCAGTTATTGAGTTCAAGATTTGAGAGAGAAAAGGGTTCAAATTTGATTTTGAATCTGATCTCAGTTCATTTACCCAAAAAAAAAAAAAAACTGTTCATCTCGGTTCTCGAAAGTTCTAGCTGAGTTAAAACGCGCTCCAATTGTTTTGTAAATCTATTTCCATAAACACATAAGCCTCTGAATTAAATTGTTCCTAAATCGTGGTGAACATTAACTTATCAGAATAAAAGTAAACTGTAATTCAAGCTAAGTATGGAATCGAAAGAAACACCGAAAGCTAGAGAAGAATACCGACTACTGGTGTCTTTGTGAAAAGGGGTCGTGCTTAAAACAGATCCATTGAAAATAAAATGAAACAGATCGATTAAAACTTACACAGATCGATGATTGAAAGGTATTGACAAGATTTCGTGATGTTTCTCGGCCAAATCGATCGATGAAGAGCAGATTACGTGATGATTTGCCGTGAAAAAACTAAACCCTAGTTTTATCGCGAGAGCAGTAGAAGAGTGAAGAGAGGAGAAGACCGAAGAGATAAGATTTATTTTTACCCGCCGAGAGAGTAAATGGATATGGAGTACACGTGTGATTCACACGGGCTAACATGTTACCGAGTGTTACTCGCACACGCTCATTTCGCACGAATTTTTAGCCAGCAGTCACTAATCGTGACACGCTGATGTGTGTCACTAAATTATCACATTTTCGTAACCGAAATATGGCTGTCACTAAAATTTAGTGACAGAAATTTCCGGTCACAAATTCGTGACGACATAATGTTGGTTACGAATTTTTGTCACTAATCACTGAATATGGTGTAGTGAATGGTGAAGATTTCATCCTAGGAAACAATGTTTACATTTTTTTAAAGGAAGTATATTCATGAACTTGTTTTATGAATCGAAAGGGAAATCGCTAGGCTTATTGGTATTGTTATTCATTGCATATATTTGGATTACCAATATGTGTGAGTTAGTAGAACTGATCATAACTTGTTATGTATCTTGGTATAACTAATCACAATGCCTGAATTATGATTTGGTATGACTAGTTTTTATTAATTAGTGTAACTGATCCTAAGTAATCACATGATATGGTATGATCGATATTTGTAATTGGGGTGACCGATCCTAGTAATTGGTGTGACCTATCACAAAAGAGTTGTGTAATCGATCCTTGTAATTGGTGTAACCGGTCCTAGTAATTGGTATTACCGATCGTGGTAATTGGTGTAACCGATCCTAGTGACTTGTGTAACCGATCACAAGCAATACCATGAGTATATGGTAACCGGTCCTGATAATTGACGTAACCGATCCTGGTAACTGACGTAACCGGTCCTGGTAACTTGTGTGTACGATCACAAGTAATCCACATTAAGGTATAACCGATCTTAGTGATTGGTAGAACGATTGAAACCATGATTGTGATTTGATACTGATCAATCACATAGTTGTCTTGGAATACATATGAACATAATCTAAACTTGTTTGGAAGTGTGGTATAATCGATTCCAAGATTGTAAATATTAAAGAGAATTTACAAAGAAAAGATGTCAACATACTTTGAACACGAACAATAACTCTTATCTTTTAGTGTTCAAAGTTATTCCTTAATTACTCAAGGAGATCCCGGTCCGAAATAAATTAAGAATCTTTTAATTAAGGTTGTTAGTTTTATATGCTTCAATTACCAGCATTTAAATGCATATCTCTAGGGAATAAAAATTAGTAATGTGCATTTACTAATTGGACATTTTTTATTGACAAATTTCGGAAAATATTGGACAAAGCATTTCCAGGAATTATGAAAACCGATTTGGGCATTTATTGCATATCTTGAGAATATTTGGTTTTGGAAATTCCTTGGTGTCCAAACATCCTTGGTCTATAAATACCTAAGTTTGCATTTCTATCAAACTATCCTAAGAGCCAGGAAAACTTCATCTTTTTGTTGTTTTTGGTAGAGTCGTCTATCCGGAGAGGAAAGTACCCTAATTAGGCGAAATTTCTTACGACCGCTCATTTAAAGACTTCTGTGGGATCAAGAAGCTCTATGAGTACCATTGGGGGGAAACTAGATAATTGATGTTTATTAGTTTTCGATTGATTTGATTGACTAACGGTTGTTGAAATTTGATTGCACCTAGTTTATTTATTCTTGAGAATATTCTCTTCTGATATAAGATTCGCTCAAACTAGATCGAAGTGTCGACGGGATCTTTAGAAATGTTTGTAGATCTAAAGACTCTGTTATGTGCCTGATAAAGGCACCTCATTGTTGGATTCGGGCACCCATCTTATTCCCATAATAATCAGTTTTGGCGGGAAAGTCACATTCAAATATTTCACCTACGTAACTTTCTGTATCGGATTTGGAGGAATTGTAGCGAGATTTAATCGCTAGTTTTGGATGGGATAGTCTTAATTCGATTAAATAGGGTTGGTATACGTGAAGAATTCAACTAAGTTGGGCTTGATGATCGGGAACTCAATGAAACAGGGGAGAATAGTTTTCTCGGGTTTTCTGGTAAGGAATTTAACTGGAGTTCGACACGAGATTTGATTGAAATAGACTTGTTTCACTGAAACAAGACTGTTAAGTGAGCTGGAATCGAATAAAAAGGGAAGTTACGTGTTTTTCTCACGAAACAGAGGGTGAAGTATTCTCGGGATTATTCCGAGATACTTTTGGAATGTATGTGTGTGTTTGGAGAGTTTAAAACTCGTACTCAATGTGTTTACATTATGCCAGATGCAAGAAGACACGAGATAACAGTGTGAAGGAGCTAAATAAAGAAGATTTTACCCGTGACTGCCCTAATAAGGTTTCGAAGATTTCTTGCATTAAACACGAAATATTTGAGTTCTGCTGGGTATAAAAGGAGATGCATGAAGTCATATAAGCATGGAGTGATAGGGGAGCGAACATGGGGTAGAGGATGGAGAAAAGTCAAGTTGCAGAGATGAACCAGTTCTGCTGGTGAAGAAGAACACGAAGAACATAAGACGCTTTAAGGCAGTCGTAAAGCTACAGATACAACGACAGTTTACTTTTATCGTTCTCAGTAAAAATTAGTTTGTAACCAATATAATTGTTACAAACCCGGTTTTCACCATTTTCTCTCATTTTCATCATTTGTAAACACTTTGAACAATGAAAATTTATTTTGAAAGTGTCTACCATATGAGGATCTAGACCCCTACACTAGGTCGACGAAGGAATCCGAATTTCATACATGGGTAATATTATTTTATTCTCTATATGACTTTTGCACTAATTAAATAGAATTATGATTTTGATTAATTAGTTTTCATTTCAATTGATGGGTCATGCTTGCTTAGATGTTTTGATGTCTCATACTTAAGATTTACAACTAATATTTTGAGAATCTACCTTGGCAAAAATAAGAGTCCATATTTTATTTATTGAGCTATAATTGTTTAAGAATAAATAATTGAACCTTATGATATGAATTCTGAAAATGCGGGGGTCTAACAAGCACACCCAACAATTCGTTTGGCAATCTGAGAGGACTTACTCCAATAAATTTTTTAGAGAATTAACTAGACAGTCAGACTCAATCTAGAGTAAAGTACATCAAAAAGTTTAATATATTTGTTTCACAATGTAATCAGCAAATCAAACAGATAGAAATCAGCGAGCCTGATTATTATGTGAAACAACTTGAACGGTACCAAAGACCAATGTTCAAGTGTCAATTAATTTAAATCAACAACCAAAGGTTGGATATTCTAATTGATTGATCTAAACGCACAACCTATGATATTTCAATTATATAACAAAATATAATGCGGAAAAGAAATAACACAGAGACACCAGAATTTTGTTAACGAGGAAACCGCAAATGTAGAAAAACCCCGGGACCTAGTCCAGATTGAACACCACACTGTATTAAGCCGCTACAGACTCTAGCCTACTACCAATTAACTTCGGACTGGACTTGTAGTTGAACCCTAATCAATCTCACACTGATTCAAGGTACAGTTGCGTTCCTTACGTCTCTTATCCTAGCAGGATACTACGCACTTGATTCCCTTAGTTGATCTCACCCACAACCAAGAGTTGCTACAACCCAAAGTCGAAGACTTGATAAACAAATCTGTCTCACACAGAAAAGTCTATAGATTGAATAAATCTATCTCCCACAGAAATACCCAAGAGTTTTTGTTCCGTCTTTTGATAAATCAAAGTGAACATGAACCAATTGATAAACCATACTTATATTCCCGAAGAACAGCCTAGTATTATCAATCACGTCACAATAATCTTAATCAAATAGCGAAACAAGATATTGTGGAATCATAAACGATGAGACGAAGATGTTTGTGATTACTTTTATCTTGCCTATCGGAGAAATTAATCTCGATTCAATTATTTAAATTGTACTCAATACGATATAATCGGGCAAGATCAGAACACGCGCTACAAAGAGAATAGTTGGGTTTGGCTTCACAATCCCAATGAAGTTTTTGAAGTCGTTAACCTATAGGGTCTCGATAGAAACCTAAGGTTAAAGGAGAATCGACTCTAGTTATGCAACTAGTAACACACATGAGGTGTGGGGATTAGTTTTCCCAGTTGCTAGAGTTCTCCTTTATATAGTTTTCAAATCTGGGTTTGCAATCCAAGTTACCTTGGTAACAAATAATTCAATATTCACCGTTAGATGATAAACCTGATTCAACCAAGCTAATATCTTTCAACCGTTGGATCGAACTTAGCTTGTTACACACAAATGAAATGTACCCTCATTTAGGTTTATGTAACCGTACCTAAACGTGTACACCATGTTGGTTCACAAATAGTTAACCGAGGTTAGCCATATGATTACTCTCATATCAACCTTATTTATCTTAACCATTACTAGTTCAAATGACTGAAATGAAACTAGTTAAAGAGTTGTTCAACTGCTATATTCTCATAGAATTATACAAGAACACAATTGAAGGAAAATCAGTTTGATTCACTCGAATCAATCATGAACATTATAGTCACGGTTTGCAAAGATTGCATTCCTTATTATATAAATGTTTATGCTCATGTTCATAACCGATTTTAGAACTTTAACCATCAAGTATGCAAACGGGTACGCATAATTTTTTTTTTTTTTTTTTTTTTCTGAATCACATGAATTATTATTGATAAAAAAAAAAGAAAGTTTACATCAAAAATAAAGGATCAAAAGGCAAAAAGAAACAGAAACAAATAAACTACCAAAAAGCCCAATCTAAAGTTAAAGAAAAAAAAACAGACATCATTAAACTACCCACAAGCCCAATAACATCCCACACTCAAATTCAACAGAACCTGAAATAGCCAACATTAGGCATTTCCACTCTAACAAGAGAAGAAGGTCTTCCAATACAAATTTGCCTTTCTCCTGGGGCTAGTAAGGCGCCTTTTTTAGCAATTCCATCTGCTGAAAAGTTTACCTCCCTAAAGCAGTGCAAGTACTTGATTTGAGATAATTTCCTCACAGCATTTCTCCATCTCCCTCTAACAAACCAAGGCACCTTCTGTTGAGCAAAGTCATTCACCACTGCTTTAGAATCAGAAACAATCAAAATTTTCTGCTTACCACATTCAATAGCAAGCTCTAGAGCACAAATAACAGCATATATCTCTGCTAAGTAATTAGTTGCTATCCCAATTCCACCTGCTAATGTGCCAAGAACATGGCATTGATGATCTCTGACTATTACTCCAAACCCTGCAACTCCAGGATTGCCACTGAAGATCCATCACAACAAAACATAGTAGTTTCAGGGTCAGGAGGGAACCAACGACAATCTTTAATGCATTGAAACTTTGATTTTCTGACACCCAGCTGAAATACTGCTATAATATGATCATCATAATTCTAATTCCATTTATTACTAGTAATCCTCAAACCTCCTTCAGATATAAGTTTGATAACTCTGCACTTGAATCTGAGAATATTTGGCTTAACTTCATCAAAAAACTGCTTATTTTTCTGGAACCATAATTGCTTGAGGATAATACATGCTACAAGGAGCCTTACTTGCTGAATTAAAGGACTTTTATGTCTTGCTCTCCTCCAAATATCATTAAAATCTTTAGGGACATCAAACTGAAAGAGAGAGCAGATCCATTCCCAAATTGTAGAGCTAAATGCACACTCCCATAACAGATGGTTCATGCTATCTTGAGCCTTCTCACAAATACAACATCTTGAAACCATGTCATATCCCTTCTTCACCATAATGTCATCATCTAAATAAACACCTTGAATCAATTTCCATACATTGCCTGCTACACTAGGATGAATGAAAGAGTTCCATACATTCCTGGTCCACCATAATTTTGGTTCCTTGTGTCTTATTTTCTGAGCAGCTTCATGAACTGTTAATGACCCTTTAAGATTATTTATCCATACAATTTCATCACTTCCACCTGCAACAATTGGTAATGTAATAGATGGAATTATATGCTGCAAAGCTTCAGGAATAGACCACTTACCATCCTTCAGTAAATCTGAAACTTTTAAGAAGGGATTGTATTTAACAAAAGAAGTGAACCCCACTTGGTCAATTAGTGTCATTTCCCCTAACCAAGAATCAAACCATACTGAAATGTGCTTTCCATCTCCAATTATCCATCTTATATCTTCTTTGATAGAGTCCCATGCCCATTTAAGACCTGGCCAAACTGAAGAAAGCTGCCATTGTGTGTTCCACTGGCCATACTTATTCTGATATTTAGCTTTAAAAAACATAGCCCAATCCTCTTCTGACTTGTGTATTTTCCACATCATCTTCATGAGTAAAGCTTTATTCATACACTCAAGTCTTTGAATACCCAAACCACCTTCACTGTAAGGAGTGCAAACTTTCTTCCAAGAAAAGATAGTATATCTTCTTGTATCTCCATCACCAGACCAAATAAAATTCCTTATAATTCTTTCACAAATTTTAATTACTGAAGCAGGCCACTTGTACACTGCCATGTTATACATTGGCAAGCTACAGAGAACAGACTTTACTAGAACTAATCTCTCTTGAAAAGATAACAGTTTGCCTTTCCAAGTTGCTAATTTTTTCTGCATCATCTCAACCATTGGCCATACAGTATCAGATTTGACTCTCCCAGCTTTAAGAACCACTCCCAAATATTTATCAGGAAATCTACTCAACTCCATTTGCAAAATTTCTTTTATTAAGGTTCTTCTCAGCTCAATTGTACCTTCTACAAATAGCTTGCTCTTACTCTTATTAATAATTTGGCCAGAGCTATGCTGGTAATCTTCTAATAGCTGCATAAGATTTAAGAGGCTTCTTTTCTCTCCATTACAAAAGATGAAGACATCATCTGCAAAAAACAGATGAGTTGGATGAATCCCATTCCTCACCACCATTGGATTTTACCATCCTTAACACTCTTAGTGAGCTTCCTACTGAGAGCTTCTTCCATCAACACAAATAGCATTGGAGAAAGGGGATCTCCTTGCCTAAGTTCCCTTCCCACAGAGAAGAAACCACAAGGCCCTTCATTCACCATGATAGAAATTTTAGCTGATTGGAATAATGTATGTAACCATTCACACCACTCTTCAGAAAAACCAAACTTCATAAGAACTTGAAATAAAAATTGCCAACTTACTGAATCATATGCAGGATATATCAATTTTAAGCCCAACATTTCCACATCTTCTTTTCTTGTGCATCTCATTGACCATTTCTGAGGCTAACAAAATTTGCTCTTGGATACATCTCCCCTTAACATAAGCTTCTTGTTGTGGTGAAATTAACTTATGCATAAGAGTGCTCAGTCTAGTAGCCAAGATTTTTGTAAAAATATTGAAACTTACATTACTAAGACCAATTGGTCTAAATTGATTAGGACTTCTCGCACCTTCAATTTTTGGTAGTAAGACTAAGAAGTTTGAGTTTAAACCTTATGGAATGAACTTCCTTTTCCAGCAAAATTGAATAGCTTGAACAAGGTCATTGCCAATTATGTGCTAGCATGCCCTGTAAAACCAACCTGCCACTCCATCAGGTCCAGGGGAGCTATTAGGATCCATGCTAAAGATGGTTGCTTTGATTTCCTCTTCTTCTGGGATTTTATTCAGCATGAATTGTTCCTCACTGGTAATTACATTAGGAATCTCATCTAGTAAGAAGTCACAACCATCAACTGGCTGATACTTAAACTTTTCTTCAAAATGATGAACTAAAGTGTCAGCTATCCTTGCTTGATCATTTATGATATTACCATTACTATCCTCCAATTCAGTAATATTATTCCTTCCTTGATTTATTTTGAGGCTTGCATGACGAAATCCAGTGTTTGATGCCCCTTCTTTAATCCACCTTATTCTTGCTTTATGCTTGAGAAAAGTGTTGAGCTGCACTTCTTTAGAGTTAAAGTTATTATGTGCTTGAACCAAATTATTAAGAACTGATTCATCAAAAGGATTTGCATCAGATTGCTCCATTGCTTCTTGAACAACTTTTTCAGCATCTTTATTTGAGTATGCACATTGCCAAATACACTCCAATTCCATTCTTTGAGAACCTTTTTTAGTCTTTTCAATTTTTGTTGAAACACAAAAGCTGGATCACCTTGTATATCTTCAGACCAACTATTATCAACAACCTCCAAGAAATTAGGATGTGAAAGCCACATTTGTTGAAACTTCATAGGCACATTGCAAGGTTTAGGGACTTGATTGCATCCATCCAAAAGAGGTGAATGATCAGAAGCAACCCTCAACCCAACTTTATAATTCCAAGATTCATATTTTTGCTGCCACAAATTATTAACCACAGCTCTATCCAAATTGCACAAAATTCTTCTATTGCCTTGTTGACAGTTAGACCAGGAAAAATCTAAACCAGTTTTTGGAGCTTGTGAAAGTTCACATTCATCTAAGCAATTAGTGAAATCCAACATTGATCTTTTATTAGGGCTTTTTCCTCCCACCTTTTCATCTACAGAAGTAATAACATTGAAATCCCCTATGACTAGCCAAGGCAATTGAAGTTGACTGATGTGCACCATCTCTGACCATAAGTATCTTCTCTGAACAGCACCAACATGTGCATGAACACCAGAAACAAAAACACCCACAATCTCCACTGTGATCATTTGGCTAGATAAAGAAATCACTGAAGGAGCAGATAAATTTTGATTCCAAAATAACCATATATTACCTTTTTTGTTTGAAACAGAATTGTGGATTACCATACTTGTCATGCCTGGTAAATTAAGCTTACTACCAAATGAAGAATTACAATGAACTTTGGGTTCAGCTACCCAAACTATTGAAGGATTAAAGTGTTTGATGAGAGACCTTAACTTATCCTGAGACCTAGCTCTCCTTAGGCCTCTTAGGTTCCAATACATGACCTTCATTGCTTAGATTGGGGGCCTTTAGTGCCCCATTTTCCTGGATTTTTCCTGAAGTTGTATTTACTAGGATTTTGGATACTTGTTGAAGATTGAATATTATCTGAATTTTGAGTATTGCCATTTTTTGTTTTTGTAATTTCTTTATCCTGCACTGAAGAGCTGGAAGAACCAGTTGTAGTAGGCTTTTGAATAATTTTGGACCAAGAAGTAGATGGTATTCTTTCTTCTGAGATAGAACCATCTTTTCCATTTATATACTTGACAACAGTATTCTCCTCCAAGTTTGCTGAAACAATATTTAGAACTTCAGTAGCTTCAATATGTTCATCAACAATCTCTTCCTCATTATTCAGAACATCAAAAATTCCTGAAGTAATCTTGATTGAATCTTGTGACACAGAATGAGGTTGCTGATGTATATGAGTAACATGAGTCTCACAAATATCAAATCTCTCCACACTTCTTACTTGAGAATGTTTACTTCCTTGTTCTTGAACAATATTTCTTTTGCCACCAGGAGTAGCATTAGGAATTTGCTGATCTTCATTCCTTTTTGAAGCTCTACATTCAAGTTGAAGATGACCTACTATGTTGCAGTGATTGCAGAACTTAGGTGGCTTTATAAGAATAATAGACTGCATAAACCCTCCAAACTTTGTTTTAATCCATATTTTATTTGGGATTTTTTTTGCAAAATCAATATTAATCAACATTTTAGCATAATACCCATTTTCATAGTTCAGAGTAGCTTCATCAACCTTAATAGGTTCCCCCAATGCTCTACCAATAGTGAACAATGTCTTCTCATCCCAAAATTCTAAGCTTAAACCAGGAAATTGAACCCAAACTGTAGCATTTGATATTCTAAAATTTTCTGGACGGAAATTTGGAATCCATTTTCGTATCCACAACACCTGATTTGCTACTTCCCATTTTCCAGCCTTAATAATATTTTGATCACTGTGATTATCAAGTTTAATAATGAAAAATCCCTTTCCTAATGGAATCATTTTGCATTGACCCACTAATTTCCACTGGTTTTTGAGATTGACAACAACATCAGAAAATTTAAGATGAAGTAGATCTAAACGACCTATTAAAGAAAATTGCCAAGCAGCACATCGATTCTCAGTTTCAGAGCTTAAATCAATCGATGGAGCCTCTTCATAAGGTTTTTCCAAATCAACTACAAATGAACCCATTTCTAGATTCACAATTAACTACTAATTTAAACTTACACTAAGAAATAAAGATCCAGACAAAAAAGTAAAACGCCAATCATAAGATTCACCTAATATTCACCTGAATTAATGCAGAGTAACTCTGAAAACGAAGACGAGAGAAAAATTTCCACTGAGTTTGTCGCCGATTCTCAGAGCTCAACTCAGACCGATCAATCTACCTCTTATTCTCAATTAAGGTACGCATAATTGAAATACCCGGACCAAGATTGAGTTACGCCAGTACGCAAACGGGTACGTGAACTTCAAATCCCAACAGAAATTTTGGGACATGAATATGTACGTCAGTACGCAAACGGGTACACATACTTAGGTTCCCGGATTTATCAAACCAACAGGTACGCAAACGGGTGCGCATACTTGTCACGCCCCAACTCTTAAACCTGCTTAGATAATAATAAAATAACCTAAACCTGAAGTAACAGAATCTAGATCTTCTAACTTAAGGGACGTAAATTCATAAACTAAAACAAAACTAATACCCAAATACTCTGATACTTCATAGATGAAAACTCTCAAATGATATGAATATGTTAATGAGTTTTTTTATAGATAAACAAGAATACATAAATATAAAGATACATAAACGTTCTTAATCTGCTAAAGCTTTGTACTACGGAACGAAGATCTTCATGTGCGCCATCTCTTCTGAAAGCTGAAATTGAAATGGGAACGAGTGAGCACATCATCCCAAAAGGGTGCCCAATGGAAACATATAACTCTCATGTAATCACCAACATGCATCACAGTTCTACTAAATAAATATTGTAAACATATTCACACACAACATAGACCAGAAGATTGCTTCAACTCACCTCCCCAGATATTACGTCCATAGTGGCAATATCCGTGAAAGATCCACCACCGGATGGATCTACGAGAAACGAATTAAACAACCTAAACATATGTTATCCCAACCTTGTCTCACTCAATAGAGAAGAAGATGCTAGGAATAACTCCAGTCTCAAATGATATCATGAATCCAGGTACCGTAAGATATTATCGTGGAATGCGTACACCTCTTAATCCCAATGCCACTATCTAAGTCTAGAATATAATATGGTTTTGATTACTATGATCTGACCATGCACAGAAGGTTCACAAAAGGCCCAATCATTATTCGTAGGCCGAAGTCTCCAAATAATGACCATATCCAGTCATGAACCTAGAATTTCTTCCTAAGTCAAGGTCATAGTAACCCAGTCATACTACTAAGACTGCGCAATCAAGTATAATATGCACATGAGTGACTTCCCCAAATAAAATAGTATATATAATAATCAACCGGGGTACAGCTGGACTACTAGGTAATAATCAACCGGAGTAAAACCAGACTACTATCTTAAGACAATAAAATGTAATACTATTTATCCGGGGTAAAGCCGGGATACTAAGTAATAATCAAACAACGTAGCATTGCCCTGCTAAACTTAGACAAGAGCTATGGGGAAACACAGACACTCTTCGCGGGGAAACCACACAACGCATATTACACAACATACCCATTGAATTACAAGCAATATGCTTACAAAAATTAAAGACTCATCATGCACTTAGATAAAGTAAACTTAATGATTACAAGAAGGTTACAGAGTTCCCACCTGATTTGATGACAAGCCATGCCTACCTCGAGATCCACGATCCATTGGTTATCCTTTGAATCGTTCGTTGTTAATAAAGACTAACTGTTAATCACATGGGCACTTTAAGAATATAAATAATAGTCTCACACAATAACCATAGTACAATATTAGACAAGTTCACGGTTGACGGCTAAGTGAAATCACTAATGGTTATAATTCTATTAATAGTTCTATAATCTGGTAATATGTAATTATGGCATAAATTGATATCTACTTATCCAAATTAGGTCAATATAGGTGTCATTTAAAAGCGCTCGGAAAACTCTACAACTTTGCAGAAGGAACCAAAAGCTAATTCGGACCATAAGTGACCCAAAATCTCAAGATACGACTTCTGGTCTTAACCCTAGCCCGCTAACCTAATCCAGACCTAACCCTATCTAACTCGGTCATTTTCACAAACACTTGACAGACATGTATTCAGCACAAGGACTCAACTTTGATGGTCTCTAGAATACTATATCTTGATCCAAATTGACCACTTGTTAGCTCGTATGAAAGATGGCATCTTCCTCTACAATTTTGTAGGTTTGATCCGGAGCCAAATCAGATTCGAACTAACCTATAAAGGTCCATTTAGTCGCGTACTCGCCGCAGATTCCAGAATTTCAGTCACACCGGTTAAACTTTAAAAATTCATAACTAATTCCACGGTTGTCCAATTTAAACAATCTCAGGCTCTATGTAAAGATGAGAGACTAATCTATAAGTATCATATATATAGGACAACTAATTTACGCTTTAAGTCTATTAAAATCATGCAAGAAAAGTGAGCAGAGATACATGAGTTCACATAAAATCATGCTTTTAGAATTGTCTACGTACTTGATTTTAAGCTATTATCAATATATAACCAATTCCCAAGCCTTTAAAAACATCTTAGGAGACATTTAAGAGATTACCTTTGATTTATATCAAGCTTACCATCATTATTATGATAATCATCATCACTATATGAACCACTTCCATCTAGTCCATCACCAACTGATCCAAAACATAAACTCCAACACAAGTATCACCACTACTTCCTTATACTCTTTCTATAAAGATCAAAATACGTAATATAAGGTTTTCCAGCTCTCTATTCTCATAAACATCTACACCTCTTTCTCTCTTTTATTTGCTTTTCTTTTCTTTTTCTCCATGACTTTCTAACTCCATTTGAGCTTCTCTGTTAAACCCTCTCATATACATTTTACTCTAGTTTTCTTTCTAAGATAAAATTGCTTCTTATCCTCCTTTTCCCTCTACCTCCTGGTGTCCTTTCAATTCCATCTTCAAGTAGTTGCGTGTCAAAAAGAAGAAGTAATTCCTCTTCCCACTTAATAACCATAATTATTAATGTATGGGCTAACTATCAGATCTAATCATATAAAATCTCTAGGCATTCATGAACTATTTTTTAGGGACCATGGTTTTTTTGGGGGACCATGGTCTTATTAGGCCACATACCCTACAATGTTAAGGGATGTCCTAAAATCATGAGATTACTAATTTGACCCTTATCCTAATTAAAATTAACACTAATCTAATAACCGCCCCTAATTTAATCTAAAACAAAAACAAAAGAATCCCTAAACCTAGCCGCACAAAAAAAAAAAAAAAACACACACACAAAAAAAAAATTGAGGAGAAAATTGTTCTCCTGTTCTTCTCTTCTTCCCCAAATCGAGTATAAGAATGGTTCTTCAAAAGAAAACCCCAAGACTCCCTGGAAAAGGTCCCGATGTAGCACATCTAACAAATCAGAAATCATCAAAACCCCATTACTTTTAATTGAATAGAAATCATCAAAATAGGGTTCATATGGAAGTTTTTTTTTTTTTTTTAATAGGAAAAGATGCTTATTAATGATAATAGAAAACTACATAGATGTTTTATCCTGCTGTACTAGGGTAGAAACCCACACAGGAACAAAGTGTGACCATTGAAAACAAATGTTTTGAGATCTAGCAAATTTAGCTAAACTGTCCGCTAAATGATTTGCATCTCTATGCACATAAGTGCATGACCAATAATTGAAAGAACTTAAAATATCTAATGCATCTTTAATTAAGTTATAGGAAGTCCATTTAACAGATGTCTGCTTCCCATTTAAAGCCTGAATCACATTCCAACAATCTCCTTCTAATTGAATTTTTGACAATCCTTTTTGCTCTGCCCACAAGATTGCTTCCAAAAGTGCGCGAGCTTCTGTCATTCAGAGATCTATTGCAAAAGATGCACCTCCTCGCAGTCCATTGCTGTCACCTGTAAGAGTTCTACATATTAGACCCCATCCAGACATAGTTTTATTATCAATAAAAGAGGCATCAAAATTAATTTTGATCATGTCACAAGAAGGAGGTGACCAATTATGTTGTATTAGTCTAGTATTTTGTTGATGTTAGGATTGCACAAGTATGGAACATTTCCATTCATTCATCTGCATCACAGCAGAATTAGTAATGGCTTCAGCATTGAAATTTGCATTATCAAAGACTTTTGCACATCTGGCCTTCCAGATATTCCATATGCAGAAGGCAGCAGACTCATACCAAGTGAAATCCAGAGGAACATTGTTATTCCCTGCCATAAAGAAATGTGAGAACCACTCATGCAGATTATTATTTGTGAGTTGACCTAACAAGGAACTGTTAACCTTATTCCACACATCACTAGCCACAGTGCAATCTAGAAAAAGATGTTGAGGTTGTTCAACATCTTGTTCACACATAGGACAAGTGCTGTTTTGATGAGCAGTGAACCTCGCTAGCCTAGATATTGTGGATAAACAGTTATGCAAGAGTTTCCACATGAAATGATGAACTCTGGGTGGTAACTTATGTTTCCAAAAACTTTTCCAGTTAATTGACATATTATTCCAGCTAGGATTAGTAGTCAGGTTCTCTTGCAAGATTGCTCTATAAGCACTTTTGACAGTGAAGATGTCGTTATTACTTGGTTCCCATCTTAGTCTATCTATCCCTGAGAAAGGTATCCTGATGTTCATAATTCTATCCACAGTATCTCTGTCAAAAAGAGTTGTTAAAGTATTCATGTTCCAACATTTCAAGTCGTGATCTATTAACTGACTGACATAGATCATATTAGAAGAATAGAAATTGGAAGGTGGAGGTTTATGCATATTTGGAATCCAGTTGTCTTTCCAAATATGCACATATTTTCCATCTCCAATCTCCCAAATATAAAACTTTTTAACAAACTCCAAACCTGTGCAAATTCCATTCCATATCCATGACCCCTGTTTAGAAACACAGTCAGTTAAGGGATTAGAATCAACAAAATACTTACCTCTAAGAATGCAATCCCATTTATCATTAGGATTTTCTATTAATCTCCAAGCTAACTTAGTTAAGAGAGCCATGTTGAGAATATCAGTTCTTCTAATGTTTAAACCGCCTAATTAATCTTTAGGCAGAGCAATGTCTTTCCAACCTTTAGGATAATACCCTTTTTCATTATCTTTTTTCCCCCACCAGAATGTCATCTGCAAACTGTCCATTTTATCAGTCAATTCTTTTGGCATTGGAAAGACAGCAAGATGGTGACTTGATAAACTACCTAAGACAGACTGATTCATATGGAAGTTACAGTGCCTTATTCGGTTAGGACGCGTTTCACAAAAACCCTAGTTTCTTAACCGAACTTCCTGAAAGAAAGAAAACGAAGAACAATGCGATTCAATAGGATTTAAAATTAGGTTACCGAACTGCGAGTTCGGTTGGTTCGCAAAAATTTCTAAAACTATCTAGTAACCGAACTCTACCCATATTACAAAAAGAAAAAATTTTCCAATGTAACCGAACTGTGCTATTTGTCCCACTATGTTGAGTTCTCATTCAACCGAACTTTTCCCACTCTGTTCGGTTGGTTCGCAAAAAATTCTAAAAGTAGTTAGTAACCAAACTCTACCCAAAATACAAAAAAAAAATCCAATGTAACCGAACGGTGTTATTTTTCCCACTATGTTGAGTTATGATTTAACCGAGCTTTTCCTACTTTGTTCGGTTGGTTCGCAAAAATTTCTAAAACTATCTACTAACCGAAGTCTACCCATATTACAAAAAGAAAAAAAAATTCCAATGTAACCGAACTGTGCTATTTAGCCTACTATGTTTAGTTTCAATTTAACCGAACTTGTCCCACTATATGTTCGGTTTTTTCACAAAAAATCTTGACAAACCAAACTCTTCACCAGTTGCATACATGTGGAGTTCGGTTAGTTATGCTGTTGGGTTAAAGTTTGCGAACCAACCGAACATTACTCTGTAAATCCTATAAACAAAGTTCGGTAACATGTCTGTTAACCAAACGACTAAAAACCTCCATTAAAGAGCGAGTTCGGTAAGCTGCGTGTTTGGAAAAAGTAACCGAACTACACTTTCAGATGAGTTCGGTAACCTGTTCTTCACATAAGGTAACCGAACAATCCCAAATCTACTCTAAAAATTTACATTTTTTTTGAAAATTTGGAGCAATTTAACCAACATTATCTAAGTTTGAAGCATACCTGGGTACCCAAATACTCTTCCTCCGGTTGTGGTTGGTAAAATCCATCATTTTTCATGTTTTCCTTCTTCATCTTCTCTAACTTTACTCTCTCAATAATT
Organism: Papaver armeniacum; assembly: GCA_023531295.1. NCBI lineage: Eukaryota > Viridiplantae > Streptophyta > Magnoliopsida > Ranunculales > Papaveraceae > Papaver > Papaver armeniacum. Next base: position 380,696 of record JAJJWW010014895.1, read on the forward strand.
CTACTTCTTTAAAAAAAAAAAAACATCTGATTTTTTAATTTCACTAATTATCTTTAACTTAATCATTACACTACCTATTATTAACACTAACTAATCATTACCCAAAATTAATCAGGAGGGTAATTTAGGCATTAATATAAATATCTAGATAAGGGGTGACCTAGATTTACTTCTAATGTCTTACCCAAAATAAAACCATGGCCCCCCAAAAAAAACCATGGTCCCCAAAAAACGGTTCTTATTCATTCCTTACATATCTGTAGGATCATAATAAATGCAGAGGCCGGGATCAAACTAAAGGAAACTAAAAAACGACGCGATGAGAAAGTCAACAATCGAAAGACATGGTTTGACGAGATTAAAGTCCGACCTTTTCCCAGAAAATAAAGGATAAGGTCATCCACTATGTATTACCTATATATAAAGGGTCGCGTTCTTGTAAGAGAGATCTTTTTAGCATTTAGGCAAGTCATTAGGAGAGAGAAAGTTTAAGAGTGTTTTCCTAGTGTGAACTATCTAATAATCAATAAACATTCTCGATGTTATATTAAAATTAGTGTTTGGGGATAATTCATATTAATTAATATTCTAAATATTTAATTAATCGCATTTCATTTTTCCTAGAACTATCTAATGGCTGATGTTATATTAAAAAGTGTTTGTCAATTAATATTCATATTTAATTAATCGATTCACTAGCGGCTAAATTGTCAATTGATCATCTCTGAACCGGTCAAATAGCATTGACGTGTTTGAGGGTCCTTACAATACTATGGTTCCCGGACATGGATTACATATGTGCAAGAGTCACAACATGACATATCCAATAATGGTTAAGTGTTGTAAACTCTTATTTTCAATCATTGAAACTTTCTTAGAGGATGGCAATAGCCGTTTTCACACACTATTAGCATCAAAGCAATTTTCAAGTTATTGAAATAATCATAAAGAAACATTCCAAGACAATATCAAATGATTGTATCACACAAACCATGTAATATGTTACTTGGAAATTTCCACATGATATAAGATGAACTTGGTCGAAGCGAAAGCTTGCCAACACATATTTCGAGAAATATGTAAGCGAGATAAACTCAGCTCGAAATCTCAAATGTGTATATAGAAAACTATATCGTAATACGACTTATGTCTCAATATAGGAGATGGGGTAGAAATAGACTTTCCAAGTGATAGATAAGTTTAAGTATCCACATACCTTTTGTCGATGAAGTTCCACAAGATCCCCTTAGATGTTCTTCGTCTTCAAATGATGAATGCCGTGAAGTCTAAGCTCAACTACACAATCTATGTCCTAGTCCGAGACATCTATAAATAGGCTAGAAATCAAGACTTATAGTTTTGAATCTTGATCACTAAAATTGACAAACATGCTTGAGATAGCAACGGATACGAGTTCGACCGAGCAGTGCTCTAACAAATTCAGTGAAATCCTAGTCCCAGTAACTCTCGCTTTTATTTAATATTTTCATTAAATCTTTAAATTTAATCTTCACAAGTCTTAGAGTTCAAATCTTATTTACTACAACAATTAAAAATCACATCATGTTGTACAGGTTTAATTAAAGATTAAAGAAGATTTGAAGATGAAGAAGATTTCTTATTGGTTTCTCATATCTTTGTGTAGCACAAACCTTGATCGGCTGGGATCCAACTAGAATCGGATTTATTCGATTGATTAGTTGCATGAGATCGATAACACCTAATAGATCTCTTGGGTTCTATTTTGATTGTTACAAGTCCGAATCTTATTACTTAGGTAATAGAGATTGGATTGATCTAACCAGGCAAAGGAGTTTATTAGTTTAAATGGAAGAGCCTTTGCATATGACTTGAGATATCTTTATCTGGAAAGAATCAATAGAGTTGTTACCAGACAGATTTATTGTTCCTTTACTGTTTGGAATACGATCCAAAGGAATTATTCCAGTGCGTGCACATATTAAATTTCGGAAGCGTAGGGATACTGAAGAAACTAAGTGAACTAGGTTTAGTTGCTTGGTCTCAATTATACGTAGTTGGTTTAGATTTTTTATAGCGTCTTAATTATGAGAGTATTCAATTCTGGACTTGGTCCCGTGATTTTTATGCATTTGCGAGTTCATCGTTAACAAAATCTTGCTGTGTTTTTTACTTTTCTATTTTTCGCAGTTATAATTGTTTATTATAATTTAAAGTAAATCATACAAACGTTAACTCCGTATTACTTGATAGTGATCCTATATAATTTGGTTAAGTCTGAAACTATTATTAAGTAATCACACTTTGATTGTTGTATTGTCTCGATCTCGTATCCATAGACGATCATTCAAAGTGTGAATACCGACTTGTCGTATTGTCTTGACTTTGTCCATAGACAATCGCTTTCTGTAAGAGGACTTATAGGTGGATATTTTAAAGATTGTGGTGTATTTGGGTACCCTCGTCTTTTCAATTGGTATCAGAGCAAGAAAACACGAAAAGATCTAACAATCTGTGTTTGGTGCCATCCAACCTATAAGAATTGAATCCAATGGGTGATTCGGTTAACGTCTCAAAGGTTTTAAATACTCTTCTAAAATATACTGAAGAGTATTATTCGGTATTTTTCAGGATGTTAGAAGAAAATGTTGAACAAAACCGGTCATATACTAAAGATATCAGTAATATCATGATTGATAGAGGACTGGTCAATAATACAGAGGAACTTCATAAAAGGAAGTCCCAAAAATGTTCAAAACTGACATCTAGACATTTGAAACTGAATAAGAAGAAACAGTCCAGAGGTTTTCTTCAAAAAGGATGGTATGGTTTAATTTAGAAGATTTGTTGTGCAAAAAATCTGATTAAACGTGTTAAGGGATTATGTAATAACTTAACAAGTCATCCTAACTTAGAATCAAGGAACCAAGTTAAACAATCTGGAAAATCTGTTGAACAATGTCTGGAAGCTTTTGCACTCAAAACTACTTCTCCATTACAGTGGTTTTTAGATAGTGGTTGTAGCAGACATATGACATGTGATCTTTCTTGGTTCACAAAGACTGAAGACTACAAGGGGGATCTGTAACTTTTGGAGATGGAAGTAGCTGTCTTATTAGCAGAAAGGGGACTATGAAACTTCCAGGTATTCCCGAAACTCATGATTTAGTTTATGTCAAAGGAATGAAAGCCAATCTACTTTCAGTTAGTCAAATTTATGATAAGGGTCATAAAGTTATTTTCAATATGGGAGGCTATGATATTTAAGATAAGTCTGGAAAAATATTTTTTTAAGGACGTAGAAGTATGAATAACTGTTATCTTCTTGATATACAGTCTAATTTATACTGTAACTTGACCAAGGTAGATTCAACTCATTTGTGGCTTGAACGGTTTGGTCATATCAACTACCGAATGCTAGGTAAGCTCACTAATCATGAACTTTTCAGAGGCATTCCCAAAATAAATACTAATGTAGAAGGTGTGTGTGGTGCTTGTCAAAAAGGTAAGCAATGAAAAATTCCACACAAACTTTTTCGAGACATAGCGACTCGTGCTCCTCTCGATCTTATTCATATGGATCTTTTTTGTCCAATCCAACAAGAAACTGTTGGAGGAAAGAAATATGCTTTAGTAATGGTAGATAACTACACACGGTTCACATGGGTTGCCTTCCTAAAGCACAAAAATAACACGCTTGAGGAATTCAAGATTATTGTGAATAGAATCCAAAATGAACAAGGTCGCAAACTTAAGAAAGTAAGAAGCGATCGTGGTACAGAATTCAAGGATACAAAAGTATATGTATATTGTAATCAACTTGGAATTATTCATTAGTTTTATGCTCTCATTACACCTCAGGAAAATGGTGTGGCTAAAAGAAAGAATAAACATATTCAAGAAATAGCAAGAGTAATGCTTCACAATAAAAATTTACCATTAACCTTTTGGGGTGAAGCTGTGTTCACAGCCTGATATCTTATAAATAGAGTTTATCTAAGGACAAAAACTCTAAATACCCTTTATGAATTATGGTATGGAAGAAAACCCAATCTGATCTATTTAATGGTTTTCGGAAGCAAATGTTATATACTTAAGGAAAGAGAACATAAAGGAAAATTTGATTCCAAAAGTGATGAAGGAATTTTTCTTAGCTATGCTTCTGATAGTCGAGCCTTCCGAGTTTGTAATCTCAGAACCAAAGTCATGATGGAATCAATTAATGTAGTTATCGATGACATTAGTGATTTTGTTCAAGACAATCATATTGCGGCAGAGCTTCCTCCTTCAGAAACTGTTAATAAAGAAGAACAGATTGAAGAAAAATCAGCAATTGTTCCTCTTATTAGTGACATAGATGATGATCATAGTATTGTTGAACAACCCAATGATACTGAAAATATTGTCCACAAACCTACTAAGTGCGTTCATCAAAGACATTGCCAGAATTATAGGAGATGCCAATAGTATTGTTGAACAACCCAATTATAGGAGATGCCAATGCCAGAGTTATGACTCGTAGGGAAATCCAGAATGTATGTCACCATACATGCTTTCTTTCTTCAATAGAACCAAAAAATATTAAAGAAGCCCTCATTGATCCGGCCTGGGTAAGCTCAATGCATGAGGAACTTAATCAATTCGAGAGACAAGGAGTATGAGAGCGAGTTTCTAAACCGAAAGGTGTAAACATTGTTGGAACAAATTGGATTTTCAAGAACAAATCAGACACATTCGGAACCATTGTTCGAAACAAAGCAAGACTGGTTGCACAAGGATATTCGCAAATTGAAGGTATTGACTTTGATGAAACTTTTGCTCATGTTGCTCGTTTAGAATCAATTAGACTTTTACTTGCTTATGCATGTAATCTTAAAATAAATCTTTTTCAAATGGACATTAAATCTGCACTTCTCAATGGGGATTTAATGGAAAAAGTTTTTGTTGCTCAACCCAAAGGATTTGAAGATCCATTATTTCCAGATCATGTCCTTAAACTCAAAAGGGCTTTATATGGCATAAAACAAGCTCCGGTAACTTGGTATGATAAGTTAACGTCCTTTTTACTTCAAAAGGGATTTTCTAGAGGTGTTGCTGATAAAACACTTTTCACCAAATAGAATGGAAAAAATGTACTTGTAGCACAAATTTATGTAGATGATATCATCTATGGATTCACCTCAAAAAGTCTCACAGATGAATTCCTAAATCTTATGAGTGGGGAATTTGAAATGAGCAATGTTGGAGAACTATCATATTTTCGAGGTCTGCAAATACAACAACAAAAGGAAAAAAAATATCCAAGGAGTTTGGTTGAAAAATTTGAGCTAAAATGTGCAACACCTATGGCAACACCGATGCCAACTACTGGAAAACTTCAGTCCAGTACAGGTGAAAAATCGGTTGATCAAAAATTATACCAATCTATGATAGGAAGCTTGTTATACTTGACTGCAACAAGACCGAACATTTCCTTCAGTGTGGGATGTTGCGTCAGGTTTCAAGCAAATCCTAAGGAATCACATCTAAAAGTTGTAAAACGAATCATAAGATATGTTAATGGTACCCTAGACTATGGTCTATCATATTCTATGAATACGAACAACAGTCTTGTTGCCCATTCGGATGCTGATTGGGCAGGATGTGTAGAAGATCGGAAAAGCACATCTGGTGGTTGTTTCTATGTTGGTCAAAACCTCTTAGCCTGGCATAGCAAGAAACAAAACTCACAGTCTTTATCAACCTGTGAAGTAGAATATATTGCTGCTGGTACCTGCTGTACTCAATTTCTTTGGATGAAGCAAATGCTCATTGACTATGGCATAAATATTCCAACTATGAGCATTCTTTGTGATAACTCAAGTGCTATTCGTCTAACATAAAATCCTGTTGAACATTCTCGTACTAAACACATTGATATTAGATATCATTTTATTAGATAATTGTATGAGAATGGAGATATCAAACTAGAATATGTTCCTTCTGAACGTCAACTAGATGATATTCTCACTAAGCCGTTAGACAGGGCAACCTTTGAAGATCTAAGGAAGTCCATTGGTAATTTTAAGGTACATTGGTATCTTATGTTTCGGGTTTTCAAATTTTGTTATTGGCACGTATTAGTTAACGACTCAACCTTTCTATGGCAAAGGTTGCTCTTGTTGTTGTTCTTTTATTCTTGTGAGAGGATGACAACATACTGGGGGAGAGTTCTAACTTGAACTTGCGTTTAATGATATATCTTTATGAGGAGAAGAGGATGCGGAATCTGAGGTAACAAATTTATTAGTTAATCGTTTTCCTGTTTTAGAAAAGCCTGTTTATATTGCATATATTTTGCTTTTTCTTAACAAAATTTCGGTATAATTGATATATATTCCGTTATGTGAGTATTGATGTGTGTGTGTGTGTGTGTGTGTGTGTGTGATTGTGATTCAATTGTTTTCGTTTAAAAAAAACGGTGTCAATGTATTTGGCTTATTGATTGGCATCTTCTTTATTGTTTGATATCAAGTGTTTTTGCTTAACGAAATTTCGATGCAATTACGGGTACTATAATGTCTATGTTTGTTTCAATAGCTTCCGGTTAAAAAAATAATTGTGCAAGTCAATTTATTTTGGTTTGTATATATTGTTTATGGCTTAACTGTTAGAGCACTGCTCGGTCGAACTCGCAAGCGTTGATATCTCAAGCTTGTTAGTCAAGTTTAGTTGCTAAAACTATAAGTCTTGATTTCTAATCTACTTATAGCTAAGTCTCAGACTAGGATAGTAAGTGTAGTTGAGCTCTAGACTCCACGGCGTCCATCATACAAAGATGAAGAACTACTCAAGGAACTGGTGGAACTTCATCGACAAAAAGGTATGTAGAGACTTGAACTTATCCATCACTCAAAAGTCTATCTATTATATCTCCTATTTTGAGACAAAAGTCGTATTTCTATATAGACTCCAATTATACACATTTGCTATTTCGAGCCGAGTTTATCTCGCTTATCTATTTCTCGAAATATGTGTTGGTAAGCTTTCACTTTGGCCAAGTTCATCTTTACTCGTGACGAAAGTCATGTTGATTATTTCAATAACTTGAAAATCGCTTTGATGAAAAATAATTTGTGAATAACAACTATATAACATCCTCTAAGAAAGTTTCAATGATTGAAATGAGAGTTTAGATCATGTAACCATCTTTGGATATAAATATAGTGTGTTCTCACATTTGTGTAAAAGTCCAAAACCGGAAACCCAACTGGCGGTTGTTGGAAATCCGGGAGAGTATGCGTACTGGCGGAAAGTTCACGTTCGTGAATTTCTGCTGGAGTTTGAAAGTGAAAACAAACTCAATCCGGTTACTTAAGTACGCGTACCTGTTCGCATACTTAGGTAGGTTACTTTCTAAAACCGGTTTGTTCCTGAACTAAAACATTTATATAATAAGGAATGCAATCTTTGCAAACCGTGGCTATAATGTTCATGAATCGATTCGAGTGAATCAAAACCGATTTTGCTTCGATTGTGTCTTGTATACTTCTATGAGATCTAAGCAATTGAACAACTCTCTAACTAGTTCATTTGAGTCATTTGAACTAGTTATGGTGAAGATGAATAAGGTTGATATGAAAGTGCGCATATGGCTAACCATTGGTTAACTATTGTTGAACCAACTAAGTGTACACGTTTAGGTACGTTACCTAAATGAAGTTAAATTTCATTTGTGTATAACAAGCTAAGTTCGATCTAACGGTTAAAAGATACTAACTTGAATCTAATCAGGTTTTCATCTAACGGTGAATATTGAATGCTTTTTTACCAAGGTAACTTAGATTGCAAACCCTGATTTGGAGACTATATAAAGGAGAACTCTAGCAACTGGGAAATATAATCCCCACATCCCATGTGTGATACTAGTTGTATAAGCTAGAGTCGATTCTCTTTTAACCTTAGGTTTCTCTCGAGGCCCTGTAGGTTAACGACTTAAAGACTTAATTGGGATTGTGAAGCCAAATCTAACTATTTTCTCTGTAGTTGTGTGATCTGATCTTGCTGTTTCTATCGTGATTGAGTGCAATCATAAGATTGTCTTGAGATTTATATATTCAATAGGCAAGATAGAAAAGTAGTCACAAACACCTTCGTCTCATCGTTTGTGATTCCACAATATCTTGTTTCGCTAGTCGATTAAGATTATTGTGAGGTGATTGATATTTCTAGGCTTTTCTTCGGGAATATAAGTCCGGTATATCAATTGGTTCATGTTCACCTTGATTTATCAAAAGACGGAACAAAACTCGTAGGTATTTCTATGGGAGAAAAATTTATCTATTCATGTAGACTTTTCTATGTGAGACAGATTTGTTTATTAAAGTCTTCGACTTTGGGTCGTAGCAACTCTTAGTTGCCGGTGAGATCAACTAAGGGAATCAAGTGCGTAGTATCCTTGGATCAGTGTGAGATTGATTGGGGTTCAACTACAGTCCAGACCGAAGTTAGTTTATAGTAGGCTAGTATCTGTAGCGGCTTAATACAGTGTGGTATTCAATCTGGACTAGGTCCCGGGGTTTTTCTGTATTTTCGGTATCCTCATTAACAAAACTTCTCGTATCTGTGTTATTTCTTTTCTGCGTTATATTTTGTTATATAATTAAAATATCACAGGTTGTGCATTAAATCGATCAAGTGGTAAATCCAACCTTTGGTTGTTGATTGAAATTGATTGATCCTTGAACATTGGTCTTTGGTACCATTCAAGTTATCTCTCTTATATTCAATCGGGCTCGCAAATTATTATTTGTTTGATTCCGGATTGAATTGAGATATTGAGATATAACTTTTTGATATACTTTTCTTAAGATTGAGTCTGACTGTCTAGTTGATTCTCTTGAAAGTATATTGGAGTTAGTCCATACAGATTGCTAAGCGAAATATTGGGTGTGGTTGTTAGACCTCCCGTTTTTTCAATTGGTATCAGAGCAGGAAAACACGTTTAAAGAGACCTCATAAGTTTGTGATTGTAACGATCTGACTCTGTGGACAGAAGTTCATCTCTTGCATTTACGCACACCAAAATTTCCTCCAATGTTTTTAATTATGCCAAATGTCTTGAAATTACCTCAAAGGATAATTCCTTAGCTGATTCTTCCGAATCCCGAGGTAGAAAGGTCGTTTTATCAAATTTTGATAACACCTCAAATGAGACATTTGATACTCTGTCAAAAGCTGAAATGGATCTCACTATAGTATCAAAAAAATCTACTGAGGCTATTGATTTTCAAAATCATGCTCAGCTCATTGATGAATTTGAAAAGTCTCTTGGTCGAGAACGGGAATTCTATAGCATCATTGAGTCCTTCTCCAACAATATCGAAAAACTAATTCAAGAAACTACTCTACAGCGCGAAAAGATTAGTGTTCTTTAGAATATTGTTAAAGAAGACTCAATTAGAGAAAAACGTTTTATCAAGTCACATTTATCTGATCTAAACAGACTTCGTGTTGAAAAAGAGAAACTGGGTGCATCCTTATTCTAGCCCAAGAACAGTGCAAATCCTTGAAAAAGGAAAACTCTGTTTTAATGAGAAATTCTTCTGTACCGATCACCAATTCTCAGACAGAATTACAGTACATGAAGAAATGTTCTCTAAAGGAAGTTATGCTAAGAAGTGTTTACATAACTTGCAATCTTCTAATATGGCAATGAATTTAAATTAGGTTCCTTCCAATGTTTCTCTTCCACGAACCTGTTCCTTCTATGGGAAAAAGAATCACTATGTTCATCATTGTTTTGCTAAAAAGAAACAAATTTCTGATCTTCAAAATCTACTTCTTTTCACCGTCGACAGAGTAAACTCTCTAATGACCACTACAATGGATTTCATCCCTGCAGAAAAATAGGATTCTCATAAAATGGATTTCAATGGTCACTCATCTCGAAATCCCTACATGAATCGTGTTCCTCCGAATGGTGCAAAGTCTTACACCATAAAAATACACATTCCCAGTATTTATGAGACTAAGTCTGGTAAATCTAAGTCTAGATGGTGGAGACATGTCTCTTTTAATTATATGGAACTAATTTCTAGAGGTCCTAGACTTAATCCTCAGAAAAATATTTCTGATGGATCACCTCACAAGGTTATGTTCAAAACTTATGGAATGAAAAATAACCGAAGGAAGGTAAGGAATACCAGGTTCAAACCTTCAGATGGAATTTACAACTCATCTCTCAATACTAATAGTGGGATTACATCTCAATTGTCTGCCTAATCGTAGGCATTTTTATTCTTGTATCTAACTTAAGAGATGCAAGAATGACTTCCGGGAGATACTCAAGTCTACTGTAGTTTTCCATTGTATTATGTTTGGCTATGCTGTTTTCTTTTGATATGAAAGTAGAGTCACTTGACTCCTTGTTGCTATGTATCTAACTCTTAATTATTGAGTCATGATGGTGTGGGATATATGAAAACAGAGGTATTTTATTCTTTTTGAATCTCTTCAGTTCTGTTATTTTCAATCATTCCACGAACATCCGGGTCTCTCTTGGGAGTTTAGGGTTTCCAAAACAAGGGTGTCACTCTCTTTCTTGACAAACATATATATATATATCTTATATTTTTTTGCCTTCCCTAATAAAAAAAAGGGGTATGGAAAACTCCTCAAGACCACAAGAAGTTGTGAATCTTGAGATGAAAGAAGACTCTAAAGGATGCGATTATGTTTAGAACTTGTCTTCAAAAGGATGATTGAAAGGAAAGAGTACAACTCCTGGGTTGGAGAATCTGTCAAGGAATTAATTCTTTTTCAGAATGACTCTAGGGTTCGAGTTTGCAAATCTTCAACTGCCAATAAATCAGCTTATTGATGGTCAGGCCAAAATCCTTGATAATAAAAACACCTTGATCAGGAATCAGAAGAAGCTCATCATGGACTGTCTGTGTCAAAGCTAGGCATCTTGCCCGCATTGTTGATCGAAAAGTTAATGTTCTCACTCATGAACATGAGGTCTCTACGGTCAAAATAATCAAGGATATCAGTGATACCTTTTATGATGGACCCTTTCAAAGGTATGATGTTATCAAAGAAACTTGATTCTTATATATCTAGGAAACTTCTTATGAGAATTTATTCTTATGTTTTTAAGAATGATAACTAGGGTTTGGAATAGCCATTATTGTGAGTTCACATAGATATGCCCAACGTTTTCATATTGCAATGTTTTTAGATTTATTTATTTAAATTCTAAAGTTTATTTGGAAGATGATTTTGCAGTATTAATCTTTATGGTTTTATATTGCAACTTATTATGGGATATGTGTGTTTGCGTCCGTGAACTATGATTGTCCCATACGTGGTCAAAAGTTAAGTCTTTCATATGTCGATATGCAAGTATTGATAAAAGATTGAAATGAACTTTTGACAAACAAAAGATAAGCCTATTATGTCATTATGAAAATATTGATGGAAGATATGATGAGTTTTTGTTTACAAAGATAAGTCTATTATAAGTCATTGTGCAAATAGTGATGAAGAATAGAATGAGTCTTTGTTTATTCCGTAGTATTGATCTTCCCTGATCCATATCTTATGTATATATTGTGCGGCTCCGTAAGTTCTCTTATGTGAGCATTTTCGATTAAATTAATCATAGGATCTCTTGTGGTTAATTTAATTGAGATTTTTGGATACAAATTCATGTTTCATGTGATTTGTTGATGTCCAAGGAAATCCTTCTTTTCTTATGAAAGTAAGGTCACTCTTGTTGTTCTTTCGGGAATGATATTATATGGGGGAGAGTTCTTAACTGAAGTTGTGCTTAATTTCCAAATCTTTATGGGGAGTGCGGCTATGGAATATTATAGGGGTTATCTTGTCTCTTTATAAACTCCTTGATGAATTCATTTAGTTTCGGCTGTATGATTGCATCTAAAAAAGTTGATATGTGCTTTCTTTTGGTCATGAAGTGTCTCTATGGAAACTTCATTAGGATCCCACTAGTTTTCGTACCTTTGCCAATTTTATTGACAAAAAGGGGGAGAATTAATGTGTAGTTCACACTACAAATACATGGTTTTTGGATCATTATGTAAGGGGGAGTGGTTTTCATGTGAGATGAAGTATTGACTAAGGGGGAGTGATACATATCACCATAGTATTGTTGTCGAAGTTGTGATACAACTGAACTTTGATGTTGTGTGATAATACTATGATACTATATAACAATGATTAAGAGCTATTGTTTTCTCATTGTTATGGCTACGGATCTTCAACAACGATGATGCTGAATTGAATACCTTTGGAATCATTGGAGTACTTGAAAGTGACAAAGATTTCGAGTAATGTTGAAGAACCAAGGAGATCAAGCATGTGGATGAGAAGCTGCAAAGCTTATTTATTTTATATTCCATATGTATTGATAGTTTTGTCACTAAAATCGACAAAGGGGGAGATTGTTAGAGCACCGCTCGGTCGAAATCGCAAGCGTTGTTATCTCAAGCTTGTTTGTCAAGTTTAGTTGCCAAAACTATAAGTCTTGATTTCTAGTCTACTTATAGCTAAGTCTCGGACTAGGATAGTAAGTGTAGTTGAGCTCTAGAATCCATGGAGTTCATCATACAAAGACGAGTTTATCTCGCTTATCTATTTCTTGAAATATGTGTTGGTAAGCTTTCGCTTTGGCCAAGTTTATCTTTACTCGTGACGAAAGTCATGTTGATTATTTCAATAACTTGAAAATCGCTTTGATGAAAAATAGTTTGTGAATAACAACTATATAACATCCTCTAAGAAAGTTTCAATGATTGAAATGAGATTTTAGATCATGTAACCATCTTTGGATATAAACATAGTGTGTTCTCACATTTGTGTAAAAGTCCAAAACTGGGAACCTAAAGTATGCGTACATGTACGCATACTGGCGGTTGTTGGAAATCCGGGAGAGTATGCGTACTGACGGAAAGTTCACGTCCGTGAATTTCTGCTGGAGTTTGAAAGTGAAAACAAACTCAATCCGGTTACTAAAGTAGCGTACCTGTTCACATGCTTAGGTAGGTTACTTTCTAAAATCGGTTTGTTCATGAACTAAAACATTTTCTGTAATAAATAATTTCAACTGTGTCGTCTACACTTAACCGTTGTTAGCAATTCGAAATTCTGCAAAGGTACGAGTATTATCCGGATATGTAAAATTTGAATTCGGTCAAAAATCCGATAAAACGGTTTGTGGCTCCGTCACTTGGAAGTGCGTATGTACGTGTATAATACGTTTCAGAGGTATAAATTCGACCCACATATATAATTAATTGATAAGCATTCGTATATCCTTAAGAGACTAATTTTTTTTTATATATTTATGGGTTATATGGTGGAAAAAATTCATTTAGACGCTCCGGTTCAAATCCCTCTAGACGCAACCTTTCTACCAATTAGGAACGAGTCAAATCGCGGCTGAGTCATCCTTCTAGACGCTCAGGTTCAAATCCCTCTGGACACAACCTTTTCTAGTCAACTGGAAACGGTCAAATCATGGTGAAGTCAGTCCTCTAGATGTAATTTTTTGTAGAAAAATGAGTCAAACATGGCCGAGTCAATCTTCTGGACCCAACCTCTTATCTTACTATAATAAAGAAAAGACCCCTTTTTGGTGAAGCCTTCTTTTGGTGAAGCTTTTTCACATGACAATAATACCCCCATTAACTAAGTTAATATTTGTATATTTACAGGAATGCCATTGTTTTAAAAATAGATCAAAAAAATTAAAACTTAAATATCTTTAAAAATACATATCGGATTTTTGCAAAATTGATATATTTGGAAAGCTCTTTAAATTATCTATGTAATGAGTACAAACAAGGATATTAAATTTTTATTTTAAGATTTTTTTTCTCCATTATTATCAAATTTGGTGTTGTTAAAAGAATCCAATTCAAGCATGTGCATCGCACATGTGGCCTTCCTAATAATCAATAATCAAATCATGGCGAGCCAACCCTCCAGGAGTAACCATTTTTTTCAATTAGAAATGAGTCAAGTCATGGTCGAGTCAACTAGGAATAAGTCAATCCATGATCGAATCAATCCAACGAATTATTCACGGATCCGAATTATTCGTCAAGCTCATATTATACGGGTACCAAGTCCAATTTTCATTAGTTTCTAAAATAGACCCGTATTTATACGGGTCCCGTATTCGCCGTTGTCACTATGGTGCAATGAAGTCATAGGGTCGAGTGACTTTTGTTCGAAACTCGTCAGCAACAATTCTTCAAATAAACATAAATGTATTGCTCAGGATAGTGGGCAAACTTGTCTTTGAGTTATTAATAGTTCTGAAATATGGATTGCATAAAATCTCATAATGATATTATACCCTGCTGAAGGCCTTCAAATGGAATACTTTAAGGAGCATTAAACAAGTAATTTCTGATGCAATACATGCGATCTCAGGCCTAATTAGTAATAATTCGACAAAAGTTCGCCGATCATTTACAAGCCTGAATTAAAATTGTGTTTTATAAGGAACCGTTTTTTGGGGAGTAGTCAAAAAAGTTGGGGAACTACTTTGTGATAGAAATGTCCACCCTACATTATAAGGGGTGTCCTAAAAGATTAGGGAAGACTAATCTGCCCTTATTCTAATTAAGGTTATAACTAACCCTAATAACCCACTAATCTAACCCACTACCCACTAATCCAACCCACTAATTAAAACCTAATTAAAACCTAAATTAAAAGAAAAAATCAGTTTCAAAACTGATTCTATTCTTTTCTTCTTCTTCATCTCCTTGTTCTTCTCTTCTTTTCCTCTTCTTCTTCTTCTTCGTAAACATCGACGTTAATCGTCGATTCGAAAAAATTTCATCATCGATTAATGAATCTTTATAAGCAATGCGTGCCAAGAAAACACCCAGACTTCCAGGATTGAGTCCGGGACTCCCACATATAGTAAATCTCCCAAAACAATTGCTAATTCAAAAAGAACTTGAAACACCGTTCAGAGGCAAAATCAATCATCCAACAGCAACCAAGAAGTCTGATTCAACTGAAATGAAAATCCGCGGGTAATTTCCTTCAAGACCCTTCTTTTTAATTCGTTATTTGTTGAAGAAATCGATTAGAAATCATCAAAACCCATTGAAAATGGTAGTTACAGTAGGTATTTCGGCTAGGAGAATTTTTTGTGTAACCCTAGAATTGCTAACCGAACTTCCAAAAATAAAAACAGTTCGATGTGCTCGCAAAAAATAGACTAATATCTGGTGACCGAACTATATAGTTCGGTCTGCTCGCAAAAAATTCCCTCGTAACGGAACTCAATTTTTCCTTTGAAAGAATGAGTTCGGTTTTGTCGATAATTTCTCTTGCTAACCGAACTTTTGAAATATTTAGTTCGGTGTGCTCGCAAAAAAACCTCTCGTAACCGAACTAAATTTTTCAAAAGTTAAGAATGAGTTCGGTTTTGTCGATAATTTTATGGCTAACCGAACTTTTGAAATATGTAGTTCGGTTACCTCGCAATTTTTTTTTTTTGGTAACCGAACTATAGTCTGTTAACTTCAAGTGTTGTGTTTACTTTATTCTTTAGTTCTATTTGATTTGATAACACAATATTCTCTTATGTTTAGCTAATACTTTGGTTTTTGTTCACTAGGAACAAAGGAAAAAGATTGAGACTACAACTAGATGAGGATTTGAAAACTCCCACCCCTCGTGGAGCAAAACATTTAGATTTCCGAAAACGTGGTGCCACAAATGCTAAACATGGAGGGGGATCGTTACCGGAAGTGAACCAAGAGAATGTTCGTGATGTAATCCAAGATGTCAATGAAGAGGTGATGGAGCATACAATTGAGAATGTTATTGAAGAAGAGAATGATGATGAAAAATATCAAGGAAATGAATAGGTTGAACAACAACATGTTGAAAATGTAGAAGAAGAAGAACTAGAACCCGGCAAAGAAGGAGATGGACAAGAGGAGGAAGAGGAGGAAGACGATGAAGAGGAGGAAGATGATGGAGAAGAGCGAGAGGATGATGATGAAGAAGAAGAGGAAGAGGATGGAGAATAGGGAGAGGATGATGATGAAGAAGAGCAAGAAATTATTCCTGCTAAAGAGAAAAAGAAGCCGAAGCCGCCTAGCAAAAGATATTCACACATTCCCCATGCTGATTTGTGTTTGCCACCAGTGGACCCAACTTATGGTACTCCAAATGATGAAGGGGCAATATTTTTTTGGCTACAAACACTCATGGGCTGCGAAGATCTATGCGACAAAGGTATTCTTTAAGTTCATAGTGTTACGTTCTTTTCGTATTAATAGTGTTTCGTCAAGTATTAATAGTGTTATGTTCTTTTCGTAGGATCATAACGATGTTGTTCGTCTTATTAAACGTCAAAAGGCGTCCACATGGGATCTTTCTTTGGAGTGTGACGAGTTTGTAGCCAAGGTTAAAGAATGTGTGTTATGGAGATCTATTGACTTAGCACATGTGGAATTTGACACACATTAAAGATCCGCATTTCTCGAGAGGCATTATCCCGAGACATATACTATGCATCTTCCATTCGGCGAGATGGGAATTACTCCAGATGATTGCCATAATATCACCGGCTTACCAGTGGAAGGTAAATGTATTTGAGAAGGCTACAACCCCTCAATGAGTTATGAAGCTCTTGAAGATTTGGCTCTAAAATGTCTAGGATGGGATGCAAGAAAGTCTCAATGTGAGTTTAGACGTGCTGTGAGGTCCCCTAAACGCGGAGATGAGTATAATCCAAGAGAGGCAGATAGATCATTGAAGAAGAAGGTCAAGAAATTTAAGTTGGTAAAGTTGAAGGCAGCATTTGGAGAGATAAAAAAGAAGGTGCAGAAAGGAAAGTTGGTGATGGACAGGGAGACCCTTAGGCATCATGTCACCGCTTATTGGTTATATGTGCTAGGAACTGTCATTTTCCCCGACACTTTTGGAAATAGGGTGGATGCACATTATCTACAGCTTTTGGATAATCTCGATGAGATGAACAATTACTCTTGGGCCACTGGTGTGCTTGCTTTTGTTTTAGAAAAGATGAACAAAGGGTCGAGGATTAAGTGTAATCAAATTGGAGGTTACTTAACTCTTGTTCAGGTGAGTTTTTCTACATTGTTAATTAACAAATTATTCGCTAAATTTTTCTACTTCCAATTCAATTTTCATGTACGTGGATATTTTCGTATTTTCGCATAGGTTTGGATTTACGACCACGTCCATAAATTGGGATTGGCTAGGGAAAAAGACCCTTATCCCTATGACCAACCTACAACAGGAAAATGGTTGTTTTTGGATGCACAAAAGAAGTCTAAAGAAGAGCAGTTGACTTCGTTGAGGGAGAGATTGGATGCACTTACGGTGAACGATGTGGTATTTCACCCATGCGCTGTACCCGATGATGTCTCTGTAGATGAAGAAGACTTGAATGGTTTCTCTATTGTCTCGCCTTACTATGGACCAATTTGGTATCCTGACGGCTACGTAATATATAATCCAAGGAGAGTACTAAGACAACTTTGTTGCGTCCAAATGGATCCCGACGTGGAGAATGAAAATTTCAATTTGCTGGTTCAAGGAACAAAGAACACCGAGAAGTATTTTGAGCCAAAACATCAACCAACTCCTGCGGTAGCACATTGGAATGCACTTACTAACTACCACATACCAGCAGCTGATTGTGTACCTTGTGGGGAAGATGTAAATGCATGTGAGGAAGATTATAAGGAGTTTTATGAAGAAATTAGTCATCCTTTTGTGATAATTAAAGAACAACAAGCTAAGGCTGATGCGGCAAAGGCAAAGGCAAAGGAGAGGGAGACTAAGAGAGCTCAGAAGGAGATGCCTATTTGTGGAGAAGAAGCAAAAAGGTTATGGGATAATATGGTAAGAAAATTTCTTTGTCTTATACTTTTTGGTTTTTCAAACTATTGAAAAAATATTTACTTGTGCTTAAAATTGGAATTAGGTGTTGAAGGGTTCGAAATTGTTGAAAAAATGGATGGCTAAAATCAAAAGTGGAGAGCCGATAGAGACTAAGGAACAAACCACCTACTACAAGCAATGGGAGGGTCTTATAACTAAAAGAATGGTGGAGCCAAGTAGGTCTAAGCAACTGAACAGGGGTCGACAACCAGGAGAAGGTTCAAGTCGCGATGTGGGCGAAACCGGTGGAGGAGATGAAACCCCAAGTGATGAGGACGTTCGACCTAAAACTCGTGGTAAACAAGGAGGTGGTAATAAGGGTCGACAACAAGGCCAAGGTTCAAGTCGCGCTTTGGAGGGAACCGGGCGAGGAGATGATACCCCAAGTGATGAGGAAGTTCGACCTAAAACTCGTGCTAAACAAGGTGGTGGTAAAAGGGGTCGAGGAGAAGGATCAAGTCGCGATGTGGAGAAAACTGGTCAAGGAGATGATACCGCAAGTGATGAGGAAGTTCCACCTAAAACTCGTGGTAAACAAGGAGGTGGTAAGAGGGGTCGTAAAAGTGGTCGTTAGTGATTTCGTATGCTTTTAGTTTCAAAAGACATCTTAGTTATGGATTTTGTATGGTTTAATTTGGTATGTTTGTGTGTTTTAAACAATTACTTAAGGATTTCGTAGATTGGTATGTATAACACTTTTATATTTGTTTTAGAACCTTGTTTGTGTTTTCAATTTTTATTGGGTTTTTGTTTTCAATGTTATAAGACTGAAATGTTGAAATACAGTATGGTTTTTGGTGACCTGCGATTTTTAAACTTGTAACCGAACTAGTAGTTTGGTAACCTTTGACAAATTCATGGTCACCGAAGTCATAGTTCGGTAACCTGTAAAATTCTACCAGGTGTTGATGGTGGTTTTTATCTTAGGGTTAAAATCGTAAAACTATGCATCTGACATGACGTCACTATGACCACTAGCATACTTATTGAATCAAACAGCATGCCTACGTAAGAATTACCAGGGTACCCTTTTTTTATACGTGTGTCATGTTCCACGGCAGAACCGTTGGTATTAACTGACATCACCTTTGTATATGCCAAACCCTAATTCTCCCACCGTGCCAATGGCAAACCATGCCAGCCACATCTCTGCGCCAAGGCATGCCAACCATGCCAGCCGCACCACCGTGCCAATGGAAAACCATGCAAGCCATGTCTCTGCGCCAAGGCATGCCAATCATGCCGACCGCACCACCGTGCCAATGGCAAACCATGCCAGCCACGTCTCTGCGCTAAGGCATGACAATCATGCCAGCCGCACCACCGTGCCAATGGCAAACCATGCCAACCACGTCTCTGCGCCAAAGCATGTCAACCATGCCAGCCGCACCACCGTGTCAATGGCAAACCATGCCAGCCACGTCTCTGCGCAAAGGCATGCCAACCATGCCAGTCGCACCACCGTGACAATGACAAACCATGCCAACAACGTCTCCGCGCCAAGGCATGCCAACCCTGCCAGCCGCACCACCGTGCCAATGGCAACTTGCGGCCCAAAGCCAAACACCACGGTTTGCACTAAACCCTACTTTTGACCGCGCCTATACCATGCCAGCCTTTCCTTCACGTCACTGGTTGCCAAAACGAAGGGTTGCAATGATCAACGACCACCTTTTCATCTAAGATGCAGATCTTAACCGTCCAAGATCACCAGCTAACGCGTGGCAACTTGTGCCCCAACGCCAAGCCTTAATTGTGTTTGCGCCCAAACTACGCCAAGACCCCAGCTTTTGGTCGCGCCCAACTACACAAAAATCATAGCTTGTCGACCATACTTTCATGCCGCCAGCTACCAAACGAAGGGTTGCAATAATCAACAACTACCCTTCTCTTTGAGATACAGATCTCGACCACACAAGTTCGCCACCTGACGCATGGCAACTTGTGGCCCAAAGCCAAACATCACGGTTTGCGCCTAAACCCTAATTTTGGTCGCGCCTACTCTATGACCAAGCCATGCTCAACGCTGGCTGCTACAAACGAAGAGTTGCAATAATCAACGGTTACCCTTCTCTTTGAGATGCAGATCTCGACCACATAAGTTCTCCACCTGACGCATGGCAACTTGCGGCCCAAAGCCAAACATCACGGTTTGCGCCCAAACCCTAATTTTAGCCGCGCCTACTCTATGACCAATCCATGCTCAACGCTGGCTGCTACAATCGAAGGGTTGCAATAATCAATGGTTACCCTTCTCTTTGAAGATGTAGATCTCGACCCCAAAATTTCGCCACCTGACGCATGGCAACTTGCGGCCCAAAGCCAAACATCACGGTTTGCGCCTAAACCCTAATTTTGGCCGCGCCTAATCTATGACCAAGCCATGCTCAACGCTGGCTGCTACAAATGAAGGGTTGCAATAATCAACGGTTACCCTTCTCTTTGAAGATGTAGATCTCGACCACACAAGTTCTCCACCTGACGCATGGCAACTTGCGGCCTAAAGCCAAACATCACGGTTTGCGCCTAAACCCTAATTTTGGCCGCGCCTACTCTATTACCAAGCCATGCTCAACGCTGGCCGCTACAAACGAAGGGTTGCAATAATCGACGGCTACCCTTCTATTTGAGATGCAGATCTCGACCATCCAAGTTCGCCACCTGACACATGGCAACTTGCGGCCCAAAGCCAAAACATCACGGTTTGCACCTAAACCCTAATTTTGGCCGCGCCTACTCTATGGCAAAGCCATGCTCAATGCTGGCTGCTAAAACGAAGGGTTGCAATAATCGACGGCTACCCTTCTCTTTGAGATGCAGATATCGACCATCCAAGTTCGCCGCCTAACGCATGGAAACTTGCGGCTCAAAGCCAAAACATCACGGTTTGCACCTAAACCCTAATTTTGGCCGCGCCTAGTCTATGGAAAAGCCATGCTCAACGCTGGTTGCTAAAATGGAGAGTTGAAATAATCAACGACTATCCTTCCCTCTGAGATGCAGATCTCGACTATTCAAGTCCGCCACCTAACTTGCGGCCCAAAGCCAAAACATCATGATTTGCACCCAAACCCTAATTTTGGTCGCGCCTATTCTATGGCAAAGCCATACCGACTCTACCATGCCACACGTAACACCATGCTACACGTTTTTCCCATGAAAACACTCGAGACATCTAACACATGTCACAAACTGGGGGGATGCTCATAAAGGGTATTGGTTTGGCGGTTTACAGCATGCAGCGTACACTACGCCCGTTACATGAAAGTTTCATAAGAATGAGTTGGTTAGTAAATACAAGGAATAATGGTGAAACGCTCCTTTCATTATGGAACATCAATTCCAGGTGTTACCCATTTATCACCTCCTTCCACTTTACTCGGCCGTTTCCATTTTCTACGAGACCAGAGTACGTTATGTTACGACTTGTATAAATAGGTCTTACCTATTTCCACCAAACAACAAGTTTTGGTCAGGAGCATACAACACTCAGAAACCACTTGCTAGCTTTCCCATCTGTTAGATTTCACTTTCTAATACAAGTCAAACAACTACTCTTCCAGAATCAACTATTCTGGTCTCAACACTTTCTTCGCTTCCCTCCCTAAAACCAACCCTTCTCCTTCACTTTGTGACCGAAGCAAGTCTGGAACGGCCATTTCTTGTTTTAGGACGGATTTGTATAGATTGATCTCTCGAATCTAAAGTACTCCCTTGCAGTACATTGTTTAGGGTTTAGACTCAGTTTCTCACCCACTCACGCGAAATTACCGAAATCTGCAGATATCGTTTTCACCCTCAAACAATTGGCGACCACAGCGGGAGGATTGATCTTTCGGTCACGCTGTCAATTTTCAATTTTCAACTCTCAATCTCATCGTTTAACTTAGATCTCGGAATGGTAGCAAAAAATGATCCGCTCAGGGATCAACGACCCAGTTACCAGTCGTAACAGCTACCAGGCGTAATACAACAATAGTCGACTGGGGACTTCTAAAAAAAACAAACAAACAATTCGCTTAGGATCGACGGCCAAGTTATCAATAATCACGCGACGGGGAACAACTGGGGACTTTTCACGGGCAATTCGACGCCGCCCGGACTTGCGGTTTGGGATCCGTTTTGTTGAAGTAGGTAATAAAAACAAGTAAGTCCGGCCAGGATACATAAACAATTACTATAGGTTTCACGTTGAAACCAAACACCATGTTATTCCCAAGTTTCATCCCATACTTTCCCCGTCATGCAACATTCATGGTTTCACAATTTTCCTAGATGATTTGCTACCTACACTTGCAACTCAGACTTTAACATATCAAAAGACCATTATCCCAAAATAATCCAAAAACTCTTATAAAAAGCAATCATCTATCAATCCAAAAATAAAAAGAAAAACGAACCATAAACTAGGCGTTTCTTTGCCTTTAAAAAAAAGAAAAAAAAAACTAAGAAAGGAGTTTCAGAAAAGTAACACGCTCAAGGAAAATCGCTCAACAACGGCTCGTTCTTATTGGAGAAAACGTTCTTCATACTTTGAAGGGCCTCCTGCTTCAGTTTCAACTCCTGAGATAACTTCTCCAGCTCCCGGGACAACTTATCGACTTCTGCCGCCTGACGATTAATCGAATCCGCAGAAGGACCATCAACCGTTTCAGCCTGCAGTCTTTGGATCTCAGAAAAGCCCTTGCAGAACCAGGAGACATTAAACTCAAAGTCTACACACATATCCCAGTGAAACTTCCAGCTTGAGATCACATCTCCGGAAACAGTGTGACCAGTCACGTTGCACATATGATGAATTGAAGATAAAGATTCTTCCACACACTTGACCAATGCAAATCGGCTAGTGAGCTTCTTGGTCGTGGCGATATGTCCGTATTTTTCCCATATCCTGGTATACAACTCCGCATGCTTGGCTAGAACACTGAAGCCTCCAACCAACACATGGTCTTCGTGGGGAGTCAAATATGGAAGCACGAAAATGGCGCCCGCAACTGAATCTGCGACCGGCAAAGGATTCCTGACCACGACCGCACCAATGGTCTCCGAAGTACTTTCCACCATCTGGGTTTCACCGTTATCAACTTCCATCTCCAAGCCACTTGTAGGCGCGGCTTCCACGGCTGGACCTTCATTGTGGCGAGTCTCCACCTCAAGACCCTCTTCAGAAACAATCCCCTCCTGCAACATTACGATTTAGTTTTCACTCAAAAAAAAAAGAGAGGGCAAAAAAAAAAAATAGGAACGCGTAAACTTACCGACTCATCTGCGGATTCGCCGGAGGAAGACTAGGTGTCACCTTTGAAAGCACTTTCATCATCACTGCTGGATCCCGATCTTTCTTCTTCCTCGGATTCTTCTACATCCTCAGGAGACTTAGTAGCCGATTTCTGACTATGCGCGAGTTTGGCAAAGGGGTTTGCGCTGTCAAGGCCCTGAATCGGAAAAGAAAAGATGTTTAGCAACGAAACAGAAGATTTGTGTGAATCAGTCAAATCAAGAAGGAGCTGCCCATACCCGTGTGTTGAAAGAACTGAAAGTCATGAGAGCCGATGAATCTGACTTGAAACCACCCGCACGGTTCTTAGACCTTCGCTCCTTTTTTATGAGAACTTTCGGGACATTTTAGCTTAGTAGTAGAACACTCCCTCAATAGTGGATGTTCCGCTAAAGTCACAGAGGAAGGCCTGCCGCGGGTATTCTCCATAACATCGCCCGCAAACCTATGGATGGCAAGAAACTCATCCTGCCAGAACTTTTTGTACCTAGGGGTTGTCATTGGACTTCGATCTGGGAGAAGGAAAGGAAGGCTCTTACCCGGCGCGAGAATACTGGCGTTAAGAATAGCTGGCAACAGTTCTTCCGAAGCAACCGACTGATGAATAAATGGGACCCCTTGGTCAAAACCCATATGCCGAGCCGCCCTGTCGATATTATAAGGGACCGCCTTGCAACATCCCCGAAAGAAAGATGGCACGTGTCCAGGGATACAACTCCGCATAAATACGACTTCTCCAACACTTGTATTCTCCCCGGACGAAAGCAAAGTCAAGTTCGGAGCAGCGGCAAAAGTGTTCGGCTGAACTATGGACGCGTGAACTGGAGCCCAGGGACGAAAACTAACAGCATAGACATTATCAAGAAAATCAATGAGCTTCACTCTAGATCTTGAACGCCTATTAGACCAGCGCAGAATACGAGAGCCGCCGCAAGACTCAGGAAGCGGAGCCAACGGTTTAGGAGCGTACTTTGCGAAATGCTCCCACAACCATGCCTGAAGGAAAGCAACGTGAACATACAAGTCTACCTTCAAATAACCATTTGAAACATACATATCCTCAACCAGATGATCCAAATGGGTGTACAAAGAACCAAGAAACAAGCCCCCAATGGGAAGAACGACGCCTTTCACCAGTTTGATGGAAAATTTAATAAGCCATCGCCTTATCTCCTTCTTTGTGAGCCGTCATCAAAAATATCTCTGGACAGCCACAGAGCCAAAAACGCGGCAACATGGAGAGTGTCATCTAATTCTAGGTCCACCTCTGGCTCATCAGGGAACCACTCAGACACCCACCAGCTGTAGAAGCACTTCGTCTCGCGATCCTTTCGGACGAACCATTTTTACTTCTCGACAAGGGAGGCACACATCTCCTCTTCATCATCAGACAACGTGATATCAAGATTCCCTGTTATGGGAAGGTTCAGTAAGACGGCTATGCTCTCTAAAGAGATGGTCATTTCTCCCCACCTGCATATGGAAGTATGAGTATCTGGACACCATTTGGAGACAAACGTGATCAAACCCTGGATGTCTTTCCTAACTTGAAGTGTTGCAGAAGCCGTGACAGCTCCAACAATCTGTGCCTTGGTCAAATTGGCCCTCACACGGTCTTGACCTATCATGAATTTCATCCACTTATCAAAAGAACGCAACAGGCTCGCCTGATTTTGAAGTCGATGGGAGAAGCAGGATATTCTTTCCTCTGCAGACAAAATCGCATTATGCGCCCTGGCCGAACCGACTGGACCTCTCCTTCATTTTCTGAACCAGTCAAAAGAACCGCCACATACTTGGGATGGGTTTTCCTAGGTGAAGAAGACATTGTAAAAATTCATCATCCGCATTTGGCTTGGAGTTGCTAACGTTCTTGAGACAGATTGCAAGGCTCTTCCCTGTGACATCTTAATGAAATTCCTTATGCTATTGAAGTAACTACAACAAAATAAAATGAAGAATTACTACCTCGAAGAAAAAGCATACATAAAGTATTACCAAGATCGGTTACGAACAATAAAGTGTTTGTCATGGAAATTTTTCTTTGGCCACACATCACGACATTCATGACTAGGAGAATGGGGGTGATACTACCCAACGAGGCATATGTAATGTCAAGGGAAATACGCTATTGGTCGAAATCAGATACTACCGCGGGAAGCATGTGAAGTCACGGAAAGTACAACCCAGGTCAAGTCATGCTCTATCATGGAAATATGCTCGCAACCAAGGGAGGAATATTTTCACACAGCCACAAAAGGGAAAGGCAACCTTGAAGCTAGGTTTTCACGAGAAGAAAACTAATAACAGAAACCTACTCATGCACGCATGTTTT
Source organism: Papaver armeniacum (assembly GCA_023531295.1). Classification (NCBI taxonomy): domain Eukaryota; kingdom Viridiplantae; phylum Streptophyta; class Magnoliopsida; order Ranunculales; family Papaveraceae; genus Papaver; species Papaver armeniacum. The sequence continues at coordinate 406,237 of JAJJWW010014895.1, forward strand.
GTATAATACTTGGTTTTCTTACTATCGGCATGGAGACTAATATTGCTATGATACTGCTAGCAAGGAAGAATCATTCATACAAAAAAAAATATTTTTACGGGTTCATGGAGAGTATATCTACGGCTAGGGCTTGCACCGACAAAATAAAAAGAGAAAAAAGAAGCGTTGGAGTACGTACCTGGAATGTTAGCTCGTTTTACTGTTACCACTCTACCGCTAGCACAAAGACGTGAGAACAAAGATGAAAAATAAAATAAAAGGAGAACAACCCTTTTATAGGAGTAATATTCATTTGAAGTTCGAATAAGGAAAGGATTCCTTAATTTAAGCCACGAATAAGAAAAGGCAATCGGGCACGCAAGGATAAGTCTCACGACGCCCAAAAGTCCGCGCCATGCCTTACCTCACGATACCCCAGCAATCCACGCCACGCCAAAGTCAAAGTCGCGCCCGCACCGAGCCAAACTGAGCCGCGCCGAGTCAAGCCAAGCCTCCCGCGCCGAGCCAAGCCAAGCCATGCCCGAGCCAAGCAGCACCCAAGCTGCACCAAGCCGCGCCCAAGCCAAGTTGCGCCAAGACCGAGCCGAGCCGCGCCCGAGCTGCGCCAAGCCAAATTCCATTCCTAGCCACGCCAACAACTTGCTAAGCCAGCACCTCCGCGTTCCCAGCCCGACCAAGATGACGCGTGACCAAATCAGGCGACATCTTTGTGTCTCAACCAAAGAATCTGCCTCTAACATTTCACGTCTAGCCAATAACGACGCAAATATAATTCATGCAAGGCCGCCAACGCAAGGATCACGGATTCTCAAAATACTCTCAAAAAAGGTTAGACGAATTTTCCTAGCCTTCTTTCATGACCCGCCGCTTTGGTTTTGTCCTTGTCTGTCACCATCTTATGCGTACCTCGCAACAATGCTCCTGTTTCGAGCTAAGCAGGGGACTTAATATTGATGGTGGTTTTTAGCTTAGGGTTAAAATCGTAAAACTATGTATCTGACATGACGTCATTATGACCACTAGCACACTTATTGAATCAAACAGCATGCCTACGTAAGAATTACCAGGGTACCCTTTTTTTATACGTGTGTCATGTTCCACGGCAGAACCCTTAGTATTAACTGACATCACCTTTGTATATGCCAAACCCAAATTCTCCCACCGTGCCAATGGCAAACCATGCCAGCCACGTCTCTGCGCCAAGGCATGCCAACCATGCCAGCCACGTCTATGCGCCAAGGCATGCCAATCATGCCAGCCCCACCACCGTGCCAATGGCAAACCATGCCAACCACGTCTCTGCGCCAAGGCACGCCAATCATGCCAGCCACACCACCGTGCCAATGGCAAACCATGCCAGCCACGTCTCCGCGCCAAGGCATGCCAACCATGCCAGCCGCACCACCGTGCCAATGGCAAACCATGCCAGCCACGTCTCTGCGCCAAGGCATGCCAACCATGCCAGATGCACCACCGTGCTAACCACGTCTCTGGGCCAAAGCATGCCAACCATGCCAGCCGCACCACCGTGCCAATGGCAAACCATGCCAACCACGTCTCCGCACCAAGGCATGCCAACCATGCCAGCCGCACCACCATGCCAATGGCAAACCATGCCAGCCACGTCTCCGCGCCAAGGCATGCCAACCATGCCAACCGCACCACCGTGCCAATGGCAAACCATGCCAGCCACGTCTCTGTGCCAAGGCATGCCAATCATGCCAGCCGCACCACTGTGCCAATGGAAAACCATGCCAGCCACGTCTCTGTGCCAAGGCATGCCAGCTGCACCACCGTGCCAATGGCAAACCGTGCCAGCCACGTCTCTGCGCCAAAGCATGCCAACCATGCCAGCCGCACCACCGTGCCAATGGCAAACCATGCCAGTCACGTCTCTGCGCCAAGGCATGTCAACCATGCCAGCCACACCACTGTGCCAATGGAAAACCATGCCATCCACGTCTCTGCGCCAAGGCATGCCAACCAAGCCAGCCGCACCACCGTGTGAATGGCAAACCATGCCACCCACGTCTCCGCGCCAAGGCATGCCAACCATGCTAGCCGCACCACCGTGCCAATGGTACCTTGCGACCCAAATCCAAACACCACGGTTTGCACTAAACCCTAGTTTTGGCCGTGCCTATACTATTCTAGCCTTTCCTTCACGTCACTGGCTGCCAAAACGAAGGGTTGCAACGATCAACGGCCACCTTTCCATCTAAGATGCAGATCTTAATCGTCCATGGTCACCAGCTAACGCGTGGCAACCTGTGTCCCAACGCCAAGCCTTAATTGTGGTCGCGCCCAAGCTACACCAAGACCCCAGCTTTTGGCGCGCCTAACTACACAAAAATCCTAGCTTGTTGGCCATACTTTCATGCCGCCAGCTACCAAACGAAGGGTTGCAATAATCAACGGCTACCCTTCTATTTGAGATGCAGATCTCGACCACACAAGTTCGCCACCTGACGCATGGAAACTTGCGGCCCAAAGCCAAACATCACGGTTTGCGCCTAAACCCTAATTTTGGCCGCGCCTACTCTATGACCAAGCCATGCTCAACGCTGGATGCTACAAACGAAGGGTTGCAATAATCAACGGTTACCCTTCTCTTTGAGATGCAGATCTCGACCACACAATTTCGCCACCTGACGCATGGAAACTTGCGGCCCAAAGCCAAACATCACGGTTTGCGCCTAAACCCTAATTTTGGTCGCGCCTACTCTATGACCAAGCCATGCTCAACGCTGGCTACTACAAACGAAGGGTTGCAATAATCAACGGTTACCCTTATATTTGAGATGCAGATCTCGACCACATAAGTTCGCCACCTGACGCATGGCAACTTGCGTCCCAAAGCCAAACATCACGGTTTGCGCCTAAACCCTAATTTTGGCCGCGCCTACTCTATGACCAAGCCATTCTCAACGCTGGCTGCTACAAATGAAGGGTTGCAATAATCAACGGTTACCCTTCTCTTTGAGATGAAGATCTCGACCACACAAGTTCTCCACCTGACGCATGGAAACTTGCGGCCCAAAGCCAAACATCACGGTTTGCACCTAAACCCTAATTTTTTCCGCGCCTACTCTATGACAAAGCCATGCTCAACACTGGCTGCTACAAACGAAGGGTTGAAATAATCGACGGCTACCCTTATCTTTGAGATGCAGATCTCGACCATCCAAGTTCGCCACCTGACGCATGGCAACTTGCGGCCCAAAGCCAAAACATCACGGTTTGCACCTAAACCCTAATTTTGGCCGCGCCTACTCTATGGCAAAGCCATGCTCAACGCTGGCTGCTAAAATGAAGGGTTGCAATAATCGACGGCTACCCTTCTCTTTGAGATGCAAATATTGACCATCCAAGTTCGCCACCTAACGCATGGAAACTTGAGGCCCAAAGCCAAAACATCACGGTTTGCACCTAAACTCTAATTTTGGCCGCGCCTACTCTATGGAAAAGCCATGCTCAACGCTGGCTGCTAAAATGGAGAGTTGAAATAATCAACGACTATCCTTCCCTCTGAGATGCAGATCTCGACTGTTCAAGTCCGCCACCTAACTTGCGGCCCAAAGCCAAAACATCACGGTTTGCACCCAAACCCTAATTTTGGTCGCGCCTATTCTATGGAAAAGCCATACCGACTCTACCATGGCCACTGGCATGCCACCATGCCATACGTAACATCATGCTACACGTTTTCCCATGAAAACACTCGAGACATCAACTACTACACATTTCACTTTCTAATACAAGTCAAACAACTACTCTTCCAGAATCAACTATTCTGGTCTCAACACTTTCTTCGCTTCCCTCCCTAAAACCAACCCTTCTCCTTCACTTTGTGACCGAAGGAAGTCTGGAATGGCCATTTCTTGGTTTAGGCCGGATTTGTACAAATTGATCTCTCGAATCTAAAGTACTCCCTTGCAGTACATTGTTTAGGGTTTAGACTCAGTTTCTCACCCACTCACGCGAAATTACCGAAATCAGCAGAAACCGTTTTCTCCCTCAAACACCAGGTAACCGAAGTCATAGTTCGGTTACCTCGCAACATTTTTATTGGTTACCGAACTAATTTATACGCTGAAGCACTTAGCCTTCATCCATAAGATATTAGTTCGGTTAGCAAAACATAATATGTTAGGTAACCGAAATCTTTTCTGGAGACTCAAATTTTTCCTATTGCACATATTGGAAAACTCATTCTCTTGATACAGAAATCACATAAACCAACTCTTAGGTTTGTTTTGGAGTGTTTTTGGAATCGTATATATGCTCAGTTTGAGTGTGAGCCTTCACAAAAAAGTTCGGTGAAGACATGTATTTAGTACCCAACCGAACTGATTGTTCAGTTATCAGAGTATAATATATTAGGTCACCGAAATATTCTCTGGAGACTCAAATATTTCCTGTTGCACATGTTGGAAAACTCATTCTATTAATGCATAAATCACATAAACCAACTCTTAGATTTGTTTTGAAGTGTTTTTGGAATCGTATATATGCTCAGTTTGAGTGTGAGCCTTCACAAGAAAGTTCGGAGAAGACATGTATTTGACATGTAACCGAACATGTGGTTTGGTTTGGTCTCAAGTTTTTAATTCCTAACCGAACTTGTAATTTTGAAATTTCAATCTACTTTATCTGACACAAATATAGTACATAATTTTGAAATTAGAATGTAATAACAAATAACGGCTAAATTTGTAGTCGTTATACACCTAAGTAGTATATATATGTGTCTCATAGTTAACATTTTTGTTACAAAATTTTCAAAAAATGGCAGCTACTAGTCCTAAATTTACTCTAAATGAAGATCTTTCTCTTTGCAGAAACTACATATTATACTATCCAAATAGGGGTGAAGAACGAAGAATGAATGGTATTATGAGTCAAAGTTATTGGGGGAAAATTCATGAGAAATTCTTCTCCGACACAACAAACCCATATAACCGTGATCATATATCTTTGTTCATTCGATTTGAAAAAATTAGAGATAGGGTTGTTGAATTTATGGCTTTATTTCGTATTGTAAGGCGGTATCGACTTAGGGGTGAAGGATTCGACGAAATCATTTTAACATAAAAAAACGAATGGCGAATATGGAAGAGAATGGATTTCAAATATGAATATCATTTCCGCCTCCTTAAAGACTTTTTCATAACGCGTTTCAGATATTAGATGTTATGTAATTTTATTTCGAAAGTCCTGTATTAGTTCGGTATGGTCCTGTAATGTTATTTCCTAACCGAACTTCTGTCTCGTACAGTTCGGCATTGTCATGTAATTTCTTTTCCTTACCGAACTTCAATGTCAAATTCAGCAGTTAATATTTTAGACTTTTGAACTACATTTCGATAACCTGGTATTATTCATCAACCTAACCGAACACTTTGTTCGGTTACCTGGAATATTTGGGCAGCTAACCGAACAGTGTTTCGACAATCTTGATAAAAATATTTCCTAACCGAACTAGTATCTGAAAAATCCATAAAATACTAACATTTACTCAATAATTAATACCACTCTTCAAAAAACATAGTATTCCATTGATAAGCATACTTAGTTACATTACATGTGTCATTTAATCATCCTCAAGTGAAATTTGACGACTTTAATAAACCCAAACGGGTGCCTCTGGTGGCCTTCATGTACAATTTCTTCCGAGTTCTTCAAAGCATTCCACATCTCCATGTTAGGCTCATACATGATACACCAACCTAACATTCTATCCGGGTTAAATGCAGGCCAATAAGAGGTTCCACATATTGGAGGCAATGGACAATCGGGTTTTAACCGGAGGCCTATAAAGTGGTTTTTGTTAATCAATGCCATCACACATCTCCTTCGTTTGAGTTGCTCGACACATATGGTTATTTTCGGGGTGAAGGTGAAACTAACATATTTTGTGAAATAATGAACCACATAATTGAATGCCTCGGCGATTAAGTGTCCACATATAGGCATGCTCATCCAATAATCTGATGTCATGGGATGGCCCCCATGAAGACGACATTGATACCTAACGAATTGCTCATTGATACTACCTTCCCCATCGCACAACATTGTCTTGTAAAAGGACGGATTCTCCTTTAGTTTGGACAACAACATTTACCTTATATGAGTGATTGCACACCCATTATTTCGCTTCGCACCTTCGATGAAAGGCCGAAGTTGTTGATTCACAACATGAAAAGCACAATTACCATCCGGAGGAACGTCGTCGGTGGAAATAACGTATTCTCTAATGTATAGAGGTAGCTCATTCAAATAGTCTTTATTTGGAGCCTCAACCTTCACGTCTAGGGAAAATGGTTTGATGGGGCACATTGGAGACTTAAGCTTCACGTCGACGGAAGATGTTTGGCTTGGTTATGATGGATACATCAGACCTTTTTTCTTCAAATCTCGCAACTTGTTTCGCCTTTCTCGTTAATACTCCTACCATGTTTCTTGGTCTTCTACAAGTACATTGCCTAGGTATACTCATGCCCACAAGGATCTCTAGTATTTGCGGTTTGCTCACTTTTCTTCTTACGTAACACCTTTGCATATTCTCTTAGTTGCTTTTTAATTTCTTTTTTGCTTGGTCTACCTTTGCTTTTGCCTTTTGACGGTTCATAAACATTCTCCGAAGTTTGTGAATATATGATTTTCCTCATGTCATCCCAAAAGATTTGTTTTTGAAGCTTGTTCATGCCACGATACATCTCTAGTACGGTTCTACCCATTTCGTTGTCACCAAACTCTTCCCAGGATTCTTCTCCCTTTGGAGGAGGGATGAAACTTAGATGCTTCCAAAATGGATCAATTTCTCTTAAAGGGATTACGCCATGCTCGTAGTTGATTATCATATGGCGACAAGGTAGTGCCATAGACTTCTTCATGTTACATACACACACCTCATCCGGCTTGGTTTCCCACTTCTCAATCAACTCGACTTCTATAATCAATAACTTCATACATTGCCGAGATACGTTGTAATGGATTCCCTTGAACAATGGGTTGTCGGCATATTTTCCGTTCATTTTGAATATACGGCTTTTTGGAACTTCTCTTTAATTCTATCAATGTCGCGCTTGAAGTAATTTTCCATAGCATTCCACACGGTTACGAAATTATCAACACATCCAAAGAGATACTTATTCAACCGATGGTGAGCCGACTCTACTAAACTTGTCGCTTGATTTCCCAAGTGTTTATATGAGTTAGTATAAGCATTAACAAACCTCTCTTAGTATGGTTCCAACCATTGGCGAAGAACATACGACACAACACCGGGGTAATCGGGAGTATCCCGATGGGCGATGAACTCCGCAAGATTTAGATGATACTCTTCCTCGGTAAGAGACCAACACAATGATTCACATTCACCGTTGAAAGCAACCCATTTAGCGTAATTTGCTTCGTATTGTTTTTCAACTTCCTCTTTTGCATCCGCTCGTTCATGTTCCGGTAGCATCTTAATCTCTTCATATCCCTTTTTCTTGGGTGGACAAATTATTGGCTTGCACCTATTTATCAAATTACACCATATATGGAACGTACAAAGCATATTATGTGCTTGTGGGAACACTTCCTCTATTGCATTCATCAATGCGACATCATTATCCGTCACTATAACCCCGGGAATATCATCACCTCGGAAGATTTCCTTAACTTGGTTTAGTTCCCAAACATAACTAGGTTCTTGCTCATCCCTTAAGAAACAAAACGCCACGGTAAACGGTGACTTTCTCGAAGTACGCCCAACAATATTCAACAATGGCATCTCGTACTTGTTCGTCTTATAAGTGCAATCATTATTAGAACTTCATGAAAGTATTGAGCCAATTGAACACTCGTCGGATGCGCAATAAAAAGTTGTGTTATCTCTCCTTCCAAATCCACATCCTTTTGAACCGCGTAGTTTTTCTCTTGGGCCAAAAAAAAAAACAATTGTTGCATTACTTGTCTATCTCCATTCCTTCCTTCTAATTTTCTCAATTGCATTGTAAATTGTGGAAAAAGATGAGTGGTTATCCTTGTTATCCTCCTTTAGTATTTGGAGCATTTGAACCGGCGAAATACCCATTGTCCTCATTTTAGCTACCTTGTCCATCTCTTTAGGAGTTAGCTTTGCCGCCATGAAATGTCCTTCAAGATGCTCCGGACAAGGATGATTATGACAACCTTGCATAACCCTATAGAGAACACATCCACCCAAATCTTCGTTCAAATTAAATGCAAGCTTGAATGGGCAATGAATCTTCTTTGAGAAAGTTTTGTTCTTCCTATTTGTCTTTCCTTTATAAACATAACCCTTCCTCTTGTGGCTTTTATGGGGATCACCGCTTCTCTCACAAACCATTTCAAAGCGAGTTTTGCTTTCTCTCCCATTCAATACTAATGCGCACATGTGTTTTTGTGCATGTTGTCTAGCCCAACTCTTTGCATCTTCCGGATTTTTGAATACCAAGTCATTCATGTAGTGATGGGATGTGTCATCGTACAAAATACCAACTGGGGAAGGTTGGTTTTCCATTGGTTCTATTGGATCACATGGAACCTACAAGTAATAGCACAACGTCAATACCATAAAAAATTTTCTTACAAGTTCGGTAATGTAAATTTTTTATCGACCCTACCAAACACACAGTTCGGTTATGTAGTTTCCAGAAATAAATTTGGGCCTTACCGAACTCGATCTTTAGATTTTCAATGTATAAGTTCGGAAATGAAACTGAAAAAATCGACTAAACCGAACTCTAAGGTTCGGTTAGAAACGCTGTATTTATATTTTCTGCGACATTACCGAACATAAAGTTCGGTAACAAAAGTGCTGATATCGACTCAACCGAACAATGCACTGTAAACTCTATAAAAATAGTTCGGTTATATGTTCTGTAAAAACATAACCGAACTCTAAAAAACCACCATTAACATGTAGTTCGGTTACCTGCGTCTGCTAAATTTAGTAACCGAACTACACAGTAAGAACGGTTCGGTTACCTCGGAAGCTAAATCTGGTAACCGAACTAGGTTGACCTAACTGAATTTTTTCTAGAAATTTTGAGTTTGGCCAAATTTTTGCACAATTCAAGCTACATTAACTAAATATGAGGCATACCTGAGTACCCATAGCTTCATCTTCAGGTTGTGGCTGATAAAATCCATCATTTGTTTGGTTAGCTTGAATTTGTGGCAAAAAGCTTTCATCATCTAACAAATAACTCATTTCCGGATCATTAGAAGTATTGACAAATACACTATGAGGTGAAGGGGGTTCTGATTCTGAGGATGAGGTATCATCACATGAATCACTCAAATCATAATTACTAAACTAAAAAAAAGATTTTTCGGGTACACCCATCTTCTTCTTCTTATCTCTCAATAATAATGTTATAGCAAAACAACCTCATTTGATTGGGGGCCATACTTTTTAATTGGGGGCCAAGCACTAGAGGACAAAAAAGGTCACCCAATCCTAATTTGGGTCACCCCTTATAAAAATTCTTTCTAAATGCCTAAAATAACCTTGAGTGATTAGTATTAAGAGTTAATGAAGTAGATTAGTGTGTTAATTTAGTTTAGTTTAAAATCAGGTTTTGGATTAAATTTTTGGGAAATTTAAGTTTTGGGTATTTTTGTTTTGAGAAGAAGAAGAGGGGTTTTGGGAGGAAAAACTAGGGTTGTTTAGAAATGAGTGATTCAAGTGGAGGGAATGAGGTAGTTGAAGGTTCAAACAATAACCATGAATGTATTGATGGTGAGATTATCTCTAATAATCCTATGGATTGGATGTTTGATGAAGAGATGTTAATGGAGGAAGCCATGAATAATGGTGGAAATGAAGATCCTACTCCTCAAAATGAAGGAATCGATACTCCAAATGAAGAACCCGCACCTCAAAACAATCAGGTAAACCTCATATACTCTTGAAATTGTCTGAATGGTGCTCCAAGGGGTCGATTCATGGTCACTGTTTAAGTCGTCAGTGTGAGAGTCGTTATAGTCGGGGTTTGGATTCATTAACGACTGTTAAAGGTCGTCAGTTAATTGGAATTACCGATGACGACTCAAACCTGCAACTTTTCCAGTTATGAAAAATCGTTAGGGCGTGTGATAAACACCGTGACTCTTTATGCTAGGTCAAAAGGGTCGTTAATGTTTATTGTTTAGAGACAAACGACTCTAAACACAGAACTCTCAGTAAATAAAGCACTTAGAGTCGTCATATATGTATTCGTAGAAGATGACGACCCTACCCCATAATTTCAACTTTTTATGTAGAGTCGTTCGGTGTTTTATTTAGTATACTAACGACCCTTGAGCTGGATTATCATAACTTTTGATTTCATAGAATCATTTCATTGAATCGTAAAAGGCATACATCTTTCATAGCGATACATTGAAGGAAATTAAATACAATAGATAATAACGGTGCACTTAATCATAAATGGCGTAATTATACATGGTGCCTTCCAAGATAAAGTAGCAATCGTCGAACTCAAACTTTTTCCCACAAAGCTCCTCGTAATAGCCATACGCCTTCCTCAACCGAAAACGCAAACATACTTAGTTAGTATTGTTAAAAGCTTTGGATAAGTTTTACCTCTTGTTTAAATACTTACTCTCATAGCACCCAACATATTGGGCATGGATTCCCTTACGGCCTTGATTTCTCTTTTGAAAACTTCACACTCGAAGAATATCTCCTCGAACCGTTCCTTGACGAGTTTCAAAGACCTTGAGTTGCAATTTCCGTCTAACGCCACAAAAACGATGAATACACGGTTCCACCAAGCATCCGATGTTTGATCAATGTCTTTTCCTAGATCTTCAAAGTGGTTTGTGACTGTTTTCCAAGCTCTCACAATAGCACAATTCTCTTCCGAAGTGTAAGTACTAGTCATGGTGTTTCCTCTTCTTTTTCCTCTTGGATAATAAATGTATGAGAATGAATGTGAAGGTTTAGAATTATGGTTTGGGTGAAGAATGGGTGAGGTATGGGTCTCTATTTATAGAGATTAAGGACCCAACAGTCATTTTTTTTTGAATTTTTAACCGTTGCCCGACTCAACCACATTTGGTGAATTCAAAATTCACATTAACTGCTATAAGGATCGTCATTATGTATATTAAACAAGTGACGACTCTTGATGATATTAAGTGTCGTTAATGTGTTTTGTTTACTGAATGACGACTCTATAGTCAAATAGTCTCTGTGTCAAGTGACCTTTAGAGTCGTTAATATGTTCTTCTCCATAAATGACGACTCATGCCAAGAATTTCAAACAATCTTTAGAGTCGTCACTTTGGATTTAACGAATCATGACGACCCTTTATGAACTATAGTTATTGCACCGATCTTTGAAGTCATGTGTTTTATTGAATCCGAAAAACATACATGTAGTTGAAATAAAATAGAAGGAAAACGCATAAAATTGTTCAATACATTGCCATAGAAAATCTATACGAGTTTAATTATATTGGGCGAATTGCCATTCAACTTCCTCCAAGAGAGTGTAGCAGTCCTCGTGCAAAAACTCATGGCCGTACTTTAATTCGTATTGGCTCCGACCCAAAGTATACTGGAAAAACAATTTTTTAAATAAGTTAGCGTTGTTGAATAATGCTAACCAAATAAATTTTTTTTGATGAAAGGCCAATTGATTCACAAACTTACTCTACTCATTCGAGGTTTGTTCGGCATAGCGTCCTTACGAGCTTTCAATTCGTTTCTTAGCAGTACGCATTCATTGTATAAATATGCGTACCTTTCCCTTATTTGTGGGAGAGTTCTCCTATAACGATTTCCGCTTAGTGCTTTGAATACCTTAAACACCCGTTTCCACCAAGCATTGGTGTTTTGATCATGCCCAAGGTAAGGCACTCTTGTTGGGTCTTCGTTCATCGGCCACCCATTGCGCTTCCTCAACGGAGTGCTTTGTGAGAGTGGTGTGTGCTCTGACAATAGCAACATCTTCTAGATTATTGAACGGAGTTGAAGCCATTTGTAGTGTTTGAAAGTGATGGGTGACTGATTTAGGAAGATTGAAAGTGATGGGTGAATAAGTTTGGAAGAGATAGGTCTCTATTTATAGCAAAAATGTACCCAACGGATAGTTTTTTTTTTAAATACCAACAGTTACTTCTGCAATAACTGCTCCTACTAGTCAAAGTTACCGTTGATTTTCAAATTCTCCACTAAGTTTTTCTAGAGTCGTCAAGCTAGTTATATAAACAGTAACGACCCAAGGTGAAAACTGTGCAACATTGTATATATTTGGGAATGTAGAGTCGTCTGTGTATAAAGAGGGTCGTCATTTGTCGAGGAATGGGTCGTTTTTCTGCAAAATTAAGGTTGACGACTATTAGTGTCGTCAACCTGTAAATAAAGATGACGACTGTTAGTGTCGGCATTTTAACATCTCGAAATTAACGACTTGGATTATGATATGTTTTTCTTTTCTATGTAGTTGGTTGTACGGGCGAGCTCTCAACCTAAACCCGTCTCCATTATCGGTCCGGATACCTCCCAACACTATATGACCGATTTGGTACGTTTTTAATGTTTGAATCGATGTATATCTTTGTGAAAATTGTTTAATTAGTGTTGCATCATGAACGTGACATTGGTTTTAATGTAGACGTGGGAGACAAAGGCTGATGTCAAGGAATGGATTATTTCCAAGGCAAAAGAGAAGATGTGCGTAGTTGTTCAAAGCAAACACGTTGATTATAAGAAAATGGATATGGTATGCGAGAGAGCGGGGGATAAGGAAGAAAGTCACAAAGGGAAGAACTACAAGTATGAGAAGAAGACGACGAGGGTCTACAAAACTTCGTCGAAGAAGATACAATGCCCCTTCAGGATTGTTTTCAAAAGGCATCCTGAAACTAATCTATGGAGGTTGTATAGTATTAGGATGGTCGTCACAACCATCCTCCACCTAGTACTCTTTTAGGGCACCCAACATATGCCAGATTGAAACCACATCAAATGGAAAAGGTACGACAGATGAAGTGATGTAGGCCCCTTCAGATCCTAAATGCAATAAGAGCGGAAGATAAGACAAACTTGTCTATTATTTCCACCATCTACGTTGCCAAAGCAACGATCGGGAGAACCGAATGGGATGGTAGATTAATTATGCAACAATCGAGTGGTTGGCGAAAAACTTAACTACGCCATGCAAACAAGGGTGGGTCGGGCGACAAAGTGACACATATTTTTCTTGCCCATCCTAGGATGGTGGATTTGGCTCAGTGTTTTTACCAGGTCTTGTTCATAGATTGCACCTATAAGACCAACAAGTATAACATGCCGTTGTTGAACGTGGTTAGTCATACTTCGGATAAACAATCATTCACCGTGGCATGGTGCTTTATGGAAAAGGAAGAAATAGAGGACTATGTTTGTGCTTTGGAACAAGTTCGGTTGATTTACCGAGGCGAAGGCACACCGCGGGTTATAATTACGGATAGGGATTTTGCAGTCATGAGTGCCGTTCGTCAAGTTTTTCCACATGCTCAACATTTTCTTTGTACGTGGCACATCCAAATGAATATTTTTTCTAATTGCAAGAATCAGATTCAAAAGATCAAGCCTGCAAAGGGTAATCAACATTCCAAGGAGGAAGACGAGCGTCTAAGTAAACTTTCAAAAAAGAGAAAGCCGAAGAGAAAATAAAAGAAAAGGAAAAATATGTGAAGATGGTGATCTATGGGAGGATTTCTGCAAAGATTGGGACCATTTGGCTCATTCGAAGACCGAAGTAAAGTACTATGCAAATCTTCAAAAGTTTATTGATGATTGGAGTACGGATCATAAGAAGGTTGTCGATTATTGCCTAGATACATGGTTGAATCCTTGGAAGGAAAAGTTTGTTTATGCATGGACCAATAAGTTCAAGCACTACAAAAATGAGTCCACGAGTATTGCAGAACAGTCCCATGGACGTTTGAAAAAAATTCTTCAAGAGAACACTGGTGGGGTAGTTACGGTACAGGAAGCTATTCACGAGCACGCCGAGGATGACCTAAGCAAGATAGTGACTCAGATGGAGTATAATAAGGACTGTTTTTTGAAGCAATACATGGAAGACAAAGAATTGCTACGTGGGGTTTCGCACCAAGTATCATGGTGGGCAATAAAGCATATGATGACTGAACTTAACAAATTTCGAGCGAAATCTTCCGATGGAAAAGTCATTAAATGTAATTGTACAACTGAGACGTGGCTTGGCCTCCCGTGTAAACATAAGCTCTGTGGGTACAAGGGGCTCATTCCCATTGAAGATATCGATCCTTTTTGGAAGCAACTTGGGTTCATCCCAAATCCCACAGGAGCCGCTGATGAACAATTTGGAGACCTTGAGATTGGCAAGTATATCAATGAGAAATATCGAAAAACGAATTGTGCGGGAAGACAGATCTTTGGTTTCTAATTTGTGGCGGCTGCCCGTAAGAGCTTAGGAGTAGAAGAAGAGCCAATCAAACAAAAACCACAGGGTAGACCCACAACTAAAAAGTCTTTTAGAGAAACCGTGAAAGCGGCTAAGAGTTGCAAAAGTGACCTGTCACGTCATCAATATGTCCAGGCGGAATATACGGAGTATGAGAACTCTTTCATACCCAAGGCAAGGGGTCCGCCAAAGGAAGACATGGATGTTGTAGACCATGTGGTCGGTACCCAGACAAAGCCAAACGAGCGGAATGGTTACGATACGAGGAATAAAAGGTAATCCGCGCACCCCTAGAGATTCCCAAGGAAGACTACATCGTGTTGCTTACACTTTGTATAAAGAGTATCTTGACCAACTTCCTCACGTCATCTTGGATCACCTTCTATCCACCGACGACGTCGACGGCGATGGAAATTGTGGTTACCATGTTGCAACGGAATAATTAGGGCATTTCGACGAGGCAAACGAACTTAAGCTCACCCAAATCGAATATGCAAGAAAAAAATGGCGAGAAAAACTAGTTCGGGACAAACAACTATATTTGAAAATGCTCATGGAAGGAGATCAAAAAGAGAGGGAATTGAAGTTTAGGGAGTTGGTTTCAAACGTGAAATGGAGGAAGGGGTCGAAGAAGGCCGGTTATAAGTTTTGGATGCAAATGCCTTTTGGTGGCCAACTTTTGGCGGACACATTCACTTGTGTTGTAATTGTATTCAGCAAAGGCTTCCCCGGAGCCTCTTGTATGTATGTACCCTCCAAAACTAGGTGCGAGACGGCGATAAAGAAAAGAAGAATTGTAATGGCACATGTCAATGATAACCATTACATAGGCTTGAAGATTTCCGAAGAATGTCCTCTACCACGGGTGTATGGTGATTGGGAGAGTACACCAAGGAGTGGACAAACCAGTATGAGTACGGAATGAACATTTGGAATGCTATGGACCCAACCCCGGTTTACTTAGACTTGGGAAATGAATCGTGAGAGAAGTTGTTTATTCTAAACAATGCATTGCATTTTGAAGCATACTTTTTGATAATGGTTGTATTTTCTACCCAGATATTTGTATTTTGAAGAATGCTTAATGAATACAATGCTTTTTATCCTAGTTGGATTAAACCACCAACGACCCACATAGGTAATTTGAATTATGTTATAGAGTCGTCATCCATATATACATACACCTTAACGACCCTAACTGTAAATTTTGCTACTATCCTGGATGTTTTTTACGCCTAAAAGTCGTTATACATATATACATACAAGTTAACGACTCTAACCTTAAAATTTGACAGTCTCCTGGAAGTTTTCTAACTAAGAGTCGTCATCTCAGTTTTCATAAACATTAACGATAGTAACCGTAAAAATTTGATGGACTTCTGGATGTTTATATACTAAGAGTCGTGAAGCATATATACATAAAAAGTAACGACTCTAGTTATACCCCGGAGAGTCGTTATCAGTAGAGAGTTAACATTGACGACTCTATAAGAAAACCCCCAACGGATTTTTTTGGATACACTTTTTCCCAAAAAAAAATAGCCGTTGGTAATTATTGTATATATAGAGGAACACTTCCAGGAGCAAATTCAATTGAAAACCACCTCAATAATGGCAAATCCTTCATCAACCCCCAATTCAATTGATAACATACTTAGAAGATGCAAGCGACCAACCAAATCAATATTGGCAATGGAAGAAGAGATACGCAAAAAAAGCATGCGACCTACTAAAAAACCACCCACTTTCACGCCATATCCTACGAAGGAAGAAGAAGAGTTGCGCGAGGCCAAACGACGAGACCAAGAACAATCCCAACTCCGTGAAAGATTCAAGCACGTCGAGGAAGAGACCGAATGGGTTAAAAATTATTACATTGTCAAGGATCTCCACGAAGAACATGAACATGATAGTATATTTTGGAGCCAAGTTGGTTCGGGTCCTTTCGTTAATAACAACAACAAACTACGATATCCTTACTTGCCGTCCCACATTAGTCATAGGACGATTCTTGTTATAAAATGGTGCACCAAGTACAACGAGTTTCTCGCGAGGCACAAAGGGGATAGGTGTCTTTGCTCGGGCCGCATATACCAAATGGAGAGGAGAGCCTTTTTATCACATTGAAGCCGCCATGCTAGTTGAATCTCGCACCAGAAACATGAACAACAAGTAATGTGTTCAAAGGAATATCCACCTTCTAATTAATATTTAATATGCTACTATTCCAAGTTTCCTTTCAATCGAGATTCAATTTATTTTTTGAACAAGTCGTTATCTCGGTTTGTTAATGCGGTGTGACTATACCTAAGTCGTCATATGACTTATTTTGCAACAACCTGCTCTTGAGTCGTCAACACCTTTGATCACGTAGTTAAAGACTCACGTTGTGATTTTCAAAAAAAACGACCGTTGGGATTTTCTTCTATATAATACCACCCCATCCTCTAGAGAAAATAGCCCAAAACCATTCTTTTTTCCACCAAACTACGTAATCTTTCAATTGCAATGGCTGAATGGGAACCGTATGAAGATTTGTGTCTCGTTAAATCGTTTGCTAGTACCTTTCGTGAACGTCCAAATGAAATCTATTCAATGTTTTGGAAGAGAGTTAAGGAGTTCTTCTACGGGCGTACCGCGAATCCTAATAACCGAAAATGGAGAGACTTGGCATTTCGATTCAACTACATTAAAAGTGCAATGAGAGAGTATGTAAAAGTTAGAAATATGGTGTACGACCATCATCCACGAGCTCCTCTTAAGGAAAAAGTGAGTAATTCGTTAATATTTATACTTTCCTCATGCTTCAAAGTTACTAACATATAACATTCCTCGTTTAATTTCAGCTGGAACGTTTCAATGGGTTATGGACAATACGTAATGGGGATACTAAGTTCATTCACCACAAAGAATATACAACGTTGTATCGTCGAGCGCGAAGGTTCATTGACGAACATTTGATGTGTCAAATTCAAGAATACCCATATTAACTTTATCTCGGTTGTTGTGATCGTCAATATATCCCATATAAAAGCAACGACTCGTATACCTAAAAGGGGTATTTTCCGGATTTAATACACATGTAACAGTCGTTAACCTGCTATTTGATCCCGTTAACGACTCTAGCCATAGAAAATATGGTTCATCTCCTGGATGTTTTCTGACCTAGAGTCGTCATTGGTTTCCATATAATAATTAACGACTCTAGCCATAGAAAATATGGTTCATCTCCTGGATGTTTTCTGACCTAGAATCGTCAATAGTTTCCATATACTAAATAACGACTCTAGCCAAAGAAAATATGTTTCCTCTCCTGGATGTTTTCTGACCTAGAGTCGTCATTAGTTTCCATATACTAAATAACGACTCTAGGCATAGAAAATATGGTTCATCTCCGGATGTTTTCGACCTAGAGTCGTCATTAGTTTCCATATACTAAATAACGACTCTATGCAGGAAAAAAAAAACATCACTGTCTTCATTTCCCTCTGAGTCGTTAGACTTTTAATTGAAACACATAACGACTATGTGTATCACAAATAGAGTCGTTACACTGCTACAGACCATAGATAACGACCCTAACTCTATCACGAGTGTATAATCTTTGTCTCGCATTACAAGTACTACATTATTATAACAAACATACTAATAAACATCCTTCTTAAAACAAAGTAGTTTCAACAAACCAGCCAAACCAAACACATAAGTAGTTTCAACAAACACATAAGTTCAAGTTATAAAGTAACATCTCAAGTAGACGGTAACATCTCCTCACTCAAGACCACCATCTCGACCTCGACCTCCTCCTTACTTCCCTGACAGGGAAACTTTAAGAAGCTTTTCTTAGGAGGAGGACCCCGAGTTTCACGGCCCTGGGGAACCACCATCTTCTCCGGTACCTTGTTCATCATGATGTTGGCTACTTTGCCCCTGTTCACCACGTTGTTGTGCTCGGCCACGTGTTTTTCGGGTCCTCTTACCTTCCTTGGCCAGCTCAGCAAACATCTTCTTTGCATTGGGATTTTCAATGTGCGTGCAACAATCAGCGTACAGACGTTGCTTCGCAGGATCAATCACTTCCCCTTTGTCAGCCGAGCAACAAAAAGCCTTGACAAAAATCTTCATTCGTTCCCTCTATATATACACATTAAAAAAACAATTTTAATGAACTGACGTATATTTGTATGTAAATGAATAACACAATTACACAAATAAATACTCACCACTAGTTTAAGAATGGTAGTATCATCTCTACCGTCGGCTTGAGAAGAAGATGTGGATGCTCTGTTGGTCCTCCTACCCGTAGCCCGATCGATCCAGTATTACCCTACCATGGGAGAAGCCTTCGTACCATTGATAGTAATCCGTTGTTGCCTCGTAACCTTTATCCACATGCACCCAAAATGTGATGTCTACGAGGCTAGAATGTCTATTATTCCAATGCTTGACATCAGTTGCAGGTTCGTAAACCACTTTTATTTCATCCTTGCCGGCCTCACATTTGTTCAAATTGTGCTTGAACGGAGGTACATCGTCTTCATCAGGTGAATCTTGAACAAACCCAAGTTGACGCATGATTCTCAAAGGATTGTACATTGAAAAACCGTTGGGGTGAAACAAAGGGCCATGGTAATACACGACATCTTCCACTGCGCCAACTCTAGCATCCTTGTAAGGAGTAAAGATTACCTCTTCCGCCGTGATGTTGTCAAGTTTTTACGCATTTCTATCAAGGCATCAGTTTGTTCCCTATCCTGAGAACCGGAGTACAACCAACGGGTTCTGTTGGACTACACTGGGCTCCAATTTGAGTTGATTTTCACATCTTCATTGTCTTTGAACAAGTGAGGGAAATGATCATAAATCCACACCTATTTTAAACAATCAAATAAACATAAAAATATATCGAAGGAAAAAAACATACTAAAAGAAGACAACTTTCATCAATCCAAATACCTGGATTAGAGCCAAATTCCCATTAATTTGAGAAGTTCGTTCGCGAGATCCCTGGGAAAGCCGACCATTCGGATGTGCAACTATGGCAGTCCCCCAAGAGTACTTGTTCACATCTTCTAAGGGGTCCAAAAGCTGAAGAAGGTTGGCGCTCACCCTGTTACCTTTGCTGTCGGGAAATACAACCGATGCAAGGACGTACAACAAATAAGCTGCCGCCGCATAACGACATTCCATATCAGAGAGACCTCCTTTTTTTTCCTTCTCTGCGGTACCAGCAAACATCTGCCTAATGTCCACAAGTTTGAACTCTTTCTTCGGGTACTTAGCTCCCGGCACGAAAAGCCCATCAGTCTTCTCTTTATCCAAGCCAAACAAGTTCTTGGTCCATGTATAAATTTCATCCCAACTAGGCCTTCTCTTGAAATTCTCACTGGTTGATTTACCTTCGACCTGCACCCCTAATATCTGTTCTGCATCATCAGGAGTCAATGCCATCTCGCCAAAAGGAAGTTGGAATGTGTCGACTTCAGCGTAATACCTTTCACAGAAACTAGATACTGCGACCTTATCATACGCAATCACGAGTTCACAACGGCATTGTACAAACCGGAGTTTTCAACATATTCTTTAACTCTTGCACATTCACCTTCTAGCGGCCACAACTCCATTTTCTTAAAAGAAGATTGGTGCCTGAAGAGACGTGCGGCATTCTTATGATCCTGCAAAAATAAACAAATAAGTATTAAAAAACATATTAGAAAAGTAATATCAACCAACTAATCAAATAGCAAGCAAAGTTGGGATTCTTACGATTGTCTCATAGATGGTATGAGCCCACGATCCAGCATATCCAAATAGAACTTTGCCCCCATATCTAGGTTCTCCTCTTGGTTTACCACTTCGAAGAGGCTCCAACATCAAACGAGACGCGGGAACGTGTCTCGCGCTGGGTGCAATATCAGTTCCATCCTTCTTAACCCTCTTTACCGGCTTCGTCTTTGCATCCTATTCTTCAGCTTCTACATCTTGTTTACCATCATCCTCTTTATCATCCTTACCACCACCATCATCCCCTTCATCCTCTTCCTCCTCATGACCACCATTATTACCTCCATCCCCTTCCTGCTCATCATCATCACCATTACCATCATCAGAATCATCACCACTAACATTACCTTCATCATCATTGTCACTCTCTACTTCCTCTTCACCTCGTACGGGAGGATCTTCTTGTATCTCCTCTTCTTGGATTTCTTCTTCACCACTACTGCTAGCGGAAATAACAGGAGAGTCTGATTCTGATAAATCCGACAACTCGTTACCTTTGTCTCTCGGTTCGGTGATAGAAAATGAGACCTCACTCGGATTCTTACCGCGTAATGGACCGGCAAGTAAGTATTTATCATGACGTGGAGCTTTGGAAGGTGGAGTTATCGTCATTGGAACCTTTCCTTTGGTTCTGCATTTGGTTTCGAAACAAAATAACAAAAAAAAAACCAATAAGAGTCGGCAATCGAATAATCTAAAACACAACGACCCTTGTATAACATGTGACGACTCAAAGTTATATGATAACGACCCTGTCAAATAATAATGGGTCGTCAAAAAAACAATAACGATCCTACAATTTGGGTTGACGACTCTAGGGCATATACTTAAGTGACGATTCAAGGGGAAACGAGATGACGACACTATCAATTTTTGGAACAGAGGGCTGTTCGAGTTCCATCTAGGGTCGTTAGGAAATAAATAAGGGTCGGCAAACAAGAGTCGTCATCTTCAACATAAACGAGTAACGACTCTATTCTAGGGCAAAAATTGTCGCAGTAGCAGAATAAGGGTCGTCATCTTCAACCTAATACACTAACGATTTTTCACAAAATAAACATGCAAATGAAAAGTCGTTAGGGGTATCCACTACGATGCTAACGACCCTTTAACCAAAAAACCGCTAAATTTGGTTACGGACTCGATTTCACAATCAAAACACAACAAAAAAACGCATAGAAGGTGGGTTTAACTTTACATACCTTCTAATTGGACCCATATCTTCTTTGGGTTTCGATTTTTTGGGTTTTGGGGTTCTTCCCACGATTACCTTTCCTTTGACGGCGTCGAGGAGATTGGGGATTTGACGTTCTTTGCGAGCGGTCTGTTTTGTACGAGCCATGTTTGAAGAAGAAGGTAATCGTCGATTATCTTCTAACATCGACGATGAATCGGTCGAAGAAAAAAAATCGTTTGGGGTCGTTAATGGTGGTTGTGGAGAGGAAGAGGAGAGGAAGAGGAGAAGAAGAAGAGAAGAAGAGAAAAAGAAACTGATTTTTTTTGGTTTAGTTTAGGGTATATGAATTGGGGGCCTAATTATGATTTCAAATTAGTGTTAACTGATTTTTAAGATTTGTGTTTAGTAAAGGGTAAAAAAGTCTTTTCAATATCGGATTAATACGCCCCTCAAAAATTTGGGGTGGAAATAAAATATCATGGCCCCAATTAAAATGTCTGGCCCCCAATCAATCCAGGCAAAACAATGCCACTAATATAACTCACTAATCACTAACTAATCAGTTACTAATCATAACACTAACACTAATTAATCATCCCACTAACTAAGTTTATCATTAAGGGTAAAGTACGTATTTAAAAAAAAAAAAATCAGATAAGGGGTGATTGGAAGTTACTACCAATAACCCCAAAAATTTGAGAGTAGTCCCCCCATTTTTTGGGGACTATAAGATCTTCTCAAATAATTCGGCCTACTAATGTATAAATCTAGGGCCCATATGGTCCGAATTAGTACTGGGCCCTCGTTTCATTGTTCCGAAATTTGGGAAAATTAGGGGGAGACCCAAAAAAAATATTATTCTCGTTGTCAGGCCCACAATTAATTTTGAGTACTGTGACACCCATAATTATATGAAATTATTTGAAAATGTCTGCATGATGGATTATGCATCCGCATGACAAAAAGTTATGCATCGGGGGGTATAATTGGCAACGCAACTTGGATATAACATATCTAAAAATCCGCGCCTTGGAATTTCACAAATTTTATATCGTTGGAAATCTTTTAAGAGAGCTACGCAACGAGTACAAACAAGAATATCAAATTTTTGTTTTTCACGAAAAAATCGGAAGTGAGCATCATTTTAGGCAAAATTTTCGAAAACTTGATACATAACCATTATGCAGCCACCAAAAAGGATGCATAACGCATTATGCAGACGCATAACGAATTATGCAACAATTTTCTCGACTGCATAACAAGTTATGCATTTGGATAACAAAGTTATGCATCTATAACAAGTTATGTAACAATTGTTTTGGTTGATTTTAGTGCGTAAATAAAAAAATTGATGCATAATGTAGTATGCATCCATATTTACGGATGCATATCAGGTTACGCATATATTTTCTCGATGCATAAAAGATTGTGCAACAATTTTCCCGATGCATAATGCATTATGCAGCCATATTTTCGGATGCATAATAAAGTTATGCATCCATTTTCGTGACTGCATAACATGTAATGCAGATATTATTATAGGTGCATGACAAGTTATGCAGTCTTTGTTTTTGTTGGTTTTAATAGTGACAAAAAAGTTGCTGCATAACGTGTTATGCAACCGTTTTCTGGACCGCATAACAAGTTATGCAACAAATTTTGTAAATGCATAATAGGTTATGCATCCATTTTCACGACTGCATAACATGTTACGCAGATATTTTCTCGACTGCATGACAGGTTATGCAGTCATAACAGCATCATCATCATCATCTTTCATGTTTAAATATCTCCCGTACAAACCAAAACAGCATAAACACCCAATTTCAGTTCATTATTGTTGAACTTCCGGCAACAATCCGTATGAAACCAGCCAAAAATTGTCTTTCCCTAACTCATTTGTGTTCAATCACATGACCAACCACAGATTATACACTCCATTTTCTTGTATCATCTGTAAGTGCACCTGTAATACCAACCACAGATTCAATTCTACATACACCACCATTGTACTACAACTTCTCTAAACTCACAGGCCTAGCCATTCACCATTTCGATCACAGTTTCACAACCAAAAACATCAGTTCATTCTTCCCTGAAACTATGAATTAGAGACAAACCCAACATCCATCTAATTCACCCATTCATTCAGACTCTTGCTTCAGTTTAGTCCAATCAATCTTCATAGTCTCTGCCTCAAGCACCCAGCAATATCATCTTCTTGCCAAATCAATAGTTTCGGCAGCAACTCAAACCACTACTGCAACAATATATCACTAGACACAACCTCAACAACACATTCATCTAAATCTCAATACCACCATCTCATAATTCCATCTCTACCTGCAATCCCTCACAAACAACAACTTCTTGCCGCTTATTACACCACCAGGATCTCAAACTCAGCCATCACCTCTGCCTGCTCCGATCTTAACTGCAACAACATCAACCAAATCACCATTGCCATCAGTTTACTTCTATTCTCCCTGGCCATCTACACAATTCTCGACTGCACCTTCAATCTCTAGCAAACTCCCACGTACAGTCTTCATCAACAGGCTCCTGCACAATGTCATCCAGTCATTATCGATCGACCAGACTCGATGTAATCTTCTCCACTGCCATCGATGGCTATAATCTCTGTCCATTACCAAAAGCTTCATCAACCAGCAACATCTTCATCATCTCTGCCAACAAACAACTCCTTGTCTCGATTGGTAACAACAACAACTACCCCAACTCAGTTTCGTTCATTCCCATCATCATATATGAATACAACAAACCAGCTCCTGCAATCGTTT
This sequence comes from Papaver armeniacum, assembly GCA_023531295.1. Lineage (NCBI taxonomy): Eukaryota > Viridiplantae > Streptophyta > Magnoliopsida > Ranunculales > Papaveraceae > Papaver > Papaver armeniacum. The sequence continues at coordinate 430,458 of JAJJWW010014895.1, forward strand.
CCACCATCGACTGCAACCAACTAGCCAAGACAGCTAGTTCCATTCACACCTGAGATCTTCTCTCAACTCTTGTATTTCATCTTCTCGTTGTATGTCGTCCACGAGTATCAACAGCTCATACCAAACCTAGCTTGAGATAAAGACCATTCTACGCTGCCGATTTCGCTAAGCAAACAACAGAAACAAAGATCTAAAACTTAAAAAGAAAAATTGAAATATAACTAAACCTAGAAACGAAAATTTGAAGTTGAAATCTAGAGAGAATCTCAATTGCAAAGAAAATCAACCGCTTCTCTCGCCTCTCCCTCCCTGTTTCCTGAAGAAAGTGAAGAAAATAAAAACAAAGAAATAAATCTAGAAGTTCAGGTAAAGCGAAAACATAATTACAATAAATATGGGTCTGGGAGAAATTTTTTTAGGAAAACTGGGTGCGCGCCTGAAGTTTTTTGTCGGTGGGTTTCATAGTGACCAAAATCTTAAAAATGGGTGTGGCTGTAGTTTTCACAATTGGCTTTTAGCTTTTTACAAAAATTGTAAGCAAAGAAGCACCAAACTATTGAGTTGTGCATAGTTTGTTGATAAATTTCACCTTACCGATTAATGAGCCCAGTTTTACCGATCCGAATTTTTGCCATGCGCAGATATCCTAACTAGGATCTCAGGCTTGTTTTGAGATTTAAAGGGTCTCGATATATAGTTGAGCACATCTTATTTAGGGATGGTCATGGGGAGGGTATGGGGGCGGGTATGCCAATCCCAGTCATTGCCCCGTTCGTAAAAAAAATACCCATACCTGCCCCGTTACCCACATGAATCGGGCCGGGGAGGGTATGGGGAATACCCGTTTGGGGCGGGTTTTTCATGGGTTACCCGTAACACGGAGGTAATACATAAATTTATTTATAATCAAAACTTAAATATGAAGTAAACAAAAATAATAACATAAGAATAATGCATTCTAAAATTTTAAATTCAGAAATTCATCTTAAGGTGAACAAAAGAATCTTTAAATGACATCTTAGTTATTCTACTTTTTCCTTTCGATACAAGAACGATCAAAGAATGTGTCTGATCACAACAAAGAAACGAAAGTGATGAATATACAAGAACGATCAAGAATATAATAAATGTAAGAAAGCTCTACTAAGTGGTAGAAGTATAAAATTCGATACAAATTCTTGCATAAAAGTCGAAACCCTTATAATATGGAAGAACAGGCGGGTATGGGCGGGGCGCAGAATCCCATCCCCGTTGCAGGTTCCAGATACCTATACTCGACCCCATCCCATTTGTGCGGGTAAAACCCTACCCAAACGGGGCGGGTACCCACGGGGATGGGTTTGGGTGGGGCAAATGGCCATCCTTAATCTTATTTCTTTGATTGATTCTTTAAAATTTATGATTTGAAGGTATATTGGGTGTCATTGAATTCTTCAGAAAGACCCACGTAATTTCGCTTGAATCATTTACACCACAAATCCTCAATTTGTTTTCTTCTGTATCAATTCTCAAGAGAAAATATCTTGCACATTTTGTCCACACAGCAAGTACCTAATTATAACATCTTCATCAAGAGAAATTAACTTGCATATTTCGTCCACACGGTATGCACCTAATTAGATAAAGATTACATCTTCACCAAGAGAAATTAACTTGCATATTTCGTTTGAGAGCCTCCCCTCATGTTGGTGCTTCAACTTTTCTCTTCAAGATGGAGACCCAACCTCTCTAAAGTCATAACTCAAAGTGGATTTTCCACCATATACATGAATTTCACTTATCAAGAATAGTAGAATACTACGAAAAGTTTTGGAGCAGGAATCATCATCATGGAAAATAAGGTGTGTCGATATCATAGATGTTTCATAGAAAAGTCATCTTATTAGTTTCCATAATAATTCAATTTTTGAAGAGTTCTAAACAGTGTTCTTGATCAAGATTCCTGCTCCAAAACTTTTTGTAGTATTCTTGATAAGTGAAATTCCTGTATATGGCGGAAGATCCACTTTGGGTTGCAGGAATAATTGTTGCACAGCTAGCTGGACACAAAAATGATGCCACTGATATTCGTTCCTTGCCAGAGTTCACAACTGCCCGATGCCAAACGCTTTTATATCTTCCATTGCTAAGTGCCTACAATTATCCATCATTTCTTATTTGTTAGAGAAACCAAGCATTTTTTTATTTTATTTTTTTTAATCTTTTAAGGATAGCATTGTTTACCTGTAGCTGGTCACCAATATTGATAACGAAAGCGCCAGGGTGCGGATTTACTGCCATCCACTTATCATTTTTGAAGACTTGTAAGCCTGAGACTTCCCCATCTTGAAGAAGGATGGTGAGCGCATTTGGGTCAGTATGAGCTGGAAGACCATAAGTAAGGTCAGGTTGAGGACAAGGTGGATAGTAGTTTATGGCCATATGTTGCTCTTGATCTCCCAACATCTTCTCTATGTAATCTCCTTGTAAATCTAAGCTTTCTGATATTGCTTCAAGTAGTCCAAAACCAAGTGCTCTAACTTCTTTGCAGTATGTACTCACAACATCCCTGTATAATTAACCAGATCAAAAGATTTATGAATTAGATTCATATTAGACCTTAAAAGACTTCAATTAATCAGATAAATATACTATTATTATACCCTCGTTACTTTGTAAGGTTACACAAATGACCATAAAATCTTCTAGAACAAAAGAAAAAAAGAAAAAAGGAAGCAACTAATCGGGTTTTTACTAACTCTGTAAGAGGTACCCTTTGGGAATGGCCTAATAAGAAGAGTAGGTTATGTTTAGGAAGGTCTGGGGCATGCTTCCGTTTGCTATCGGGTGGACAATTTGGAATGAGAAAAATAGGAGATTGTATGGCGGGAGAAGAAAGAACCGGGACCAACTAATCATTTCTGTAATATGCACAACGTTTAATTGGGCTTTTTCTACAAATTTGTTTGATGGTTTTTCTCTTAGTACTCTCATTTATAACCGGGAAGCTGTTGTTGACAGTAACAACAGTGAGCTATTTTTTTTTTATATATACTACCTCTTTAGATGTCACTTAATATGCACAACGTTTAATTGGGCTTTTCTACAAAACTTTGATAAATTAATAGTTTTGGAAACTTTGATAAATTAATAATTTTGTGATCGCTAATTTCTATCAATTTAGCGAGGTTATTAATCCGTCGATAAATTAATAAATTATTATTATATCGAAACATCCAAATTTAACTTTAAATTTCTAAAATAATTGTGTAGTAGTATCAAATATCTAGAGATTTAATTTGCAATTCAAATTGTTTTCTAATTATTTTATTGCATATTATGTGCATAAATATATATATATATATATATATTAATGTTAAAATTAAAATAAGAAAATAAAAACACAATAAAATCATTATGAAACTTCTCATAATAGCAAAGATGAAGTCCAATATATTGTAGATGCGTACCAAAACAAATAATCTTAGATGTTTATTTTAATAAGCATCGTAATATAATATAATCACACTGATTATTAATTTATGTATTAGTATATTTTTATTATCTTATAAATTTAGCGAGATTATTAATTTAGCACATTGGCTCAAGTTGGGATTGACAAAAAATATTATCTTAGTGAAATTATTAATTTTTCGCGGATTAATTTAACGAAATACGGTACTTTGATGACGTCCATTGTTTTAATATAATTTGCCCTTTTCTTTCAAAAATAAAAAAATAATAATACTTGGACGATAAGGGCATGGGTATTAGAACCCATAATCCACTCAAGTGGTATTGCCTGCCTTCTAGAAATAACGTGAAACAGGAGTTGAAGGCAAAAAGCAAGAAAATGACATACATCATCCTTATCACTGACTTATTCCTCGTCAGATTCTACACGACAATAAAATCTTAGAGATAATCGACTAAGAGTGGCCAGTATTACATTTGAAATGTTGTACTTGACGCATGCCAGGGTTGCATCAGACAAGTCAACATTACACAATCTCCATTACCCTGTGGACGTGTCTACCATGTGTCCACACATATATTAAAAAGACTTGATTAGTTAAAGAGAAGAGAGAATACAGGTTCTTTGTACTTACTTGAATTGTGGAGGGGATGAAGGCCAATCTTGGACAAATTTATCAAGAGGGTGACAATGAAGTCTAAGATAATCTCTCCAATTATGAACTGTTTCTTTCTTCACGTTAAAACTAGTCGATAATCTCATTGTTTTTGTTGGATCATCCGAATAATATTTCAGCTTTTCATCCATAGGTAGTTTGAAGAACTCCCGTGAAATCTTTATCATGTTCTCCATTGATTCTCCTGATATCCCATGATTTATTACCTTATAAAAACACACACTCATTATGTTTACTCTTTCTCAAATGAGTGTCTCTGTAAGACAGTTTATGTATATCATGTATTCGTGCTTTACAATCGACGTCGAAATATCTAGGCATGCATTATTTATTTCATCAAATATAAAACATGCACAAAACCATACATTGGTGGGCTGGCTGGCTTCTTCGATGACAGTAATTACGATTGTGCACAAGTGCACTCATATAAGAGACTTGATCAGTGTTTATTACTGGCCATGATCAAAGGACAACATACATGGTTATACAAGGGAGAACTAAAAGAAGATATTTCCTGCCTGCGCGCGCCATGTTTCTTAAGAATTTGAAATGAAATTTCTAGAGAAAAACACTTGCTGATACAGAAGGAAATAAAAGTTGAGAATTCAGATGATACCTGAAAGAACCCAAAAACTCGGCAGGCTTCGCCAATACGGTGAACAAGTTGGGTGCGGTTAGTGCAACATAAGTCGATGATGGGTATGTCCTTGCAAATAATAACTTTAGAGTGGTTGGGTCTCTCAGATTCAGGTCTAATATAATTTTCAGGTAAACTTGAATATTGAACTCCTGTAGAAATAAGTTTTGTGTCCATGGAGTTCTTTTTATGGAGTTAAATGAGAAACACAATACGAATTCTACAACTATATAGTATAGAGAGAAATGGAGAATTGTAAGGAAGAAGAAAGAAAGTAGTATTAACACTGGGTGGCAAGTATTGTAAATAAGCAAAGAATAAGTTGACGCACCCAATGACTTTTTCCCGTCAGTGACGTCAGTCCTACATAACCACGACTACGTGTTTTCTTTGGTCTTCTTGACCTGGATAGTCCGGGGCCTACCCAACAATTTGGGGTCTATCATGTTCTTTTTTTTTTTATGCAAAAAAAATTGTATCGATGTCTAACGAAGAGTTGTAGCAATATCTTGATCAACCCATTCCTTAATGTCATGGGAGAGATCATTTTGGAAATCAAAATCTAATTTCAACATCCTAGCTCTCTTAGCTATTTTATCTGCTACTCCATTAATTTCTCTTTCGACAGACACACTTCCAGTTGCTAACTTTACTCAGAAGAAACTTAATATCTAAAATCAATGACGGATTCATCCAATGAACATAAGATGTTGATTCATATATGGACTTTATTAAAACCTGACTATCAGACTCAAAAATAACACCATAGAGATTTCTTGAAACTGCCAGAGAAGCTGTTGCTTTCATAGCTCTGCATTCCAGCTCCTCCACTTCAATTCCAGCCTTCATTCCTCCATCAAAATACTTCCTTGGACACCAATGCAGCTGCCTGCATAATTTCTCACAATTAGTCCAATTCCACATTGCAAAGTTTCAATCTTAAAAGGAGTTGCATCAAGATTAATCTTAACAAAATTACTATCAGGAGGTTTCTATCTCAATTCCTGCACATTAACATTAGAAACAGTAATAGGAGTTGATCTCTGGGAAACAAGTTTATTAACACAGTATAATGACATAACTCTATTAGGATTGATGTTCTGAAATTTTTTAGAACATCTATCCTTCCAGATAGTCCACACTGTCACCATAAGAAGCTTATTAAAATCATGTCTTGTAATCCCTACACCACAAACAATATTATTTCCTGCAGAAAACCAGGATATTACTCAACTTCTGAAAGAAGAGTGCTGAGCCATAACATTACTGACATTTACATTCAAAGCCAACCAAATAGACCTAGCATAGGGACACTCAATGAAAACATGATTACTAGCCTCATTAGGATGGTTACACAAATTGCAACGCAGTTCAATGCCAGTCTTATATCTAGAGAACTTATCCCTTGTAGGTATTATGTCCTTTATGCACTTCCGATCTATCATGTTCTTTACCCACCTAGATGGGATGGATAATTGGTGTCCGGTCACTCTAAACAATCGACTGATATGCACATACACGCTTTTCGGTTGTTGCTGATATCCTTCGTGGTCGAAGAATACCAACCCAAAATCCGCCGATGTTGGCATAATATAGAATGATTATGGTTAAAGAAAATACACATTTTTTTCTGTTAATTTTTTGAGCTACACAATCGATGTGTATGATAATAAACATTCGTCGATTGTTGACGTTCTTATCAAATACTCGATCATAGAATGAGTATGATTTCATACTCATTAGTGATGTATCCTCTTAGCTGAAAACAATTTTATACCCGAACTGGAAATAAATATAAATATGATTTATTTTAAAAATTAATTAATGTTTTTATTTTTATAAAAAACAAACTTACAAGAAGTTAGTTGGAAGCCTAGAAACAAGCTGGGCTCCAACCCCCTTCTGAATGACAACGCCTACCCTATGAAACAAGAAATTAACACCCATAGGTGTACCTTCATGCCTAGTATAATTGTTGTGGAGACGCTTCAAGAGATCGACTGCATCCTCACTGAGCTCCCCCAAAGTGGAGAAGGCAATCACACCAAATCCATATCCGTGACTCGCACACTGGTCAAAATACTTGGTACGCTTACGAACAACATCCTGATCTACAGCAAGACCTGGGCGGAAAGAACAAACCCCACCTCCGGTGAAAGGCGAAACAACTGTGACATCTAAACACGTGTCCCTACCACTATCCCAATTATAGATCAAGATGTCTACAGGCCTTAAGTCACCACCATTGCTAGACATAAGACCCAACTGAACTTTTTTTCTAGCTGGGACACCGACACGAAAATATATATATGCAATATTGTCACGTACAAAGTCGTGTCGGAATTTAACACCAACCTCATGAGAGCAATGAAGTGCATGATCTCCGAAAACGTCCATTTCCTTACCACAGCTGGAGCATAAGTCACCTACAACAAACAGAGGAATCCCAAGCCTATAACATAAGATAGCACTAAACTGACGAGGTCCAATCTTTTGGTTAAGTCCTTCGATGGAAATCGCCAAGAGATAATCTTGAGCATTTTGGAGTTTATTACATTGCAAAAGTACTTTGTCCCGCAAGGTCAGAGAGTGCACGGGGGGAATATTCATCATTATTGCATCGAAGTAAGTGACTGCCAGAGAATGCATAGATTGGGGGGCAGTGCTATCGACACTAAATACTGAAGAAACAAGGCCACATACACGATTGTAACAGTCTAAAGCATGTTGTAAACTCGGACTATGAGAGGAGATACCTGAATTGCGCAAGATGTTAGCTTGTAGGGACTTCGACTGTAGATACGTAGACAAGTAGCTAAAATTCATAGTGTCTGCCATAGTGTAAATATCCAAGTCTCCACACCTGATGGGAAGGGACGAAATACGTTGTTGCAAAGGTCCGAAACCAGGGCTATCAGCTGTAAAAATATTTCTCAGAAACTAAAAAAGATTAGAGTCAAAAACTGATTGAGTTGTCATGATGCAAGAAGGTCTGGTTGTCCTCATCGAGAAATATAACCTTGAAACACCAGAGACAAGATCGGGGAAAAGAAGTTCAATCTGGGGATCTTCGAGCCTACTAATTACCTCCATCAACTTGATTATTTTGTCCACACGGTGCATAACTATCTTGTTCAGAACTGCTCATCTAAGCTAATGGGACCACCTAACAGTTTAACTCCAGTCTCGGGCCTGCAAATATGAGAAGCAAATACACCATTGTCTAAACTGCAGGCGTCAACAGTTTCCAGAAGAGCTCCATCTTGGAAATGTTGAGATGAAGACCCATGGCCACACCCTATGATTGTATTATATGACAAGCTCTGGAGACCGACAATGTGTCACCGATGATAGTTCCATCATCAAGATACCAAGCTTGCAAGTCTAGATCACATTCGGCAGAAATCTTCTTGATCAAGGGGTGAAGAGTAAGGGCAAATAAAAGAGGACCCAGAGGATCACCTTGTTGAACGCCTTGAGATGAGAAGAGGCAAGAGTCTTTGTGATACAGTTTAGGTGGAGGGGAATAACAAAACTCCACCCACTTAGAAATTGCAGGACAGGTAAGTCTTACTTCCTTGATCATGATATTTTTGTCTATCTAGTGAATTAAAAGCATTTCTAAAGTCAACCAGTAACATGGATTTGGAGTTTTCCATACCTTTATCCTTGAGAAAACGGTTGACAGAGTGCAAAATAGCTTCAGCCCCACCTGGAACACCAACCCCAAACTGGAAATCACCCAAATAAATGCCCATTTCCTTGCTGACAAAAAAAATCTGCAACCTTGGAAACAAGTCATCTCCATATAGTACCCACTGCTATAGGTCTGATGCCACCATCGGGTTTGAGTAGTGGCGTTAAAGGAGCACTTTCTATAAACTGACTAAGTTGAGCAGGTCACCTACCATCAAGCAACAAGTTGATCACACCAGTGATGGAAAAAATTAGATCAGCTGCTACTATTGTTGTCGATCCACTGAGGGCATCAGCAAGATGCTGAGCTCGCAAACCATCACGGCCACATAAGGTTCCTTTGAGGAAACTCTTAATCCTACATAGAACCATGTCAGCATTAGTGTGAATAGAAGCTGCAACAATTGGTGAAGGAGGTATAGAGAGAGGATGAGCCTGCGGGTGTTTGCTGATTAAATATGTCAAAGTATCAGTTGTTGGTGGAGCCACTCCATTGGAAGTCAGAACCTGTACAACAGCAGTAAATTGACCATCACCGACTTTCTTACGACATAAACGTAAGTTAATAGCGTCTTTTTGTTCCGTACTTCTACAAAGGTTAGCCTCATGTGCTGTGGTACAACAATCAAGTAGATTGTTAATCAAAAACGAACGACCATTAGGTATACACCATTGAGAAAGGGCTTGGTTAATAGAGGCCACCTGCAATCTTTTACGTATACCAGATTTCCGCTCAGAATTACACTTAGGAACATAAGTACGCAGGGTGCAGGATGGAAGAAGTAACAAGTGAATCCAAACTGAGATATCCTGAGGGTTAAGTAATACCTTATCTAATGTCTGTTTAAGGACTTTCGAAAACTGTAATTTGCACTTAGGGGGTATATACATAACAGTATGAATCTGCAATCGAAATACCTTGTCTAGAATATCCAAATCCAGGCAAGGAGAAGCAGTGTGATCGTTGTCCTCCACTGAACTGTTAGATCCAGTTACATCATCTAAAGGCTTAGTAATGCCATTGAAAAGGAAGTCAACCTCCCTACCATTGAGATGAGCGAAATTACATCACATTCATGTGACCTAAGGGGGCTTACTCCAAGCATGAAGATGCATACACTTCGTGGACAACCACATTTTAAGTTGCAGAAGAGCCTCCTCCCATAAAGCAAAAACATTAACATACTGCGAAATTCTGTCCCTGCATCTATCGAGTTCAGTACCATGTAGAAAATGTATATCTTTGATGTGTTTGAATAAAGAACTACTTGCCAAACCCCTGCCTCTTACACCATTCTTGCAACCATCAAAATCCCTGTAAGGGCACTGTAAATAACTGTTAGAAGATTGTGAAACAAAACCTTGAGAGATAGGACACAACAATTGCTCCTGGCTAGACCTATTAACCCTAGGCATTATGATACAGAGAGAAACTCAACAATACCAAAGAAAAACACACCCTAAGAATGTGAATTAGAGTTTAGTGAATGGGAATTCAAGATTTTAATAACAAATAGACCTTAAAATACCATACAACAAATCCCTAACAAAACTTCACAAAGAACCACCTTCCTCAATTAAACAACAGAGTCACACTCCAATCCACAAACCCCTGATATAAACTGTGAAACACAAATCTCTAATTTCGACCTATACAGAGAAGTTTCGACAAAAACCCCAAATTACAGAGATACACAAATCAAAAACTCTGAGTAAGAGAAGAATAATTGAAGAAAAACAAATCAGAATCCTTCTTACACCTTAAAAATTCCCGTGAAACAACGAAACCTACAGCTATCACACACGAACCCCACTTTGAAAACTTCAAAAATTGATCACCGAAACCCCTAAAAACAGTTCCTCAAATACCCAAAAGGAAACCCTAGAAAAATCGAACCCCAACCCTAGAAAAATACGAAATTCTGTAGGAAGAAATTGAGCACAACAAAAAGGAAAATCAAATCAAATCAAATTGATCGATCGAGAGAGAAAGAGATGGAGGGAGGGAAAATCATCGATCGAGAAATTCCTAAAATATGTAAACATACGAAAGTTTTCTTCAAATACTCACCACATATAAATTTATTTTATATACTCGAATTTTATACCCGAACTGAATATGAGTGTTGACGGGTGAAAACTACTCTGCGAGAATTTGGTAATTTGGGGTGTGGATGAGGAATGAATCTAAACCTTCAACAAATGCACTTTGCGCGGTGAGTGCTTGTAGATTCGAGAGATCAATCTGTGCAAGTCCGGCCTAAACCAAGAAATGGTCGTTCCGAGACTTGTTTCGGTCACAAAGTGAAGGAGATGGGGTTGATCTTAGGGAGGGAAGCGAAGAAGGTGTTGAGATTGTGAAGGTGTTGGCTTGCTTATGACTTGTAAGAAAGATGAGCAAGCTTACGGTTGATGCAAGTGTGCAGCTCGAGTGTTTGAATACGGTTTGTATTAACACTTGGTTTCGTCGTCTGAACTTGTGTTGTTCTCCGTTATTCCTTGTTGTTGGAAAATAGGGCGGAGAACCTATTTATACAAGTCATTGAGTCTCATTCACGTTTCTCGTGGGAAGTGGAGGTAGTGGAATGATGGAGTAGTGGAGTTGTGTGTCGGTAACACACGACCAGTCTTGCCCACTTTTCCTGTTCATCTCTAACCGCCCATGACTTCCTAACATGTTCTTGTGATGGCGCGTTGCACGCCGCACGCCGTAAACCGCCGAGAACAATACCCCGATAAGTATCCCCGTTTGTGACATGATTGATGTCTGGAATTTGGATCGTGGATCCACGAAAGATAGCATGTAATGCTTTGAATTGAATAATGCGTTATTCGTAAAGTCGATACTTGTGAAGTATCGTGTGTATTTTATCAGTCTTGCATTACGGTGTGGTAAAGTGATGGGTAATGATTCCTCACTAACCAAATAACTCCGACCGTGGTTGTATAACCAAGTCTGGTGAAGTCGGACGGATGAGATGATGTTTGAGACACTCATCTGCGACCGTTGATGAAATTAGGGTTTTAAAAGAGGTGCGCAAGCATCACTCTTGACTTGGTCGAAACCAAGCATGGGAAGGGTTTTGAAGAGGACCGACCGGGCATGTGTGTAGACAACACGCCGGTGTGCACGTCCATACTTCACTTTCCCAAGAAGGCGCGATCTAAGCCACTCAATTTGACCGGTAAAGTTGAGTGGTTGAGATCGATTTGCGATAGGAGTTTGATGCCGCAAGGAGTCGAGCACCATACCCTTTTCCGGCGTGTTTTCCAAGATGACTGACTTGGCCTGGTCTTGGCCAGTTGGTTTGGCGTGAAGATGGTAGGCTGATGTTCACGCCCATGTCTCACCGTCCCATGAAAACGTGATCTAAGCCACCCAATTCGTCCGGTGAAGTTGAGTGGTCGAGATCGATTTGCAATTTGGGAAGTGTATCCACGCATGTTTGAGCGGGCGTTTTGGATTGGCCAGGCATGATATGCCTTGGCCGACCGCATGAGGAGGTAGATGGGCTCACGGTGGTCATGCTGGTGTGACCGACCCTTGCTCAATCTAATCTGTGGCCCTCCATTCGTGCCGGAGAAGATGGACGCGCGTGATGGCTTGAGCCCTAATTTTGGCTTTCAAAGCCGCGCGACCATGCTATTTCAGGCGGACGAATTTGTTGTAACCAATCATGGTTGGTTTTGACCGATTGGTCAAGTGTGTAGGCGGTCACATGGTGATTGTGTCGACATGCTCCGGGCCCTTTGAGTCTACATCTACACCATCCATCTATACTGCGAAGATGGATGGTTGAGACCGTTTTGCGGCACATGTAATATGCCGCAAACCCTAATTTAGGGTTTTCCGCCCATAATGCTTGGTATGGACGGTTTCTTGGCAAGCCAAGGCCAATGGTCGACCATGCGGGGTCGGCTGTGTGTATTCCATACCTGCTTGGGGGTGATGGAATTGATCTGGGGTCATCCAATCATGCTTGTGGAGTTGGATGATCTGCGATCGAATCATATCCGGCAAGCTAAGGCCGTGGGTATTCCATACCATGCTTAGGGTGATGGAATTGATCGTGGTCATCCAATCATGCTTGTGGAGTTGGATGATGCGATCAGATCATATCCCCGAGACTGATACGATCAAGTCCGGATGCTCAATCGGGCTAGTATAACACACCGAGAGGGGCTCAATCGGGCTAGTATAACACACCGAGAGGGCTCGGGCTAGTATAACACACCGAGAATCAACCTGTACGGGTATTTCGTACATGGTTTCATTATAGTGCTTAAGGTTCGTGTTACTCTTGTAAGAGTAACATTCATCGTCATGCCACACCGATAATGATTCATTATAGTGCTTGGAGGTTCGTGTTACTCGAAGAGTAACACTCGGTCGTCATGCCACACCGATAATGAGTACATGAAATACAAGGCTGATATGAAATTCACAGAAGGGATTGTTGCTACATGCTCCAACCGGAGGAATTTCATGTATTCACTGAATGGGATTGTTGCTACATGCTCCATTCTTGGTGAATTAAGTGAGGAGTATCCGTCACTTATAAACGGCTTTATCTTTTACAAGATGTCGGCGCATGATTTTCTCGGTTTTTACAAATTTAACCTTAAACGAAAATCCACCATCAACATTAAGTCCCCCGCTCTAGCACATAATGGTTACACTATTGTGTGGTAGGCATGAGATGGTGTGATTAAAGATAAAAATTATGAGGCAAAGTTAGATGTTACCAAGAGGGACGGGTCATCCTGTCCTTGGAGTATGTCACGTTCAAAAGGCATATAGGAGAGTGTTTCCCTAGTATGATGTCGGCCTTGCCTGCTTCGATCGACCTTGCTATGCCTCGCCGGTCGAGGGGCTATTGCGCTGCTTCACTCGATCGTGGGGTTGTGCCTAATCGACGGACCGCTGCACCGCTTCGTTCGTGGGGCTCATCGCGCCGCTTGATCGAATGTGGGCTTGTTGTGTACGCTTGATTGAACGTGAGTCTCACCCACATACGCCCGAGACTTGAAACTTGTATCGGTCTTGAAACTTGTACTTAGGTCTTGAAATCAACACCAGACTAAAATTTGTACTAGGACTAAAATTTGTACTTAGGACTAAAATTTGTACCTAGGACTTGAATGGTGTTTGGACCGGCCATTGTGTGCTCCGATGTGAGTTGTGTCTTGCCGTGTGACTACATCTCTCCCGTATTTTCATACAAGTTCTAACTCCCGCCTTTTATTTAATTGTGGAAGAAAAGAATCCCCGTTGAGATGTCTTCTGGAGATAATGCTGGTACCAAGTCAGGAAGTGTTGGCAGCTTCAAGGATATGCCGAACATTGATGATGAGTTGTTCACCACGCCTTTTCAACTATAGGAAAATATCTCTGTTCCACGAGATAACTCTTCTCCTATCGATTTTTAGGTTTTTCATGCTCCACTGGGCCCTTATGAAGGATGGATGAGACGTATGTTGAGCAACGAGTACATCAAAGATAACTTGACCGGAGCGCAGATTATTGATGCGGCTTGAGTGTTGAAACGTCTCGAGAGGATGTTAAAGTGGTTTCGATGCGACCGTTGAGGTGAGTCCTGGAGAGAGTGTTGAAGAAGGATTAAGCGAACGTGGGTCTCGGAGAGAGCGTTGCGGCGACTCTTGAATAGACCATTGAAGCGACTTCTGCTGGAGGGAGCGTTGAAGTGGCTTCCTCTTGATTCGATTACCCTTGCGAATCCATGATTCTTGACTGACCATCTTTCTCATGTTGAAGAAGTCCTTGACTGACGGTGAAGGAACTTCATGCTGAGCCTCAGTCCCCAAGCGTGGTTTACATGGTTTGTCCGTAGTGGTTGTTGTCGAGCCAGGTATGGAATACCTTGGACGTTGTTTCATCATTGTGGGATTCGTGCACGTGGTACTGGAGTTGGAGTTGATGGACGCGCATGATGTTGTATCTTGGTGGTTTTCCTCTTGCTGCTTCAAGGAACTGCTTACAGAAGGCTGAATGTTGTATCGCCTGTTGGTGAGATATATGCCCCTACAAACATTATGAGGCTCTTCCGGCAGGCCTGGTTCTTTCTATCAGGGCATATGTTGTTGTAGATGAGCGTTCAACAGCTCCAGAGGATGACCAAAAGCGCGGATTCTCCAATATAGCGTGATAGACATGTACCGCTGTCTGATAAAGTGACTCACCCGGATCTTGTTCGACCACTGTCTGATAGAGTAACTCGCCCGGATCTCTCTCGATATGACGGTTGGACATCGTTATCTTCTTGAGGCTGCTCCTTGCATCATGCTCGTACATCCTTATCTGTTTGTAGCCGCTACATCCATCCATGGAGGAGAACATGCCGTGTCCGCTGGTTGTATCTATTAACATGTCGATGTTAGGCGAGTAGGAGGATCGTTTTTGGAGCAAAGACTGTTCAAGTCTCTCGAAGTCTATGCAAAGACCCGATCTATCCATTTTCCTCATGTATGAACTACAACCGTTTAACCGACTTGGATACAGTGTATGACATGTATATGATGGGTGACCAATTTTCATCCTAAGCATTTCTTCATATCTCCAAGCAAATATATCCCGGTACTCTTTGAGAAGTTGCACGAGCTTCGTGCGTTTATCCGTACACAAGGTTGAGCTGATGGAGATAGGTCTAGGAGATTCCTCAACGATTTCAATTTCATCGGTTGTAGAGTTGGTGCCATCTTGCGGTTGTTGTGGAGCATCTAGCACTTGCTCTTGTGGTTCGTTCTTTGTTGTAGCATTCCATTAGGTGGAGAGACCGGTAACAGTCTCCTCTGCTGATAATGGCAAAGTCTTGGATACCGTTTTCCTTTACGGTCACGACTCGCCATAAAAGTTCGTTCCTCCTCGTGTGAACGTGGGTTGTGGCTTCACAAGATATGGAGAAGAATGCTTCACAAGCAAAGATGCATCGTGGGTACTAGCCCTCAATGATGCAAGTCGGTCTTCTTCCCGAATTGACGCCCACATGGGGAGTGGGATGCAACGAACTTGTCGATTCTTTCCACGGAGCTTCTCCCGTATGTGCTTGGTTTGGTTTCCCTCGAAGTCCGTCATTGTGGTAGGCTTCAGTACGACCTTGCCTCGGGAGAGCCTTGGATGTCCCGAGAATCTTGAGAGTAATGAAGACGATCCTGTGTAGATAAGGGTCGTCTTGAACTCCGAATCCTTGATGCGTGCGATGACATGTAGGTCACGGTCGTGACCTTCCTCCGGTTGATAGCAACAAAACGTCTCCGCGCGCCGATTCTTCGAGAGATGTGAAAGTTTGCATAAACTTTCCACTAGAGAAACCGCTTCCCGATCCACCGGCCTCCGGTTCATAGTGAAACTATTGTCTTGAGGAAGATCGTTGTGAGGATCGGTCCCCAGTGTAGGAGCCTCCATGTGGGACCGGCCGAACCAGAGTGAAACTATTGACTCGAGGAAGATCGTTGTGAGGATCGGTCCCAGTGTAGGAGCCTCCATGACGGGACCGCTGAACCCAGAGTGAAACTATTGACTCGAGGAAGATCGTTGTGAGGATCGGTCCCAGTGTAGGAGCCTCCATGACGGGACCGCTCATATACGATGTCGCTTCTTTGATCGGTCCATGTAGGTCCGTGCCATTGAAGTACCTTCTCTAGGTGCGTTGAATTCATTCCTTGTTGGCTCCGAGGGGCTGTTGCGGGTCATGTGGAAATCGATCAGTTAATGTCTTAAGAAAAGTGAGTACCTCTTTCCGAGTTGCGGCCATATCCGTTTGAGTCTTGACAAGAACTTCCCGCTTTTCCATCAAGTGCAATAATGGGAGATGGTCCTCCTCTCGCCCTCCGGTTCCTCGTCCCGATGAAGGAGTGGAAGTTGTTGCTCCGGTGACTAAGGAGGTGTTACACTTGATGAGATGCCGGGACTTGCAAGCTGCTCTCGGCTCGTGATGGGAGGTGTTGTAATATCACCGCCGAGTGATCGAATTGAACGTTCCCATCCTCTCGTACTCACGTGTTACTTGATTGATCTCTCCTTCCTCAAGCGTTTCTTCACGGCTTCGACAAGGGTCTTGAGATGTAAATCTTCCAAGAAGGGGATCCGTAAGTTTGTGCTCCATTTCTTTATCCAGGTAGACGTTGTAGTACTCCGGACAAGTCTCTTCCTCTCGTGGAGTTGCCTCGAGTCTTCGTCACCTGGACCATGTTGTTCGTCTTTCCCGAGTCTCCGGCGGTTGCGCACTCTTTTTGCCTCTCCACCGGAAAGGTGTGACTCCCGACTAAGGATTTAGCATTTCTTGCACCGCTTGAGTAGATGCATGCCGACCCTTCTTGTAATTGTCTGCTATATCATTCAAAAGGCGGAATGTCTCGCTTGTCTTCTAGTGATACCGCTTGATTTGCCAAGACATCCTCCAGCATTCTAGCTACACTTCCCATGGTATCCGAACCTTTGTGGTTTCTCGATGAGGATGCATTGTGAGCCGAAAACCGAAGAATTGAGAATTCAATTTTTTGCAACCGATAGATCAACCTCCCACTGTGGTCGCCAATTGTTGACGGGTGAAAACTACTCCTGCAGAATTTGGTAATTTGGGGTGTGGATGAGGAATGAATCTAAACCTTCAACAAATGCACTGCGCGGTGAGTGCTTGTAGATTCGAGAGATCAATCTGTGCAAGTCCGGCCTAAACCAAGAAATGGCCGTTCTGCATTTGTTTCGGTCACAAAGTGAAGGAGATGGGGTTGATCTTAGGGAGGAAGCGAAGAAGGTGTTGAGATTGTGAAGGTGTTGGCTTGCTTATGACTTGTAAGAAAGATGAGCAAGCTTACGGTTGATGCAAGCAGGCTCGAGTGTTTGAATACGGTTTTTGTATTAACACTTGGTTTCGTCGCCCGAACTTGTGTTGTTCTCCGTTATTCCTTGTTGTTGGAAAATAGGGGCGGAGAACCTATTTATACAAGTCATTGAGCCTCATTCACGTTTCTCGTGGGAAGTGGAGGTAGTGGAATGATGGAGTAGTGGAGTTGTGTGTCGGTAACACACGACCAGTCTTGCCCACTTTTCCTGTTCATCTCTAACCGCCCATGACTTCCTAACACGTTCTTGTGATGGCGCGTTGCCGCACGTGTAAACCGCCGGACCAATACCCCGAGTAAGTATCCCCAGTTTGTGACATGATTGATAAACCGGAATTTGGATCGTGGATCCACAAAAAGATAGCATGTAATCTTTGAATTGAATAACTGCGTTATTCGGAAAGTCGATACTTGTGAAGTATCGTGTGTATTTTATGCGATGCGCATTACGGTGTGGTAAAGTGATGGGTAATGATTCCTCACTAACCAAATAACTCTGACTGTGGTTGTATAACCAAGTTGGTGACGTCGGACGGATGAGATGATGTTTGAGACACTCATCTGCGACCGTTGATGAAATTAGGTTTTAAAAAGAGGTGCGCAAGCATCACTCTTGACTTGGTCGAAACCAAGCATGGGAAGGGTTTTGAAGAGGACCGACCGGGCATGTGTAGACGACACGCGGTGTGCACGTCCATACTTCACTTTCCCAAGAAGGCGCGATTTAAGCCACTCAATTTGACCGGTAAAGTTGAGTGGTTGAGATCGATTTGCGATAGGAGTTTGATGCCGCAAGGAGTCGCGCACCATACCCTTTTCCCCGTGTTTTCCAAGATGACGACTTGGTCGGTCTTGGCCGGTTGGTTTGGCGTGAAGATGGTAGGCTGATGTTCACGCCATGTCTCACCGTCCCATGAAAACGTGATCTAAGCCACCCACCCGTCCGGTGAAGTTGAGTGGTCGAGATCGATTTGCAATTTGGGAAGTGTATCCACGCATGTTTGAGCGGGCGTTTGGATTGGCCGGGCATGATATGCCTTGGCCGACCGCATGAGGAGGTAGATGGGCTCACGGTGGTCATTTGGTGTGACCGACCCTTGCTCAATCTAATCTGGCCCTCCATTCGTTAGGAGAAGATGGACGCGCGTGATGGCTTGAGCCCTAATTTTGGCTTTCAAAGCCGCGCGACCATGCTATTTCAAAGCGGACGAATTTGTTGTAACCAATCATGGTTGGTTTTGACCGATTGGTCAAGTGTGTAGGCGGTCACATGGTGATTGTGTCGACATGCTCCGGCCCTTTGAGTCTACATCTACACCATCCATCTATACCTGCGAAGATGGATGGTTGAGACCGATTTTGCGGCACATGTAATATGCCGCAAACCCTAATTTAGGGTTTTCCGCCCATAATGCTTGGTATGGACGGTTTCTTGGCAAGCCAAGGCCAATGGTCGACCATGCGGGGTCGGGCCGTGTGTATTCCATACCGCTTGGGGGTGATGGAATTGATCCGGGGTCATCCAATCATGCTTGTGGAGTTGGATGACTGCGATCAATCATATCCGGCAAGCTAAGGCCGTGGGTATTCCATACCATGCTTAGGGTGATGGAATTGATCCGTGGTCATCCAATCATGCTTGTGGAGTTGGATGACTGCGATCGAGATCATATCCGAGACGATACGGTCAAGTGGGATGCTCAATCGGGCTAGTATAACACACCGAGAGGGGCTCAATCGGGCTAGTATAACACACCGAGAGGGCTCGGGCTAGTATAACACATCGAGAATCAACTTTTCGTACGGGTATTTCGTACATGGTTTCATTATAGTGCTTGGAGGTTCGTGTTACTCTGTAAGAGTAACATTCGGTCGTCATGCCACATCGATAATGATTCATTATAGTGCTTGGAGGTTCGTGTTACTCGTAAGAGTAACACTCGTCGTCATGCCACACCGATAATGAGTACAGAAATACAAGGTGATATGAAATTCACGGGAAGGGATTGTTGCTACATGCTCCAACCTCGGAGGAATTTCATGTATTCACGAATGGGATTGTTGCTACATGCTCCATTCTTGGTGAATTAAGTGAGGAGTATCCGTCACTTATAAACGGCTTTATCTTTTACAAGATGTCAGCGCATGATTTTCTGGTTTTTTACAAATTTAACCTTAAACGAAAATCCACCATCAACAATGAGTATGATTTGGTATACAGGATATGATATCATCCACGATCTGAGAATGGGTATGCAAATCACTCTCATTCTTAATTCGAGTATGGATTTAATTGTATTCAATGTTTTCAACATTAGCAGATAATCGGTCGATGTGAAATTGTTGATTTCTTGGTTAACAAGATTAAACATCAATTAATCGGTCAAAGTATTAACAAAAAATAGTTGGTTAAGAGGTTTTCTTACCTCAAAGTGACTCTATTTTATCTTCTAGTGAAAGGTCCCAAACTAACCAAACTTCTTAACTACAAGCCAAGCTAGGCTAAAAAAAACTACTCACATCTGGTCTTGGTTTTGTCAAAAATTTTGGAATCAAGTCTTATCATATCTAGATACTTTCACTTCCAGTTTTACTTTCATCTTATTTTAGTCTAAATCCAAGAAAAATATAAATTGAAAAATTCACTTTCTTCTTTGAATTTAATTGTTTTACCTTTATTTTAGTTTAGTCTAAAATCTAAATCTAAGAAAAGTAAAAATTGAAAAATTCACCTCCTTGTTTCAAATTTAATTTTACCTAGCGTAAAAACTAACTAAATTTAGGGTTAACAAATTTTGAATTAATAATAAAAAAAATTGTGAAACTCATAATTGTTAAAGGCGGCTACCAATATTGACAAAGCTCGTACCATTGTATTGATTCAACGACCAAAATTACTTGTAAGTTTTTTATTTATCTTATACAAGAAAGGGGGCACGCGCCTTGCGCGTGCTGTAATATTTTGCTAAGGTCGCTAAAATATGAATGCAAATTGCAAAATATGATGTCATATGAATTTGGGTCCGTGTTAACCGATATAGCGACACGCATTTGGGGTTGCACATGTGCATGTAACTGGTGTGAAAATGCACGTATCTTTGTCTTCAGTAAGACACATAGTATATCCGAAAACACTGAAACCCCCAGCACGTGTTTGCCTGTTTGGCTCTTCTCAAGACAGCAGGGTAATCCCGTCATTTGGTGTTGCACCAATTCTCTGCGGCCTCTGCCTCTTCTATTCTTTGTTCTATTTTCTTTCTCTGGTTCTCTTTTTCGCTCTTTTTTTTCTAGACAAATACTATTGCTTTGATCAGTCAAGATCATCAAATTAGTCGTTTGAAGAATTGGGTACCTCATGTTTATTTATATTGAATTGAAGTATAACTTGAAATCATTATTTTGAAAATGAAATTGAGCTAAATCAGTCGATTAGATGGAGTTTAGAAGAATGAGTAGCTGTTAATCGCTGTTTGATTCATTAAATTGGAGAAATTGTAATAAATTCGATGGAATTAATTTTGGTTTGACTTTGAGTTTTCATTGTAATCTCAGATCTAATTTTTAATGGTAATAACTCAAAATTCAACTCCCATAAATTACTTTCTTACCCCTATTCATTTTATATCAAGGATTATTCATAGTTGCATGAGAAAATAAAAAAAAAAAGGCAAATTCGGAATATCAATTTTTTACGCTTCGATTCATCGTAGATTACCAGAAAGCGGGAGAGTTCCCTTTATGTAATAGAATAGATAAAAATGGTACCAGCCCTGTTGCTACCGGCCTTTAGCAATCTTGGTGAAGCTGTATATGATTTCAATACGTGATATGGGCACATGCCACACATAACGCTATTAACGGGCCCATAAGATACAGACGGACCGTGGTTGCACAAAAACAAAGGTACTCAAAGTCTTAAATATCCTTCCATTCCATGATGCTTGAAGTGAGAGGTTCCAAAAATAATCAAGCGACTCTTTAAATGAGTTTTGGTTCACTAAAATATGACAACCAAACTTGACATACCAACGCTTGGTGGGTTCAACCGAGCAATGCTCTAACAATCTCCCCTTTTGTCAATTTTGGTGACAAAACTCTTACATCATATGGATAAAAAAATTACAAGAATTCATTACACATACGCTTGATTCCCAAATTCAACATCACAATAACCTGTATACATTCAATCCATAAATGTCGTTGTTGATATTATAATAACAAAGCTAATACTCCCCCTAAAGGTAATATATAGGTATATTTTCAATCCGCACATCTTTGTTATTCCCTTTGTAGTCCATATAACTACAAGTATCAATATGATATGCTACTCCCCCTTAGTTTATGCTTTACTCTTTTCGTTATATAAAAACGTTAAAGCAACATTGTACTTTCCTTAGTGATACCAAATCAATACAAATCAATATCAATATCACTTGTTTACTCCATATATTTCTCCCCCTTTTTGTCACAAAATTACAAAGGTACGAGCAAATAAAGGACAAACCGAAAGGATCTTACAAATCACAAAATACTTGCAACCTATAAGAGTTAAGCACGAGGGTTCCACATACCATTTTTGATAACCAGTATCAAAACCGAAACTACAAAGTAATTTTGTTTTGATATGTTACCAAGGAAACAATTGCCCGAAGCAATTTTCCCTAATAGTTTAGCAAACCAAAAAACGACTAAGCACCTTAGTTCCTTTGCTAAACCGATTGCACAAATACAATTGCTTGTTCGATAAGACTAAAATAAAGATCAGAATTAACTCTATTTTTCTCAGCAGGTTCTAATTATTCAAAAAAATAACTTAGACCTTTCACTTTTAAACAAGACAAGTACTAGGTTTGTTAACTAGCATTTCTTGTTGACGCATTCGATTAGACTTGAATAACCGAAACCTCTACTTTGATAAGTCTAACTAAGATCAGAATTAACTTAGTTTCTCTTATCCGGAATCGAATTGGACTAAACAATTCATCTCGAAAACCTTTTGTTAAGCCATAAACAATTCATACAGACCAAATAAATCAACTTGCATAATTATTTACCTCAACCGGAAGCAATTGAAACAACATAGACATTAAAGTACCGCAATTGCACCGAAATTTTGTAAGACTAAACAATTGATACCAAACAATAAAGCAAGATAACAATAGTTTTTCTTAACCGGAAACAATTGAATCACACACACATCCATAAACAAATAAACATCAATTGTACCGATATTTTGTTAAGCAAAAGCAATAAACATATGCAATAAACTCAGGCTTTTCTTAAACTGGAAAACGATTAACTAACAAAGTTGTTACCTCAAATTCCGTATCCTCTTCTCCTTTTCTTCACATCTTTCCGGGGAGAATATCATCATGTTTTCATCCTCTCGCAAGACAAAAGAACAACAAAAAAAACCAACCTTTACCAGAGAAAGGTTGAAAACCTGTTTTTAACTAATGCATAACAACAGTTGAAAACCCCGAAACACATATGCTTTTATGTTAAACCAAACCGATTCAACATATTGTGACTTTTTCACACATGAGTTTCAATCGGACCCCTTATGATCCTTTGATAAAGCCTACCAACATGGACTAGAACTTAATGCCGCTAAACCAAAAAGTCACCCAAACCATAAGGGTTCACATCATATGAGATCGAATATCAAGGTTACAAAAACCGAAATCAAACATCCCATAAACATACACAATAATAATATAAAGCATTCAAGCACGGGCTATGTAAACGAAAACTATCACAAGAAAAATTATAAACTAATAATTTTATTTATAAATAAGATGGTTTTATTCATAATAGACTTTATTGAAATTATCAAAAACTAATGTCTATTATCCTGGATTAAGTATTACAGAAAATAACTTAATCTCTAATGGTATTTTATTATTATCCACTTCCTTCCCACTAGTAATTCCGTTTATGACGAAATCTCATCGAGTAGGCACTGAAACTTCCACAAAACATCCTTATAGTGATTAAGAGAGATGGTAAGATGCATAGCATTATTTGCGGAGTTCTCATGGGCTTTTTTTTATCAACTCCTTATAGTAGAGTACCCGTTTCCATTCAACATCCACTCTTTTGTCAAGCAAAACTCTTCTTCCGATTAGGTCTAGTACACCATCTAGTAAACTGGATGCATGCACATTTAAAGAGGATATGAGTTGAATTAAATGATAGCATGTGTTGTTGCACAACGTTAGCCTGTCCGATTCCAAAGAGTCAAGATATTTCTCAATCCCTTGAATACAGTATTCACTGAAAATTTCTCCACAGGTTACTCCATTACCACATAGAGAATTTGGTAGAACTTTCCCTTGAACATTCGAGCAAGTTTCTTGGAGAGAATCATTGTTGTCAATTTTCTCCTTAGATCTTCATTCGGTATCATCCTTGAAAGCATGCTTATGAGAGCCTCAAGGTAAATATTTTGAGAAATCAAAAAGTCTACCTTGACTGAAAATATTATGAAAACTTGCATAATAATCCAAGTTTTTATTTCCTATTGAGGAGACATCTAATTTTAAGAAAACATATTTTCGGTAACGGATTCTTTCAATAGGAATGATACCAATCCATTCATGGATATTTAGGAACCGAATTATCCTACAGAACCGAAGATCAACCCACGAGTTATGGGTTATAACACATCTTGACTCATCTAGATTACTCATACCTTTTAGCCTGTCACTGGTTTCGAAGAAACCATTGTGGGGTGAGTGCATATGGCTACTTTAAGATGAAGAGATACTTCTTGCTCTCATAGGTTCGAAGTGTATCTTTAACTCGACTTATATTGTAACAGGATATTATTACAATATTGTTTTTCAATATAGTAAGAGTTCTTACTTTATTAGTTACGTTTCGAGTTACTCGATTCTCTGTTTGTAAATACCTTTCTGATCGCTGTCGTATGCATCAAAAATAATTTCACTTTCCTAAAGTATAAGAAAGAGTTCGTTTCCACAGAGAGGCGATTGTAGTTATTTCGTATTCAATTTCTTAAAGTAACCAATTGGGGGGATTTCTGATTTTTATGTAAGCAATAAAAGCAAATTAAAAGCAAAGTAAATTGTAGAAAGTAATCAATGGAGAAAGATATTGGTCAAGGAATTCATCTTCAATCTTAGACATGTGCTTGCATATATGATTAGAATTACGATTTAATCTCTTATATTATCAAAAGCCTAGAGAATCAAGTGAGCAAGATAATCTATTAATTTCCTAAGTTTATCAACACACATATTAGAGCTGCGTATGTGAATTCTACCTAAAGAATAACCTAACGCCTTGCGCTAATTAAGTTCAATTCCCTAGAGCATTAAGTTTGAGTAAATAGGCTAATCAATGCAATTGTCATGCGTTGCGCATAACAATTCGGACAATGGTCAAACTCTACATATGATTACGAGAGTGTATCACTACAAACCGTAAACATATCATGCTACTCGTATTCGGGGTTATCGCTCGATGAAAAACCCTAAAATAGCTATGGACTAAGATGCAAGTTCAATTAATTGGCCACTTAACTAATCAAACATCATAACCCTATCACAATACATCAATCATGTGATCATAAAAAACAGTAGATAATTGAACGATAATCAAGAGAGAAAACTAATACATAAAGCAAACACAAGTTTTAGAAATAGGACTACATCCTTAACTAATAATATAGAATTTAGCTACTCATAGCTATGGAGTTCATCACCAAAAATATAAGTTGAATAAAGAAGAAGATGAACAAAAGCAAACCCTAGTTGTGTAAACAAAAGCGGCTCTCCAAGTTCCAAGAATAAGATATGTCTCCAAAAGTTGTAGGATTTCTCTTTTATAGCTCCTCTTGTTCCAAAATTAGGTCTAGCCCTCAAAGTCCATTAGATGAAAATCCACCAAGCCCACAAGAGAGAGAAACCCATGTAGAAAATATGTCCAAAAATACGTCGCGGGAAAAGCGGTATTGTGGGCTAGGAAAGGTGGCGGAAACGGTTCAAGTGACCAATAAGTCCGCTGAATCACCGGTCAATGGGTCGAATCGGCTAGGTCAACTCAGTCAACTCACTGAGTCAAAACGGGTCAATCACCGAGTCAGCCCCGAGTCAGCTATTCAGGTGAGCTAACTGGGCTGACTTGGTTGAGTTGCCATGGCATAAGCCATTTGCGCAGGCCAAAGTTGTGATGCACAAAGATGGTGCATCGATTGCTTCCTTTCCGGCCCATCTTGGCTAAGCCTCTATTCTCATGTCACAACTGCAAAACACACAAAACTCATCCTACCAGAACCTTTTGCCATTCAGTCCAGCTCCAACAACAGCAACCCATAAGCTCTTTCTCTCATACAACCCTTACTCCTGCCATGATTCCTCCATTCATATCACCATTTCCCTGCAATATCTCCAACTCCAGCTGCTATTCCATCTCCACAGGCACACCACCCTGTTAGCTCACATTGATGTTCCATTAACAGCTTAAGCTGTAACCTGCCAATTCACTCTAGCCTTATGCAAACGCATAACTGCAGGTTCAGCCCCAATCCATCTCACTGCAGCATCAAAAACATCCATCACCAGTCCTAACCACAAAACCTGTCAATACAAGCATTCATTCAATATCAATTCCAGTTCAACCCCTTCTGCCTTGCAGGTCAGCTCCAGCTCTGACAACAGCAACCCATAAGCTCACAGCCACTAGCTCAAGCCACTCATCTGAGCCATACCACCAACATCACCTCCCTGAGTTCACACATCCATCACTGCAACAGCTGCATTACTTAGTTCCAACAGGCTCAACTATCACCAGTGACTGCACCTGCACTTGAGCTTCCTAACTACCAATCAGCGCCACTGCAATGGGTTACCTTCAACACAGCCCCTGCTTCAATCCAAGCACAACCCAACAGCCATCTCCACTGTAACTTCTTCAACACCCACAGCAATAACATAAAACTGAGTCATTCCTATGACCTTTAACTTCAGTTCAAACCATTCAATCCAATAGTTATAGCTTCACCAAAGACTACTGTGACTTCTCAAACATCACAATGACTTCAATTCCATCCACTATTGCGCCCCATCGACTCATACACGCAATTTGAGACCACGAGATCGCAACCTAGTAGCACAGCTCCATTTCCTCCAGCTCAGTTAGGCCACCTGCAACTGTAACATCAATCCATCTCAGCTCAGCTGCAATGTCAGACCTGTAGCTTAATCAGACCATAGCAGCACATTCATTCCCAGGTTGTATTTGAGCTCAAGCAACCCTTGTTAATTCCAGCTGCTGCTTCAACATCATCTGGTATTACTCATGCTTCTCATACTGGCACCACCAACACATTACAATTGCACCTGACTACTGCATATACTCCATTGCATCCATTACTTCATTTCAGCTACACAGGCCTCCTGCAAGACCATCTTCATCTTCCCTGCAACCTCTTGTTCATTCAATACTCTCAATCCTATAGCTTCAACTCAAGACCAACACCATCTCAGACTCCTTGATCTGCACCTACAACTATAACTGAACCAGCACAAGCTTATCCACCTGTAACTCACCTTCCATGCTCACAACAGCACCAACACAGGTAACCAATTCATCCTCTCAGATTCAAGATTCAAAATCCTGTGTTCTGAAATTTCAGATCAACCACATCTCCATCTAGATGATTCAAAAGAGCTCCAACCCTTAACTTCTTTCTTGTCCAGCTTCAAATTCGACTCAAACCCAACGTTCCAATTCTTCTCTCAACTCTGTGAAGCTTTTAACACTGCTCATATTCACTAGATCCATCTTCTTCACGCGCCAAACCACAAAATCCTCCTTCAATCCAACAACATCATCTTCATTCTCTTAGTTTCATGAATCTGCCGAAACCCCCTTTGTCTCTTCTCGATTTGTCTCAGTATCAAAACCACTCCCAGATATTCAACCCATGAGATCCCCTTTTCTTGCTTCAAACCACAAACCCTCATCAATTCCTCCACTAACAGAAGCTCTCGACTTAACAACATCATCTTCTCATCTCCCTGATTCAATTTCACCTTCTAGTTCTCTCTTACAGCATTCGCAACATCCCATTTTTCCTCTCAGATTAGTGAAACCTCCATGGCTATTTTCTCAGTTTCAAGTAAAGAAGAACAATAAATGTTAATATGATTTTTATGTCTTCTGTAGGAGAATAGAAGTGGATATAGCCACCCAGGTGAGCTAGATAAGGGTCAACCACAATGATTCTAGGCACCCCATAAGTTGATATAGGCCACTAAAACAACGAGCCCCTAATTCCTTGGGTTGACGCGCGACATCCGCCCTTGAAATGATGTTTTTGCACATAGAGATGCCCCTTAACCGTGGCTCAGTTCCAGATAGCATTCGTTATTGCTTTGAAATGACAATTTAGCCCTTTTTGCTCAACTTGAATGATTTCTGCTTCTTTTCCTCCGTGCGACTCCAGAGTACCTAATAACTCAAAAACACGCGTAAAGCACATAATTCACAAGAAAAATAGCAAAGAAAGCGTAACTACTGGATAGTAAATTAGGTGTTTTAGACATCTATCAGATTCCCCCACACTTAGACTTTGCTAGTCCTCGAGCAAATCAAACAAAACAATTCAAAAAGATACATACAACTCCGTGTCGTCGAGGCTACGGTCACTTTTAGCATAAATAACAAGCATTTAAACCACTAAGTGTCCCTAGTGGACGAGTTATAGTCTCGTGGGGGTTTACTAGAGATATACCCACAAAACCTAATTTTCCAACTTATTAGTTCTCCGTAATGATAGTATCCAACGCGCTAAGAAGACATAGAGATTCTGCACACTAGTCATAAGAAGTTAGACACATAAATGAACACAATCTCATTCTTAAAAGTTGAGAGAGAGATAACCATCCCTTCTCGACAAAAATTCGGGTTCGGAGTGATCAAAAGTCTCGACTATGCCTCACAAGAAAGGGTTTTATGAAATTGCTCTCAATAATAAACAGCTTTTTATGGGTCACACATGTGTCCAGGTTGGAATGAAGAGAGAATCCCGAGACACGTTGAATGGTTGGAAGGCAAAACCCTCCGAATATTTTGAAAACCCACATCTTTTATAATTTTGAAAACCCATTTTTCTGATGATCTCTTCGAAAGGAAATCAACCACTTAACGAAGGTGGGAATATGCTTACTTACCTCGTTATCCGTTCGGCGTGCAGCTAGCACCACTCTCACGGCATCCATAGAAACGTCTTCGGTCTTCTATCGGTGTCTTCATCTTCGTCTTCGGTCTTCAACTCTTGATGATAACTCTTGAACTTCGTAGAATCTTGACAATATGATTCTTTCCCTCAAATTCCTTGTCGCTTGAAACTTCATTATAGATATTCCTTCTTTCCCTTGGCTTTATTGAAAGAATACAAAACTAAAAACAAACTATACAAACCCAAAATTATTATTATTATTATTTTTTTTTTCTTTTTCTTTTTTTTTCGTTTTTTTTTTTTTTTTTTTAAACATAAGAAATAAAACAAATACAAAATAAAAAAAAAATCAAAATAATAAAAACTATTAACAAACCTAAACATTTTCTCTTGTCTCTTTTTTTTTTTTTTTTTTTTTTTTTGAGACAAGAGAAAAATAAAATACAAAATAAAATAAAATACAAAGGCCATGGTGTAAGTACTTTACCGCTTGATTCTTCACAACTTGTATGTCTCGATATCATAAATTTCTCGAACTCTCATCCTTGATAATTTTCACTCTTGTACAATAGTCTTCAACTTGTAAAAATTCTGCTCCTTGTCTTGTTGCTTTACTCAAATTTGAAATCTGCCCATTTCTGTACTGTTGCTTTTAAACCTTGAACGTCTTCAACTTTCCTTCGAATTCGTGATGCTCCTCTTGTTGATGATGATGGTGTTTCTATGGACCTGTTAGTGTAGAGAGAGATAAGGTGGATGGTGCTAGCTGCGAACAAGATTACAAGTGGTATGTAAGTTAGCAATTCGATGTCACCAACATGGTTGATAAAAATAGCACTCAAGAGATCAAAATAGTGCTTCTATGGTGGAAGGTTGGACACCTCACCATTCTGCCCGAAATTTACGTACGGTGACACACACTCTAAAAGAACAAATTTAGACAGGTACAAAGAATTGAAGGTTGGTGCCTCACATTATGTAACATGGGTAGTCTCCACTATAGGGGATCACTACTCTAATACCGAATTCGATCGCACCTTATTTGCCACTTTGGCATGGTTAAATCCAACTTTAACTCTCATACAATTAAGAAACCCGATCATGTTCTCTGTCATCTCTAAGTTCAGTCACTATTATGAGATTCTCGATGTAATCTTAGCGACATGTATACTATGTGACTCTAAACTAACTACAAGTTGGAGTTTCTTATTCACTAATGTACACAAAAGTTGAAAAATTTGAAAAATTTACAAAGCAAACCACTCCCCCACACTTAAACTTTACATTGTCCTCAATGTAATTGAATCGTCCAAAGAAAGTCAAGGTGGGAAATCCTAACGGAAAAGTGACAAAAAATCAGAAAAAGTAAAAACATGACAAGAAAAGAAAATAAAAGATAAGAGATACAAAACCGATGGGTTGCCTCCCATTTAGCGCTTGGTTTAAAGTCGTCAGCCCGACTATCTCCTTGCGTTCTATGACTCCTCCAGAGGGAGTACTTCCACAAGATTAACTCCTTCCATGACATCCGAGGAGAAGTTCTCATAATATGGTTTCAACCGGTGCCCATTCACTTTAAGTTCATTATCTGTAGCTAAACTACGAATTTCCACTGCACCATGAGAAAACACATTAGTCACAATAAAAGGTCCAATCCAAAGTGACCTTAATTTACCCGGAAATAATTGCAAGCGAGAATTAAACAAGAGCACTTTCTGCCCAATGCAAAATTGTTTCTTTGTAATCATATTATCATGAAAAGCTTTCGTCTTTTCCTTCAAATCCGTGAGCTTTCGAATGCATCATTGCGAATCTCCTCTAACTCTTGAAGTTGTAACTTTCTTTGCCTTCCAGCACCATCCATCTCCATGTTGCATTGCTTAATAGCCCAAAACGCCTTATGCTCAATTTCCACGGGTAAGTGACAAGGTTTATGATCGCTGTCGTAAGCGTCAAAAATAATTTATACTTTCTTACTACTCAAAATATAAATATAGCAAGGGCAAGAAAGGATCGATCCCACAGAGAGGTCTAGGTTGTCAAATTGTTATGGTTTCCTATATAAAACACCGAGGATTTTCTGATTGTGTAAATAAAAATAAATAAAAAGTAAACAACAGAAATAAATCACGCAAATCAAGGATGTGAAAATATTGGATAAAGGTTTCATCTTCAATTGCAAACAAGTTTATGAATGTATGAATAGAATTCGTATTTAATCTCGCTATCATCAAAAGCCAAAGAATACCTTATTGCAAGAATACTAAAGTAATTTCCAAAGTTATCAACACACACATTAGAAAGTGCGTATGTGAAATCTACCTAAAGAATAACCTAACGCCTTGCGCTAATCAAGTTCAATTCCTAGGAGCATTAAGTTTCAGAAATAGGCTAATCAATGCAATTGAAATACATTGCAAAACAATTGAACAAAGGTCAATTTCTACATATGACTACGAGGATGTATCACTACAACCTAGAATCATATCATGCTACTCGTATTCAAGGTTATCGCCGATGAAAACCCTAAAATAGCTATAGATATGGATGTGAGTTCAATCAATTCTAGACTTAACTAAACAAACATTCAATCATATTGCAATCCATCAATCATGCAATTATTGTAACCGTAGAAATCATACGATAATATTGAGAGAAAACTAATTCATAAAAATCATAACTTGGTTGCAAAATCCAACTACATCTTCAACCAATAATAAAATTCTAGCAAATATTCATGGAGTTCATCACAAGAAGAAAGAGAAAAGACTTCATGGTTCTAAACCCTAGAAAAGGTAGAGATAAAAACGTGGTCTCAAATTGTAGAAGTCTTCCCTTTTGTAGTCTTTTTCTCCTTCCAAAACTAGGTTTTGTCTTCAAAGTCCATTAGTTGGAAATTCACCCGGCCCACCATGGAGAGAAACAGTGTAAAAATTATGTCCAAAAACGCTACAGGAAAAGCGGGATTATGGCCGGAATCCGTCGGAAAAGTCATGGAAATAGCATCTCAGGTGACCGGCCAAGTCAAACCGGTCAACGAGTCTACACGGTCGGGTCCACTGGGTCAGCTCGGCCGGGTCAACTGGGTCAAGAACCGAGTCAAGTCATTGAGTCAGGGGAGTCAGCTGGGTCAGGTGTAGACAGGTCTTCTGGCTCAGTTAAGTGGTTAGTTGCCAGACCACTGCACATGTCGGGAGTTGTCTCGCACTATCATTGTGCATCGGACTCTTTGCCGACCATCTTGGCTATCTTTGTGAATTATAATTCCCAAGCTATGACTTCATCATTTCTTCACAGTTCCCATTTCAAAATTCAACCTCAATTTAAACCTCCAGCTCAGACCAATCCATTGTTGTAGCTTCTGCAACACACAGCCAGTTCCAACACCTTCACCTCTCCTTGATAATCTCCCACAACCATCACTAGGTCCATCCCAGCCTGCAATCTCCTCAATCACCAAAGAAAATTGCAATGCTTTACATCCCTTCATTTGTCAAACACCATTCCATCCACAGCCCCCGATGCCGGCAACTCCGGCCTCGGTCCACGAGTTCATCCACTAGTCGCTACAATGGCTCTTCTAAGCCTCAAATGCCACAGAGACCCTCATACTCCATTTCATTCGTACGAGAACTCATGAATTCTTTCATCCCGGCTTCATCTCAACTCAGACCTCCTTTCATTACCAGGCCATATTAGCTCATACAAGCACGCACCTTACATCATAGCATCATTGCATGACTAACTCAATCCCAGATGAACTCCAATATCAGCCTACAAACCATAACAATCAACCTCCATTTGAGAAATCGCAGCTCTTGCCATTCAACATTAATGACTTCATAATGCACTTAACAGCGGCGTCTCAACTGCAGACTTCTGGACAATGCTGACTCCTTCACTATCCCAGTGACATCAGATTCAGCTGCATTCTTCCTCGTGAAGCTTCATCATTGCAGACTTCGAGCTTATCAAACCAGACTCATGACATTGCATCCAACTCTTCACTTAGCACCGGACTCGATTGATTCAACCATTCGCACCTTAGACTCATCGCACGTTTCGCAAACCCATTGTTTCTCAAACTCGCCGCCTATCGATCAAGACATAAATCCATTTGCAATTCCATGTTTTGCTTCGATCTTCCTCTTCCCTGTACTTGAATCAAAACAGACCCATCTCATATTGCTTCTGTGGCACAAAAATCACTCACCATACTCTTCCATCATCCCTATTTCCTCTTCAATCTCATCCCGCTCGATGATAATCACCATCTTCTCGCTTCCTTGAATCAAGTCTTGCTAATAGATTCACATCGAACCCATCCTCTATTCCTTCTCCATTCTCATCGGGGCTATCTTCCAGTGACATCCTCAACATCAGTTCTGTGCTTCTTTCGATCTGGATTTGGTGGAAACCCTAACTCCTCTCGATTTACCGAATTCAATCATCCAAAATACCCTGTTGAGTTCAAGAATCGACAACCCATCTTCTCTTGTTCCTTCCAACCAGAATCAATCGACAATTCGACTAAAACCCATTCTCGTTCACCCCTCTCTCTCGGTTAAATAGCGGCGGCCATTTGTCATTTGGTCTCCCAAGCAACATCAACTTCTTTTCTCGAACTCAAACTCAATCAACTTGATAACCATACGAACCCAAATCGATCTTGATTTTTCCCGGTGAGAAGAACTCTCAAATTTACTTCTCTCTCTCGGTTCCATTTCGATTCAATTGAGAATGATTTCTCGATTTCTCGATTTAGGGTGTAGGAAGTAGGAGTCGATAATCACACCCCACTCATCGAGATACCGGTGGGTGCCCCATAACCTTAGTTTGGTTGTCTTTAACACTCCTCCTAAAGAGAGTTGCCCCTTAACATGTGGATGGGCTCCCAGTATTAGTCCCTTTGGAGCAGTTCACCCTTAAGATGCCGGGCTCCGGATAGTGTTTGACCCTGAAATGACACTCTTGCCCTTATTGCTTATGAGTTCTTGTTTTGCCCATAACTTCTTCATACGAACTCAGAATGACTCCATTCTTTCGCCATCGTCTTCATCTTCTCGTCCTCTACACAATGAAAAGTAGAAATCTTGTATTTGAACGAGTTCCAATTGGTCTTTTTGCTCCAAATGACTCCATTGCACCTAATAAACTCAAAAACACACATAAGATACACGATTTACAAGAAAACTCGCAAAGAAAGCATAAATACTAGATATTAAATACGGTGTATTCTACACCTATCAAATTCCCCCACACTTAGACTTTGCTAGTCCTCGAGCAAATCAAACAAAATTAAAATACAACAACTCCGTGTCGTCGAGGCTACGGTCACTTTTAGCATAAATAACAAGCCTTTAAACCACTAAGTGTCCCTAGTGGACGAGTTATAGTCTCGTGAAGGTTTACAAGAGGTCTACCTACAAAACCTATATTTCAAACTCAAATCTATTCGTGACAAATCAATGAATGAATCCAAATTGACTACAGGAGGAGGTACCTTGCAAATTCAATTCAATTATTAGTAAATAACTCTAATTAGATAGTCGAACAAACCACAATACTCGGAAACTAACAAACCACAATCACAATGAAAAGATTAAGAAGATGGATAAGATATAGATGTTGGCGAATATTCTCAAGTGTTCGATGTTTCCCATATCTGTCTGAAGGTCACTGCTAAGATAAACCTAATCCTATTGGATTGAGCCTCGGTGGTCTTGAATGCTACATCAAATCAATTGGCATATACAAGGGAACCAAGAGTGACTTTATTCAACACAATAATTTTTTTTTTTTTTTTTTTTTTTTTTTTTATGATTGGATCAAACTGGATCCAATTTCTCTTTTTTTTTCTAGACGGCATGATTAGATCTTTTGGATCCAAGCGCATGCTTCTTGTCAGCAAGTACATGATAGTTGCCTTGGATCCTGCATTCCACGCTTGTTTAGGCGACGGAGACAGGGGACTACATTTCACACATCCGCTATTCCCAAGTGTCTTTTTATTCCGTTTTGGTCTAATTGATCGGTCCCTTTCTTTTTTTTCATTTTTTTTTCATTTTTTTTTTTTTTTTTTTTTTTAGTAACTCAACCACTCTATTTCATCCTAGCAGTAATAACACGTCGATGTTTAGTGACCCACCAAAGCACTTAGAGAACAATAGATAAATATGAAAAAATAAAAATAGAATGTGATATGGTGATATTCCGAGATATGGTAACAACTATCATGTTAATTGTGATTTCTGAGCTATATTCTTCCCTTTTAGTTAATTGGTTCCTCAACTCCTGCATTCAAAATGGTTCCATCCACTAATGGTGTCAAAAACAAACTATACAAACATATAAATGCTCCCCCACACTTAAACTTCACATTGTCCTCAATGTGTAAAACCGAAAATTCTGAATTCTGACGTAACAGCAGATAAAACGCAAAAACTGTGCAAATTGGTAAGGAATTTGGAAAAACTCCATTTCACAAAAGTTGTTCACCTACGTGTTTTCTACACAGTGTCAAAATTTCACAGTGTTTCGATAAACGGTCTGACAGTTATGGTCTCTGTACTGAACTACGCGCAGTCTGAAAATTTCTGACGAAAAGGTATTCGTCATAATTCTCTTCTAAGATAGATTCCGGACTCAATGAAATTAAACATGGGGATGCAAATATGATATAAAAACAGTAAAAAAATAAATAAACGAAACAAAAATAAAATGCAAAAGGATAAGAGATACAAAACCGGTGGGTTGCCTCCCACTAAGCGCTTGTTTTATAGTCGTCGGCCCGACTTATCTTCTTGTAAGATTCATTCCCCATACACCAATAATCTGAAAAGTTGGGGATCCGTCCATAGAACCTGTTTTGCAAACACTAGCTTCACACAAAAATTAGTAACATAAAGCAAAAGTGAAGCTATGAACCGATAAAAGCTTCCCCCACACTTATTCTTGTCCACACTTGGAAGTGTATAAAGAATATAGAAGTCGGGTACCTCCACGGTTTCTGGTTCCATAACCTGCATAGGATGAGAATCAAGTGTCTCTAATGGCGGAAAACGAGAAACAAAGTCAGTCAACAATATTCTCGAAGCACATACATTCAAACCAATAAGAGGTAAAGGAGAAGAAATAATAGGCAAAGGGTTAGATAAACCTTTCACAATCTCTTGTATTACGGAATCCTCTTCATCCTTGAAAAACTCAAAGTGAATTATTCACCTCTTGTATATCATGGTCCTCTATCAAACCTTGCAACCATTCTTCGTCCGTTTCTGCCGTAACCAAAGTCTCGACATAAACATCATCATTACAATCATTTGCAAGCTCAATTGGGTCTTCCACAATATTGGTCAAACCGGTCTCATTCTCAACACACTCCTTTTTGTTGTAAGGCACATACTCTTTTGCGGATCCAAATTTTATCATAAGAAACTTTTTTAGAACACTCGAAAATGCATCATCCTCAAGCTCCACCCTTTGAATAGGCTCTTGATCATTATTAAGATCAATGCTTGAGTAATCCACACAAGTGTCGACATATTCCTCTTCGTCTTCATCTTGATCCCAAAAAGACTCCATTGTACATACCTCGGGGATGTCACCATGAGTTGTTTCAAGCAATGTATCATAATCACCGTCATCACTATCATAGTCATCATAAGATTGACCCTCGCTGAATTTAGTGTTGCTAATCTCTAACTCATCCTTTTGAATAGGTAAATGATCATTATTACGATCAAGAGTTGAGTTAACTACACAAATATCAACGAAAGTCCCCAAAGGTTCGCCTTTTTCAACATAATTATTCATTTCCTCCTTGTATTCTTCAATGCCTTGTCTTAAAGTGGAAACACCTTTTTGAAGCTCTTGGAGTGTTCCATCCAAATTCTGAATATAGTGTTCCATTTGTTTGTAAAGCTCATTCGACAAAGAAAAGGTAGAATTACTTACTTCCGTATTGTTAGGCCAATTATAATCCCTTTGAATGGGTGTATGATCATAACTACGATCAGAAATTGGGCCAAACATACTATGAGCACATTCGGTCGATGAAATTGGTTCCACGCTGGGTTGTCCACAAATTGACTCCATGCTGTCCATAAATTGTTGCATCTCATCTACCAAATTAGAAGAAATATTATAAGGAAAACAACTATTCTCCCCTCCTTGTGATTGCTCACTTACATAACCACCATAAGAAGGTTGATATGTATGAGAATAACTCATAGGGTACGTGGAGTATTGATCATAGCCAAAGGATTGGTTTTGATTATACTCCCCATAAGGGTGATAATTGTTATGTTGTTGAGGTTGAAAGCCGTATTGATTGCTCCAATATGCTCCTTCCATAGAAATAAGCACCTGAAATAAGATTCTCAAAACTCGGGTAAGAACCAAATACGAAAAAGTAAAACAAAAACTGAATACAAAAATAAGAAACCAAAAACAATTAACAACCGTTGCCTCCCAGCAATGGCGCAAAATTTGATCATTATGTCGTAAAGCGTCAAAAATAATTTATACTTTCTTACTACTC
This sequence comes from Papaver armeniacum, assembly GCA_023531295.1. NCBI lineage: Eukaryota > Viridiplantae > Streptophyta > Magnoliopsida > Ranunculales > Papaveraceae > Papaver > Papaver armeniacum. The sequence continues at coordinate 467,534 of JAJJWW010014895.1, forward strand.
AAAATATAAATATAGCAAGGGCAAGAAAGGATCGATCCCAGAGAGGTCTAGGTTGTCAAATTGTTATGGTTTCCTATATAAAACACCGAGGATTTTACGATTGTGTAAATAAAAATAAATAAAAAGTAAACAACGAGAAATAAATCACGCAAATCAAGGATGTGAAAATATTGGATAAAGGTTTCATCTTCAATTGCAAACAAGTTTATGAATGTATGAATAGAATTCGTATTTAATCTCGCTATCATCAAAAGCCAAAGAATACCTTATTGCAAGAATACTCCGTAATTTCCAAAGTTATCAACACACACATTAGAGTCGCGTATGTGAAATCTACCTAAAGAATAACCTAACGCCTTGCGCTAATCAAGTTCAATTCTAGGAGCATTAAGTTTGAAATAGGCTAATCAATGCAATTGAAATACATTGCGCAAACAATTCGAACAAAGGTCAATTTCTACATATGACTACGAGGATGTATCACTACAACCTAGAATCATATCATGCTACTCGTATTCAAGGTTATCGCTCGATGAAAACCCTAAAATAGCTATAGATATGGATGTGAGTTCAATCAATTCTAGACTTAACTAAACAAACATTCAATCATATTGCAATCCATCAATCATGCAATTATTGTAACCCGTAGAAATCATACGATAATATTGAGAGAAAACTAATTCATAAAAATCATAACTTGGTTGCAAAATCCAACTACATCTTCAACCAATAATAAAATTCTAGCAAATATTCATGGAGTTCATCACAAGAAGAAAGAGAAAAGACTTCATGGTTCTAAACCCTAGAAAAGGTAGAGATAAAAAACGTGGTCTCAAATTGTAGAAGTCTTCCCTTTTGTAGTCTTTTTCTCCTTCCAAAACTAGGTTTTGTCTTCAAAGTCCATTAGTTGGAAATTCACCCGGCCCACCATGGAGAGAAACCCGTGTAAAAATTATGTCCAAAAAACGCTCGCCGGAAAACTGGGATTATGGCCGGAATCCCGTCGGAAAAGTCGCCGGAAATAGCATCTCAGGTGACCGGCCAAGTCAAACCGGTCAACGGGTCAGAACGGTCGGGTCCACTGGGTCAGCTCGGCCGGGTCAACTGGGTCAAGAACCGAGTCAAGTCATTGAGTCAGGGGAGTCAGCTGGGTCAGGTGTAGACGCAGTCTTGGCTCGATTAAGTGGTTAGTTCTTGGGACCACTTTGCACATGTCGGGGTTGTCTTTGCACTATCATTGTGCATCGCACTCTTTGGCCAGCCATCTTGGCTATCTTGTGAATTATAATTCCCCAAGCTGCTGACTTCATCATTTCTTCACGGTTCCCATTTCAAAATTCAACCTCAATTTAAACCTCCACTCAGACCAATCCATTGTTGTAGCTTCTGCAACACACAGCCAGTTCCAACACCTTCACCTCTCCTTGATAATCTCCCACAACCATCACTAGGTCCATCCCAGCCTGCAATCTCCTCAATCACCAGCAAAATTGCAGCTGCTACATCCCTTCACTGTCAAAACACCATTCCATCCACAACTGATGCCAGCAACTCCAGCCTCAGTCCCTGAGTTCATCCACTAGCTGCTACAATGGCTCTTCTAAGCCTCAAATGCCACCAGACCCTCATACTCCATTTCATTCGTACCAGAACTCATGAATTCTTTCATCCCAGCTTCATCTCAGCTCAGACCTCCCTTTCATTACCAGGCCATATTAGCTCATACAAGCCTGCACCTTCTGTCATAGCATCAGCTGCAGCTAACTCCAATCCCAGATGAACTCCAATATCAGCCTACAAACCATAACAATCAACCTCCATTTGAGAAATCTGTAGCTCACTGCCATTCAACATTAACAGCTTCATAATGCAGCTTAACAGCGTCTCAACTGCAGCTCTGGACAATGCACAGCTCCTTCACTATCCCAGCAGCACCAGTTCACTGCATTCTTCCCTGTGAAGCTTCATCATTGCAGACTCGAGCTTATCAAACCAGACTCACAGCATTGCATCCAACTCTTCACTTAGCACCAGACTCGATTCAGTTCAACCATTCCTGCACCTTAGACTCATCGCACAGTTTCTGCAAACCCATTGTTTCTCAACCTGGCCAGCTATCAGATCAAGACATAAATCCATTTGCAATTCCATGTTTTGCTTCGATCTTCCTCTTCCCTGTACTTGAATCAAAACAGACCCATCTCATATTGCTTCTGTGGCACAAAAATCACTCACCATACTCTTCCATCATCCCTATTTCCTCTTCAATCTCATCCTGCTTCCCATGATAATCACCATCTTCTGCTTCCTTGAATCAAGTACTGCTAATAGATTCACATCGAACCCATCCTCTATTCCTTCTCCATTCTCATCAGGGCTATCTTCCAGCAGCATCCTCAACATCGGATTCCTGTGCTTCTTTCTCGATCTGGATTTCAGGTGGAAACCCTAACTCCCTCTCTGATTTACCGAATTCAATCATCCAAAATACCCTGTTGAGTTCAAGAATCGACAACCCATCTTCTCTTGTTCCTTCCAACCAGAATCAATCGACAATTCGACTAAAACCCATTCTCAGTTCACCCCTCTCTCTCGGTTAAATAGCAGCAGCCGCTGTCATTTGGTCTCCGGCAACATCAACTTCTTTTCTCGAACTCAAACTCAATCAACAGTCAACCATACGAACCCAAATCGATCTTGATTTTTCCCCGGTGAGAAGAACTCTCAAATTTACTTCTCTCTCTCGGTTCCATTTCTGATTCAATTGAGAATGATTTCTCGATTTCTCGATTTAGGGTGTAGGAAGTAGGAGTCGATAATCACACCCCACTCATCAGATACCCCAGTGGGTGCCCCATAACCTTAGCTGGTTGTCTTTAACACTCCTCCTAAAGAGAGTTGCCCCTTAACATGTGGATGGGCTCCCAGTATTAGTCCCTTTGGAACAGTTCACCCCTTAACGGATGCCGGGCTCGGATAGTGTTTGACCCCCGAAATGACACTCTTGCCCTTATTGCTTATGAGTTCTTGTTTTGCCCATAACTTCTTCATACGAACTCAGAATGACTCCATTCTTTCGCCATCGTCTTCATCTTCTCGTCCTCTACACAATGAAAAGTAGAAATCTTGTATTTGAACGAGTTCCAATTGGTCTTTTTGCTCCAAATGACTCCATTGCACCTAATAAACTCAAAAACACACATAAGATACACGATTTACAAGAAAACTCGCAAAGAAAGCATAAATACTAGATATTAAATACGGTGTATTCTACACCTATCAGTTTACCATAAACAAGCCTAAAAGGAGACATCCCAATAGGTGTTTTATATGCGGTTCTATACGCCCACAAAGCATCATTGAGTCGCGAACTCCAATCTTTCCTTGTTGGATTCACCGTCTTTTCAAGAATGGATTTCACCTCTCGGTTGGAAACTTCGGCTTGTCCATTTGTTTGCGGATGGTAGGGAGTTGCAATCCTATGCGACACATTGTACTTCCTTAACAAGCTTTGCAAGAACCTATTTTTGAAATGTGAACCTCCATCGCTAATTATAGCCCTTGGAATGCCAAACCTTGCAAATATATTAGCTTGCACAAAATCTGAAACAACTTTAGAATCATTAGTTGGGGTGGCTTTAGCTTCCACCCATTTCGAGACATAATCCTGACAAGCAAGATATAATAATTCCCACTAGAATTGACAAAAGGGCCCATAAAATCAATTCCCCATACATCAAAAACCTCCACAAATTGAATAATAGTTTGCGGCATTTGATTTCGATCACCTAGATTGCGGTTCTTTGGCACCTATCACATGTGATACAAAATGCATGTGCATCCTTAAACAAAGTTGGCCAAAAGAAACCACATTCTAGTACTTTGAGAGCGGTTCTCTTACTCCCAAAGTGTCCTCCACAAGCATATGAGTGGCAAAAAGACAAGATAGAATTAAATTCAGATTCGGGAACACATCTACGTATTACTTGGTCACTACAATGTTTCCATAAGTATGGATCATCCCATATGTATTGGTTTCCTAACTTCTTAAGTTTGTCCCTCTCGGCCACGAGACAAGTTCTTTGGGATTTGTTTAGACACTAAGTAATTAACAATATCAGCATACCATGGTTCTCCAAAAGCAATTGAGAATAGTTGCTCATCCGGGAAACTCTCACGCAACGGGATAGTCTCCTTGTCCACAGAAAGACGGCTCAAGTGATACGCAACGGTGTTCTCAATTCCTTTCTTGTCTTTGATTTCAATATCAAACTCTTGCAAGAGTAATATCCATCGTATGAGCCTCGGTTTCGCCTCTTTCTTTGTAAGCAAGTATCTAAGTCTTTGCATGATCGAAAAGACAACAACTTTTGTACCAATTAGATAAGAGCGAAACTTTTCTAAAGCAAAAAAATGGCTAATAACTCTTTTTTCAGTGGCTGTGTAGTTTTGTTGGGCCTCATTTAACGTTCTAGAAGCATAATAAATGGCATGAGGTATCTTCCCCACACGCTGCCCAAGCACCGCACCAACCGCATAGTCACTTGCATCACACATGAGCTCAAAAGGCTTGCTCCAATCCGGTGGTTTAATGATAGGGGCTGAAATCAAAAGTTCTTTCAAACGATTGAATGCCGCCACACACTTTTCATCAAAGTTAAAAACCACATCTTTTTGCAATAGGTTACAAAGTGGTGATGCTATCTTGGAAAAGTCCTTGATGAATCTACGATAAAAACCTACATGACCAAGAAAAGAACGTATCTCCCTCACCGTAGTGGGAGGGGTTAGAGCACGAATAAGGTCTATCTTAGATTTATCGACTTCCAAGCCTTTAGAAGATATTATATGTCCTAAAACTATGCCATGAGTTACCATGAAATGCCACTTCTCCCAATTTAGCACAAGATTTGTTTCAACACATCGTTCAAGGATTAGAGACAAATTGTTCAAGCAAAGGTCAAATGAATCACCAAAGACACTAAAGTCATCCATGAACACTTCGATTATGTTTTCAACATATTCCGAAAAGATACTTACCATACACCTTTGAAAGGTAGCTGGAGCATTGCACAAGCCAAAAGGCATCCTTCTATAAGCAAAAGTACCGAAAAAGTACAAGTGAAAGTGGTTTTCTCTTGGTCCTCCGGTGCTATCACAATCGATTATAACTTTGAATAGCCATCAAGAAAGCAATAATAAGAGTGTCCAGCTAAACGTTCAAGCATTTGATCAATAAAAGGTAAAGGAAAGTGATCTTTTCTAGTAGTGGCATTCAATTTTCTATAATCAATACAAACCCTCCAACCCGGTTTGCACACGAGTTGGGACAAGTTCATTCTTATCATTTTCCACCACAGTCACACTCGATTTCTTTGGTACTACTTGTACCGGGCTTACCCACTTGCTATCGGATATGGGGTAGATAACACCCACGTCCAAAAGCTTGAGTATCTCCTTTTTCACAACTTCCATCATGGGAGGATTCAAACGACGTTGCGCTTCCCTTGTAGGCTTTGTATCATCCTCCACACGGATCTTGTGCATACAAACGGCGGGGGCTTATACCCTTGATATCGGCGATTGTCCATCCTATGGCCGTCTTGTACTTCCTTAGCACCCTTAGAAGTTTTTGCTCCTGTAATTCATTAAGCTCGTTAGAAACAATCACGGGTAAATCTTCATTGTCACCCAAGTACAAGTACTTTAAGTGACTTGGAAGAGGTTTCAATTCTAAACTTGGAGATTTAACAATAGATGGCACAAGTTTTTCATTATTTCAAGGTAAAGAAGCATATGAAATATTCTTAATTGCTGATTTTTCCGGTAATGAGTCAAGAGAACCAATGGTTTCTTTAATCTCATCACTATATGCATAACCATTGTCAATAGGTGTAGTGAGCACGGTTTCCAAAGTATCAACACCATTCAACTCAAACATTTGTTGCGCCAATATGTCTATCACATCAATGGAGAAACAAGAGTGGACATCACTAGGATATCTCATCGTCTCGAAAATGTTGAAACGTATTATTTGTCCATCAAACTCCATAGTTAGTGTTCCCTTGTCAACATCAATAATGGTTTTCGCCGTTTTCATGAAGGGACGCCCTAGTAGCAATGGAAGAGACGAGTCCGGTGAACCTTCATCCATCTCTAACACGCAAAAGTCCGCTGGAAATACAAGTTGATTAACCTGCACAAGAACATCCTCAACAATACCCATCGGGTAGACATTAGAACGATCGGCTAATTGCAACACAATTCCAAACTTTTTAAGAGGACCAAGATCAAGTGAATTATACATAGATGCAGGCATAACATTAACGGATGCACCTAAGTCCAACATAGCTTTATTAAATATGGTGTTACCAATTGTGACGGGAATTTCAAAGCTTCGGGGTCCTTGCACTTAAGTGGGAGTTTGTGTTGTAAGATTGCCGAAGCATTCTCCCCCACACTAAGCACTTCATTACCTTTGAGCCTTTGTTTATTGGTACACAAGTCCTTCAACACCTTTGCATACTTTGGAACTTGCTTGATTGCATCTATGAGTGGTATGTTCACAAGTATCTTCTTGAGAATGTCTAAAATCTCCTTTTCTAGTTCCGCCTTCTTGGAATTTGCAAATCTGCGAGGGAAAGGTAAAGGAGGAACATAAGTAGAAACCGGAGTTTTAGAGTTAGAAATAGGTACCTCAGAAGTTTGGGGAGAATCCTCGATTTTCTCCTCCAAAACAGGTTCCTTAGGTGTTTCCACCGCGCCCGAATCAGCAACTTCGGGTTGCACAAGTTGTGTACCACTTCTCAACATAATAGCATTGACACCCTCTTTTGGGTTGATGATGCGTGTCGTAACCACAACAAATTAATTAATACTTTACTACCTAATTAACAAGTAATATAGGGTAGTCAAGGTCGATCCCACGAGGAGCACGAGATTCTAGTTGTAAAATTTGTCACGAAAGGGGGGTGTAAAAAGCAAAAAGAAAATAAACAAAGCAATTAAAAGATAAAGTTGAAAGCAATAAGAGAGACAAGATCAAGGAATCCTTCTTCGTTCCGAAATAATGATTAAAGTTATGTTCTTTTCTACTTGTTATTAGTCACATATTATCACCAACCGTAGGATAGCAGGTACGCTTAGCTAGCCCCAAAATCCCTAATTTCACCGAGTAACAAGTCCGCTTAGTTATCGATTCTATTCAAAAGAACCACCCCGAGGTTCGCTTACAAGATGTAATTCCCCGAATGCATTAAGATTTATGAATTTAGGTTTAGTACTAGTAGTTAAACTCGGTTCGCTTGGTTCACTTTCTAGCGTTGTTTCTACACACAATTGCTCCACGGAATCCCTCCGCAAGGTCTTGTGTTTTCTACTTGTGTAAAGTGTCGAGAACGATTACTTATTCCCTAACTTATACTAGATTTAGATTAAATTAACAAATCAATTTAGCATGCATTCTAAACAATCTATCAATCAATCATGAATGTCATTAAGATCATTCCTATTAGTAAAAACAAACGATAATCATGTGAAAAACTCAAGATAGAATTGAAACAAAAACTTAAATCATATTAAGAACTAGGAATTCATCCTCAATCAATAAATTAACTACTCATGTTAAAGAGTTCACACAAAGAAAATAAGAAAAGAAAAGTGTTGTGTGTGTAGAGATGTGTGTAGAGGTGTGTGTAAAAGATATCTAGAAGATGTAGAAAACTTCTCTATTTATAGGCTTCAATATTCTCCAAATCTTCCAAGGAATAGAATCCTTTTTCTTTTGCAATTCAATTTCCAAATCCAAGCTTTTCTCAACTCTTACATCTTCTCTTTCCAAATTTGAGTCCAATTCTCCATCCAATTCCAAGCCCAAGTCTTCACACCCATGAGAGAAGTCCATAGAAAATTCTGGAATTTTTGCTCATTAGGAAAATCGGGATTATAGGAATCCGGCCGGACCAGCGCCGCCGCCACCTGAAAATTCTGTCCGTCGAGGGAATATGCGACGAATATTCCGTCGATCCACCGTTAGGACTAACGGTCAAACAGGTCAACCGTCGGTCAATTTGTTAGTCAAATGTCAAGGGGAGAGTCGGTGGGTCAAAAACCGAGTCGATTCTTTGAGTCAAAGCTAACTACTGAGTGACCCATGCCTAGGCTATTGCACGACTTGCACGGGTCAAGCATCTCGCCCGACCATGTTGGTTGTGCATCTTGCTATCATTGTGCATCATTCCCCGCAAATCCTTTCTTTCATCTTCATCATAATTTCAATCCATGGCTTAAATCCAAATCCATCAAACCACCGGACTCAATTTCTTCTCATCAAGCTTCAAAGGCGAGCTTCATCGCCATCAATAATAATGACAACCCATTCTCAGACTCGGCCAACCACAATTCTTCACTGCATAGCTTGCATACCTCAGGTTCCTAATACCACCAGCTTCGGTGCCCTGCTCCTAAACTGCATCTCCTTAATTCCATTCATAGAACCTGTAACACAAAACCGAGACCCAGTTGCATTCCACTTCAACCATTCCGTGTCTAGAGTCTCCAGCCATCAAATCCATAACTGCAATTGTAATGTGACCTTGCAGCTGCAACTCTCACTCCTGAGTCTTCTCCTTGCAATTCAGCTCAGGCAACAATAAACATCACACTTGAGTCAATCCATTCATTCCATTCAACACCTGATCATTCTGCAGCTTCCTGCAACTCAATCAACATCTGCAATTCCTATTCAATTCAACCGCCCTTGCTCAAGCATCTCAATTTACACTTTGATTCCATCCATCACCACCCACTCGAACCATTGCCAAGTTCTCTTCTTGAATCTCCTCATGACACCCACACAATCATCACCAGACTCCTGCCATCAAACCCTGAGCATCACCTGTAGTTCAAGCTTTCAACCACAGAGACTTCATGAGTCTCTAAAACCCTTAAATCGTTCAACCCATCCTCAACCTCCATAAGGTAATCATCCATCAGCTCATAACAGCATCAGAACTCCTTTGCTGCCACAGCAATTGAATCCAACTCCATTTCAGCACAACCCCTAACTTGAGCCCCTCTTCTCAGCTTCAAACTCAATCCCTGCTTAACAGCAACATCCTCTACATTGAATTTCCGGCTACAAAACCCATTGTTCCTGAGCCTACAGACTCTCAAAACCCATTGTTTCTCTTCGATTTAATTCACCCTCTTCGATTCAACAGCACATTCATCAACATCTTCAATCGTTCTTAGATTCAAACAAAACCCTTTTATTCTTCGATTCAGAAACAACCTCGAACAATCTTAGATCTAATTCATCTTCATAAATTGTCTTCACCGTGACTAACATAACTCGAGATAATATCATCTTCTTCTCCTGTCTATTTTCCGATCTGTTTCTCTCGATTAGCGGCGGTAATTGTTCGGTGCAACTCCATCACTCCCCATTAGAATCACGAGACCCATCTCTATGTTCTTCATCTCTGCTCGATTTCATGGAACTAAAATTTGGGGAAGAATTGAAGTGTAAACCTGAATTCGATTAGGTTATGAAAGAAGAGGGTGAAGATTAAGACACCCCACTGCCAGAATACACCCACAGATTGGGTGCTCATGGTAGATGGTCACTTCTGATAAGGGCTAGCCAATTGGCCTCCCCTTAACTGTCTTTGGCTATTATTTAATACTTCTCCAAACATGAGTGCCCCTTAACCTTAACTTGGCTCCAGAGATAGTGCTCGTCCTATGAAATGACAATTATGCCCTTTTTGCTCAATTTTGGGTGATTTCTTCTTCTTTTCCTCCGTGCGACTCCAAAGTAGCTATAAAACTCAAAACAAGCGTAAAATACATAATTTACAAGAAAAATAGCAAAGAAAGCATAAACTACTAGATAGTAAATTAGGTGTATTCTACACCTATCGGTTGATAGGTTGAGAAGGGAGTTTCCCACCATTTTGTGCCTTCAATTGATTCAACTCCATAGCCATAGAACCAACTTGAGTTTGTAAATCCTTAACCGTACTCTCCGTTCTTTGCATAAAAGATTTCAGCAACTCTTCCATATTGGACCCCATAGTTTGAGGTTGTTGTTGTTGTTGAAATTGTTGTCTCGGCTGGAATTATTGTTGTTGAGGTTGAAATCCACTCGGGTTGTTGAAACTAGATTGTTGAATCGCTCCTTGCTTATTGGCATAGCTAAAATTGGGGTGATCTCTCTATCCCGGATTGTAAGTGTTGGAGTAGGGATCATACCGTCTTTGTTGATTTGGAAAGATCGCATTAGCTTGCTCGTCTTCATAAGCTTGAGAGGAACTTGGTATCACCGCGGCTGCAACTTGTTGAAGCATTGCGTTCATGTTACCTATTTGTTGACGAAGTTCCTCAACCTCGCTCACCTCATTCACCCTTCTTAGAATCACATCCAAACCACGACTCAAGAATTGTTGTGAGTTCGCTGCCATGTTTTCAATCAACTCTCTAGCTTGTGCCACCGTCTTGTTCACCGGTGCACCACCACCGGCAGCGTCAAGAAGATTCCTATCACTTGATTGGAGTCCTTCATAGAAGTATTGGATGATCATAGCGTCACTGAATTGGTGGTGAGGACAGCTTTCCACCAATCTCTTGTATCGTTCCCAACATTCATATAAGGATTCTCCCACATTTTGCTTCATCCCACAAATCTCCTTGCGAATTTGAGTAGCCTTTGATGCAGGAAAATATCTCTCTAAAAAGAGTTTCTTCAGCCCATTCCATGTCGTGACACTTCCGGGAGGTAAATAGTACAACCAATCCTTAGCACTATCCATCAAAGAGAAACGGAAAACTTTCAACATTGCACCATCCGCCGCAACATCCGCTGGAAGCATGACCGTGACAATGGTGTGGAAGTCCATAAGATGCTTGTTTGGGTCTTCATTCACCATGCCATGGAACTTTGGTAATTCTCTAAGCAACCCCGGCTTTATATCAAAAGTAGAGTTCGCTTGAATAAACCCCTGTTGTGTATCAAGCCTATGAGAAGCTAACTCCTTGAGTGAACGATTTGCATCACCCATTGCTTCTTCTTTTTCTTCAAAAGGTAGTTCTTGTTCACCTGGAACCTCTTGTTCTAAAACTGCTTCTCCTTGTTGGAAAGTCTCTTCTTCCGTTTCCAACTCTTGTTCTTCCGTTGTATCTTTACTTGGTTGGAGTATTGTGCCTCTTCAAGTAGCTATCCCGCACCGTGGATAATTCCAATCTTTAGAAGCCAGGGATTAGGTACCTGAAAACAATTCTCGCAAACAAGTGAGAAGCAAGACAAGAAAACAAGAAGCAAAGATAAAAGCAAAAACAGAAATAAGAAACTAAAAACTTAATAACTAGCCGTATGCCTCCCGGCAACGGCGCTTAAAATTTGATCATTTGTCATTATCGTCAAAAATAATTTCACTTTCCTAAAGTATATGATAAGAAAGAGTTCGTTTCCACAGAGAGGCGATTGTAGTTATTTCGTATTCAATTTCTTAAAGTAACCAATTGGGGGGATTTCTGATTTTTATGTAATCAATAAAAGCAAATTAAAATCAAAGTAAATTGTAGAAAGTAATCAATGGAGAAAGATATTGGTCAAGGAATTCAATCTTAGACATGTGCTTGCATATATGATTAGAATTACGATTTAATCTTATATTATCAAAAGCCTAGAGAATCAAGTGAGCAAGATAATCTATTAATTTCCTAAGTTCATCAACACACACATTAGAGCTGCGTATGTGAATTCTACCTAAAGAATAACCTAACGCCTTACGCTAATTAAGTTCAATTCCTAGGAGCATTAAGTTTCAGAAATAGGCTAATCAATGCAATTGTCATGCGTTGCGCATAACAATTCGGACAATGGTCAAACTCTACATATGATTACGAGAGTGTATCACTACAAACCGTAAACATATCATGCTACTCGTATTCAGGGTTATCGCTCGATGAAAAACCCTAAAATAGCTATGGACTAGGATGCAAGTTCAATTAATTGGCCACTTAACTAATCAAACATCATAACCCTATCACAATACATCAATCATGTGATCATAAAAACAGTAGAGAATTGAACGATAATCAAGAGAGAAAACTAATACATAAAGCAAACACAAGTTTTAGAAATAGGACTACATCCTTAACCAATAATATAGAATTTAGCTACTCATAGCTATGGAGTTCATCACCAAAAATATAAGTTGAATAAAGAAGAAGATGAACAAAAGCAAACCCTAGTTGTGTAAACAAAAGCGGCTCTCCAAGTTCCAAGAATAAGATATGTCTCCAAAAGTTGTAGGATTTCTCTTTTATAGCTCCTCTTGTTCCAAAATTAGGTCTAGCACTCAAAGTCCATTAGATGAAAATCTACCAAGCCCATAAGAGAGAGAAACCCATGTAGAAAATATGTCCAAAAATACGTCGTCGGAAATCGGCCGGAAACTCCGGTTCAGGTGACCGGCGAAGTCCGCCCGGTCACCGGTCAATGGGTCGAATCGGCTAGGTCAACTCAGTCAACTCACTGAGTCAAAACGGGTCAATCACCGAGTCAGCCCCGAGTCAGCTATTCAGGTGAGCTAACTGGGCTGACTTGGTTGAGTTGCCATGGCATAAGCCATTTGCGCAGGCCAAAGTTGTGATGCACAAAGATGGTGCATCAGTGCTTCCTTTCCAGCCATCTTGGCTAAGCCTCTATTCCCATGTCACAACTGCAAAACACACAAAACTCATCCTACCAGAACCTTTTTCCATTCAGTCCAGCTCCAACAACAGCAACCCATAAGCTCTTTCTCTCATACAACCCTTACTCCTGCCATGATTCCTCCATTCATATCACCATTTCCCCCGCAATATCTCCAACTCCATTGCTTTATTCCATCTCCACAGCACACCACCCGTTAGCTCACATTGATGTTCCATTAACGCCTTAAGTCAGAACCCGCCAATTCACTCTAGCCTTATGCAAACGCATAACTGCAGGTTCAGCCCCAATCCATCTCACTGCAGCATCAAAAACATCCATCGCCAGTCCTAACCACAAAACCTGTCAATACAAGCATTCATTCAATATCAATTCCGATTCAACCCTTCGCCTTGCGGTGTATTTAAACTCGACAACAAAGAACCCATAAGCTTACAGCCACTAGCTCAAGCCACTCATCTGAGCCATACCACCAACATCACCTCCCTGAGTTCACACATCCATCACTGCAACAGCTGCATTACTTAGTTCCAACAGGCTCAACTATCACCAGTGACTGCACCTGCACTTGAGCTTCCTAACTACCAATCAGCGCCACTGCAATGGGTTACCTTCAACACAGCCCCTGCTTCAATCCAAGCACAACCCAACAGCCATCTCCAATGTAACTTCTTCAACACCCACATCAATAACATAAAACTGAGTCATTCCTATGACCTTTAACTTCAGTTCAAACCATTCAATCCAATAGTTATAGCTTCACCAGCACTACACAGCTTCTCAAACATCACAGCCAGCTTCAATTCCATCCACTATTGCCAGCCATCGACTCATACCTGCAATTTGCCAGACCACCTGAGACTGCAACCTAGTAGCACAGCTCCATTTCCTCCAGCTCAGTTAGGCCACCTGCAACTGTAACATCAATCCATCTCAGCTCAGCTGCAATGTCGACACAGTAGCTTAATCGAGACCATAAGCAAAGACATTCATTCCTGTGTTGTATTTGAGCTCAAGCAACCCTTGTTAATTCCAGCTGCTGCTTCAACATCATCTGGTATTACTCATGATTCTCATACTGGCACCACCAACACATTACAATTGCACCTGACTACTGCATATATTCCATTGCATCCATTGCTTCATTTCAGCTACACAGGCCTCCTGCAAGACCATCTTCATCTTTCCTGCAACCTCTTGTTCATTCAATACTCTCAATCCTGTAGCTTCAACTCAAGACCAACACCATCTCAGACTCCTTGATCTGCACCTACAATTATAATCGAACCAAGACAAGCTTATCCACCCGTAACTCACCTTCCATGCTCACAACAAAGACCAACACAGGTAACCAATTCATCCTCTCAGATTCAAGATTCAAAATCCTGTGTTCTGAAATTTCAGATCAACCACATCTCCATCTAGATGATTCAAAAGAGCTCCAACCCTTAACTTCTTTCTTGTCCAGCTTCAAATTCGACTCAAACCCAAAGTTCCAATTCTTCTCTCAACTCTGTGAAGCTTTTAACACTGCTCATATTCACCAGATCCATCTTCTTCACGCGCCAAACCACAAAATCCTCCTTCAATCCAACAACATCATCTTCATTCCCTCGATTTCATGAATCGCGAAACCCCCTTTGTCTCTTCTCGATTTGTCTCAGTATCAAAACCACTCCCAGATTCAACCCATGAGATCCCCTTTTCTTGCTTCAAACCACAAACCCTCATCAATTCCTCCACTAACAGAATCTCTCGACTTAACAGCATCATCTTCTTATCTCCCTGATTCAATTTCACCTTCTAGTTCTCTCTTACAGCATTCGCAACAGCCTATTTTTTCCTCTCAGAATAGTGAAACCTCCATGGCTATTTTCTCAGTTTTAGGTAAAGAAGAACAATAAATGTTAATATGATTTTTATGTCTTCTGTAGGAGAATAGAAGTGGATATAGCCACCCAGGTGAGCTAGATAAGGGTCAACCACAATGATTCTAGGCACCCCATAAGTTGATATAGGCCACTAAAACGGCAGCCCCTAATTCCTTGGGTTGACTCCGCGCAGCATCCGCCCTTGAAATGATGTTTTTGCACATAGAGATGCCCCTTAACCGTGGCTCAGTTCCAGATAGTGTTCGTTATTGCTTTGAAATGACAATTTAGCCCTTTTTGCTCAACTTGAATGATTTCTGCTTCTTTTCCTCCGTGCGACTCCAGAGTACCTAATAACTCAAAAACACGCGTAAAGCATATAATTCACAAGAAAAATAGCAAAGAAAGCGTAACTACTGGATAGTAAATTAGGTGTTTTAGACACCTATCACTTTCTATATGATTGCTTCTAAAATCTAATCCAACGGAATTATTTCTGAATATATTTGATACAAGACCAAAGGTAAGATTCACAAAATTTAAGATTTTGGCATAGAAATTTCTCTGGGTGAAAAGATCACAGTGATAAATAGAAGAATCTAAGGAGATATTTTGTAACCCATTTAGATCAACAAAAAAACTTGTTGAACTGTATTGATTTCCTTATTTGAGATATCCATCAAAAATGGAAATCAGTGAGTTGTCTCTTAAATCAAAGGGAGGCTTTCTCGATAAGTTGTAAGTTCTCAACCAACTTCTAGACGATTCCTTTAATGAGAGTATTGCACTCTTCATTCGTGTACTCCACCAAGGGACCTTGAGGATGTCAAATCTTGCTAACACGTTAACTGAATCCATCATAGATTCAGATCTTATAGGTTGGATCGCACCAAACACATATTGTTAGATCTCTTCGTGTTTGCCTGTTCTGATACCAATTGAAAAGACGAGGGTACCCAAATATACCTCAATCTGAAACTTTTCCACCTATAAGTCCTTTCTCCGAAAGTGATTGTCTATGGACTGAGTCGAGACAATACAACTAATCGGTTCACACTTCGTGTGATCGTCTATGGATACGAGATCGAGACAATACGAAAACAAGATAACTCGTGTGATTGATTATGGATACAAGATCGAGACAATACAACAACGAAGTATGTTTACTTGATAAAAGGTTCGGACTTAACCAAACACAATAGGATTGATATAAAGTAAATAGAAATTAACGTTTGTGTATTTTACTTCTAATTATAATAAAATAATTATAATTGCGGAAATAGAAAAGTAAAAGACACAGCAATATTTTGTTAATGAGGAAACCGCAAATGCAAAAAAAAAACCCGGGACCTTGTCTAGAATTGAATACTCTCAGGATTAAGCCGCTATACAAAATCTAAACCAACTTCGTATAGTTGAGACCAAGCAACTAAACCTATAGTTCACCTAGTTTTGTCTGTATCCCTGCGCCTCCAACTTGCAGTAAGTCACGCACTTGGAACAATTCGTTTGGTTCGTATTCCAAAC
Organism: Papaver armeniacum; assembly: GCA_023531295.1. Taxonomy (NCBI): domain Eukaryota; kingdom Viridiplantae; phylum Streptophyta; class Magnoliopsida; order Ranunculales; family Papaveraceae; genus Papaver; species Papaver armeniacum. The sequence continues at coordinate 483,650 of JAJJWW010014895.1, forward strand.
AGTAAAGGTACAACAAATCTGTTCGGTTATAACTATTTCCAATCAAGTGATATGAGTTTGATAAAAGGCTCTTCCGTTTATCCCAATAAACTCCTTTGTCCGGTCCTTAAATCTATCTTTTCAACCACTACCAAAGTAATTGTTAAGATTAAGCAATCAATACTTTGAATCGCAAAGAATTGTATTGATGCCGATCTACTCAACTAATCAATAAAATCTATCACAAAGATAAACCGATTATAGTTGGATCCCCAGCCGATCAAGTTTTGTGCACACCAAAGATTATGAACCCAAATCAGAAATCTTCTTCGTCTTCAAATCTTCATAGATCTCTAATAAACACATGTACACAATCAACTTGAATTTATTGTGATCAATCACACATGGAACGGAGTCTGTTAACAATGGATTATCACAAGACGTCTTTAGATCTACAAACAGTCTAAAGATCCCGTCAAAACTTCGATCTAGTTTGAGTGAATCTTATATTAGAAGAGAAGATTCTCAAGCATAAACAAACTAGGTGCAATCAAAGTTCAACAACCGTTAGTCAATCAAATCAATCGAAAACTAATAATAAACCGCAATTATCTAGTTTCCCACCAACGGTACTCGTTGAGCTTCCCAATCCCAAAGAAGTCTTTAAAACGAGCGGTCGTAAGAGATTTCGCCTAATTAGGTTACTTTCCTCTCCGAATAGACGGCTCCACCAGTAACAACACAACAAGGTAGTTTTACTGGCTCTGAGGATTAGTTTTCTTGAAATGCATTTTCAATATTTATAGACCAAGGATGTTTGGACACCAAGGAATTTCCAAAACCGACAATATTCTCAAGATATGAAATATATTTCCAAATTAGGTTTCCATAATTCCTGGAAATTCTTTGTCCAAATAATGACCGAAATCTCAGTAGAAAATCTCCAATTAGTAAATGCACATTACCAATTTTTATTTTCTAAAGATATGCATTTTAATTGCTGAAAATTAAAAGCATATAAAACTAAAAACCTTAATTAAAAGATTCTCAATTTATTTCGATATGGGATTCTCCTTTAGCTATTAAGGAATATCTTTGAACAATAAAAGATAAGCGTTATTGCACATGTTCAAAGTATGTCGACATCTTTACTTTGTATATCCTTTTTCATATCTACAATCTTGGAACCGATTTGCCACACTTCCAAACAAGTTTAGAATTGGTTCATCTGACTTCCAAGAACTATGTGATTGATTATCCTATCAAATCACCAATCATGGGTTTCATGGTTCTACCAAAACAAGTTTCGGTTCTACCTCCATGTGGGTAGAATTACTGAATTAGTCACGCTAGTTACCAAAACTTGGTTGATTAGGTACTAGGATCGGTTCCCACATATATATGGTATCTAACTTGTATTTGTTGCACATGTTCATAGGATCGGTTCCCCAATTACTAAAAACTTGTTGCACCTCTTACAAGGATTGATTCCCTTTTTGTGATCGGTTGCACCTCTTACTAGGATCAGTTCCCCAATGTCTAGAGTCGGTCATACCAATTACAACAAATCGATCATACCATCTCAAGTGATTACTTAAGATTGGTTTCACTAATAAAAGTCATACCAATACAAAAGTCAAGCCTTGTGAATAGTTTTACCAAGATACATAAACAAGTTATGAGCAGTTATACTAAACACACATATTGGTAATCCAAAGATTTGCAATAAATAATAATACCAATAAGCCTAGTGATTTCCCTTTCGATTCATAACACAAGTTTATGAATTGTACTTCCTTTAAACGAATGTAAAAACATTGTTTCCTAGGACAAAATATTCACCCATACCCATACATAATCACAATAGCATTCATACGATTATGTCGATGTCTTATATACGAAGTTCAAAAGATAAGCGTTATACTTCGTATTGTATTCCTTAATACTACGTCTAACTAGATTATAATCACTCACAGCTTCGCAGTTATGTTTTCAATATGCACGACTTGAAAGATATGTTAGGAAATGAAACAGTTCAAGTCAAATATTACTAACCTCAAGTGGAAGGATGATGTCGTCGTTGTAGCTCCTTGCTTCTTCACATTCTTCATGTCTTCACGTAATACTTGTAATGTCTCATATCCTAATAATTTCAATCTAACATATACGATGTTGACTCTAGTAAATAATCAAGCGACTCTTTAAATGAATTTTGGTTCACTAAAATATGACAACTAAACTTGACATACCAATGCTTGGTGGGTTCAACCGAACAATGCTATAACAATATGAAATATAAAAGAGCTCCCATACGATGTCTGGACCAACCATGTTGATTGTAGATCTTTCAAAAGCAAAGTGAAAAAAACAACGATTAATTAAGTTTATCATACGATTCTGAAATAAGAAATAACGAAGTGTAAAAACAAAACATTACCATCACCATGTATTCGAAGAAAAATTCTTTGACCGCATTCATTGGCAGGTTTATAAATATATCGACAAGGTTGAATAGACCAAGTGCGCAGTTCATCTAGTTTATGCCATTGTTGCTTTCACTGTGAAGACTGTTTGGGACACCTTCATAACTAACATCATCCGTGAAGATAACGCCCCTTCATGGCAAATGGTTAGCATTTCAACAATATCATAAGCATCATATTCAAATTACAATCAATTTCGCAGTGTAACAAGTGCAAATTTCAGTCAGAAAAGCGAATCATTAAATACTACTCTTGGAGAAGCGTAAAAGAATACTTGATCCCCGTCACTCCAATATTATAGTCCCTTACCAGTTGTTTTGAAAGTAGCATTAACTGGTAATTGAAGTGATTCCTCAATATTGAACTACTCATACCGGAAACATGTATGTATGATAATAATGCCAAGTCCTGACTTGGTTGATTTCTTAGTTATCGGGGTGCCAATTAATATCATTACCTATCACAAAACGTAATCTCCTAGGTGTGTATGTTGCTTTTGTATATTTGTTGTGTTCATTCACTACTTGATACCATCCAAGTGCCCATAATATAAGACTCTAGATTCTCACTTCTTGCTAAAGAATTAATTATGAAGCACATCCATGGGGAGAAGATCAGCTAAAAAACGCAAATATATCCCAAAGTAAGCCAAATTTAATATGCCAAATTTAACAAATTTAAATATACCAGCTAATGAATGCAATTAAATATACCAAATTTAATTGTGAACCACAGACTAAGCCAATAATTTTTATTTTATTTTCATTGACGCGTATACGCACATAAGGAATTACAAAAATTTCCTACCCTGGCTTGAGAATAATTATATTTGTGTTTTACCTGGGCTTCCAATGAACTTGGGCTACTGCTAGTAACTAAGTACACAAAAAAAAATTAATCTACTCTTGCCTTAAGCAAGAGGAAGTCCATATGTACATCCGCCCCTGCGTGGTGTATAACTTAATTTTCGAATCATAATCTCAACTATCAAAGACATTGTACAAAAAGACCAAAAAGTTAGACAGAATTGTTAAGGGCCATGGTGAAAGATCATTCAAGACTTGCTTGTAATGTCCCTTTAGGACACTCCTTATCAATACATCTTATCTTTACCCTAATAGCTCGACAAGCAAGTATTTATAAGTATACAAAGCTCAGGTGATGACATATCCCTAGAGTCATTCAATCATATCTTTAAGGTATCACCTGAGCATATTCATAGGATAAACCATAGCATATTATACTTGATAGAAATAGAAAGAAAAGAGAGTAAGAACAAACTTACTGCTTACAAAATATAGTAACAAGTGAAAACTTGTTACATTGTTTTATTACCTCTAATAGTACCCCTAAAACTAATATAGTAGATTCATTGAAGTGTATCAGTTTGTATCTTAAGTTATCCAAAAGAGTAAGAGAGAGCCCTTTGGTGAAGACATCGGCTAACTACAGAGAGGATGATATGAAAGTCACATCAACAAGTCCAGCTTGAATAAGGTCTCTGATATAATGAAAAGTTAGCTCGATGTGCTTCCTTCATGCATGAAAGATTGGATTCATGGCAAGAGCTCTAGCTACTAGGTTGTCGCAGAATAGATGATGAGGAGTTTTGCAGGAGATATGTAATTCTTCAAGTAAGGTACGTAGCGAGCCAGATAACCTCTGAAGAAAAAAGAGGTAATGTTTTATATTCTATTTTAGTGGATGATTTAGAGACATTCTATTGCTTCTTGGACTACCAGGATACAAATTGAGGCGGTGACTCAACACGCGCATGTCTCGATTGTTGAGGTTCATTTTTGTTCTTGAAATTTCCCAAATATTCTTTCAAAAAAAATGTTTGGGTTTGGAATGCATATGCAATGAAGAGAGTCTCAGTTAAAAAACATAATTCCTAAAGATACGTTCATCTTCTGCGGTATTAAATTTTGGTAATCGCTTTCTTATTCGACTTTGCACATTGGTTCGATTAGCGACTCTTTGTTTTTCGGCAGCATGTTGGTTTCCTATGAACTCATCCATGTTCAGATTTTCAGCCATGCTCTTTGAAGAATTAGATGAATGATGAAAAGTATGGAAGATGTGTGAGATTGAGAAAATCTATTGTGTGAGTTGATATGAATTTGAAGATGAGCATTTATAGGAGGGGGAATTCTTGATCGTTGGATGAAAAATAACTGAGCGATGTTCTAAGAAGCGAGCAATGGAAAGACTAACGTTGGCACTAGGATGACCAGCGAGCGTCGTTAAGACCATATAGCGATTGAGATTTTATATCGCTCGCTGGAAACTCCATCGTGTACGCCTAAGTGGTATATTTGACAAATTGACACATACGTTTGCCACTTTGACATTACCCATAGTGGGTGCAAAAGTGGAAAATTTTGGTGTTTGACATGTGCATAGGAATAGGCCGAAGAGAGAAATATTGAACTAGTTATCTGATATTTCTGCTAAGGGTAGGTTGGCGAACCACTTCGCAAACCATAGATATCTGAGTTTATGAGATACAAGAAGGTTGGTGAACCTGTTCACAAACCTTAAGTTCAGATAGGGACTATCACGAACCACGGTGATCTGAATTTTTTTGTTGGCGGAGAAAGGCTAACAGTTGACGAACCCGGTTCACGAACCGTGTCCATCTGAGTTCACGAGCCGAGTAGGGTTATCAAACGGTTTAAAGGATTTTGGACCAACCAGCAAATTTCCAAAATAAGGGTTATTAGTGACCTCTTCAAAATGATACTACATTCCAAAAGGTTTTGCCTATTTCCCATCCCCACATCCCCTAAATCCCATCCATATCACAAAATTATTTTTTGTTGAACTCCTTGTTAGGTGAATAAAACTCTCCCTATAATATTTTATGGGTAACTTTCATCCACCATTCATTGGAACAATTGTCGATTTCATACCTACAAAATAAGATTAAAACACAAAACAAAGTGACGACTGAGTCACGACCAGGTCGCTCTCTTTAAAATGTTTTGTGGCTCTACCTTGAGTTTTGTGCAAGTAGTTCTTTCTTGTTCATGACGTCCCCATGATAAAACAGCCGAGAAAACTCTCTTTGAATCTCTCACGCACACAATGAGAAATCGATCCCTTCTACTCTTTCTAATCTTGCTCAGGATTTTTGGTCTCTTGATTCTCAGAAAAAAAATGGTGCGAAAAACTTATTTTTGTTTTTGTTTACAAAACTGATTTTATAGCCCAACCAATGAATACAAGTTAATGAAAAATTAATTGAATTAATTGCTGCCATTAAAATTCCATTTAACAGTAAAAAAACGGGAAAATAAATCATACCATAATTAACGTAATTAAAAACATAATTAAGTGTAGTAAAAATGGTTTGGAAAATATTTTCAAAATCAGTAAAAAATAATTTATAAAAATTCAAGAGACCCCCAACGCCCCAAGGATATATATCAAGAATATAAAACAAAGCATGGACAACTTAGCTTACATAAATGACGCTCTGGATTTATTCTTGAGAAAGCTAAATTGATGGTTGTGGTTTGTTCTAATTAAAATTAATCATTATGAGTATTTTATTAGTTAGTGTCTCATTAATCTCTCATAATGAATAATTTATTAAATATGTATTTTTATAATTTAATAAATATGTATTTTTATATTAAGAAAAATTTTTAATAAAAATTAGATATCAATAGAAATTAGTGGTTAGTAGTGGAAGAAGTACGTAGTGGCTAATAGAAGCGGTGGTGGTGGAGGCGATAATATCAATGGTGGTGGAAAAAATAATGCCGATGGGTGGTTTTATGGTGGTGATGTTGGTGAATAGTCATGGACATTATTAGTTTTGTATATTTACAACACATGCAACATTGTATCGTGAAGTATAGTTTAGAAAACTTAGCCTAGATAAAGAGCAGTCCGAATGCATTCTGGGGAAAATTAAATCCATGGTTGTGGTTTGCTCTAATTAAAATTAATCATTATGGGTTTTTTATTAATTAGTGTATGAATAGAATAGTAACTTTAAAAATTAATAAATTAGAATAACACTATGAGTTAACAAATTAAGAAGGTCTATAGTTCACTCATTTTTGTGACGTAACTATAAAACTGAGAACAACCATGTGGCACTCCCACCGCCATAACTAAATAATACTATATCAAAAAAATAATAATGAAAAACTTGGTTAACTATCCAAAGTGAAAGGGTAAATGGTACTCAGGTAGAAGATTGAATCCTCCACCATATATTTGTGGATGCTTCCTTCATCACCTATAAGGTGTAAACCAATTTTTCGTTCATACTGTCTGCACCCAAAATATGAACCTAAAAATGGGTCATCTATCAAGCACTACAAATACAAATCTATAAACACGATAAGTAAAAATTTAAAATCATTGTAAATTGAATGTGGTGTAAAAAAGTTAAACTATACCACTGTATTGAGGTAATTCAATGATATCCAAATTCATAACGAATCAAATATAAGTACAATATAATTTGGATTCATTCTTGGGAAAGCTAAATCTACGGCTAAAAAATGATCAGTTTATACAACTTTCAGTAATAAATGTTCTATTGATATTTCATAATAAATGTTTCTTTAATTAATCAAATAAATATATTTTTATTAATACATAATAAATTTATTTTATATTAAATTAGTAGGCTTTAATGGTGGTTGTGATGGATCGGCGGTGGGGATCATGGTGGTGGGTGTTGGTGAAAATGGTGGAGTGATGATGTTAATGGTGATTGTGGAAGAGGTAGTTGTAGTGGGATGAGAAAGAACGCGAAATTGGGGGATATAAAAAGGAATTGGGGGATATTGATTACTTCTCCCAACCCATGGTGTCTGCTAAGGGGTGACTTTTGGGTATGAAAATACTAAAATACCCTTCCCTCAAAATAAAAATTAAAAAACTTAAAATCAAAAAAACAAAATCATATCCCCCATTTCCATCTCCACTTCTTATTAATCACTTTCAGGGTTAGAGCTTTGAAACCCAACATTCCTCATTCCCTTTCAAATTCTAAACTCTCCCCACTCTCTTTCAAATTCTCTTCTCCTTCTCCGCGGCTCCTCACTTTGGAAACGAATTTTTTTTTTTTAATTCGGAGTGATGAAGATCACAAGTGATGAAGACCATCTAGGAATTTGAAGACCACTCTGGTTTGTGATGCTTGGTAACTAACATTCAATAGAACAGTACCGGCATGCTCAATAGAAATCTATCAATGCCGGTAGTCAAGTGAAAAAAAAATTGAAGTTTCCGGATACACAATTAAAACGAAAAAAAAAAAACTCAAAACGGAATATTTTTACATCGCCGGAAGTGATGAAGACCATGCCGGAATTGGTGAAAAACCATGCCATGGAAAATGGTGTCGCATGCTCGATAGAAATGTATCAATGCGGTAGTCAAGTGAAAAAAATTGAAGTTTCTGGATACTTTTCATCATGTTCCGGCATTGAAATTTAAGAGCCCGTGCCGGGAAGTAGGCGATTAAAGTGCTACCCCGGATAGTGGCAAACCAAATGCCGGCATGGTTGTTCGGTTGAATACAATGCCGCACCGAGCTATTTCGGCTACAACAATGGTGGGTTCAAGGAAAAAAAATTTTCAACCTCTTAGCAGCAATTCTCTCTTCACAATCATCCTCCACTTTCACCATAAAAAGTTCCCTCTCAAATTTTTTTTCCATCTTTCTACTCTCATCTCATTCACCCAAATACAAATACACACTAATCATTTAACAAATACTTAACATTTTTACTAATTATTATTAACCACTAAACCTGATTAGTGAGGGGTAGATTAGGATTTTAAAAAATACTTAGATAAGGGGTGACCCCGAATTGATATCTGGATCCAGTTTTTGTCCTTTTCTTATAACCCCCAATTCCTTTTTATATCCCCCAATTTCGCGTTCATGAGAAAGGTGTCCTAAGGTAGATAAATTATTTAGTTACCCTTGGTCAAATTTTTTTATTTTTTATTAGTTTTTAAATTTGTTTTTCTTTTATTTTTCTAATTTTTTTAAATTAAAATAAATATTTAAGGCGATATTTTTCTAGGGAGAAGATAAATCAATAGATGTGGTTTTAAGATTTGTCGGGTCGGGGCAGGAAAGAAGATGAAACCTATAAAAAACATAACCATATATAAGGCTACACGCGAATCAATTATAATTGATTTAGTTTCTTATATCTCTTTATTCCCATTTTTGTCATAATTTTCATTTCTGTCATTTCTCCTCGACCATGTGATTGTGCATGCTCGAGAAATAGTTCACGGTAATAGGTAAATAGAAAAGATAGTAGATAAGAAACGAAATGGATCAAGAATTACAAATTATTAAAATTTAGGAATATGAATAAACACAAATTTATGAATACTTCATGTAATTATGCATGCTTGAGAAATAGTTCTTGGTAATAGGTAAAGAGAAAAGATAGTAGATAAGAAACGAAATGGATCAAGAATTACAAATTATTAAACTTTACGAATAAAAATAAACACAAATTTATGAATATTTGAAATAATTTATATCACCAAAGGGGGGAAAGTAATTCCTGAAGCCAATAGATTTTGTAAGATTAATCTGATTGATTTTGATGTATTTTGTGTTTTCAATTTTGTTACGAATTTGGTGACCACCTTTGATGATTTATTTCTTTTCGAAGTAGGAAAACTACTTTGTTTTGAAGAAGTGAATGAAGTAGTGTTCTATTACCCATAGGCCCATAGGATTTTGAGGAGTTAGTTAACGATTAATTACGTTTGTCCTAAAGAATTATATGACTTATAGACATAATATTAAAAAAATTGAGGATAAGGACATGTTTATTAACCAACACCTCAAAAACATTTAGACTTGGATAGACTGGATCGATTTTTCGCAAACAGTTATGATATGTATGAAGCGATGGATATATTTGAAATACATATCCTTTCACGTGTCGTTACGGCACGGGTTAAGCCCTAGTGTAGTATATATTTCCCTGATTAGTAGGGGAGAGATTTGAACCTAAGACCTCACCCTCAAGGCCCAAAATAATTAACCACCAGGCCAAGCTCAAATTGTTGATATAAATGCACAAATGAATTCTTTTAAAACATATATCCCAATAATCCCCAACTTATATTTTTAAAAACCATTGAGCAAGATCTGTATAGTGATGCGCATAAGAAAAGTATCTTTCGATTTTGAACCTTTACAAAGTATTAAATTCTTTGAACTCTGACATAGAATGAACATATATCTTTGAACTCCATAAATAGAACATATTACTTAACACACACACAACTATACTGAGAGTAAAGTCCTAAATGCCAGCACATCACGGCCTTGTGTGTATCCTAGTTTTAATAATGTTCTAGAGAACTGCCCATGTTCTCATAGAAAGCGGACACACTTTCTCATTCACATAGGTGAGTCTATCAAAGGTAATCATGTAGCTTGGTATCGTACTCTATATAGAGCTATAGACATCATTAAGAGTTAAAGAACTCAACCTTAACCCCCTTCAAGATATCTTGCCATGGGAAAATGCATGATTATATCTACATATCATTTGTGAATCTTTATTCCCTTTGAACCTATTTATATGTGGGTATCCATCACAAAATGATCCAAATTCTAGTGGGAAAAAGTCTCACACCTTTAAAGGTATTTAATACATTTTTTCTAGCTAATCCTTTCGTCAAAGGATCAGCTAAGTTCTCTTTTGACCTAGCATCCACACGTATAGAACTAGTTGTGAGAAACTCTCTAACTGTGTTGTGCTTTCGACGTATTTGTCGATTACTACCGTTATAAAAACAGTTATGTACTTTTGCAATAGTCGCGGTCCTATCACAGTAGATCATGATAGCCGCTATCGGTTTATCCCATACATGAATGTCAGAAAGCAAGTTTCTCAACCATCCCGCTTCTTCACTAGCTGCTGCTAGTGCTATCAATTCATAGTCCTTTGTAGATTGAGCTATAATTATCTGTTTCTTTGACTTTCAAGACACAACGCCTCCAGCAATATTAAACACATATCCATTGGTGGCCTAGGAGTAATCTGAAAGAGAGTTTTAATCGGCATCACAATATCCTTCAAGGACTGCAGGAAATCTCTTATATTGTAATCCTGGGTTAATGGTATCTTTAAGATACCGCATAACCCTGCCAACTGCATTCCAATGCTCCAAACCAGGACAACTGGTAAACCTGCATTAACCCCCACTGCATATGCAATGTCCGGGTGCAGTACAATCAGTTGCATAACGAAGACTACCAATTATACTAACATATTCAGATTGTCTAATGTTGTTAGAGCACTCCTCGGTCGAATTCGCAAGTGTTGTTATCTCAAGCTTGTTTGTCAAGTTTAGGTAATCAAAAGTATAATTCTTGATTTCTAGTCTACTTATAGTTATGTATCTAGGATTAGGATAGAATGTGTATTTGAGCTTATACTTCACGTCGTTCATCGATTGAAGACGAAGATCTACTGAGGGAAGCTGGGAGGAACTTCATCAACAAAAGGTATATGGAGACTTAAACTAATCTATCACTCAGAGTTCTATTCTATTCTATCTCCTATTGAGACTAAGTCCTATAGCTATATAGACTTTTAAATTATACACATTTGATATTTTGAGATGAGTATAACTCGCTTATATATTTCTCGAAATATGTGTTGGAAAGCTTTTTTGTTTAGCTACGTTCATCATTATATTTGACGATTTTAGTTGGAAACATTTTATTTGTTGGAAACTAAATAATGAGTCAAAAGATGATCATGTGAAAATTGCCTTGAAACATCTTACATGATTTGTGTGAGACAGTCATTTGATGTCGACTCAGAAAGTTTCGTATTGATCATTCGATCACTTGAAAATTACTTATAAGCTAATAGTTTGTATGAGACAGCTATTGTTGTCTTTTAAGGATGTTTCAATGATTGAAATGGGAGTTGAGAATGATTAACGTTAATCATTCTCAACTCCCATTTCAATCAAAGTCTAATAAAGAGTAATTCAATAAGCATTAAACTGCGTGCAACAATCTGAAAGAGATAATTATAACGAGAATATACCTGGGCACGAATGTAACCACTTAAGGAAACACTGGAAATATGACCAATGTTAAACTAAACTGAATTCACATGGTCTTTTGCAGTAATAATTATTTTTGTAGCAGAACTGCGAATTATCCAAACACACAATTCTGACTAACACCACCATAACCCTGAAGGTAACCAGATCATCTAATCAAAGAAAAAGAAGGAAAAAAATCAAAGATTTTGAATCTTTTCCTAGGGATGTAGAGATCCATGTTTTGTCCTTCTTCGTTCATCCTCTTGGAAAGAATTTTTGTAAGGCTCTCAAAAACTATATGAATCAACAGCTGAAAAAAAAAAAACGAAGGCTCAAAGACTCAAAGTAACCTAATTAGCGAAAAACCAAGAAGTATCATTACTTCAAATCAATGTTTTATTTTTTAGGCATTTTCACAAACACGTAACGGTCAGTTTATATGTATACATTTTTGATTTTTCTCCTAGAAGATGAAGTAGCAATACAACAAACCAAATGAATTTAAGAAATGAAAAACAGAATATTATTCAAAGATTACCTGTTTTAACCCATGAATCCTAGCAAAACTCTGCTTTAGATTAAGTAACTTCCTACATTATAACAGATTCAGCTCAAAATTATCAAAACTCAATCGATAAATTTCTCCATTTAAACCAAAAACACTAACAGATTCAACTCAAATAAAATTGCAATTTTGTAACCTTAAATAAAATTGCAATTTTGTCATAGAACTACAAAACTGAAATCAAACAAGTATCAAACAAAAACGAAAAACAAATTTAGGGTCTTTTATATACTTTGATGAAAATCTATAAACATAACCACAAATCTCATCTTCTTCTATTAACTGCTACATCATTAATCGGCACCACCTCCACCACTATCATCACCACGAACACCAAAACTCACCTATTCTTTTAAATTATTATATAAAAAAATAATCAATAAAGCCCTAAAATCCAACAAACAGTGTAAATCAAAGAAAGAAATTACCTTTTCTATCTGAAAAAGTTACGGATCTAGGTACCCTTGTTTCCATAGGTGATAGAAGCATTGATAGGAAAATAGACAATACTCATCTGGTGTAACCCAATTAAGATTATCAATAAGAGAAAAGGTATAAAACTTTCTAAATCCAAACCAACCAGATGCAAAATCAGATATTTTTAGTACCTTATGATGATGAAAGATATCACAGATTTGGTCTCGACAGGGTTATTGACTGGGGAAAGAAATGGTTTTCCGATTATGGCTTTCTAGAGAAAACAAAGAAAAGAAGAAGGTAAACATGTGAGAGAGAAAAGTATGAATGGAATATGAATGAGAGAAAGAGGTAACATCGAGATAGATCTGGATTGATGAAAAATCTTTCTCTCACAGTGGTTTACAATTCGAATTAGAAGCTATTAGTGAGTTAATTGTATTTACGCAAATGCCCTTCTATAAAACCACCGTGATAGAAATTATTTTTGCTTTTTTTCAACAAAACCAATGTGGAACTCAGCACTGTACTTAACTACAGCCCAACAACATTGGTTTTAGTGAAGCCCAGGAAGTGGTTAAAAACCCATTTTCCACTAGTGAACCTTTGTCTGGATACAATACAGTATGCATACCAGTATGCGAACGGTTTTAACTGTTAAAGTCCGGGAACCAAGTTCACATATCAGTATGCGAATGGTTCTACCTGAGTTAGGTCCGGGATGGCAGTAGTCGCACCCGTCTGCGTACTGCTAGACATGACCAAAGTCTGGAACTAAAGTTTGCGTACCCGTTTGCAAACTTAGTGGTTAACGTTCTAAAATTGGTTAAGTATGTTTTCATACTCATCAACAAAATACATTAATAAATTAAGGAATGCAATCTTTGCAAACCGTGGCTTAATGTTCATGAATTGATTTCGGTATTAGTACTTTGTACGATTACGAATCAATCCGATTTTGTTTCAATTGAATCTTATATACTTCTACGAGACATATACAATTGAACAACTCTATGAGTAACACAATTAGTTTCATTTGATTATCATTCATGTTTGATTGATCATCATATTTGATCTAGAAGTGTTAGATGAATGTGGTTAATACAAAAGTGTTCATATGGGCAACTTCGGTTAACTATTGTTGAGCAAACTCAATATACACGTTTAGGTACGGTTACCCATATCTAAATGAAAGTATATTTCATTTGTGTTTAACAAGCTAAGACCATCTAACGGTAGATAGATATTGCTTTGGCTTTAAGAAAACTTAGCTTGAATCTTAAATCATGTTTTCATCTAACGATGATTACTAAGCTATCAAACCCTAATTTGAAAACTATATAAGGGAGAACTCTATCAACTTGGATAACTAATCCCCACACTTTCATGTGTGATACTAGTTGCGTACTAGATTCGATTCTCCTTTAGCCTATGTTTTTCTAAAACCATTATAAGTTAACGACTTTAAGACTTCATTGGCATTCTGAAGCCAGATCCAACTATTTTCTTTGTAGTTGCGTATTCTGATCTTACTTTTTCTGTCATGTTGAGTACTATCTTCTCTAAGATTTGCTTGAGATTTATATCCGATAGGTAAGATATAAAAAGTAATCACAAAGCTCTTCGTCTCATTCTTTGTGATTCCACAATAACTTCTTTTGCTACCATATAGTTAAGTTATTGTGGGGTGATTGATATTTCTAGGTTGTTCTTTGGGAATATAAGTCTGGATTATCAATTGGTTCATGTGCACCTTGATTTATCATAATACGAAACAAACTTCATAGGTACTTCTGTGGGAGACAGATTTATCTATCTGAATAGGCTTTTTTGTGTGAGACATATTTGTCTACAAGTCTTCTACTTTGGGTCGTAGCAACTCTTAGATGTGGATGAGATCACCTAAAGGAATCAAGTGCGTAGAGTCTCGAGGCTGGTATTTAATCGGTGCGAGACGTAAGGAACACGATCGTTAACTTTAATCGGTGCGAGACTTGGTTAGGGATCAACTACATTCCGGTCATGTTATTTATTTTTCCGTTAATTTGTAGTAGGCTAGTGTCCACGGGAGCGGCTTAATAAACAACGATGTGGTGTTCAAATATGGACTAGGTCCTAGGGGTTTCCTGCATTTGTGGTTTCCTCGTTAACAAAATTTTTGGTGTCTTTGTTTAAATAATTGAAATATCACAGGTTGTGCGTAGTTCAATCAATTGGTAAATCCAACCTTTGGTTGTTGATATAAATTGATTGACACTTGGATATTGGTTTTTGATACTACATATTTGAAATATCACAAGTCAAGTTGTTTCTCATAATAATTGATTGGATCATTGGTTTTTGATAATTCATATCATAATAATCGGGCTTTGATTTGTTTGATTTGCTGATTACATTGAGAAACAGATATATAACTCTTGGATATCTTTCCTTGATTGAATATGACTGTCTAGTTGATTATCTTGGAATTACATTGGAGTTAGTCCATACAGATTGCCGAACGAAATATTAGGTGTGGTTGTTAGACCCCTTATAAGTATGTGTTTGTAGCAACCTGACTCTATGAACAGAAGTGCCATCTCTGTAAACATACCGCCAGTCTTCGATGGCTCGAATTACCCATGGTGGAAAATTGTTATGCGTTCCTTTCTTCAAGCGCATGATTTTCAAACATGGGTTCATATTGTTAATGGTTATAATCCTCCAATGGTTACAGTAGACGGTGTATCCATTGCAAAGGATATTTGTGAGTATGAAGATCATGAGATTCTTACTGCAAAGAAAAATTCTGACGGTTTGAATGTTATCATCCATGCCATTATCCCATATCTTCAGCATCATGTGACTATGTGCACTCGGTCTAAAGATGCTTGGGATATCTTAGAAACTGGATTTGAAGGGAATACCTCTGAGAAAGAAGCTAGGCTTCAAAACCTAAATTAAGATTGGGAAAACCTTCGTATGGATGATGAAGATTCATTTGATGAGTTTAATCACAAAGTGTCTGAAATTGTTAATGCATATTTTGCATAGGGTAAGACTATTCCTGAAAAGAATATTGTGATGAAAATTTTCAGATCGTTGTCAGCTAGATACGACTCTAAGAAACATGCCATCGTTGACGGAAATAACCTTGATACTCTTTCCTGAAATACTCTTGTTGGAAAGCTAAAGATTTTTGATCTTGAACTAAGTAAAAGAGAAAAACTTAGCATGTATTGCAATTTTGTTGCCACATATGATGTAAATTCTCTATGTCCTAAATTGATGGATATGAAGGATGAGAATTGCTTTAATTCAACTCTTTCACTATGTGTACAACAGTTAAATAAAACTCTTAGGAGGAGAAAAAGAAAGTCTCGTAAAAAATATTCTTCAATCAATGAAATAGATAGGAAAGTTCACAAAGACTATGATAATGGAACTTGTTCCAAGTGATATAAATGTGATCATCACATCTCTTGCTAGAGCATAGCTCGGTTTAACCCACCAAGCGTTGGTATGTCAAGTTTGGTTGTCATATTTTAGTGAATCCAAACTCATTTAAAGAGTCGCTTGATTATGTACTAGAGTCAACTTCGTATAGGTTAGCTTGAAAGTATTAGGAAATAAGACATTACAAGTATTACGAAGACTTGAAGAAGTGAAGAAGTAAGGAGCTACAATGACAACATCATCCTTCCACTTGATCGAGGTTAGTGATATTTGACTTGAACTGTTTTATTCCCTAACGTATCTTTCAAGTCGTGCATATTGAAAACATAACTACGAAGCATGAATGATTATACTCTAGTTAGACGTAGTATTAAGGAATACAATACGAGGTTTATTGCTTAACCATTAAAATTTGTATATAAGACATCGGCATAATCGTATGAATGCTATTATGATTATGTATGGGTATGAGGTGAAGATTTCATCCTATGAAACAATGTTTTACATTCGTTTAAAGGAAGTAAATTCATAAACTTTTTTTGTGAATCGAAAGGGAAATCGCCAGGCTTATTGGTATTGTTATTCATTATATATCTTTTGAACTACTAATATGTGTGATTAGTATAAACGCTCATGACTTGTTTATGTTCTTGGTAAAACTATTCACAAAGACCTGACTTTTGTATTGGTATAACTTTTATTAGTAAAACCGATCTTAAGTAATCACCTGAGATAGTATGATCGATTTAATGTTATTGGTATGACCAACTCTAGGCAAAGGGGAACCGATCCTATGAAGAAGTACAACCTATCACAAGAAGGGAAATCGATCTTTGTATAAGGTGCATCAAGTTTCTAGATATTGGGAATCGATCCTATGAACATGTGCAACATGTTTTTAGACATTGGGAACCGATCCTATGGACATGTGCAACAAATACAAGTTAGATACCATATATATGTGGGGAACCGATCCTAGTACCTAGTCAACCGAATTTTCGGATAGCTAGTGTGACTAATCCAGTACTCACATGGAGGTAGAAACGAAACTTGTTTTGGTAGAACCGTGAAACCCATGATTGGTGATTGAGTGTTCTTGATCAATCACATAGTTCTTGAAAGTCAGATGAACCAATTCTAAACTTGTTTGGAAGTGTGGCAAATCGGTTTCAAGATTATAAGTATGAAAGAGGACTTACAAAGTAATGATGTCGACATTCTTTGAACATGTGCAGTAACGCTTATCTTTAATTGTTCAAAGATATTCCTTAATAGCTAAAGGAAAAAATCCCGGATCGGAAAATAAGTTGAAAATCTTTTAATTAAGGTTTTTAATTTTATTTTTAGAAAATAAAAATTAGTAATGTGCATAAGCTAGTTGGAGATTTTCTAAGAGATTTTCGGTCAATGTTTGGACAAAGCATTTCCAGGAATTATGGAAACCGAATCTGGAATATATTGCATATCTTGATAATATTTTCGGTTTTGGAAATTTCTTGGTGTCCAAACTTCCTTGTCTATAAATATCAAAGTTTG
Organism: Papaver armeniacum; assembly: GCA_023531295.1. Taxonomy (NCBI): domain Eukaryota; kingdom Viridiplantae; phylum Streptophyta; class Magnoliopsida; order Ranunculales; family Papaveraceae; genus Papaver; species Papaver armeniacum. The sequence continues at coordinate 501,143 of JAJJWW010014895.1, forward strand.
CATTTCTAGCAAACTAATCCTCAGAGCCAGCAAAACTACCTAGTTGTGTTGTTATTGGTGGAGCCGCCTATTCAGAGAGAAAAGCAACCTAATTAGGCGAAATCTCTTACGGCCGCTCGGTTTAAAGACTTATTTGGGATTGAGAAGCTCTATTAGTATCGTTGGTGGGAAACTAGATAATTGCGGTTTATTATTCATTTTCGATTGATTTGATTGACTAACGGTTGTTGAACTTTGATTGCACCTAGTTTGTTTATGCTTGAGAATCTTCTCTTCTGATATAAGATTCACTCAAACTAGATCGAAGTTTCGACGGGGATTTTTAGACTGTTTGTAGATCTAAAGACGTCTTGTGATAATCCATTGTTAACAGACTCCGTTCTATGCTTGATTGATCACAAGGGATTCAAGTTGATTTTGTGCAGGTGTTTATTGAAGATCTAAGAAGATTTGAAGACGAAGAAGATTTCTGATTTGGGTTCATAATCTTTGGTGTGCACAATACTTGTTTCGATTAAAGAGGATCCAACTATAATCGGTTTATCCTTGTGATAGATTGGATTGATTAGTTGAGTAGATCGACATCAATACGTTTCTTTGTGATTAAAAGTATTGATTGCAAAATCTTAAGAATTACTTTGGTAGTTGTTGATAAGATAGATCTAAGGACCTGACAAAGGAGTTTATTGTGATAAACGGAAGAGCCTTTTGTCGAACTCAGTTCACTTGGTTGAAAAGAGTTGATACCAAACAGATTTGGTGTTCCTTTGCTGTTTGGAATACGAACCAAAGGAATTGTTCCAAGTACGTGACTTACTACAAGTTGGAGGCGTAGGAATACAGACGGAACTAGGTGAACTATAGGTTTAGTTGCTTGGTTTCAACTATACGAAGTTGGTTTGATTTTGTGTAGTGGCTTAATCCTGAGAGTATTCAATTCTGGACAAGGTCCCGGGGTTTTTTTCTGCATTTGCGGTTTCCTCGTTAACAAAATCTTGTTGTGTCACTTACTTTTATTTTCCGCAATTATAATTGTTGTTATTATAATTTAAAGTAAATTACACAAACGTTAATTCCTATTTACATGATAGTAATACTATTGTGTTTGGTTAAGTCCGAACCTCTTATCAAGTAAACATACTTCGTTATTGTATTGTCTCGATCTTCTATCCATAGACGATCACACAAAGTGTGAACCGATTAGTTGTATTGTCTCGACTCAGTCCATAGATAATCACTTTCGGAGAAATCACTTATAGGTGGAAAAGTTTTAGATTGAGGTATATTTGGGTACCCTCGTCTTTTCATCTTTGTCTCTCCTAATAAGGAGGTTATTGAGATAACCAAAGCATGGATGACAACTCTTGACTACTATCCCGAGGAAGAAGCCTGTGAAAGTTATCTCACTTATTTTGCTGATAATCACACTTGTCTTTCCAACAGTTATGATTATTCCATGATAAACAACTTCTCCAAAAGAGAAAATTAATCTCTTGAACAAAAATCTATACTCAATTAAGAGAATGTTTCAACTGGAGAAGGAAGCCTGGATTAAAAGGGTTAAAAATCTGGAATGTCAACTGAAAAAGTTAAGACAAGAGAATGCGACTTCTCGCAATCGTGATTTTAAGAAGAAAGATCGATTATCTTCGATAAACTCTTATAAACCAAATCAGCATATTACTTCTGAGAATATGTCATGTTCAAATTTCTCATATATTGAGAAAGACATGATAAAATACAATGGCACGACAAATCCTAAGTGTCCCTTGTATAAAAACCAGGATTTCCTAGAGACGGATTGCACAAAGGTTCTTTAAAAACCTTATTCTATTAATTTACTTTATCAAAAGAAGAAAAGAAAATCTCATAAGAAATATACACCACCTTCGAAAGAGATATTCAGAACCATTCATAGTTTGCAAAAATCGATAAACAAGGTTTTCAGAATATTAAAGGAAAGAAAGATGTGGTTTCTCAATCTTCCCTCCATAAAGAGAAATCAGAAACAAGGAATAACGAAATTAAATACCTCTCCTAAGAAACCACCCGATTCCAAGATTACAATTTGTAATTGTTTCTAAGATTGTTCTTGTTTTTTTTTACCTTGTACAAGAACTATAATCTCCAAGAGGGATGTGAAAAGATTTGGGATATTTAATGTTTGCTACCCAGCAAATGTCCAACACATTGCTTTGGTACCCAACATTTTAAATATTAAGGGATCGTACCTGATTTTGATGGTTGATTTGTTAAAGTCAAAGTTTATTGACTTTTTTTTATTTGTTATTTTATAATTATATTTTTATTAATTATTATCCATTTATACATATTTACCCCTACTGCATTTCCAGTTATCCAGTTAATCTTGGTATTGACTGTCGGAGAGTCGAGGATAAATTGATTCCCGGACAATAAAACCATTTCAGATCTTTATCACACTAATCATACCACACTAAATTGGTATCACACTAATTTATTGATAAACTCAACCCTAACTTTAATACCAAATTTGTATCCGAGATAGTAAATTTGCTGTAAAACCACAACTTGCAGGCAGGACGGCGGCGTCGACATCTCCAATGATTGCAAGCAATTAATAAAGACAGTGTAGTTTGGTGGTGGATTTGGATCTTCAATTTTCTGCTTCTCGTGGCGGTGCAGATTATATCGATGGTGTAATTAATGGTAGTGAGATCTTGGGAAGGGGACAGTAGTTTTATGGTTTACAATGGTGGTGTTGCCATTGTTTTAAAAGAAGCTGTTAGGGGTAGTGTTAATGGAGATCGATATCAGTGGATTTAATGTTCTTATTTAAAAATTTTTCTCTTCGTACTCTCACTGATTCATGTAAAATCAATTACAAAATTTTCGATTTTGTTAGAGAGTGTATGGGTTTCCATCCTATTGGTTCCATTGATACTTTATACTTTGATTCAAGTGTGTAGTAGGAAACACTAATGGTTTTTGAAAAAAAATTAATGGCGATAGACTGATAGTGAAATTGGATTTAGAAGTTAGGGATTAATTGTTCGGTTGGTTAAATGTGTAATTAATATGAAAGTGAAGGGTAAAAGTTTAAAATATCAAATTTTATTAAAAAAGTTTAACTAATACAGTAATACCTAGTCAAACAAAAAAATAATCACAGTCAACGGTTTAACTTGACAGTCTCTAACGGATCCAGGTACCAACCCTTAATATTTAGAATGTTGGGTACCAAAGCAATGTGTTGGACATTTTCCGGGTACCAAACATTAAATAGCCCAAAATATTTTTGTTGCTTTACAATTCTTGAGTCATTCAAAATTCTATTGCTGACTTGTTTCTGTATCCCCATCAATTGTTCGAATTTCGGTTATTGAGCTAAGGACCATTTATGTGTATATGAACGGTTTTCCTAATAAAAGTTTTTGAGATATCTAAAAATTGTTAGGGTTTTGGTCAAAGGTCTTTTTGGGAATTTATCCCATATCTTCTTACTTTTAAGTTGGAAGATTAAGCAAGCATTTCATTTACCTTTTCTGTCATGTCCTCATCAAGTCTCTCCAGTAAAGAAGATGATGTCTGGACTGTTCTATTTCCTCTAAGAAAATTCGTTTTGATTCCTCTGATAATGAGATGTGTCAAGAAAAACGTGATTCCTCATCTGATGTGAATCTCACTGTCTCTCATTTTGATAAGCTCTCATTAAACATGAATCTTGTCTTGGAACAAGTACGTGCCATGAAGAGTGAACTTGAATCTTCAATTAAAAGACTTGATGACAAGAGGGATAATCTTGAATCCAGGATTGTTCTTATCGAAGATGAGCTTGATGATTATAGGGAATATGAGAAAAGTATTCAAAGTAAGTGAAATAACATTTGATTCTTGCTAAAATAATGTCTAGGAAACTTCTTATGAGAATTTATTCTTGTGTTTTTAAGAAGGGTAACTAGGGTTTGGAATAGCAAATATTGTGATTACAGATAGCTATTTCCAACGATTTCATCTTGCAATGTTTTTATATTTATTTATTTAAATTCTAAGTTATTTGGAAGATGATTTTGCAGTATTTAATATTTATTGGTTTTATATATTGCAAAATATTTTGTGGGATATGTATGTTTACGTCTGTGAATTCTGATTATCTCATATATGTCAAAAGTTAAGTCTATTATGTCTTTGTGCAAATATTGATAAAAGATAGAATGAACTTTTGAATATTCCGCAGTATTAATCTTTCCCTGATCCACTTATATGTGAAACTACTGTATGGCTTCATAAGTTTTCTTATGTTGAGCATTTCCGATTAAATTAATCATTGGGTCTCTTTTGGTTAATTTATTCGAGTTTTCTGGATACAAATTCATGTTCCATGTAATTTGTTAATGTCCAAAGAAATCCTTCTTTTCTGGTAAAAGTAAGGTCGCTCTTGTTGTTCCTTTGGGAATGACATATTATGGAGGAGAGTTCTTAATTGAACTTGTGCTTAATTGTCAAATCTTTGTGGGGAGTGCGGCTGTGGAATATTATAGGAGTTATCTTGTATCTGTATAAACTCCTTGATGAATACACTAAGTTTCGACTATGTGAAATCATCAAAACCAAGTTGATTTGTTGTCTTTTAGTCATGAATAATCTCTTTGAAAATTTCATTATGATCCCATTAGTTTTCGTACCTTTGCCAATTTTTATTGACAAAAAGGGGGTGTTGATGGGTGAAAACTACTCCTGCTGAATTTGGTAATTTGGGGTGTGATGAGGAATGAATTTAAACCTACAACAAATGCACTGCGCGGTGAGTGCTTGTAGATTCGAGAGATCAACTGCAAGTCAGGCCTAAACCAAGAAATGGCCGTTCCAGGACTTGTTTCGGTCACAAAGTGAAGGAGATGGGGTTGATCTTAGGGAGGAAGCGAAGAAGGTGTTGAGATTGTGAAGGTGTTGGCTTGCTATGACTTGTGACAGAAAAGTGAGCAGGCTTACGGTTAATGTAAGGAGGCTATGGATGTCGATTTTCCGTCTTGTTTTTCTTGTTCTTTAAAATAGGGCGGAGAACCTATTTATACAAGTCATTGAGCCTCATTCACGTTTCTCGTGGGAAGTGGAGGTAGTGGAATGATGGAGTAGTGGAGTTGCGTGTCGGTGATGCACGACCAATCTTGCCCACTTTTCAGTTCATCTCTAACCGTCCATGACCTCTCGACACGTTCTTGTGATGGCGCGTTGCACGCGTACGCACGCGTAAACCGCGAGACCAATACCCAAGTAAGTATCCCCAGTTTGTGACATGATTGATGTCTGGAATGTGGATCGTGGATCCACGGAATATAGCATGTAATGCTGAATTGAATAAGCTGCGTTATTCGAAAGTCGATACTTGTGCAATATCGTGTGTATTTTATGCAGTGTGCGCATTACGGTGTGGTAAAGTGATGTGTAATGACTGCTCACTAACCAAATAACTCCTGACCAGGGTTGTATAACCAAGCTGGTGAGGTCGGACGGATGAGATGATGTTTGAGACACTCATCTGCGACCGTTGATGAAATTAGGGTTTTAAAAGAGGTGCGCAAGCATCACTCTTCACCTTGGTCGAAACCAAGCATGGGAAGGATTTTAGAGAGGACCGACCATACATGCGTGTTGACGGCATGATGGTGTAGGCGCCTGTATTCCGTTCCCTCATGAAAGCGCGATCTGGGCCACTCAATTTGACCGGTAAAGAGGAGTGGTCGAGATTGGTTTGCGGGCGAGAAATCCCTTGTCAGTAAAGGAGTTGGAAACCTAAGGCGTGATTTCCCTAGTTTGGGCACGCGTTTCGAAGCGACCAACATTGGTTGGTTTTGGTCGATCACACTACCGTGTAGGTGGTAGGTTGGTGTTCACACCTATACCTGATTATCCCATGAAAACGTGATCTAAGCCATTCAAATCATCCGGTGAAGTTGAGCGGTCGAGATCAGTTTAGGATTTGGGAGGTGTAACCGCACGAGTTTGGGCGTGCGTTTTGGGTTGGCCGGGAATGATGAGCCTTGGCCGACCGCGTGAGGAGGTAGATGGGCCCACGGTGGTCATGCTGGTGTGACCGACCCTTGCTCAATCTAATCTGTGACCCTCCATTCGTGCGGAGAAGATGGACGCGCGTGATGACTTGAAACCCTAATTTTAGCTTTCAAAGCCGCGCGACCATGCTCTTTTGGGCGGACGGTTTTGTTGTAACCAACCACGGTTGGCTTTGACCGATTGGTCAAGCGTGTAGGCGGTCACATGGTGATTGTGTCGACATGCTCAGGGCCTTTTGAGTCTACATCTACACCCTCCATCTATGCTGCGAAGACGGACGGTTGAGACCGTTTTGCGACATATGTAATATGCCGCAAACCCTAATTTAGGGTTTTCCGCCCATAATGCTTGGTATGGACGGTTTCTTGGCAAGCAAAGGCCAATGGTCGACCATGCGGGTGGTAGGTGTGTATTCCATACCTGCAGGGGTGATGGAATTGATCTCGTGGTCATCAATCATGCTTGCGGAGTTGGATGACTGCGATCGATCATATTTGGCGAGGCTAAGGCCGTGTATATTCCATACACGCTTGGGGGTGATGGAATTGATCTGTGGTCATCCAATCATGCTTGCGGAGTTGGATGACTGCGATCGAATCATATTTGGCGAGGCTAAGGCCGTGTATATTCCATACCCTTGGGGGTGATGGAATTGATGCGTGGTCATCCAATCATGCTTGCGGAGTTGGATGATCGCGATCGAATCATATCCGGAGACTGAGACAGTCAAGTCCGGATGCTCAATCGGGCTAGTATAACACACCGAGAGGGGCTCAATCGGGCTAGTATAACACACCGAGAGGGCTCGGGCTAGTATAACACACCGAGAATCGGCCTGTACGGGTATTTCGTACATGGATTCATTATAGTGCTTAGAGGTTCGTGTTACTCGTAAGAGTAACACTCGGTCGTCATGCCACACCGATAATGGGTCACAGGAAATACAAGGCTGATATGAAATTCACGAGGAAGGGATTGTTCTGCATGCTCAACCACAGGAGGAATTTCATGTATTCACGTAATGGGATTGTTGCTACATGCTCCATTCTTGGTGAGTTAAGTGAGAGTATCCGTCACTTATAAATGGCTTTATCTTTTACAAGATGTCGGCCGCATGATTTTTTTTAGTTACTTACAAATTTAACCTTAAACGAAAATCCACCATCAACATTAAGTCCCCTGCCTAGCATATAATGGTTACATTATTGTGTGGTAGGCATGAGATGGTGACATACGTAAATGACCAAGCTAGAGTGAATACATATTTGGGATAGCTTCACATTGTCGGGCGTTTCCACAGGCTGGTTGGTCTTGATTAAGGATGCGAAGGAAGCGAGGACTTGATCCGGTGAGTCGCTTTGGTTCCTCTTGTACATGTATGAGCTCGGCCGCTCCTTGGGCGTACTTCCTTAGTTATATACGGCTTTCTTAAGGTATATTTGATAAGCCTCGTCGATTGTTATCCGAATTAGTAGCCTTCATAGGTGGTAAGTAGAGACTTCTTTTCCTTAGGGATTACGTCGACTTGTGAGATTATAAAGGATCATCTCAACGTGGTCGTTTATTCTATATCTCGGGAATCTCGGTGTCACGCTCGATTTTCCGATTAAGCGATCAATTGACTTGATTTTTTTTTTTTTTTGCGTGTGCATAACCTCCTCTCCTTTCGCAGATCATCATGGAACGGTGGACGCTCATTCTGTTGCTTCCCGCAAAGGAGTTTTGAAGTTGACAAGCACGAAAACCATGCGCACGGAGAAGTAATGGCTAAGATCGATCTTCCTCTTCGCGAAGTCGGCCGTGCTATCCGGGGATGTCTATCCCCACCTTCGTATTGCCGCAGGACGTGTCATGCACTTTCAGCTGCAATTGACATGGAGGAGCGGCGGAGGCGCGAGGAAACGCTGCGGAGACACTAGTAAGCGCAAGGGCGGAGAGAGATTTGCGGCAGCGGTTGAAGAGGCGGAGGGTTGAGCATGAACGACCTGCGAATGAAGGCAAGTGTGATTACCGGTTCGGGACGGCGTGATAATTCTTGATTACGATACGAGAGGAGTCTGGACATGTGAAAGCAATTTGCGTGGCCCCGGTGTTCTTATGCCTTTGATGCTCTGTTTGAAGATGTTGGGATGGAGTGCGGCTGCTGCTGCTTGCTGCGGCAGGGATGCCCGATGCGAGAAGTTGAGGAAGATCCGAGGGAGGTGCATCGACAGGTGACGGAGCTGACGGTGATGTGGGCAAGACCGACCCTCTTGATGATTGAAATTTCTTTTGTTTTTTTTTTTTTTTTTTTTTTTTTTTTCCAAGTATATTCTGCATGCTCGAACATCTTCCTTGTACTCAGTGGCGGCTGAGTTCAAGGTTTTTCTTTGATTATTTGAATAAAGTTTTCCTTTACAATCCTTTGTTAAGACTATGGCTTGAAACTTCTCAGGCGCAAGGAGCGCCTTCACATGTAATCCTTAGTAATAAAAGAAGTTATACTATAATGGAATATCCACGGACCTGTGATGCAATATCTTCCTGGCTTCGCTGGGCGGATGGCTCAAATCACTTCTTGCGCACACGTTCCTATTTCGGAATATTTGCTTAGGGTTTCCCTTTTGCTCCAGTTGATTTAGGCTGACCCAGGACTTTGTGTCTTTAGGAGTAGAGAGATTCTCGAGATGGAAATAATACTTCAATTGAATTGAGAATTGAAAATTGAAACCCTAACTATGAATGCAAGTATTGCAATCATTTTTAGGAGGAATTACAAGTGTGACACGAAATTATAATAAGGAGACACGCTGGAAAAATAACAGGCGTTTTTAAAGTGTGGAGGATCCGGAAAGTGATAACACAGTATCTTAAGTGCGGTAAGGTTTGAGCCATCGCGAGTGAACCGGTTATGCCCTCCCGGGTTATCGGCGTTGATGAGCTTGCGGTAGCCACCTAGGATAACATCTCGCTACCGGTGCAGTTCATCTTCTCTTTGGTGGGTGATTCAGGTGGAGTGGTCATCTTTACCGTCATGCTTCCAACATTGAATGTAGTCGCCTTCGTCACTAGGTCTCCAATTCCGAATGGGTTTGAGCGTGCAGACACTTGGACCTTGGCCTTGTTGTCTTTGACCAAGACAGCTTCTATGCTCTTGATAAAAAACGTTTGAAAGGCGGCTTCCCATTCACATCTCCTAGCCGGGGGTTGGTTTGTCGGTTGGAGCCGGTCCCCAGGACTTTTGAGAATGAGGAGCGGTAGTTTGCAAGGAGGGTTGTGTGATGAGACTTACTTGGGATTGGAACCTTTCGGTGTATGCCGACAAGCTCTCTCCGGAAAATTGTGTCACGTCGAGAAAGTTGTCGATGCGGAGCAAAGCAGTCATCGGGGGTCCAAGGCGTGTTGGAGATTCTCTCTGCATCGAGACCGGTAGAGGACAGGACTTCCCGGTATGGCTTTGTTGTCCCGCATCCAAGAGCTTCCTAGGATCATGTCGTAGTTGGGATGGTCTTTGACTATGTAGAACTTTGCTTGCGTTGAGGCATCACCCAATTTGACTTCAAGATCAATGTATCCATATGCATCTCTAAGCTCTCTCTTGAATCTTTGACCACGGTCGGATGACGGGTAGCTTCTTGCTTCGAGATCTTTGCGTTCTCAAGGTCTTGACAAAAGAATGATGTTAAACTACGAAACCGTGTCGATCAACGCGTTATCGAACTCAACGTTTCTCAAACGAGTGACGGTTAGGAGTCCCCAGTTCCTTTGCTCGCATCTTCGGAGAGTCCGAGGTTCTTGGACCGGTTCGGGATGCGACGCCCGCCCGACACAACGTGGTTGAGGGCCGCAAATATGTCTTGACGTTGCCCCTTGGAGAAATATAAGATTTCACACATGTGCTCCATCATAGATTGCACGGTCTTGCGAACGAGTCCCGAAATCATGCGGTTCTGATAGGTAGAGGATCTCTATGAACACCTTCGTTTCCAAGTTGGAGTTCCCGGTCTCTACCTTTTCCCCGAATATTTGCTTCAACTTGTTGCAATCTTTGGTTGGATGATGGACGAACCTGTGATAGCAACAGTATCTGGGATCTTCCATCTCTTCCTCGGTCGGAGGACGCCTGATGGGGGGGAGCTTTACGGCGTCGTCTTGGATCCACGCTTCCAGGAGCTCCATCACTTCATTCATGGGAAAAGGAAAACCCGTGTCTTTGTCATTTTGTGCAGGAGTTTTGTCTGTTCCTTTTCGAGACGAAGTCTTGTGTCTTTGAGGATGTTCGCTTGGTTTGTTGTTCCGTTATCGAAGATTTCCTCTTTTCTCCTCCGCTTACCACACTCACGAAGGGCCGGTGTTGTATTGTTTGTTTGTGAGACGCCTTTGCTTCCTCGACTTTCGCGCAAATCTTCACTTCGAACAACCCCGGTTCTTTCTAGTAATCTTTGGTGCGATTGTTGCTGAACGCTTTGCGACTTCATGGAGTTCAGAGAACGTTTGAAAGCCCGGAGTTCTCTAAGAGCGCGGTATATGGGTATCATCCCATTGATGCATGATTCCACCAATTGCCGTTCGGTAACATTCGGGTCGTGGCAGTCCGAAGGCTTGGGTTCCGAATCTTTTAACGAAGTCGTTGGGATGTTCATTGTTCCATTTGGAGAATTCTTCCTGTGTCCGAAAACGTGATTTGTTCGGACACGAAGAAATACTTCCCGTAGAAAGCGCTCGACCATCTCGCTCCAATTGGATATCTTTGTTAGGCGCAATGTTATTGTACCTGTGTATGCCCTCCCCGTGAGTGATTTTGAGAATTCTTTTAGGCGTAAAACATGATTGTATTCATGTTCCCCAAGGCTTCAAGAATCGAGAAATGTGTTCACGAGCATTACCGATGCCGTCGTAGAGAGGGAGGGCGGGAGAGGTGTAACCTCTTGGTAGAGGAATCCGTTGCACATCTTGAGGGTACGGCGGGCGATGTTGGTGTACGTCCGTTCGGTCCCCTTTTCCTCGATTTTGGAGAAGTCGCTCTAGATCTTCACGCGTGATGAAGTTGGAAGACCGGCCTCTCTCCCCTTGGCGCTCGGGAGCAACACGAGTTTCTTCATTCATGTGAGTCCGAGTGGAAACACTGCTCGGGTGTATTGAATGCATCTCTCGCCGACTCAAGGGTTGCCGTGAATCTTGCGGCAATCGTTGATCAAAGTTTTAAGGAAAGTGAGTACCTCTTTACGAGTTGCGGCCATGTCTGTTTGAGTTTTAGCAAGAATTTCTGTTTCTCCATCAAGTCCGCAATGGTACTAGACGGCGGTCTTCCTCTTGCGTCTCAGGCTCCTCGTCCCGATGGAGGAGTGAAAGTTGTTGCTCTGGGCAACCACGGAGGCGTAACGCTCGAAGGGATGCCGGGGTTTGCGCTTCTCTCGGCTCGGTGATGGGAGGTGTTACACCTGTGGGATGTCTCTGCTCCGCTATTGTTGGTGATGAGGTAACGGCTCCTCGAGATGTGTCGGCCACGGTAGCTCCACTGACAGGCACGTCAACACCGGGAGTGTTATCCACGCTAGCTCCGTCCGAATTGATTGCTGATCCAGACCTGAGTTCCACCATCTTGAAATGAATTGCTGACTGAATTGGTTCTAAGATCTACCCTTTTTGAAATTGATGAAATTGAATCGGATTTCAAAGAAATTGATTTTACGGCCGAGAGATTAATCTCCCACCGTGATCGCCAATTGTTGATGGGTGAAAACTACTCCCGCTGAATTTGGTAATTTGGGGTGTGATGAGGAATGAATTTAAACCTACAACAAATGCACTTCTTTGCGCGGTGAGTGCTTGTAGATTCGAGAGATCAATCTGTGCAAGTCCGGGCTAAACCAAGAAATGGCCGTTCAGGACTTGTTTCGGTCACAAAGTGAAGGAGATGGGGTTGATCTTAGGGAGGGAAGCGAAGAAGGTGTTGAGATTGTGAAGGTGTTGGCTTGCTATGACTTGTGAGAAAAGTGAGCAAGCTTACGGTTAATGTAAGGAGGCTCTGGATGTCGATTTTCCGTCTTGTTTTTCTTGTTCTTTAAAATAGGGCGGAGAACCTATTTATACAAGTCATTGAGCCTCATTCACGTTTCTCGTGGGAAGTGGAGGTAGTGGAATGATGGAGTAGTGGAGTTGCGTGTCGGTGATGCACGACCAATCTTGCCCACTTTTCCAGTTCATCTCTAACCGTCCATGACCTCCTGACACGTTCTTGTGATGGCGCGTTGCACGCTGCACGCTGTAAACCGCTGAGACCAATACCCCAGTAAGTATCCCGATTTGTGACATGATTGATGTCGGAATGTGGATCGTGGATCCACGGAAGATAGCATGTAATCTTGAATTGAATAACTGCGTTATTCGAAAGTCGATACTTGTGCGCATATCGTGTGTATTTTATGCAGTCCGCATTACGGTGTGGTAAAGTGATGTGTAATGACTGCTCACTAACCAAATAACTCCCGACCGAGGTTGTATAACCAAGTTGGTGAGGTCGGACGGATGAGATGATGTTTGAGACACTCATCTGCGACCGTTGATGAAATTAGGGTTTTAAAAGAGGTGCGCAAGCATCACTCTTCACCTTGGTCGAAACCAAGCATGGGAAGGATTTTAGAGGGACAGGCCATACATGCGTGTTGACGGCATGATGGTGTAGGCGCCCGTATTCCGTTCCCTCATGAAAGCGCGATACGGGCCACTCAATTTGACCCAGGTAAAGAGGAGTGGTCGAGATTGGTTTGAGGCGAGAAATCCCTTGTCGTAAAGGAGTTGGAAACCGAGCGTGATTTCCCTAGTTTGGGCACGCGTTTGAAGCGACCAACATTGGTTGGTTTTGGTCGATCACACTACCGTGTAGGTGGTAGGTTGGTGTTCACACCTATGCTGATTATCCCATGAAAACGTGATCTAAGCCATTCAAATCATCCGGTGAAGTTGAGCGGTCGAGATCGTTTAGGATTTGGGAGGTGTAACCGCACGAGTTTGGGCGTGCGTTTTGGGTTGGCGGGAATGATGAGCCTTGGCCGACCGCGTGAGGAGGTAGATGGGCCCACGGTGGTCATGCGGTGTGGCCGACCCTTGCTCAATCTAATCAGTGACCCTCCATTCGTAGGAGAAGATGGACGCGCGTGATGACTTGAAACCCTAATTTTAGCTTTCAAAGCCGCGCGACCATGCTCTTTGGGCGGACGGTTTTGTTGTAACCAACCACGGTTGGCTTTGACCGATTGGTCAAGCGTGTAGGCGGTCACATGGTGATTGTGTCGACATGCTCCGGCCTTTTGAGTCTACATCTACACCCTCCATCTATGCTGCGAAGACGGACGGTTGAGACCGTTTTGCGACATATGTAATATGCCGCAAACCCTAATTTAGGGTTTTCCGCCCATAATGCTTGGTATGGACGGTTTCTTGGCAAGCAAAGGCCAATGGTCGACCATGCGGGTCGGCCGTGTGTATTCCATACCGCTTGGGGGTGATGGAATTGATCCGTGGTCATCAATCATGCTTGCGGAGTTGGATGACTGCGATCGTATCATATTTGGCGAAGCTAAGGCCGTGTATATTCCATACATACCTTGGGGTGATGGAATTGATATGTGGTCATCCAATCATGCTTGCGGAGTTGGATGACTGCGATCAATCATATTTGGCAGGCTAAGGCCGTGTATATTCCATACCGCAGGGGTGATGGAATTGATCCGTGGTCATCCAATCATGCTTGCGGAGTTGGATGATCACGATCGTATCATATCCGAGACCGATACGGTCAAGTCCGGATGCTCAATCGGGCTAGTATAACACACCGAGAGGGCTCAATCGGGCTAGTATAACACACCGAGAGGGCTCGGGCTAGTATAACACACCGAGAATCAGCACTGTACGGGTATTTCGTACATGGATTCATTATAGTGCTTGGAGGTTCGTATTTACTCTGTAAGAGTAACACTCGGTCGTCATGCCACACCGATAATGGGTACGGGAAATACAAGGCTGATATGAAATTCTGAGGAAGGGATTGTTCTTTGCATGCTCCGGCTGGAGGAATTTCATGTATTCACGAATGGGATTGTTGCTACATGCTCCATTCTTGGTGAGTTAAGTGAGGAGTATCCGTCACTTATAAACGGCTTTATCTTTTACAAGATGTCGCCGCATGATTTTTTGGTTACTTACAAATTTAACCTTAAACGAAAATCCACCATCAACGGGGACAATTATTTTGTAGTTCACACTACATACATATGGTTTATGGATCATTATGTAAGGGGGGGTGGTTTTCATTGTGTGATCAAGTATTGACTAAGGAGGGGTGATACATATCTCCGTAGTATTATTGTCAAAGTTGTGATACAATTGAACTTTGATGTTGTGTAATAATACTATGGCACTATATAACAATAATTGAGAACATCTGTTTTCTTATTGTTATGGCTCCGATCTTCAACAACAATGATCTTTGAGTTGAAAACGTTAGGAATCATTGGAGTACTTGAAGTGACGAAGAATTCAAGGAATATTGAAGAACCAAGGAAATCAAGCATGTTGGATGAGAAGCTACAAAGTTTATTTATTTTTTAATCCATATGTATTGATAGTTTTGTCACTAAAATTGTCAAAGGGGGAGATTGTTAGAGCACTGCTCGGTCGAACTCGCAAGCTTTGTTATCTCAAGCTTATTTGTCAAGTTTAGGTGATCAAAGCTGTAAATCTTGATTTCTAGTCTACTTATAGCTATGTCTCGGATTAGGATAGAATGTGTAGTTGAGCTTAGACTTCACGACGTTCATCGATTGAAGACGAAGATCTACTGAGGGGAGCTTGGAGGAACTTCATCAACAAAAGGTGTGTGGAGACTTAAACTTATCTATCACTCAGAAGTTTATTCTATTTTATCTCCTATTGAGACTAAGTCGTATAGCTATATAGACTTTTACGTTATACACATTTGATATTTCGAGATGAGTATAACTCGCTTATATATTTCTCGAAATATGTGTTGGAAAGCTTTTTGCTTTAGCAACGTTCATCATTATACTTGACGAGTTTAGTTGGAAACAATTTATTTGTTGGAAACTAAATAATTAGTCAAAAGATGATCATGTGAAAATTGCCTTAAAACATCTTACATGTTAAAGGGCCAACGCCCATGGGTGTGCGGTCCAGATTTGGAGTCTTTTGGTTTTCCCCTTTCCACGTATACATATGTATTATGTCCATGTAACCTAGAGATATACTGTTCAATAGAGAATCCTTCTCCTTCTCCACCACTTTCTTTTTCCCTATCTTTTATACTAAAACACGTTATCAGCACGAAGCTGTACCGCAAAGCTATATGTGATCGATTGATTTTTTTTTTTTCTTTTTCTACATGGATGATTTCCATCAACGCTGGAATCAAAAAGCTAAGTTGGAATTTTTTTTCTTTCTTTTTCCTGTTTTTGATTTTGGCATATACATTGGGAATATTAAATTTGCAGCGAAAATTGATTTAATGAAGAATTAGGGTTTATTTTGATTATTATTTTGGTATTGTTTATGTACTAATCAGGAGTCACTTTGATTAATCTTTGATTGATTAGAAATAATCAGGAATTATTTGGATTAATTAATAACTAATCTTAATCTTAACCTTAACCATCGTTTTTTTTGTAATTAGGGATTTAGGGATCTAAATTTTTGGTCCTAGCTAATGGCTGTGGAAGAAAACCAATAGAGATCTGATCCCGTGTGCTTGGGTGCTCCTGTTCGTCGTGGAAGAAAATGGGACCCGTCTGTTGGCATTCCGAGGAGAAGGAAATCCGTGTAAGAAAATTCTTTTCTGTTTACTGTCCGATCCAACCGGTCCTTTCATGGACTCCCACTTATGATAATGATGAAATTAAAAAGAAAAAGTTAGTCTTAAGGATCTTTCATGGATAGTTTTGATTAGATATTTAGATTTTTGTCTGTTATGGGTGTACATAATAGAATCCCCATGTCTGTTAATAGATCGATGATGTGTTGATGTTAATTCCCCTTGGACAACCGATGCTCGTTTTTTTTTTTTTTTTTTTGGGCGTTTTTCTTACTATATTTTTTTGCATCTGCGGAAGGAGATGATGCCCGATCCATCAACCGGACGATCCCTATCCCGATCCATCAACCCGCCCGTCGGCTCCGTCATGTTGTTCGTCCGGCTCACGCTCTGGTCCCGTCTGTTCCGATCCGTCCCTAAGGGCATGTCTGTTCGTTACGGCACGGGGCATGCATGGCCAAAACCGTGCAGTCTGTCTATGTACGGGGAGAACCAAAGATTGGTTTTGTGGATGTCTTGTCTTGGGCGGTGGGAACTAAAGCTCGATTAAGGTATGTAACCAATGTTAATGGGTTTTAATATTAAATGTTAATGTGGGTGATTTATTTATTTTAAGAACATGCTTAGTTACATTTTTTTCCTTAATATAAGTCCATAAGCGGTGAATTTAAATTATAAGTGTTGATCCCGATCATTAAGAATTTTGGTCTTAATGTTATTTTGTTCTTTTGAATATGATATCGGCTATAGTTGAATGATGTCTTTTGTTTAATTGGTTGTACCAACTCGATTCTAATGTATTCATTTGAGGTTTAAAGGTACTTGAGAACCATTGTTGCAGACATGATATTTTCTCCTTAAATTTGAATGTTCCATGGGATGTAATCCACTTGCTCGACTTTTACATGTATTCTAATTTTTTTGTGGAAGAACTCACAAAAGATGATATGAGTCATAAAATTTTCATTTCTCTACTTCATCCATAATACTAACGAACCGGTATATGTTGAAGTATGACAACAAGAGAATTATCTTTAGTAATATATTCAACCTAAAGTAAGTGGTTGACATGTGTAGTGAGATTCTCTTGGCCTATTGAGATAAAGAAATTTCTCAAATTAAGCTAAATGTAGCAAAAATTGAAAATGGAAAGAACCGCGAAGTAATAAGGGTTAGACGTAATGACTCATATAAAGCATGTGAAAAGGGACATATATATCATGAGACAAAGATGTATTTTTTTTCCCAGTAGTAATGACACCAAAGTACAGTATCGATTGAATATGGGATGAAGCTAAGATGTAATTCTAGCTCCCATCATAAATGAAAGAGTTGGGAATGCACCTGGTCATAGGTGTTGATATATACAATGTGTGTATCATAGTAGCAACCAATTTCCACATCAACTTTAATGGCAACAAGAACTTTGCACGGCCAATTGATTATCTTATCGAGCACGACATTGCTCATTTTTTTTCTTCAAGATAGAACAAAGACGTCACAAAATCTCTAGATGTACCAAGAGATGATCACACCTTGTTAAATTCCCAAGTAACCCGTGCAAATGGATATCTTGTGGAACATCTAAATGATGAAAATGTAATTGATTGCATCTTTTTATAGTCTCTAATATATTTGGAAGGAAATATATTTTAGAGAAACTAATGAGTCAATCTAGTACAATATAATTCACTATAATATTTGGATTATTGAATCATATTGACTCCGATGATGAAATGTTGGAAACTGACTCATACAGGCTTTGGGCATAACCATAAAGAAACTTTGGTTGTGAACTGATGATTGTTTTGAAAGAACTCATACAAATATCACTTTATTTGAGTGAACGAAAATGGGAAAAAGATTGACAGAATGCAAAGTGACGATATATCTCTCAATAAGTGTTTTCTAAATTACTAGATGCACAACCCCCCTTCCTATTATGCTTTTAGGTAAAAAGCATATCACTCATTTTTACAAAGTCTTTAGTAAAACAGGATCGAGACCATCCTAAGATGCAAATGGTAAAAATTCCATATTACAAAGAAAACAAGGTGAACTTTAGAAAAACATTCATGCAGAATGCGGACCATTAAAGTGGTGATGGATCGGTGAATGTTTTGACATTTTGGACTAGTTATAGTTCCAAAAAAAAAAATTGCGTTTGAGAACTCCTAGCACATATTACACAATGCAAAGTGTAAAGGCTAACCACCCTTGTTAATGTTAGAGAATTTACATCAAAAGGACTTGATAAATATTACATGTTTAATAGGATCAATATAGAGCATCTTATACCCAATGGTCTCGCAGAGGCTACCATCAAAGGTTACAGATGGTGTCTAAGGAATAGGTTATGCGTACCAACCTACCTTTTATTGCTTTGGGGATATGCAATATTACACGCATCTTTACTTAATTTTTGTAGAACCCAATATTAGTCAACCTTTTCTACGTACCCGGTTAGTAGCGAATTTAAGCACGACGTTTGTATTATTACGTATTTTTGGTTGCACTATATATGTGCCATTACGAGTCCACATCGTACTTTGTTGGGTCACGAAAATGATTAAGTAATTTTGTTGAATATTTACTCACAACAATTATCCGCATTTTAAAACCTTTGGCAGGAGATCTCTTACCGCTAGATTTGCGGTTTGTCACTTTAGTGAGACAGTCTTCCGTCGTTAGGGAGATAAGAAAAAGTATTTCTAAAGGAACGATAGGAATTGTCGTGGTGTGTTCCCCTTTGTGTCACATATTGATTCTTGTACTCCACAAATATAAATGTGAAGTGACAAAGAGTAATCAATTTTCGGAATGTACTGTGATGTCGCTAAAGTGACAAGATCACACATACCACCGCAAATATTCCTGCAAGGTTAGAAATCCTCGGTATAGGGTACACCATAGACTAAGGTGTTGCAACTACACTTGGTGGAAGTGTAGTTGAGGCCGTGGCTCCATAAAGGAAGTTGGAGATAGCATTTCGTTCGATCAATCCTCACTTAGAAAGGAAGTAGGTGAGTAAGGCACAACTTATTTATATCATCGAAATCATCTCATAAGATTGTCTCTCGAATATGTCCATGAATCAATCTTTTGGAGGACGCTCCGAAGTTTTAAATGATTCTAGAGAACAATGAAATCTGACGGATTATGAGAATGCACATGAGTCAACGGAAGGATCATGTGTGCACAATGATGATATAATCCATAAATAGTTGCTCAGTAGAGCACAATGAGATCGAACCATGCTTTATTTTGATTAATTTCAAATAAATAGCATATTTGGCCTACGCAATCCAGGTAGAACTTAGTTTTTTGGCAAATATACGGGTATTTGGTGTGGTAGTGCTAACCAACCAAGTGTAAAGCCTGTTGGACATACATAATTAATTTGTCATAAAGCATAATGAGAAGAAAGTAGTCTTAAAGTACAAAGACTCGCCTTGTGGCGCGAGGTTTCTCACAAAGCCACCGGAATTGTTCTCTTGTAATGAACATTATAGAGTTCCGCTACTTAGCTTGGTAATTTTCAAAAGGACTTGAAATGCAGCATATGTATGTGGTTGTTACATATCTCTGAAAGAATCAAGAGATAGAAGATATTTACAAAAGTGCTTGATAAACTTTTGTTTCCCAAATCAAGTAACTCTAAACCACAGAGTACGTTTACAATTAGATAGAACGTTCACTTATAGATTGAAGCAATCAGGCGGAAGTGGTATACCCGTCTAAGTGGCTATTTGATTTGGAGGGGATAGATAAGTAAGTTATTTTTTCCTTGCGTGTTCATAAAAAAAGGTTCCTGATTTGGAATTGTAGCTATTTATGTTGATGTTACAGACATGATGTGTACTCTTGATGTAATAAGAGAACTTAAAAGCTATTTAAAATCCGAATTTGAGATGAAAAATCTAGGGAAAGCTCGATCGAATACTGAGCTTGTGGTATATTATTCCACCAGTTTGTATATGTCTAAAGTTGTCAGGCAATTTAACAAAGACATGCATCCTGATAGCACTCCCATGATTAGTCGAGGTTCAAATGTAAGTAAGTAACCATTTCGTCCAAAGGAATATGACGAAGATGTGTTGGGAGATGAAATTCCCATATCTAAGTACAATAGACGCATTGTTGTACTTAGTATAATCATGTACTCGATTAAATTTTACATCCTCAGGGAACTTGTTAGCTAGATATAGATCCGCGCCAACGCAATTTCATTGGAATGGTATAGTGAATGTAATCATGTACTTAAAAGTAACCATTGACATAAATTTGTTTTATCCCTGCAAAGACATGAAAAGGAATGCTAATGAAAGTGCATTCCCAAAGTTGTTGATTATGAAGGAACAATAATCTCTTCTCCAACAAAAGTAATCAGGGGGAGATATGGTAGACTATTTTCTAAGTTATTACCAATATTCAGTTTCGAAAAATACATGACTAAAGGAACTATGCGGAACAACTCGAAAGTAATCGGGGAGATGCCGACATCGGGGGGAGGATCCAAGGATATGATGTCGACGTATTTTACTTTGAAAGTGAAGATGTGTTGTACTCTTTTTCCCTTCTATCGAGAATAGTTTTTCCCAAAGGGTTTTGTTACTCGACAAGGTTTTTAGCGAGACAACACTAAAAGCATCAAGTATGTTGAACGTTGAAGACATAAAGATCGCGTGGATATTCCGAAAATATCCGAATCAAAGAAATGAAATGCGATAATACATTAGCGGCGTAACTTCCAAAATCAACAACATGGTCTTATAAACATTCAAGTCACAAAAGTAAAGTGTGATAAACTCCTTTTGAATGCCTTAGACTAATGAAAATTGTCAGACATCGGGGGAGAATTTAATGGTGTTTTGAACTATTTTCCTTCACCGAGGTTACTTTTTCCCACGGGGGTTTTGTTACTCGGCAAGGTTTTTAATTAGACAACAACAAACACGGGAATTAACTTCCCAAGGATATTGTCTTTTCTAGAAGGATTTTATGCCTAAGAAGTTGTGAGGCAACTAATCAACTTCAACGAAGCAAAGTGATCATCTGCAACAGATCACCTTTACTTGCATCGTCACGTTGTACTCTTTTTCCCTTTTTCAAGGCTTTATCCTTTGGGTTTTACTTGTCAAGGTTTTAATGAGGCAACGTATACGCATCTAACTATGTTCTAAGTTTTCTTAGTATTGTACTCTTTTTCTTTAGTTCGGGTTTTATCCTACGGGTTTTCTGGCGAAGTTTTAACGAGGCAATCAACTTAGACTCGTCGGTCGGTCTTAAAGAACTTATTACATGTGATGAACTAGATGTAAAATACGAGACAACATGTGAAGTACTACATGTGAAGAGTTGTACCAAGGTTTTCTCCCACTGGGTTTTCCTTGTCAAATTTTAATGAGGCAATTGATTTTGGCACAAGTCATCAAGGAGAGGACGACATTTGAAGAACTATATGTGAAGCACTATGTATAAAGTTTATAAAGTTTTGTTTTGTTATTGAACCGCACAAGGGGGAGTGTTAAAGGGCCAACGCCCATGGGTGTGCGGTCCAGATTTGGAGTCTTTTGGTTTTCCCCTTTCCATGTATACATATGTATTATGTCCATGTAACCTAGAGATATACTGTTCAATAGAGAATCCTTCTCCTTCTCCACCACTTTCTTTTTCCCTATCTTTTATACTAAAACATTACATGATTTGTGTGAGACAATCATTTGATGTCGACTCGGAAAGTTTTGTATTGATCATTCGATCACTTGAAAATTACTTATAAGCTAATAGTTTGTGTGAGACAGCTATTGTCGTCTTTTAAGGATGTTTCAATGATTGAAATAGGAATTGAGAATGATTAACCTTTGTCTGGATACAATACAGTTTATGGTCTGAAATGAAAGATAGAGCTGGAGAAAGAGGGGTAGAAGGTCTGAAAATTGTTGTTAGAAAATGTATCAGTTTATGGTTGTTGTTTTTTTATCAAGTTACCACTTACCACAAGTACCCTTGGAGTCTTGGACACATCACACATGTAACCCATGTGTTAAGTGGTTGTTTTTCACTCTTTGGACTTGTGTAGATCTCACATATTGTATTAGTCATTATTTGCCTCGACTTGTTTTTCACTCTTTGGACTTGTTTTTCACTCTTTGGACTTGTGTAGATCTCACATATGGCACGGGCAATCCTGCATTAGTCATTATTTTCCTCGACTAATTGTAGTGCTCCGTGGGATATTACCAGTATTTCCTCTAAAATTGTATTCTACATTTCTGAACATTTTTCAACTGAATTCAATTAACTTTTCAACTGTATATACAATTTTAGAAATTGTTTTAAATCTCTTTACAAAGAAATGTGATACTATATTTCTTTGAACATCTCTTTACTTTATAATTTTGCTTTACAAGTTTATAAGTCCGACTCCATGCCATTATGGCGAAACTAAATTGTGGGTACAAAATTTTGTTTTGTGTCAATTTTTCAGTCGTCCGTCCCACCGTGGCAGCGGTCATCTAGTTAGAATCTCCTTGATGCGATGAAAATAATGAAAATAAACTAAAACTGAGACGACGGGAAAACATGTAATTTTCATAGATCTTTCAATTAGGTTTTATTGAACTCAATCATCCCCAAATTTAATAATTCCATACTAATGGATTATTTTTCTTCAATTGGTCACTACCGTATTATGTACGGAAATAGAAGTAAGTTTTGCAATTCAATTCTCGAACCTGATTAAAATGGTTATTTGGAAATTAACTTCCAACCCGATCAATTTGGTGGTGGTGGTAGTGCGACTTTAGGTTAACTACGGACAGGGACGGACCCGTACATGGTGTAAGGCGATTACTAAGCGGCCGTATATCGTGGCGAATTTTTAGAGCATTTTAGATTATATACGTTGCAAAAAAATTGTGTAGAGAATGTAGTATAAGAGTTATTTAAAGGAAGAAAGAATGAGTTTCGACTGATATTGGAAGGAAGAAAGTGAAAATACGTAAAACTACAACTAAAGTTCAGTAAGTTCTTGTAATTTCTTAGCTAATTTGTACACATATTTAGCTATGGGAAAATTGGGAATATGTCCCGTTTTCACTAATCGTTTGGGAATCTATCCCATAACATTAAAAATTAAGGGATCTATCCCGGAGAGAGAAAAGAACCGTTAAATAGTTAATTTACCGCATGTGTTGGATTTTACATGTTGAAAACTTACATCTTTACCCTTATCATTCCACTGTAAGTTATTTACATGTCGCAAGAAACTCTTCCAGGTAAATTTTTGAATTCGAAAGCTCATTATAAATTCATGAAGGTGATGAATATAACGTTATACCAATGACCCGATTCCTTAACAACTACTGACTGAAGGACAAGTTCGAGTTTTATCTAAGAAAACATAAACAGGCGCAGTTTTAATGGCTAACTCATCTCTCGTTAAAAAGTTCTCGGCTCAAAAAAAAAGATATATGTACTTCTGTATTTGCCTGGGATTTTTTTTTTCTCTGATTTTTCTTGGTTCTCGACCTTTCCTTCGTAAATGCAAGATAGTGATCTCCTTCATCTCCTCTTTCGACACCTAAATGAGAGTAAAAAGGTGCGTATAGTAAAGACAACGAGTACATAGATTTATTTAAACCTTAATGGGGATCTGGCAACAGCAAAGTATGATGCAAAATTGACATCCTTAGAGCAACTGCAGTGGGGCGACTATAAACAAAGACTAAAAACCAAAAAAAATTGAAAGAAATGGGTTTACTCCGTGGTGCGACGCTACGGTGGGAGGAGTAAATTGGTGGGGCGCAACTTTAAAGTGCGCCTGAATCAGGTGCAACTTTAAAGTTGCGCCCCACTCTATTTTTATTTATTTTTTCCAGGCGTAACTTCCTGATGCGCCCCATGCTCTAACGCAACTTTAATCTGCGCCCATCATCAGGCGCAACTTTAATCTACGCCCCAATCAGGCGCAACTTTAATCTACGCCAGACCAAAACCAAACCAAAAACCAAATATAGTTTGGTTTTTGGTTTTACTCTAGTATTTGCTCTTTACTCCTCTCCGTAGCGTTAGAATTTTCGACCAAATATTTGGTTTTAGTCGATTACTGTGGTGGCTCTTACCTTCATATTTTTAAATTAAAGCATGTTCCGGTGTACAACACAAAAATAAAATTTATCAGTAGTATAGTAATCAGGGGGAAAACATATTACATATAGTTCAACATTATAATCATAATAAGAAAAAATAAAAACAAAGTAGTGATGAATACATCCAGGGCATCATGCTCATCTTGATATTATTTATTTCATGATTCCTCGTTGTACCCTTCACATAACAGCAGCCATGTAGGGCCATGGTTTGTTCAAATTCATCTTGCAGCGCATCATTAGCAAAACATTCCATAATTTTTCGTTTTAAACAACTCGTGTGTCAAGTTGACGAGCTCCATTGTTTGACCAGTTCTCCTGCAAAAAAGATTAGAAGAATTGAATTGCAGTGGAATGATTAACGGACAATCTCGATTTCCAATTAATAGATATAAGCATAACAACCACTTCAGTTGAGAAAAGACCATCAGAGTTCTTCAATTTGATTTGCAACCATCCAGCATCTTCTGCCAACTTTGGAGTTTCTACCGCAGAAACTATAGCCTTGTTAACGATAGGGGTAGAAATGTAAGTTTTCCACACGTAAAATCCCACACATGCAGGAAATTAGCTATTTAACTATTTTTTTCTCTCTCGGGATAGATTCCTTAATTTTAGTGAATGGGCATATTCCCAAATTATAAGTGGGCTAAACTCTCTAAACATTCAGATTACTCGTAGGTAAAATAAAATCTCCATAAATAACACCCGGGCTATAGCCCCCTTTAGCCCCTTGATGGGTCCGTCGGTGACTACAGAAATTACAAATTTCAGATGCAATACATGAGATCTCGGTAATACAGTTGAGATTTGGAAGATCTCGATAATACAGTTGAGCACATCTTATCACTTTGATTGATTCTTTAAAATTTATGATAATATGATGGAAAAAATGCCCCACGTATGATGGAAAAATGCCTCATATCTTTGGGTACAGGTTCGAGTTCTTGGGGCCACATAATTTCGTTTCAATCATTTACACCACGAATCAATAATTTGTTTTCTTCTGTATCGATTCTCAAAGAGAAATTAACTTCCACATTTCGTCCGCACCTAATCAGATACCATCTTCACCAAGAGATATTAACTTGCATATTTCGTCCACACAGTATGAACCTAATCAGATAACATCTTCACCTAAAATCAATACCATGTCGTTTGAGAGCCTCCCCTCCTGTAGGCGCTTCAACTTTTTTCTTCATGATGGAGACCCCACCTCTCTAAATTCATTAGTCAAAGTGGATCTTCCACCATATACATGAATTTCACTTATCAAGAACACTACAAAAAGTTATGGAGCAGGAATCATCATCGTGGGAAACTAAGAAGATGACTTTTCAAAGATGTTCCATAGAAAAGTCATCTTATTGGTTTCCATAATAATTCAATTTTTAAAGAGTTCTAAACAGTGTTCTTGATCAAGATTCCTGCTCCAAAACTTTTTGTAGTATTCTTGATAAGTGAAATTCCTGTATACGGCCGAAGATCCACTTTGGGTTGCAGGAACAATTGTTGCACAGTTAGCTGGACATAAAAATGATGCCACCGATATTCGTTCTTTGCCAGAATCCACAACAGCCCGATGCCAAACGCTTTTATATCTTCCATTGCTAAGTGCCTGCAATTATCCATCATTTCATGTTTGTTAGAGAAACCATGCATTTGTTTCTTTTTTTTGTTTTTTCATCTTTGATAGCATTTCATTGTTTACCTGTAGTTGGTCACCAATATTTATAACGAAAGCGCCAGGGTGCGGATTTACTGCCATCCACTTTTCATCTTTGAAGACTTGTAAGCCTGAGACTTCTCCATCTTGAAGAAGGATGGTGAGCGCATTTGGGTCAGTATGAGCTGGAAGACCATAAGTAAGGTCAGGTTGAGGACAAGGTGGATAGTAGTTTATGGCCATATGTTGCTCTTGATCTCCCAACATCTTCTCTATGTAATCTCCTTGTAAATCTAAGCTTTCTGATATTGCTTCCAGTAGTCTAAAACCAAGTGCTCTAACTTCTTTGCAGTATGTACTCACAACATCCCTACATAATTAACCAGATCAAATGATTTATAAATTAAATTCATATTAGCACTTGAAAAACTTTAATTAATTAGATACATATATTATACCTTGGTTATTTTGTAAGGTCACAAAAGTGGCCCTAAAGTTTTCTAGCATAAAATTTGGTTTTAGCACAAAGAAAAACTTGGACGAAAAGGCACGGCTATTACCCCTGTACTAAATCGATGGAACCCGTAATCCACTCAAGTCATACTCCTTAACTGTTATTCCCTACCATCTAGAAGTACAGCTCTAACGTGAAACACACTTTAGGAATTGAAGGCCAAAAGCAAGAAAATGACATACATTATCCTTATCACCGACTTATTCCTTGGTCAGACTCTACACGACAATAAAACCTTCCAGAGAATCGACCAACTGTGGCCACTAGCTATTAATTTGAAAAGTTGTACTTGACCAATGCCAGAGTTGCACAAGGCAAATCAACACAATCTCCGTTACCCTGTGGACGTGTCGACCATGTGTCCACACATATCAAAAGGCTTAATGAGAAGAGAGAATACAGGTTCTTTGTACTTACTTGAATTGTGGAGGGGATGAAGGCCAATCTTGGACAAATTTATCAAGAGGGTGACAATGAAGTCTAAGATAGTCTCTCCAATTATGAACTGTTTCTTTCTTCACGTTAAAACTAGTCGATAATCTCATTGTTTTTGTTGGATCATCTGAATAATATTTCAGCTTTTCATCCAAAGGTAGTTTGAAGAATTCCCGTGCAATCTTTATCATCTTCTCCACTGATTCTCCTGATATCCCATGATTTATTACCTTATAAAAACACACACACACACGTATTGTTTACTGTTTTTCAAATGAGATACATACAAGTAAGACAGTTTATTGATATTATGTATTCATGCTTTACTATCGATGAAATATCGAGGCATGCATTGTTTATTCCATCAAATATAAAACATGTGCATAAAACTGCACATTGGTGGGCTGGCTGGCTTTCTTCGATGACAGTAATTAAGATTATGCACAAGTGCACTCATATCAGAGACTTGATCAGTGTTTATTACTGGCCATAATCATAGGACGGCGTACATGATTATACAAGGGAGAAGTAAAAGAAGATATTTTCTGCCTGCGCGCGCCATGTTTCTTAAGAATTTGAAATGAAATTTCTAGAGAAAAACACTTGCTGATACAGAAGGAAACAATAGTTGAGATGATACCTGAAAGAACCCAAAAACTCGGCAGGCTTCGCCAATACGGTGAACAAGTTGGGTGCGGTTAGTGCAACATAAGTCGATGATGGGTATGTCCGTGCAAATAATCACTTTAGAGAGGTTGGGTCTCTCAGATTCAGGTCTAATATAATTTTCAGGTAAACTTGAATATTGGACTCCTGAAGAAATAAGTTTTGTGTCCATGGAGTACTTCTTATGGAGAGAGAGAGATGGAGAATTGTAAGGAAGAAGAAAGAAACTAATTAAATACTATTAACACTGGGTGGCAAAGAATGTAAATAAGCGAAGAACGGGTTGACGCTGCCAATGAAAACTGAAGTCATTTTTTCGTCGGTCCTTAACGACAAGGTGTTCCCTTGCCTATAACTCTTAATATATGAGAAAAAAATCACCTCTTCTCGTCACTGATGACGTGTTTGTGTACATATGTCAGCTGATTTGGACAAAATTGTACTTCCCTAACGTGTGATGTTTTAATATTCAGTGGTTCTGGACAGACCGCCCTTTGAACCACAGGCACATGAATAGCTACCCTGTCCTGCTGGGAAAAACAGGGTCCGCTTTGGACAAAAAATGAAAAAATGTAGGTCGGTAATATTGTTTTATATTGCCTTTCCCCTTCCACCATCCTCCTGTTCTTGCTTTCTTCTTTTTCTTTGTCTTTTTTCTTCTCGATGTGGATGGTGATATAATTCTCCTCTGCATGGGAGAGTCATTTTACAGGCGTAGAACCAATACAATTAGCACAAAATGCAACATCAAAATGAAATAATTGATCAATCATTTCAGCGGTTTAGATCTACTTTTTAAGTTTTGTTTTCTTTTTTCCTTTTTTAAAATGAAGGAGAGCTTCGAGGATTCACTTTTCCAAATAAAGATCTCCAACTTACAACAAAATCATGGTTTTCATTAAAAGATTTTGGCTTTGAGAAACTAATTAGGACACATGGCGAATTATTACTGGTGGGACACAAGGAAACACCCAAGTAGGTCAGAGAGGATCCGAAGCCAAGATTTTCAAGTTTACATCCCTCTCTGCCTGGGAAGAAAGAAACAAAAAATAGCACAGGTGAGACCAGTAAAATAATAGACTAAAATTTAGAACTAATTCCCTCTTATAATTAAATATTAAAGCCATAGCCATATGTTGTGTTGTACAAAAGATACAGTACAGGTGAAGTGATGATATCATCATCCCTCCTGCTCTACTCTTTTTCTTTCTCTACTTCACAGAAACAGAAAAAATCTGAAGCTCAAAAGGAAGAGCAGAGAAACATAAACATAAAATCAAATTAGAGCCCTCCCTCCCTCGAATCAGTGTGAATATTAATAAACCCACAACTTTGTCAAATCAGGAGTCAGGACCCTAGGGTATAACTTCCATAGTGTATAACTTAATTTTTTTTTAAATCATAATCTCAACTATCAAAGGCATTGTACAAAAAGACCAATAAGTTAGACAGAATTGTTAAGGACCGTGGTGGAAAATCATTCAGGCTTTGCTTGGGTCAGAACAACAGAATATTAAAAAAAAAACAAAAATTAGGTGACATGAGGATATTGACCTCAATAATGCCTCACATTTGTCACATCAATTTCCGGATTGTATTCTCCATGGGCGGCACACAGAGTAAGAAATAAAAAATTTAAACCATTATTCTCAATCAAGTTGGTGTATTTTAAGCAGATCTTGAAATTAGAAACTACCCGTTATCCAATAAAGACCTAAGAAGCCTGAACCTCCTCTATAGACGAACCTTTATGCACGGTGAACTTAAAAGAGTTCCCGGTTTTAACATCTCTACCAAGGTTTACAATTATGTACTTGACCTAAGCGTGAGTAGCAAATATAAAATAAAAAACTAAGAGAGAATTAATGAAAACCCTTCCAATCTATCTGGTCAGCAAGCTCCTCAGAATAATCTTTATCTTCAGATTGGATGCATGATTAACCTCTAGTTTGGTGTCGGCAACCCGTGGAATAAAATGGACTAACTAGTTACTCCCGAATCCAGACAATAGCAAAGCTAGATAGCTCAACACCAATTTGAAAACAAAGAAATAAAGCTGATAATGACGGTAAACTAGATAGAGGGACACATTTCATACATATTCCAAACTCGAAATATTCAGAAATAGGCAATAACCTCAGGTCCACACATCTAGTCTTTATCAGGGCAGAAAGTTAGACAAATCAAACCATTAAATGAGACAATAACATTATAATACACACCATTGGAAAGTTCAACTAATTTCTTCTAACTCTATGAAATGATGTTTCAGAGGAAGAATTCTCTATCATATTCTAAATGATAAATAAAACTGGTTGAGAATGCAACACCAAACACATAATTCATGAATAAGAAACTAAACTTACCAGTATCAACATCATTAAGGCGATTCAAGTAAACTTGAGAAAACAATGTATGTTGAATATCATTTCCCAGGGTTTGCTTACTAATTTGCTGCCTAGAATAGATTCAGCTGGTAAACTAGTTAAAATGTCCAGAATGATCTCTTCTGGGAGCATATTATACTTCCCCATTAAAACTCTAGGAGAAAAGATTTGTAGCTACGGTTTAATAAGGTAAGGGGTTTGGCACTGGATTTCGTGTATAGACTGCACTTGACTGGGTGATTGATAAATTAAAATGGCTCTCTTTCTTTTAGATTCAGGGAAATGGATAACCTTGCATTAACACCGCACTATGGGCGGGGTGTGTTTGTTTACATGGAGAAAGATATTTCATTCCAGAATAGAAAATCCCAAATAATGAATCTCTACAGCGCTGATGTGGCAAAATCAAAGTCTTCCAGTAAGAACAGCTGGAGTTTAAGAATTGTGAGCTCAAATTAACTACAATATACAAATAGTTTCCGTAAGGTTGTGCACTTCAAAGTGAAATACCCTCTCAACCTGCATTTAGCTAATTAGCTAATCATGTTGCATCTAAAAATGCAAGCTAGGAAAGCTTGCAATATGCACCATGAATCACAGGAAGATGATACGCAACAATGATGGCACTTGGCTGGTGGTCGCATCATTGGCACAACAACATCAGAAGCATGCACCATTTGGTCTTGACAAGTTAAAAGTTGGTGTACTTTGTTGGCGTTAGCTTTATGCTTTTCTAGAGACAAGGACCCTTTAGTCTAGGAAAAGCCATAGGCAGGTTGGTTGGTTATGCCAACTGCCTAACATAAAGTAAATCTGTAAATGCTACGTAGTTATTTTGTAAATAGCTTTTGTAAGGCTACATAAAGCCAGACCTTGAATGGTCTCGGTATCCAATACAAAGAGAGTTTTGTGTAACCCCAAGGGTGCAGCAATAAAAAGACTAAGGCCGCAGTTTAAAGCTAAGTTCTGTTTTAGGGCATTGTCCCTTTGGTTTGGCATAACGTTCATGCATCAACTGTGAAGTTTGTGTGTTTGAATAACGAAGCGTGAATGATGGTGAGCAGAACCTCTATTTAGTATGGAATGAATAATTTAACGGTGGGTTGTATATCTAGTCACAGAAAAAAAGTAAACTGTTTCTAGACACTAAAGAAAGTGTACCTATTGTAATTTCAGTTTAGATTATAATATAAAAGAGATGTGTAATGTTTTCACAAGGAAGCTAACTACTGGGTTGAACTACAATATTAAACAAGTTGAGATAATGAATAGAACAGGTAGCTCGAAAGTTGATCCTGCCATTTCAAATTTAACCGCAGCTAATTGGCTTAGAGGCCCGGACTAATTTGATGACATTAAAAGGGCAACCAGATATCAAAATATGTTCATAAAGATAAGCACAGAGACAAATAGACGAGAATACCTTGGAAAGCAACCTCATCCAGGCTTTTTCTGACAAACCCTTCATGGAGCCAACTTTTGAAACTGGAACTCCACTGTGTGAGCACTGAATTGATGTGTTGCCAAGGACACTACAATGGATAGCAAGGTAACCCTCGATTCTCAGTTCCTGTACAATTTAAGTTCCAAAATTCCTTAAATGTCTATCAAATTAACTACTCTAGCTGAACAAAGAAATGCCTAAACTGCAAAGTAGTTACTCAAAAGATTCAAAAAATATAATAAAAAGAAAAGAAAAATCTAGGATGGAGTACAAACTAAAGGCTAGAACTTATTGGTAATGCTATTCAGAAGGAAATCTCCATCCAATAAGTTATTCAAATCAAAAATCCCATTAGCAGTATCTAAAACTACGACTTTCACAAATCTTTTCTCCTATATTTTAAGAAAACTAATTCCTTGGTAGAAAAGGCAGAAAAATATACCTTCTCTGTTGTTTGCATTCATAAGTATACAAAACTACGAGTACTTGCATCTAGATATTCTGTTCTGCTATGAATTTAGTGTGCCAGACTACCAATACAGACCACTCGCAGTTGCAAATCATGATAATTGAAGTGTAACTCTCGAGTGGTGAGAGAATATCAACAAAATAGAGAACATCACAAGTAGACACTTACGGAGGGAAAATATTATCAGCCCATTGGCGAAGCCAGTCTGTAGTTAGCCAGAAGTACGGTTCTTCAACTGCAGGAACATGAGCTTCTGAGAGAATTGAACTCACTTCTCGTCTTCATTCTGCAATTCCCACTATCTCTCTCTCTCCTTTTGTGCTTGTAATTTTGGCAAGTAGTGACATACGAGTATACAACTCGTTTAATACCTTTATCTCTTCAAAGAGATGAAGTGGGAAAGACTTATTGTCGTGTTGAGGCACTGGCTCACTACTTATTTCTGTATCTCTGAAGGCGTTCTCTTTGCTTCCTGTGATGCTTTGACGATGATGCATGAGCATGTATGCATCAGCTGATGAACGTCTTTGCATGGCAACCAGTATCAGCAGCTGAAGATGGTAACTGACAACCATAGACATGACTCCTGTGTTAAACAACCATTTTCTCAGAACATGTGAGCTTTCAATTTATGTCAATGGTTGTCAATTACTATCTTCAGCTTTCCATCATTCCACAGTTCGTTCATCCTTAATAATTGACACATAATGCCCACTGTTCATACCAGTTCCCTTATAAACAAGTATAGCTGACACATCATATAAGTCTGACTAAGATGACTCATACAATTTGTGCTCCATTTGCAGTTGCCCAGGAAAACTGTATAGAGCTGTTATTTTCTTCTTTGTGGTAGTCTGCAGATGCAACTACAATGATATCAATCCAGAAGATATTAACCAATATACAGACAGCTCAAAATAGTCAAATACAAGAAAGCGATAAGGATAGCAATTTGGTTACATCTGTGCCATAAGCATGCTATATGGGAACGGATGATTGCATAACAGTTGCGCATGAGATGCCTATGAGTTTTATTACTTTTGAAAAGTTAGTATAAGTGAAATGGTGGATGGAATCTGTATAAAGATATCTTCCTGTAATGGAAAGACTGAATTAGTAACTGCCCTGCCTATAAAAATTCCACCCACAAGACACAATATGATTCCACTACGGTGCCACAGACTTGCAAGCTGATTCTAAGTAGACGCTCTTTTTCCTTGACTTCCAGAAAAAACTGATTATCCTTAACCTTTTTTATTTAGCTTACAAAAAATTTACAGTAGATTACTTCCTTGTTCACTCAAATATCAAAAAGCGTCAAAATAACTTTGGCCGTGAAAACGTAACAAGTCAAAATGGTATAAATGTTTACTAGTACATGTCGGCTGACAGTGAGGCTTACATTGCACAAATTTCTTTCAGACAAATAACTATACTCACTAGACATTGCCAAACCAAGCATGATGAGAACATTAGGTAAGTATGGACACTCATCCAAACTAGCAAGTGCTGACTGGTTTAACTTCACTCTCCCTAAATAGCATCACCCCATATACAGACAGTCACAAGTTTCTCCCCTCTAGCGTTTGTAATTTTACTGATATCCACTATTTACCAATGCTCTGGATACTCTAGATTTCCTAACAAAAAAAATGAAATCTGGACACTCAGGATTTCCTCGCAAATGTATAAATTTTGGATATTCTGAATTTGTTAACATGTTCAAGTTGAAAAGGGGTTCTAAAATTGATTAAATCAGCCTCCCTTTCTGAGAAGCTAGGTATCGTTAGATGGAGAACCACACCAAACTCATTTCCTTCAATAAATTACTCTGATGTATAAAATAACAGCAACAGGATACTGACCTCAATAATGCCTCACCTCTCTCACATCATTTCCTGAACTGTATTCTCCATAGCTAATGAATACACCAAAGCAGCACTCCTCTTAGGAACTACTGTGGGTTGGCGAAGTTTTCGTCATTATCTAATAGCAGCTCTATATGCACGCTGAACTTAAAAGTGTGCCTGGTTTTAACATCTTCTACCAGGTTTACAGTTATGTACTTATCATATACAGGAGTAGCAAATAAAATAAAGTGTAAGAGAGAATTAATGTAAACTCTTCCAATCTGGTCAGCAAGCTTTTCAAATTGGAAGCATGATTAACCTCTAGGTTGGTGTCAAGCCAGCCATGGAATAAAAATGGAGTAACTAGTGACTCTCTCAAAAGCATATATTGTGTAAAATAGTAAGAGAGAATTAATGTAATCTCTACTGTTAATTAACCTCTTCCTTGAACAAAATTAGTTCACTAGCATATGTATCACACATTTGAAATTTAATTCACATCTAAGCATTGATATACAGAGAAGCAGACAGCTCAACACCAATTTGAGATTAAACAAATAAAGCTGATAAAGACAGTAATCTAGATATGAGGGATTCATTAAGGTTCTGAAATAAGGCAAGTAGCAGGTCCACACAGTTCATCCAAGTTCTTTATCAGGGCAGAAAGTTAGACAAATCAAATCATTACATGAGCCAATAACATTATAATACACACAAATGGAGAGTTTAACTAATTTCTTCCAACTCTATGAAATCTACAATATTCTAAATGATAAAACTGGTTGAATATGCAACACCAAACACATCACTCATGAATAAGAAACTAAACTTACCATTATTAACAGCAGAATCAACACCTTTAGGCGATTCAATTGAAAATTGAGAAAACGATCGATGTTGAACAACATTTCCACAGGATTTGCAGCGTAGATAAGATCCAGCTGGTAACGAGTACAAATGTCTGGCATGATCTCTTCTGGGAGAAAATTAATTTTCCGCATTGAAAGCTTGAGGAGTACAGATTCGTAGCTAGGGTTCAAGGAGAAAAGGGGTTTGGTTGTGGATTTTGTGTGCCGACTGGGGTGTGATCGATAAAGACGTAAAATGGTCTTTTTCTTTTGGGTTCAGGGAAAAGGATAGCCTTGTACTAAGGGTTGTGTTTGTCGAGTGACTCGAGGATGGGTGGTCTTATCGATTTTTTTTTTTAGAACCATTTTTTGGGGACCAGCCTTTTTTGGGATCATTGTTTTATTTTAGGTAAGATATTAGAAGTAATTATAGGTCACCCCTTATCTAGATATTTATGATAATACCTAAATTACCCTCTGATTATTTTTGGTTAATGATTAGTTAGTGTGATTAGTGAAATGATTTTGAATAAAGATTTGAGATAAAAAATCAGATTTTTTAAAAAAGAAGTAGAATTATTGAGAGAGAAAAGTTAGAGAAGATGAAGAACACAAACATGGAAAATAAAAAAAAAATTGAGTTCACTAATCTAGACTATTCAAGTGATGATTCAATTGATGATAGCTCATCTGAATCTTCATCTCCTTCCTCTCCTAGAGTATATGTCAATCTTCACAATGATCCGGATATGAATTATTTCTTAGATGGTGAATGTATTCTTCCCCAAAGCCAATATCAAGATGGTGAAAACGGTGGATTTTACCAACCACAACCGGAGGAAGACTATTTGGGTACCCAGGTATGCTCTAAACTTAGATAATGTTGGTTGAATTGGTCCAAATATTCAAAAAATGTGAATTTTAGAGTAGATTTGGGCTAGTTCGGTTACCTTGTGTGAAGAACATGTAACCGAACTCATCTGAAAGTGTAGTTCGGTTACTTTTTCTAAACACGCAGGTTACCGAACTCTCCATTAATGGAGGTTCTTTGAAGTTCGGTTAACATAGTAGTTACCGAACTCTATAAATAGGATTACAGTGTTATGTTCGGTTTGGCCGAATGTAACCGAACTTTAGGGTCTATGAGTTCGGTTAGTTCGCAACCAATAACTAACCGAACTTACGTAAAATAATATTTCACATTAGTGTATAAAGTTCGGTTGGTTCGCAAACTTCATACCAACCCTTAATCTAACCGAACTTACGTACAATAAAATTTTGATTTAGTGTACGTAAAGTTCGGTTAGTTGTGAACTTGGTTGTCAAACCGAACTCTGAGTTCGGTTTTCCAGAAAAATAATCATATAACCGAACTTAGGGTTCATAAGTTCGGTTGGTTCGCAAACTTCATACCAACCCACTACCTAACCGAACCTACGTACAATAAAATTTTGATTTAGTGTACGTAAAGTTCGGTTAGTTGTCAACTTGCTTGACAAACCGAACTCCGAGTTCGGTTATCCCGATAAAATTATGATATAACCGAACTTTAGGGTCCATGAGTTCGGTTAGTTCGCAAACTTCATACCAACCCACTACCTAACCGAACTTACGTACAATAAAATTTTGATTTAGTGTACGTAAACTTCGGTTAGTTGTCAAATTGCTTGACAAACCGAACTTGAGACCATGCCAAGAAAGCCATGTGCGTTTTAGTTTTGAATGGAAAAGAAAGCCAAACTCGATAAAATTATCATGTAACCGAACTGTTTTCTGATTGCAATTGATGTGGTTCCATTTCTTGTAGATTGAATGTCAACCTATATCAATGGATAATCAACCTTCTCCGGTTGGCATGCTGTTTGAAGATACATCTAATCACTATGTCAATGATTTGGTTTTTGATGAAACTATTGATGCGAAGAATTGGGCTAGAGACCATGCCAAGAAAGCCATGTGCGTTTTAGTTTTGAATGGAAAAGAAAGCCAAACTCGTTTTGAAATGGTTTGTGAGAGAAGTGGAGATCCCAATGTTAGTCACAAGAAGAAGGGTTATGTGTATAAAGGAAAGACGACGAGGAAGAACACAGCGTGCTCAAAGAAAATTAAATGTCCATTTAAGCTAGTATTTAGTAAGTGCAAAAAAAAGAATGGATGGGTTCTATCTATGGATAAGGTGGTAGGTCATCATAACCACCCTCGTCCGGATGATCTTGAAGGACATGCAATGGCCGCAAAGGCTCACTCCTCAAGAAATGGAGAAAATAGCTAAATTTAGGAGAATGGGAATTTCACCACTTAACATGCTTCTCGCTTACTAAAGGATGATAACAAGGATAATATATCATCTTTGACGACCATTTACAATGCAATTGAGACAATTAAAAGGAATGAATGTAAGGATAGAAAAGTGATGCAACAATTGTTTTTTTGCGCTAAAGAGAAAGGCTACGCGGTTCAAAAGAAGGTAGGTCCGGAAGATGAAATAACACATCTCTTCATTGCGCATCCGAAGAGTGCTCAATTGGCTCAATCCTTCCATCAAGTTCTTATAATGGATTGCACTTACAAGACTAACATATACGAGATGCCATTGTTGAACATTGTTGGTCGTACCTCGACGAAGTCACCGTTTACCGTTGCTTTTTGTTTTCTAGAAGATGAGCAAGAACCAAGTTACACTTGGGCGCTACAACAAGTGAAGGTCATATACCGAGATGATGATATCCCCGCGGTTATAGTGACGGACAACGATGTAGAATTAATGAACGCAATAGAGAGAGTCTTCCCATTAGCACATAATATGATTTGTACGTTCCATATATGGTGTAATGTGATGAATAGGTGCAAGCCTCAAATTTGTCCACCAAAGAGGAAAGCATTTGAAGAGATTAGTAAGCTACCGGAAGATGAACAAGCGGATGCAAAAGAGGAATTCAATATACAATACACTATAAATCACGCTAAATGGGTTGATTTCTCTGGTGAATGGGAGTCATTGACTTGGTCTCTCACCGAAGAAGAGTATAATCTAAATCTTGCGGCATTTATCGAACATTGGTCTAGCCCCGAATATCCCGACGATATTATAACGTATGTGGTTAAGCAATGGTTGGAACCGCACAAAGAGCGCTTCATTTATGCATTTACCAACCACCATAAACACTTTGGGAATCAAGTGACAAGTTTGGTAGAATCGGCACACCACCGGTTGAAGAAAAATCTTTTTGGATGTGTCGATAATTTTGTGATTGTGTTTAACGCAATGGAGAATTAATTCAACTGCGAGATTGATAGAATTAAAGAGAAGTTTCAAAAAAGCCGCATCATGAAGTACAAAAAGATTGTAAACAAAGGTGGTAACATCAAGAATATGGCGGACCTTCGGTTGTTCAAGGGACTCCATTATAATGTTTCACGTGCTTGCATTAAGAGGTTAATGGTAGAGGTGAATTTGATTGACATATGGGGAACCAAGCCGGACGAGGTGTGTGTTTGCAACATGATGAAGTCTATGGGACTCCCTTGTCGCCATATGATAGTTAAGTATGAACATGGCATAATCCCTCTAAGCGATATAGATCCATATTGGCAACAATTAAGTTTTGTCCCTCCTCCAAAGGGCGATGTCGGAGAAGAGTTTGGTGACAATGAGATGGGAAGAATCGTTATCGAGATGTACCGGAACATGAACAAACTCGAAAAGCAAATCTTTTGGGATGACATGCGGCCAATTGTTTATCCACACACTTAGGAGAATGTGCACGAACCAAAAAAAGGCAAGGGCAAAGGTAGGTGTTTATGGGTAAAAATCGTTTCGCCGATTTGAGGTAAATTCGGTAGGTGAGTGATAAAACTGGTTCAAACCCTAAACAAATGTGCTGCACGTGAGCACTTTATAGATTCGAGAGATCAATCTGTACAAGTCCGGCCTAAACCAAGAAATGGCCGTTCCAGACTTGCTTCGGTCACAAAGTGGAGGAGAAGGGTTGATTTGGGGAGGGAAGCAAAGAAAGGTGTTGAGGAGAGTAGTATCTCGACTTGTATCGAGAAAGTGAAAGCTTAGGAAGCTTGCAAGAGATGAAAGCTTTTTGGGAGAGCTTGCAAAGTTGCCTTTACGAGAGTGTAAGTGTAGTATATTTCTCCGACCGAGACTTGTTGTCCGGGTCGAAATAGGTAAGACCTATTTATACAAGTCGAGTTTGAAACGTACCCTGGCCTCATGAAGGAAGAGAGTAAAGGGTGAAATAATGGGAGGAGGTGGTAACCGCATGGTTTAATGGGCGAAAACGTTTTTCACCATTATTTCCTCTTTTATTTGACCGCTTTATTCCTTTTCACGCTTTCTTAATGTGAGCGTAGTGTACGCCGCATGCATTTGACCGCCAAACCAAAACCCTAAAGAAGCATCCCCCGATTTGTGTTGATGTCTCGAGTGTTGGTTGCATCTTGAGTGCAAGTGGCGGCTGCTAGTGGCGCGTGTGGCATGTGCCAATGGCATGTGCGGAATTCCTTGGTGGTAGTTTGCACGGTTTGCAAGTTGGGCTACCTGCGTGTGTGCTTGGCATGTGCCGATGGCATGTGCGGAATGCCTTGGTGGTAGGTTGCACGGTTTGCAAGTTAGGATACCGCGTGTGTGTTTGGCATGTGCCAATGGCATGTGCGGAATGCCTTGGTGGTAGGTTGCACGGTTTGCAAGTTAGGCTACCAGCGTGTGTGTTTGGCATGTGCCAATGGCATGCGTGGCCCTTAGGGCCGTGACCTTGATAGGGAAACTAGCTAGCGAGCATGTTGGCATGTGCCAATGGCATGCGTGGCCGTTAGGGCCGTGATTTTGCTAGGGAAACTGGCTAGCGAGCATGTTGGCATGTGCCAATGGCATGCATGGCCGTGATTTCGCTAGGGAAACTGGCTAGCGAGCATGTTGGCATGTGCCAATGGCATGCATGGCCGTTAGGGTCGTGGTTTTGCTAAGCGAGCATGTTGGCATGTGCCAATGGCATGCGTGGCCGTTAGGGCCGTGATTTTGCTAGGGAAACTAGCTAGCGAGCATGTTGGCATGTGCCAATGGCATGCGTGGCCGTTAGGGCCGTGATTTCGCTAGGGAAACTAGCTAGCGAGCATGTTGGCATGTGCCAATGGCATGCATGGCCGTTGACCTAGTTGCATGTTTTGCAAGCCTAGGGCGCTATGTTTGGCGTGGGCCAAAGGCATAGCGGCTTGGAAGTATGGCTTGCGACACGTGTTGGCATGTGCCAATGGCACGTGCGGCCATGTTGACCTAGTTGCAAGTATTGCAAGCCTAGGGCGCTATGTTTGGCGTGGGCCAAAGGCATAGCGGCTTAGAAATATGGCTTGCGGCACGTGTTGGCATGTGCCAATGGCACGTGCGGCCATGTTGACCTAGTTGCAAGTCTTGCAAACCTAGGGCGCTATGTTGGGCGTGGGCCCAAGGCATTGCGGCTTGGAATTTGGCGTTGTTGCCATGGTGCGCAGGGTGCGGCTTAGTTTGGCATGGTTGCCATGGTGCGCAGAGTGCGGCTTGGCTTGGCATGGTTGCCATGGTGTGCAGTATGCGGTTTGTTTTGGCATGGTTGCCATGGTGCGCAAAGTGCGGCTTGGTTTGGCATGGTTGCCATGGTGCGCGAGATGCGGCTTGGTTTGGCATTGTTGCCATGGTGCGCAAGATGCGACTTGTTTTGGCATTATTTGCCATGGTGCGCGAAGATGCGGCTTGGTTTGGCATTGTTGCCATGGTGCGTAATGATGCGGCTTGGTTTTGGAATTAGGGTTATGTGTTGAAAAACCTAATCTGGTATTTGAAAAATACCCCTATTAATTATTTACACCCGAGTTGAATGCTCTTATTTAATGTGTTGCGGGTAACACTAGGTCATGGGGTTTTACGATTTTACCCCTTGTCTAAAAACCACCATCAACATTAAGTCCCCGCTTAGCTCGGAACAGGGCTTTGTTGCGAGGTAAGCATAAGATGGTGACAAACTATTAACAAGAAACCGTAAAGAAAATTGAAAGGAGGCTCGTCTCGACCTTTATAAATAGGATTTGGAATCCTTGCCTCGGGTCGTTTTGCACAAGTCAGGAGGCTGGCACAATTGGTGGGCCCGATGCAGCTTAGGCGACGCTGGGAAGTTGGCGTGAGTTTGGAAACTGAGTGGGCTAGCTGGTGGGACCGGCGCAATTGGTGGGGCCGGTCCAACTTGGAAACCATGCTTGCAGGCGTGACTTGGGCGGCATTGAGAAGTCGCAATTGGTGGGGCCGGTCCAATCTTGGAAACCATGCTTGCAGGCGTGACTTGGGCGGCATTGGGAAGTCGCAATTGGTGGGGCCGGTCCAATCTTGGAAATCATGCTTGCAGGCGTGACTTGGGCGGCATTGGGAAGTCGCAATTGGTGGGGCCGGTGCAACTTGGGCAACGTTGGGAAGTTGGCGTGAGTTGGGAAGCTGATTGTGCTAGCTGGTGGGACCGGCGCAAGGTGTGGAAGCTTTGTGTGCTTGCAGGCGTGACTTAGGCGGCATTGGGCGTTCTTGTGAGCCCGCACGATTTTTGGTAAAGGGAAATCCTTCCCTATTTCAGAATCTTCACGCCCATATATATATAAAATCCCTTTCTCTCATCTTGCACCTTATTCTTTTCATCCTTTCCTACTAGTGGCAGAGTCACAAAGAAAAACCAGCTTCCAGGTATGTCTTCCAGTACTTCTCTTGTTTCCTTTTTATGTAGGCGTAAACCTTAAGAGTGGGCATTTATATATTGCGCATATAATTTCTTGGCGTGTCTCTTGTAGAAAATATTGTATGTATGCGCCCAAGGGAAATATTGCATATATTATTCGAACCCGTAGGAAAGTGCTCCATATATAATTTTGAACCCGAAGAAGGATATTGCAGACGCACTTGAGCCCGTATAAAATACTGCGTATAATTCTCGAACCCTGAAGAAAATACTGCGTGTGCGTTTCGAACCCGTAGAGAATACTGCATATGAATCCCGAAGAAGAATATCGTATATGTGCTTCATATGACTTCGAACCCGTAGGAAATATCGCATATATGAATTTTCGGTCCTGAAAGAAATACTGCGCGTGCAATTTTTGAACCCGTAGAAAATGCTCCATATATAATTTTGAACCCAAAGAATGATACTGCAGACGCACTTGAGCCCGTATAAAATACTGCGTATATAATTTGAAACCTGAAGAAAATACTGCGTGTGTATTTTTGAACCCTGGAGAAAATACTGCTTGTGTATTTTTGAACCCTGGAGAAAATACTGCTTGTGTATTTTTGAACCCTGGAGAAAATACTGCGTGTGTATTTTTGAACCCTGGAGAAAATACTGTGTGACGGACCGGAAAGTTACGCCTTTGGCGCGTTGCCCCGCAGGCCGTAACTTCCCCGATGCGCCATGATGATGAAGCTACGATCCGGGCCTTAGGGCTAGGCAAATGCACGTCCAATTGCCCTTGCAAGCATGCTCGTGGAGCATGACGCAGCTAACTTAGCTTCCACACTGTTCCAACTTACCCTTGTCCCGCAAAAGGGTTTAAGGCCATAAGGCCAATGCCAATGCATTTTCCTGCGTCTCGGCTTTACCTTTACGTAGGGAATTCATAAATGAATTTCCTATCTAGCCGAGCAACCGTCACATTGCCGTGTCTTGTCCAGGCATAAGCCTTAGACTTTAGCGTAGGCCACACCAAGCCCTTGCCATTTCCCACGTTACCTCGCTTACCATCTCTTTATAACTTGATAGGAAGTATGAGCATCCACTTACTGGCATGCAACTAAGCCTCATCAAGTCTGGCCACAATCATCTCTTGCGTCGAGCTACCAAGCTTAGATGATATGAGGGGCCAACGTCTTTGGACCGACAATGCCGCAACTCATGCGGCTGCCTACGTACCCTTCCCTACTCTAAAGGGATCAAGCACAGCACCGTAGTTCATCCACGAAGGGACAAGAACTTAATCCAACTCGTTTGCATGGCCGTGGCCAAGTAATAATGGAAATGGCCTAGTCCGTATAAGCCGTTTGCCGAAATGCATCCAAGTGATGCATGTTTGGTCCATAATATGGCATAACGATGCCTAAGCATCAAATGCCCTCTTTGAGAGGCTACGCAACTATAAATGAGCCTTAGGCATCATTTATACTCTTCCGGCTAAGCTATGAAGCTTACTTGGTACATAGTCCGCATATGCACCTTCAACTAACTACCCTTCCCTATATATGTTAATTTGACATTTTTAGAACTCAATTTGGGGGACCAAAAATATTTCATCAACTCCCCGTTTACTATTCATGGCCGTTGCCATGTATTTTCCCGATATCCGGCCATGTTGGCCGTCCTCTGCCAACCCGATGTCCGGCCATGTTGGCCGTCCACTGCCAACCCGATGTCCGGCCATGTTGGCCGTCCACTGCCAACCCGATGTCCGGCCATGTTGGCCGTCCTCTGCCAACCCGATGTCCGGCCATGTTGGCCGTCCTCTGCTAACCCGATGTCCGGCCATGTTGGCCGTCCTCTTCCAACCCGATGTCCGGCCATGTTGGCCGTCCATCACAACCCGATACCCGGCCATGTTGGTCGTCCTCTGCCAACCCGATGTCCGGCCATGTTGGCCGTCCTCTGCCAACCCGATGTCCGGCCATGTTGGCCGTCCTCTTCCAAGGTCATCTACCCAACTGACCTACTGCATCATTTGATGCAATATTGGCTCTTGGCCAATGTAGCTTCCAACCAATGCCATATTGGCCTTAGCCAATATGCATATGCGATGTGCCTTACTTGGCACCACATATGGCCCAGGGCCAAATGCATCTCACCATGCAAAAGAAGCTTTGGATGAAGCTTCATCACAAGCAAATGGCGCATCCTTTAGCATGCGCCATGCTAAAAACACGGGGTGTTACATTATCACACCCTTCAAAGAATTTCGTCCCCGAAATTCAAAACCAAAGCTATTGTGGACAATCTCTTCGAGTTGGATTTCCGAGCAAAAGTCCCATACCGTAAGCTCGGAAATCACGGGTTTCTTCAAGTTGTCATGAACAACAATTTAGACCTTCGAGCACATGTCCCATACCACCCGCCCAGAATCCAAAAAGTGCCCACAACAAAACCAAGAATCGCAATTGGCCATTGCCAAAATAATAGACTTATATGGCCGATTGCCAATTCTAAGGTGTCCATGGCGATTGCCACTACTAAGATTTCCATGGCGATTGCCACCACTAATAACTCTCATGGCCGATTTGCCACTACTAGGATTTCCATGGCGATTGCCACCACTAATAATTCTCATGGCCAGTTGCCACTACTAAGATTTCCATGGCGATTGCCACCACTAATAATTCTCATGGCCGATTGCCACTACTAAGATTTCCATGGCCGATTGCCACCACTAATAATTCTCATGGCCAGTTGCCACTACTAAGATTTCCATGGCCGATTGCCACCACTAATAATTCTCATGGCCGATTGCCACTACTAATAACTCGCTAATGAGTCCACCCGCACAAGTCCCTAGAGTTTTCTCGGAACTTGCTCGATACCATCTCGTGACGGACCGGAAAATTACGCCTTGGCGCGTTGCCATGCAGCCGTAACTTCCCGATGCGCCATGATGATGAAGCTACGATCCGGGCCTTAGGGCTAGGCAAATGCACGTCCAATTGCCCTTGCAAGCATGCTCGTGGAGCATGACGCAGCCTAACTTAGCTTCCACACTGTTCCAACTTACCCTTGTCCCGCAAAAGGGTTTAAGGCCATAAGGCCAATGCCAATGCATTTTTCATGCGTCTCTCGGCTTTACCTTTACGTAGGGAATTCATAAATGAATTTCCTATCTAGCCGAGCAACCGTCACATTGCCGTGTCTTGTCCAGGCATAAGCCTTAGACTTTAGCGTAGGCCACACCAAGCCCTTGCCATTTCCCACGTTACCTCGCTTACCATCTCTTTATAACTTGATAGGAAGTATGAGCATCCACTTACCGGCATGCAACTAAGCCTCATCAAGTCTGGCCACAATCATCTCTTGCGTCGAGCTACCAAGCTTAGATGATATGAGGGGCCAACGTGCCGGACCGACAATCTTTGCAACTCATTGCGGCTGCCTACGTACCCTTCCCTACTCTAAAGGGATCAAGCACAGACCGTAGTTCATCCACGAAGGGACAAGAACTTAATCCAACTCGTTTGCATGGCCGTGGCCAAGTAATAATGGAAATGGCCTAGTCCGTATAAGCCGTTTCGTCGAAATGCATCCAAGTGATGCATGTTTGGTCCGCAATATGGCATAACGATGCCTAAGCATCAAATGCCCTCTTTGAGAGGCTACGCAACTATAAATGAGCCTTAGGCATCATTTATACTCTTCCGCTAAGCTATGAAGCTTACTTGGTACATAGTCCGCATATGCACCTTCAACTAACTACCCTTCCCTATATATGTTAATTTGACATTTTTAGAACTCAATTTGGGGGACCAAAAATATTTCATCAACTCCCCGTTTACTATTCATGGCCGTTGCCATGTATTTTCCCGATATCCGGCCATGTTGGCCGTACTCGGCCAACCCGATGTCCGGCCATGTTGGCCGTCCACTGCCAACCCGATGTCCGCCATGTTGGCCGTCCACTGCCAGCCCGATGTCCGGCCATGTTG
Source organism: Papaver armeniacum (assembly GCA_023531295.1). Classification (NCBI taxonomy): domain Eukaryota; kingdom Viridiplantae; phylum Streptophyta; class Magnoliopsida; order Ranunculales; family Papaveraceae; genus Papaver; species Papaver armeniacum. Next base: position 546,124 of record JAJJWW010014895.1, read on the forward strand.
GCCGTCCACTGCCAACCCGATGTCCGGCCATGTTGGCTGTCCCTGCCAACCCGATGTCTCGGCCATGTTGGCCGTCCTCTTCCAACCCGATGTCCGGCCATGTTGGCCGTCCACCGCCAACCCGATACCGGCCATGTTGGTCGTCCTTCGCCAACCCGATGTCCGGCCATGTTGGCCGTCCTCTCGCAACCGATGTCCGGCCATGTTGGCGGTCCTCCTCTTCCAAGGTCATCTACCCAACTCGACCTCTTTGCATCATTTGATGCAATATTGGCTCTTGGCCAATGTAGCTTCCAACCAATGCCATATTGGCCTTAGCCAATATGCATATGCGATGTGCCTTACTTGGCACCACATATGGCCTGTGGCCAAATGCATCTCACCATGCAAAAGAAGCTTTGGATGAAGCTTCATCACAAGCAAATGGCGCATCCTTTAGCATGCGCCATGCTAAAAACACGGGTGTTACATTATCACACCCTTCAAAGAATTTCGTCCCCGAAATTCAAAACCAAAGCTATTGTGGACAATCTCTTCGAGTTGGATTTCCGAGCAAAAGTCCCATACCGAAGCTCGAAATCACGGGTTTCTTCAAGTTGTCATGAACAACAATTTAGACCTTCGAGCACATGTCCCATACCACCTGCCCCAGAATCCAAAAAGTGCCCACAACAAAACCAAGAATCGCAATTGGCCGAGTGCCAAAATAATAGACTTATATGGCCGATTGCCAATTCTAAGGTGTCCATGGCGATTGCCACTACTAAGATTTCCATGGCAGTTGCCACCACTAATAACTCTCATGGCGATTGCCACTACTAGATTTCCATGGCGATTGCCACCACTAATAATTCTCATGGCGATTTTGCCACTACTAAGATTTCCATGGCGATTGCCACCACTAATAATTCTCATGGCGATTGCCACTACTAAGATTTCCATGGCCGATTGCCACCACTAATAATTCTCATGGCGATTGCCACTACTAAGATTTCCATGGCCATTTGCCACCACTAATAATTCTCATGGCCAGTTGCCACTACTAATAACTCGCTAATGAGTCCACCCGCACAAGTCCCTAGAGTTTTCTCGGAACTTGCTCTGATACCATCTGTGACGGACCGGAAAATTACGCCTTTGGCGCGTTGCCCCGCAGGCCGTAACTTCCCCGATGCGCCATGATGATGAAGCTACGATCCGGGCCTTAGGGCTAGGCAAATGCACGTCCAATTGCCCTTGCAAGCATGCTCGTGGAGCATGACGCAGCTAACTTAGCTTCCACACTGTTCCAACTTACCCTTGTCCCGCAAAAGGGTTTAAGGCCATAAGGCCAATGCCAATGCATTTTTCATGCGTCTCTGGCTTTACCTTTTACGTAGGGAATTCATAAATGAATTTCCTATCTAGCTGAGCAACCGTCACATTGCCGTGTCTTGTCCAGGCATAAGCCTTAGACTTTAGCGTAGGCCACACCAAGCCCTTGCCATTTCCCACGTTACCTCGCTTACCATCTCTTTATAACTTGATAGGAAGTATGAGCATCCACTTACTGGCATGCAACTAAGCCTCATCAAGTCTGGCCACAATCATCTCTTGCGTCGAGCTACCAAGCTTAGATGATATGAGGGGCCAACGTGCTGGACCGACAATGCTGCAACTCATTGCGGCTGCCTACGTACCCTTCCCTACTCTAAAGGGATCAAGCACAGACCGTAGTTCATCCACGAAGGGACAGTAACTTAATCCAACTCGTTTGCATGGCCGTGGCCAAGTAATAATGGAAATGGCCTAGTCCGTATAAGCCGTTTCGTCGAAATGCATCCAAGTGATGCATGTTTGGTCCGCAATATGGCATAACGATGCCTAAGCATCAAATGCCCTCTTTGAGAGGCTACGCAACTATAAATGAGCCTTAGGCATCATTTATACTCTTCCGGCTAAGCTATGAAGCTTACTTGGTACATAGTCCGCATATGCACCTTCAACTAACTACCCTTCCCTATATATGTTAATTTGACATTTTTAGAACTCAATTTGGGGGACCAAAAATATTTCATCAACTCCCCGTTTACTATTCATGGTCGTTGCCATGTATTTTCCCGATATCTGGCCATGTTGGCCGTACTCTGCCAACCCGATGTCCGGCCATGTTGGCCGTCCACTGCCAACCCGATGTCCGGCCATGTTGGCCGTCCTCTTCCAACCCGATGTCCGGCCATGTTGGCCGTCCACTGCCAACCCGATGTCCGGCCATGTTGGCCGTCCACTGCCAACCCGATGTCCGGCCATGTTGGCCGTCCTCTTCCAACCCGATGTCCGGCCATGTTGGCCGTCCACTGCCAACCCGATACCCGGCCATGTTGGTCGTCCTCTGCCAACCCGATGTCCGGCCATGTTGGCCGTCCTCTGCCAACCCGATGTCCGGCCATGTTGGCCGTCCTCTTCCAAGGTCATCTACCCAACTCGACTCTATCGCATCATTTGATGCAATATTGGCTCTTGGCCAATGTAGCTTCCAACCAATGCCATATTGGCCTTAGCCAATATGCATATGCGATGTGCCTTACTTGGCACCACATATGGCCTGGGCCAAATGCATCTCACCATGCAAAAGAAGCTTTGGATGAAGCTTCATCACAAGCAAATGGCGCATCCTTTAGCATGCGCCATGCTAAAAACACGGGGTGTTACATACTGCGTGTGTATTTTTGAACCCTGGAGAAAATACTGCGTGTGTATTTTTGAACCCTGGAGAAAATACTGCTTGTGTATTTTTGAACCCTGGAGAAAATACTGCGTGTGTATTTTTGAACCCTGGAGAAAATACTGCGTGTATTTTTGAACCCTGGAGAAAATACTGCGTGTGCGGTTTTGAGCCAGTAAAGAATACGCCCTTTCTCTATTCTTTTTTTTTTTTTTTTTTTTTTTTTGTATTTCAGGTTTTCCTTTGTTGGGCGCGGTTATGTGTCAGGGAGATAATTTTGTCTTTCTCCGTGTGCAGATATCTTGTTACTAAGTTGTTATGAAGAAATCCGGTAAGATGTTACCTCTGCTCGGAAGAATCACCCAGGTTTCGTGCCAGTTTTGTTAACCGGTGGTGAAGATGAAAAGAAGACACGTTCGGTTCGCCCAGAGAACACCATACGGTTCTGTCTTCATGAAGGGGTATATTCCTCTTCCAATATTGATTTCAGGATGTGCCAAAGCCCATTGCGTTCTTTTGATAGATGGGTTGAGTTCATGGTGTCTTTGTTTTGAAGGGAGAGGATGGTGCTTGGAAGGGCGCAAGATGTTAGCCTTTGGAAGGATGCAAATTGTTAGCCACATGAGTGTGGTACTGCGTGGCTAGCATGCGCGTCTCGGCAAGCGCTTCTTTTCTTTCTTCTTGTTTCTTCTTTTGAAAAATGTCTAACTCAAGTTCGCAGGAGGAATCCGGTTCGGAGGATGATTCTGGGGTAGAGCCACACGAAAAACTTGCCTTTGGTGACCACCGCTGGTGACTTGGAGATGGGCGTTAGCTAATTGCCGGGCACAGATGTGGCTCAAACGGCGGATGATTCTCTGATGGTTGCTGCCGTAGACATGGAAGAAGACCCTTTGCGGGTCGTGAGGCCAGGTGCAGGCGCCTTTTTGATCCTCCGTACTTGGTTCCTTATCCAGGACATGTCTTTGGTTGGCGGCTTCCAAGGTCGGGCTAAGCACGAGGCGTTGTACACCAGAACCGGGAGAAGTACATACATATGGCCACAACCAAGAAAGTCACTAGTCGATTTGCACTGGTTAAGCGTGTGGAAGAGGCTTTATCTTCCATCGAGGATATGCGTGAGGTGACTGGTCACACCGTTTCTGAAGACGTTATTGCCGACTGGGAGCACCATCGCGACGTGTGCGTAGAAAAGGAGTTCAACACTTCGTGGTTTGTCGAAGGCCTTGTTGAGATCCAAAAGTTGAAAGATGCAGCAATCGAAAGCCTTTCCGCCGAGGAGATTGCACGACAGGAGGTGGAACTCGAAAAGATTTCCAAGGTGTTGACTATAAAGAGAGCGGCTCTTGAAGATGCAAAGTTGACTTTCTCCAAGAAGAGCAGACTTCTGTTGGATGATTTTCCTTGAACGCTTCTCCGTTGATCTTTCATTTAGGTTCTTCTTTTTTTTTTTTTTTTGAAAGACATATTGGATGTCCGGGTCAAAGCTTGACCTTTGATAGACAAAGTGGTAGCTTTTTGGGTGTTGGATTATTTCTGGGATGAATGGTTTTGATAATATGACTCTGATTATGTTTTTGGAAAGGAATATTTCTTCTATGAGAGTGTGTGCTAGCAATTGGCACAAGACTCAGCAGTATGACGGTTTTACTAGGAACCTAAAAATAGATCGTATATCTTGTGCAGTCTAAATTTACTCACTTCATAGGTTTTGTGAACATGCCTCTCTTCATGTAAAAAGGGCGGTTTTGCTGATAGCATTGTCAGGAAGTCCGCGGTTTTGCTGATAGCATTGTCAGCAAGTCCCCAATCGCTGGTAGCATCTTCGGCAAGTCCCCGAGTTCTCTCGTGTAGTTTTTACAACTAGTAACCAAGGTTGCTCGGTGGTTGAGTCGGATCGAGTAGTAACATCTTCGGCAAGTCCCAGTTTTTCGTGTAGTTTTACAACTAGTAACCGGGTTGCTGGTAGTTGCGTCGGATTGAGTAGCCTTCACTTACCATCTTGACATCTCGGGTCGAAGAACGAGATCGACAAATCGACATTGTAGCCGATAGATCAATCCTCCCGCCGTGGTCGCCAATTGTTTATGGGTAAAAATCGTTTCTGCCGATTTCGGTAAATTGGTAGGTGAGTGAGAAACTGGTTCAAACCCTAAACAAATGTGCTGCACGTGAGCACTTTATAGATTCGAGAGATCAATCTGTACAAGTCCGGCCTAAACCAAGAAATGGCCGTTCAAGACTTGCTTCGGTCACAAAGTGGAGGAGAAGGGTTGATTTGGGGAGGGAAGCAAAGAAAGGTGTTGAGGAGAGTAGTATCTCGACTTGTATCAGAAAGTGAAAGCTTAGGAAGCTTGCAAGAGATGAAAGCTTTTGGGAGAGCTTGCAAAGTTGCCTTTCCGAGAGTGTAAGTGTAGTATATTTCTCCCGACCGAGACTTGTTGTGTGGTGGAAATAGGTAAGACCTATTTATACAAGTCGAGTTTGAAACGTACCCTGGCCTCATGAAGGAAGAGAGTAAAGGGTGAAATAATGGGAGGAGGTGGTAACCGCATGGTTTAATGGGCGAAAACGTTTTTCACCATTATTTCCTCTTTTATTTGACCGCTTTATTCCTTTTCACGCTTTCTTAATGTGAGCGTAGTGTACAGCGCATCTTTGTGACCGCCAAACCAAAACCCTAAAGAAGCATCCCCAGTTTGTGTTGATGTCTCGAGTGTTGGTTGCATCTTGGGTGCAAGTGGCGCTGCTAGTGGCGCGTGTGGCATGTGCCAATGGCATGTGCGAAATGCCTTGGTGGTAGTTTGCACGGTTTGCAAGTTGGGCTACCAGCGTGTGTGCTTGGCATGTGCGGAATGCCTTGGTGGTAGGTTGCACGGTTTGCAAGTTAGGATACCAGCGTGTGTGTTTGGCATGTGCCAATGGCATGTGCGGAATGCCTTGGTGGTAGGTTGCACGGTTTGCAAGTTAGGCTACCAGCGTGTGTGTTTGGCATGTGCCAATGGCATGCGTGGCCATTAGGGCCGTGACCTTGATAGGGAAACTAGCTAGTGAGCATGTTGGCATGTGCCAATGGCATGCGTGGGCCGTTAGGGCCGTGATTTTGCTAGGGAAGCGGCTAGCGAGCATGTTGGCATGTGCCAATGGCATGCATGGCCGTTAGGGCCGTGATTTCGCTAGGGGCGGCTAGCGAGCATGTTGGCATGTGCCAATGGCATGCATGGCCGTTAGGGCCGTGGTTTTGCTAGGGAAACTAGCTAGCGAGCATGTTGGCATGTGCCAATGGCATGCGTGGCCGTTAGGGCCGTGATTTTGCTAGGGAAACTAGCTAGCGAGCATGTTGGCATGTGCCAATGTCATGCGTGGCCGTTAGGGCCGTGATTTCGCTAGGGAAACTAGCTAGCGAGCATGTTGGCATGTGCCAATGGCATGCATGGCCGTTGACCTAGTTGCATGTTTTGCAAGCCTAGGGCGCTATGTTTGGCGTGGGCCAAAAGCATAGCGGCTTGGAAGTATGGCTTGCGACACGTGTTGGCATGTGCCAATGGCACTGATAGGTGTAGAATACACCGTATTTACTATATAGAGTTTATGCTTTCTTTGCTATTTTTCGTGTGAATTATGTATCTTATGTTTGCTTTTGAGTTATCAGGTGCAATGGAGTCGCACGGAGGAAAAGAAGAAGAAATTATCCAAATTGGGCCAAAGGGCGAAATTGTCATCTCACAGGCGAGCTATATGTGGAGCAGGCTGAAACGCGGCGAGCGAGGACGGAAATATGAAGCTAACGGCGAGAGCTTGAAGTTAATCCGAATGCGTCTGAGGAAGTTACAAGCGAAACCTATGGATGAGCTTGTCGGATACATGAAACCGACGAGGCCATATTTGAGCTAGTTAGCCCTTAGCGGAAACAAGTTTGGGTGCCTAGAGTATTGGGTAACCCCTTATCCGGTTCGTTTGAGTGGGATTAGCCATTCCTTTTCCTACACCCTAGATCGAAGTCGGTGTCAATTCCATTAACTTCCCAATCATTATTCACACCCGAGATGGAGTCGAGAGAAAGAGGAAGAAAATGGAGGCGGCTGTGTTGAAGTATAGAGAATGAAGAGGAGGAGCTGTTGTTGTTGAAGAGTAGATCGAGATTGATGAAGCTCGGGAGTCTGCAGTGTGAGAATCGAGAAGAAGCATAGTGGAAGCGTTTTAGAAAGTTTGCCATTACGGTGGTTCGAATCAAGGATTTGTGTGGTCTGTAAGAGTTCAATGAAGAAGATTCGCCACGGATCGATTAAGGTTCTTGAAGATGAGATCGATGATGCTGCAATCGATTCAAAGAAGAGCAGATTGGTTTGAATTGCTCGATCTGTGTGATGAGCGAACTTGAGGGTCAGTGATAAACAAAGATGGGTTTGAAGGAAAATGAATGGGGATCGATTTGAGATTCAATTTTAACAAAGAACAACATACCGAGATTGGGTTGTGGTTGAATGTGTTTAGCTGTTGTTGTGGTGACAATGAAGCTCAAATGTATGAAATGGGATGATAGAATTACATTTGGGATTGAAAGAGCCTGAACCAGCTGGTAATGGATGTTTGGTGCACCGAGTGGGAGGCGATAGCGAGCCGCCCGTGGCTTTGGTGAGGTTAGAACTGGGAAGTGTTGGTTGCCAAGGAGAAGATGGAGGATGCTGTCACAGGTGAAACTCAGATGGGTTCTTGCAGCTGTGTTGAATGGCCAGGGTGGTGCACAAGTGGATGGAGCAAATTGTTGCAGGCAAGACAGCAAGGCTGGCTGTTGCTGCAGGAGTGCAAAGAGATGCAGTTCTTTGTGGAGTCGGAGTCGAGTGTTGCGGCCTGGCTAAGTTGCGGTGCGGTGAGGCAATGCTTTGTGTTGGATATGGAACTGGCCGGGTGGTTCGAGGCGGTGTTGCAGCCATGAAGATGGTTTGGTTGAACTCGGAGTTTGAGCTCATCGGGAGAATGGTGGTTTTGAGCTTTTGGGGTTAATTCGGGGGTTGGTTGATGGTTAGGCATAGAGGAGTTGAGATGTTGATGTTTGCATTGAGCTAAAGACCGAGCTTGAGCTCATATTGCAGGGGAGTCTTGAGCCTTTGCCGGGCTGGTGGTAATTTGAATTGCGAGGGGACTATGTGTGCAGGCTGTGGTGGCAGTAATGGCACAGGGTGGATGAAGTTGCGGTGGTTGTGTTATACGAGCCAGGACACGAGCTGAACTGGGGCTGGTGCTATAATGAACTTTGAGATGCGAGTTATAGAGCTGCGGGGGAAGGCTAAAGTGCCGGTGAATTGGCCTGCAATTGTGGGCTGTGAGGAGGTTTGTCTTGGGCGAGGAGATGAGTAGGTCTCGGTGGTTACAGGATGATGTTTTGAGTTGTAGGAAGTGGAGTTGGTCTTGAGAGATTGCAGTTGGTGGCATAGAGGCCGTAATGCAGTGGGATTCGTGGCAAGTGTTGGCGTGGTGCTCTTTGATAGAAGTTGCGAGAACCGAGTACATGGAGATGGTCTTTGGAAGGTCGAGAAGGACTTAGAATTGGCTTGAGACTGCTGCCTGTAGAGTAAATGGGTTCTGAGGGAGATGGAATTGGAGGTGCATATGAATGTGAATCTTTGAAGTGCGATTCAAGAAGATAGTGGCGGGGAGTGGTGTCATGGCTTGTAGCATGATTGGCAAAAGCAAAGACATTGATGTCTAGTTCATGGTGAAGAGAAGTGTGATCATTGTGCATCACAAGGGTGTAAGGCTAAAGCACCAAGATTGTGCTTCAATTTAGTTTGCTTGATGCGGTGGCATGGCACAAGTGACCCGATCCACTCAGTCGGCCGGTTTGACCGATCCGACTCAGCATTGACCCGGCCGACTTGACCGTTGACCCGGTGGCCAAGGCGGACTTTGCCGATCACGGAGCCGATTCGGCACTTCTCCGCCGATTTCCGGCCACAATACCGTTTTCCGGCGACGACTTTTTGGACATATTTTCTACATGGGTTTTCTCTCTCGTGGGCTTGGTGGATTTACATCTAATGGACTTTGAAGACAAAACCTAGTTTTGGAAGGAGAGAAAGGCTATAAAAAGAGGAATTCTACAATTTTGGAAAGCATCTTATCTCATATCTTTTCCTTGGAACTTTGGAGAGCCGTTTTTGGTTACACAACTAGGGTTTGCTTTTGTTCATCTTCTTCTTTATTCCTTTGATATTTTTGTGATGAACTCCATAGCTATGAGTAGCTAAATTCTTTATTATTGGTTAAGGATGTAGTCCGATTTCTAAAACTTGTGTCTTGCTTTATGTATTAGTTTTCTCTCTTGTTTATCGTTCAATTCTCTGCGGTTTCTATGATCACATGATTGAAGTATTGTGATAGGATTATGGTGTTTGATTAGTTAAGTGGCCAATTAATTGAACTTGCATCTTAGTCCATAGCTATTTTAGGGTTTTTCATCAAGCGATAACCTTGAATACGAGTAGCATGATATGTTTACGGTTTGTAGTGATACACTCTCGTAATCATATGTAGAGTTTGACCATTGTCCGAATTGTTTTGCGCAACGCATGACAATTGCATTGATTAGCCTATTTCCGAAACTTAATGCACCTAGGAATTGAACTTGATTAGCGCAAGGCGTTAGGTTATTCTTTAGGTAGAATTCACATACGCAGCCTTAATGTGTGTGTTGATGAACTTGAGAAATTAATAGATTATCTTGCTTTCTTGATTCTCTAGGCTTTTGATAACACAAGAGATTAAATAGTAATTCTATTCATATATGCAAACACATGTCTAAGATTGAAGATGAATTCCTTGACCAATATCTCTCTCCATTGATTATTCTCTACAATTTATTTTTCTTTTATTTACTTTTACTTGCTTAGATACAACAAACATACACCGGGTTTTCTCTAGAAACTGAAAGTTTATAACAACCAACGCCTCTCTGTGGATACGAACTCTTTCTTATCGCTTACTATATTTATATTTAGTGGATCGAGAAAGTGAAATTATATTTGTCGGCTGACAACCGATCAAATTTTGGCGCCGCTGGCGGGAGGCACACACGGCTAGTTATTAAGTTTTAGTTTCTTTTACAATTTCTGCTTTCATCTTTGCTTTTCGTTTCTTGTCTTGTTTCTCACTTGTTTGCGAGAATTGTGTGCAGGTGCATAATCTCTGGCTTCTAAGGATTGGAATTATCCAAGGTGCGGGATAGCTACTCGAAAAGGTACAATACTCCAACCAAGGCGAAACACAACGGACGAGCACGAGGAGGAAGTAGGAGAAGAAATTTTCCAACAACAAGAAGAAGGAAAAGAGGTTCCAATCGTAGAGGAAACACACGTGGAAGAACAAGGAGCAATGGGTGATGCAAATCGTTCACTCAAGGACTTAGCTTCTCATAGGCTTGATATACTGGGGATGTATTCAAACGGACTCTACTTTTGAAATTAAACCGGGTTGCTTAGAGAATTACCAAAGTTCCATGGCATGGTGAATGAAGATCCAAACAAACATCTTATGGACTTCCACACCATTGTCACGGCCATGCTTCCAGCGGATGTTGCGGCGGATGGTGCAATGTTGAAAGTTTTCGTTTCTCTTTAATGGATAGTGCTAAGGATTGGTTGTTCTATTTACCTCCAGGAAGTGTCACAACATGGAATGGGTTGAAGAAACTCTTTTAGAGAGGTATTTTCCTGCATCAAAGGCTACTCAAATTCGCAAGGAGATTTGTGGGATGAAGCAAAATGTGGGGGGAATCCTTATATGAATGTTGGGAACGATATAAGAGATTGGTGGCAAGCTGCCCTCACCACCAATTTAGTGATGCTATGATCATTCAATATTTCTATGAAGGACTCCAATCAAGTGATAGGAATCTCCTCGGCCGCTGCGGGTGGTGGTGCACTAGTTAACAAGACGGTGGCACAAGCTAGAGAGTTGATTGAAAACATGGCAGCGAACTCACAACAATTCTTGAGTCGTGGTTCGGATGTGATTCTAAGAAGGGTTAGTGAAGTGAGCGAGGTAGAGGAGCTTCGTCAACAAATGGGTAACATGAACGCAATGCTTCAACAAGTTGCAGCCGCGGTGATACCAAGTTCCTCTCAATCTTATGAGGACGAGCAAGCTAATGCGATCTTTCCAAATCAACAAAGACGGTATGATCCCTACTCCAACACTTACAATAGGGATGGAGAGATCACCCCAACTTTAGCTATGCCAATAAGCAAGGAGCGGTTCAACAATCTAATTTCAACAACCCAAGTGGATTTCAACCTCAACAACAACAATTCCAACCTAGGCAACAATTTCAACAACAACAACAACCTCAAATGGGGTCCAATATGGAGGAGTTGCTGAAATCTTTTATGCAAAGAACGGATAGTTCGGTTAAGGAGTTGCAAACTCAAGTTGGATCTATGGCTATGGAGTTGAATCAATTGAAGGCACAAAGTGGTGGGAAACTCCCTTCTCAACCTATCAACCCAAAAGAGGGTGTTAATGCAATTACATTGAGAAGTGGTACACAACTTGTGCAACCCAAGTTCTTGATTCTCGGCACGGTGGAAACACCAAAGGAACTGTTTTGGAGGAGAAAACCGAGGATTCTCCACAAACCACGAGGTACCTATTCCTAACTCTAAAACTCCGGTTTCTACTTATGTTCCTCCTCTACCTTTTCCTCGCAGATTTGCAAGTTCTAAGAAGGCGGAACTAGAAAAGGAGATTTTAGACGTTCTCAAAAAGATCCATGTGAACATACCACTCATAGATGCAATCAAGCAAGTTCCAAAGTATGCAAAAGTGTTGAAGGACTTGTGTACCAATAAGCAAAGGCTCAAAGGTAATGAAGTGCTTAGTGTGGGGGAGAATGCTTCGGCAATCTTACAACACAAACTCCCACTTAAGTGCAAGGACCCGGGTAGCTTCGATATTCCCGTCACAATTGGTAACAAAACATTTAACAAAGCTATGTTGGACTTAGGTGCTTCCGTTAATGTCATGCCTGCGTCTATGTACAATTCACTTGATCTTGGTCCTCTTAAAAAGGCTGGAATTGTGTTGCAATTAGCCGATCGTTCTAATGTCTACCCGATGGGTATTGTTGAGGATGTTCTTGTGCAGGTTAATCAACTTGTATTTCCAGCGGACTTTTGCGTGTTAGAGATGGATGAAGGTGCACCGGACTCGTCTCTTCCATTGCTACTTGGGCGTCCCTTCATGAAAACGGCGAAAACCATAATTGATGTGGACAAGGGAACGCTAACTATGGAGTTTGATGGAGAAATAATACGTTTCAACATTTTCGAGACGATGAGATATCCTAGCGATGTCCACTCTTGTTTCTCCATTGATATGATGGACACATTGGCGCAACAAATGTTTGAGTTGAATGGTGTTGATGCGTTGGAAACCGTGCTCACTACACCTATTGACAACGGTTATGCGTATAGTGATGAGATGAAAGAAACCATTGGTTCTCTTAACTCATTACCGGAAAAATCAGCAACTAAGAATATTTCATATGCTTCTTTACCTTGCAATAATGAAAAACTTGTGCCATCTATTGTTAAACCTCCAAGTTTAGAATTGAAACCTCTTCCAAGTCACTTAAAGTACTTGTACTTGGGTGACAACGAAGATTTACCGTGATTGTTTCTAACGAGCTTAATGAATTACAGGAGCAAAAACTTCTACGGGTGCTAAGGAAGTACAAGACGGCCATAGGATGGACAATCGCCGATATCAAGGGTATAAGCCCTGCCGTTTGTATGCATAAGATTCGTGTGGAGGATGATTCAAAGCCTACAAGGGAAGCACAACGTCGTTTGAATCCTCCCATGATGGAAGTGGTGAAAAAGGAGATACTCAAGCTTTTGGACGTGGGTGTTATCTACCCCATATCCGATAGCAAGTGGGTAAGCCCGGTACAAGTGGTACCAAAGAAATCGGGTGTGACGGTGGTGGAGAATGATAAGAATGAACTTGTCCCAACTCGTGTGCAAACCGGTTGGAGGGTTTGTATTGATTATAGAAAATTGAATGCCACCACTAGAAAAGATCACTTTCCTTTACCTTTTATTGATCAAATGCTTGAACGTTTAGCTGGACACTCTTACTATTGCTTTCTTGATGGCTATTCAGGTTATAATCAGATTGTGATAGCACTTAGGAGGACCAAGAGAAAACCACTTTCACTTGTCCTTTCGGTACTTTTGCTTATAGAAGGATGCCTTTTGGCCTATGCAATGCTCCGGCTACTTTTCAAAGGTGTATGGTGAGTATCTTTTCGGAATATGTTGAAAACATAATCGAAGTGTTCATGGATGACTTTAGTGTCTTTGGTGATTCATTTGACCTTTGCTTGAACAATTTGTCTCTAATCCTTGAACGATGTGTTGAAACAAATCTTGTGCTAAATTGGGAGAAGTGCCATTTCATGGTAACTCATGGCATAGTTTTAGGCCATATAATATCTTCTAAAGGCTTGGAAGTCGATAAATCTAAGATAGACCTTATTCGTGCTCTAACCCCCCACTACGGTGAGGGAGATTCGTTCGTTTCTTGGTCATGCGAGGTTTTATCGTAGGTTCATCAAGGACTTTTCCAAGATAGCATCACCACTTTGTACCCTATTGCAAAAAGATGTGGTTTTTAACTTTGATGAGAAGTGTGTGGAGGCATTCAATCGTTTGAAAGAACTTTTGATTTCAGCCCCTATCATTAAACCACGGATTGGAGTAAGCCGTTTGAACTCATGTGTGATGCTAGTGACTATGCGGTTGGTGCGGTGCTTGGGCAGCGTGTGGGGAAGCTTCCTCATGCTATTTATTATGCTTCTAGAACGTTAAATGAGGCTCAACAAAACTACACAACCACTGAAAAGGAGTTATTAGCCATTGTTTTTGCTTTAGAAAAGTTTCGCTCTTATCTAATTGGTACAAAAGTTGTTGTTTTTTCTGATCATGCAGCACTTAGATACTTGCTTACAAAGAAAGAGGCGAAACCGAGGCTCATACGATGGATATTACTCTTGCAAGAGTTTGATCTTGAAATCAAAGACAAGAAAGGAATTGAGAACACCGTTGCGGATCATTTGAGCCGACTTTTTTGTGGACAAGGAGACTATCCCGTTGCATGAAAGTTTCCGGATGAGCAACTATTCTCCATTGCCTTTGGAGAACCATGGTACGCTGATATTGTTAATTACTTAGTGTCTAAACAAATCCCAAAGAACTTGTCTCGTCTTTGAGAGGGACAAACTTAAGAAGATAGCAAACCAATACATATGGGATGATCCATACTTATGGAAGCATTGTAGTGACCAAGTAATACGTAGGTGTGTTCCCGAAATTGAATTTAACTCAATCTTGTCTTTTTGCCACTCATATGCTTGTGGAGGACATTTTGGGAGCAAGAGAACCGCTCTCAAGGTATTAGAATGTGGTTTCTTTTGGCCAACTTTGTTTAAGGATGCACACGCATTTTGTATCACATGTGATAGGTGTCAAAGAACCGGCAATCTAGGTGCTCGAAATCAAATGCCGCAAACTATTATTCAATTTGTGGAGGTCTTTGATGTATGGGGCATTGATTTTATGGGCCCTTTTGTCAATTCTAATGGGAATTATTATATTTTGCTTCTTTGTGGATTATGTTTCGAAATGGGTGGAAGCTAAGGCCGCCCCAACTAATGATTCTAAAGTTGTTTTGATTTTGTGCAAGCTAATATATTTGCTAGGTTTGGAATTCCAAGGGCTATAATTAGCGATGGAGGCTCACTTCAAAAACAGGTTCTTGCAAAGCTTGCGCAGGAAGTACAATGTGTCGCATAGGATTGCAACTCCCTACCATCCGCAGACAAATGAACAAGCCAAGTTTCCAACCGAGAGGTGAAATCAATTCTTGAAAAGACGGTGAATCCCACTAGAAAGATTGGAGCATGCGACTCAACGATGCTTTGTGGGCGTATAGAACCGCATATAAAACACCTATTGGGATGTCTCCTTTTAGGCTTGTTTATGGCAAACCTTGTCACTTACCCGTGGAAATTGAGCATAAGGCGTTTTGGGCTATTAAGCAATGCAACATGGAGTTGGATGGGGCTGGAAAGCAAAGAAAGTTACAACTTCAAGAGTTGGAGGAGATTCGTAATGATGCATTTGAAAGCTCACGAATTTACAAGGAAAAAACGAAAGCTTTTCATGATAATATGATTTCTAAGAAACAATTTTGCATAGGGCAGAAAGTGCTTTTGTTTAATTCTCGTTTGCAATTATTTAGGGTAAATTAAGGTCACGTTGGATTGGACCTTTTATTGTGACTAATGTGTTTTCTCATGGTGCAGTGGAAATTCGTAGTTTAGCTACAGGTAATGAACTTAAAGTGAATGGGCACCGGTTGAAACCATATTATGAGAACTTCTCTTCGGAAATCGTGGAAGGAGTTAACTTTGTGGATGTGCTCCCTCTGGAGGAGTCATAGAAAGCAAGGAGTACGTCGGGCCGTCGACTTTAAAACAAGCGCTAAGTGGGAGGCAACCCACCGGTTTTGTATCTTTATCCTTATCTTTTTACTTTTATGTATTTGCTTTTATCTTTATATTATTTGCTAGGATTTCCCACCTTGAACTTTCTTTGGACGATTCAATTTTACATTGAGGACAATGTAAAGTTTAAGTGTGGGGGAGCATTTATATGTTTTATTAAAAAAAAAAAAAAAAAAAAAAAAACCAAAAAAAAAATCAGAAAACTAGAAAAACAGAAAAATATGTGCTTTTTGAACTCCGAAATCTAGAACTTGTGCCTTTAGGATGACATCATTAGTGGATGAAACCATTTTGAATGCAGGAGTTGAGGAACCAATTAACAAAAAGGGGACGAACATAGCTCAGAAATCATAAATACCATGATAGTTGTTACCATATCTCGGAATATCACCATATCGCATTCTATTTTTATTTTTCCATATTTATCTATTGTTCTCTAAGTGCTTTGGTGGGTCACTAAAAATCGACGTGTTATTATTGCTAGGATGAAATAGAGTGGTTGAGTTACTAAAAAAAAAAAAAAAAAAAAAAAAAAAAAAAAAAAAATTTTGAAAAAAAAAAAGAAAGAAAAAAAAAAGAAAAAAGAAAAAAAAAAAGGACCGACCAATTAGACCAAAACGGAATAAAAAGACACTTGGGAATAGCAGTATGTGTGAAACGTAGTCCCTGTCTCCGTCGCCTAAACAAGCGTGGAATGCAGGATCCAAGGCAACTATCATGTACTTGCTGACAAGAAGCGTGCGCTTGGATCCAAAAGATCTAATCATGCCGTCTAAAAAAAAATTGGATCCAGTTTGATCCAATTATATAAAAAAAAAAAAAGAAATTATTATTGTGTTGAATAAAGTCACTTTTGGTTCCCTTGTATATGCCAATTGATTTGATGTAGCATCAGCACTAAGTAGCTCAATCCAATAGGATTAGGTTCATCTTAGCAGTGACCTTCAGTACGAGATATGGGAAACATCGAACACTTGTGAATATTCGCCAACATCTACATCTTTATCCATCTTCTTAATCTTTTCATTGTGATTGTGGTTGTTAGTTTCCGAGTATTGTGGCTTGTTCAACTATCTAATTAGAGTTTATTTACTAATATTTGAATTGAATTTGCAAGGTACCTCCTCCTGTAGTCATTTTGGATTCATTCATTGATTTGTCACGAATAGACGGAGTTTGAAATATAGGTTTTGTAGGTAGACCTCTTGTAAACCTTCACGAGACTATAACTCGTCCACTAGGGACACTTAGTGGTTTAAAGGCTTGTTATTTATGCTAAAATTAACCGTAGCCTCGACGACACGGAGTTGTTGTATTTTATTATTTTGTTTGATTTGCTCGAGGACAAGCAAAGTCTAAGTGTGGGGAATCGATAGGTGTAGAATACATCGTATTTACTATATAGAGTTTATGCTTTCTTTGCTATTTTTCGTGTGAATTATGTATCTTATGTTTGCTTTTGAGTTATCAGGTGCAATGGAGTCGCACGGAGGAAAAGAAGAAGAAATTATCCAAATTGGGCCAAAGGGCGAAATTGTCATCTCACAAAGTAGCTATATGTGGAGCAGTGAACGCAATGAGCGAGGACGGAAATATGAAGCTAACGGCGAGAGCTTGAAGTTAATCCGAATGCGTCTGAGGAAGTTACAAGCGAAACCTATGGATGAGCTTGTCGGATACATGAAACCGACAGCCATATTTGAGCTAGTTAGCCCTTAGCGGAAACAGCTGGGTGCCTAGAGTATTGGGTAACCCCTTATCTGGTTCGTTTGAGTGGGATTAGCCATTCCTTTTCCTACATCCTAGATCGAAGTCGAGTGTCAATTCCATTAACTTCCCAATCATTATTCACACGAGATGGAGTCGAGAGAAAGAGGAAGAAAATGGAGGCTACTTTGTGTTGAAGTATAGAGAATGAAGAGGAGGAGCTGTTGTTGTTGAAGAGTAGATCGAGATTGATGAAGCTCAGGGAGTACTGCAGGTGTGAGAATCGAGAAGAAGCATAGTGGAAGCGTTTTAGAAAGTTTGCCATTACTGAGGTTCAATCAAGGATTTGTGTGGCTGCTGTAAGAGTTCAATGAAGAAGATTCGCCTAGATCGATTAAGGTTCTTGAAGATGAGATCGATGATGCCGCAATCGATTCAAAGAAGAGCAGATTAGGTTTGAATTGCTCGATCTGTGATGAGCGAACTTGAGGGTGCAGTGATAAACAAAGATGGGTTTGAAGGAAAATGAATGGGGATCGATTTGAGATTCAATTTTACTGTGACAACAACATCCGAGATTGGGTTGTGGTTGAATGTGTTTAATTGTTGTTGTGGTGACAATGAAGCTCAAATGTATGAAATGGGATGATAGAATTACAATTGGGATTGAAAGAGTTTGAACAAATGGTAATGGATGTTTCAGTGCACCGAGTGGGAGTCGATAGCAGCGGTTACGTCTTGGTGAGGTTAGAACGGGAAGTGTTGGTTGCCAAGGAGAAGATGGAGGTTCTTTCATCACAGTGAAACTCAATTGGGTTCTTGGTATGTGTTGAATGGCCAGTGGTGGTGCACAAGTGGATGGAGCAAATTGTTGCGGGCAAGATAGCAAGGCCATTTGTTTCTTCGGGAGTGCAAAGAGATGCGGTTCTTTGTGGAGTCGAGTCGATGTTGTTGGTGGCTAAGTTGCGGTGCGGTGAGGCAATGCTTTGTGTTGGATATGGAACTGGCCAGTGGTTCACCGAGGCGGTGTTGCAGCCATGAAGATGGTTTGGTTGAACTCGGGTTTGAGCTCATCGTGGGAGAATGGTGGTTTTGAGCTTTTGGAGTTAATTCGGGGTTGGTTGATGGTTAGGCATAGAGGAGTTGAGATGTTGATGTTTGCATTGAGCTAAAGACTGAGCTTGAGCTCATATTGCAGTGGGAGGCTTGAGCCTTGCCGGAATGGTGGTAATTTGAATTGCGGGGACTATGTGTGCAGCTGTGGCAGTCAGAATGGCTTTGGGCTGGATGAAGTTGCAGGTGGGTTGTGTTATACTGTGCAGGACTGATTTGAATCGGGGTTTGGTGCTATAATGAACTTTGAGATGCGGGTTATAGAGCTGCGAGGAAGGCTAAAGTGCGATGAATTGGCCCTGCAATTGTGGGCTGGAGGAGGGCTGTCTTGGGCCGAGGAGATGAGTAGGTCCGGGTGGTTCTGAGGATGATGTTTTGAGTTGTAGGAAGTGGAGTTGGTCTTTGAGAGATTGCAGTTGGTGGCATAGAGGCCGAGCATTTGGGATTCGTGGCGATGTTGGCGTGGTGCTCTTTGATAGAAGTTGCGAGAACGAGAGTACATGGAGATGGTCTTTGGAAGGTCGAGAAGGACTTAGAATTGGCTTGAGATCACTGTTTGTAGAGTAAATGGGTTCTGAGGAGATGGAATTGGAGGTGCATATGAATGTGAATCTTGAAGTGCGGTTCAAGAAGATAGTCGGAGTGGAGTGGTGTCATGGCTTGTAGCGCAGTTAGTTGGCAAGCAAAGACATTGATGTGCTGCAGTTCATGGTCAAGAGAAGTGTGATCATTGTGCATCACAAGGGTGTAAGGCTAAAGCACCAAGATTGTGCTTCAATTTAGTTTGGCCATGCGGTGGCATGGCCCAAGTGACCCGATCCACTCAGATCGGACCGGTTTGACCGATCCGACTCAAGATTGACAGCCCGGCCCGTTGACCGGTGGCCAAGGCGGACTTTTGCCTGGCCACCGGAGCCGATTTCAGGGCACTTCTCCCGATTTCCGGCCACAATACAGTTTTCCGGCGACGACTTTTTGGACATATTTTCTACATGGGTTTCTCTCTCTCGTGGGCTTGGTGGATTTACATCTAATGGACTTTGAAGACAAAACCTAGTTTTGGAAGGAGAGAAAGGCTATAAAAAGAGGAATTCTACAATTTTTGGAAAGCATCTTATCTCATATCTTTTCCTTGGAACTTTGGAGAGCCGTTTTTGGTTACACAACTAGGGTTTGCTTTTGTTCATCTTCTTCTTTATTCCTTTGATATTTTTGTGATGAACTCCATAGCTATGAGTAGCTAAATTCTTTATTATTGGTTAAGGATGTAGTCCGATTTCTAAAACTTGTGTCTTGCTTTATGTATTAGTTTTCTCTCTTGTTTATCGTTCAATTCTCTGCGGTTTCTATGATCACATGATTGAAGTATTGTGATAGGATTATGGTGTTTGATTAGTTAAGTGGCCAATTAATTGAACTTGCATCTTAGTCCATAGCTATTTTAGGGTTTTTCATCAAGCGATAACCTTGAATACGAGTAGCATGATATGTTTACGGTTTGTAGTGATACACTCTCGTAATCATATGTAGAGTTTGACCATTGTCCGAATTGTTTTGCGCAACGCATGACAATTGCATTGATTAGCCTATTTCGAAACTTAATGCACCTAGGAATTGAACTTGATTAGCGCAAGGCGTTAGGTTATTCTTTAGGTAGAATTCACATACGCAGACCCTAATGTGTGTGTTGATGAACTTGAGAAATTAATAGATTATCTTGCTTTCTTGATTCTCTAGGCTTTTGATAACACAAGAGATTAAATAGTAATTCTATTCATATATGCAAACACATGTCTAAGATTGAAGATGAATTCCTTGACCAATATCTCTCTCCATTGATTATTCTCTACAATTTATTTTTCTTTTATTTACTTTTACTTGCTTAGATACAACAAACATACAGGGTTTTCTCTAGAAACCGAAAGTTTATAACAACCAACGCCTCTCTGTGGATACGAACTCTTTCTTATCGCTTACTATATTTATATTTAGTGGATCGAGAAAGTGAAATTATATTTGTCGGCTGACAACCGATCAGGCACGTGCGTCCATGTTGACCTAGTTGCAAGTCTTGCAAGCCTAGGGCGCTATGTTTGGCGTGGGCCAAAGGCATAGCGGCTTAGAAATATGGCTTGCGGCACGTGTTGGCATGTGCCAATGGCACGTGCGGCCATGTTGACCTAGTTGCAAGTCTTGCAAACCTAGGGCGCTATGTTGGGCGTGGGCTCAAGGCATTGCGGCTTGGAATTTGGCGTTGTTGCCATGGTGCGCAGGGTGCGGCTTGGTTTGGCATGGTTGCCATGGTGCGCAGAGTGCGGCTTGGATTGGCATGGTTGCCATGGTGCGCAGTATGCGGTTTGTTTTGGCATGGTTGCCATGGTGCGCAGAGTGCGGCTTGGTTTGGCATGGTTGCCATGGTGCGCAGTATGCGGCTTGGTTTGGCATGGTTGCCATGGTGCGCAGAGTGCGGCTTGGTTTGGCATGGTTGCCATGGTGCGCAGTATGCGGCTTGGTTTGGCATTGTTGCCATGGTGCGCGAAGATGCGGCTTGTTTTGGCATTGTTGCCATGGTGCGCAGAGATGCGGCTTGGTTTGGCATTGTTGCCATGGTGCGCGAAGATGCGGCTTGGTTTTGGAATTAGGTTCGTGTTGAAAAACCTAACTGGTATTTTGAAAAAAATACCCCTATTAATTATTTACACCTGAGTTGAATGCTCTTATTTAATGTGTTGCGGGTAACACTAGGTCATGGGGTTTTACGATTTTACCCCTTGTCTAAAAACCACCATCAACAGTAGGCCAATCACCAAAGAAACGAAAAAACAAGTAAGAGAATATGCAAAGGCGTTGGCTAAGAGGAAATGTGAAATGACCCCTTTTACTAGAGACCCTAGTGGGCATGAGCATACCGCGGCGAAGTATCAAGAAGATTCTAAGAAAAGGTCTAGGAATATTGTGGAAAAGGGCCAAACAAGTGAACGGGATATGAAGAAAAAAGGACCGATGTTACGCCGCAACCAACCCCACCTACTCCATCGGAACGTAGCCAACCAATTCAACGAGACGTGAAGCTTAAGGCTCCAATATGCCGCATCCAAGAAAGAAGTCGACCAATTGATGATACATCAACTTTTGTTGATAGAAGGTACTTGGAAGAGCTACCTCCATATATTAGAAAGTACGTCATATCCACCGATGACGTCCCTCCGGATGGTAATTATGGATTCCACGTTGTCGTACAACAACTAGGGCCTTTCACTTGAAGGTGCGAAATCGTATAATGATAATCAAATCACTTATGTCCGGCAAAGGATGTTGATGAAGCTAAAGGACAACCCGGGAATTTTACAAGCGAATGTTGTCCGATGGGGATGCTAGTCTCAATGTGCAGTTTGTTAGGTATCAAAGGCGTCTCCACGGGGATCCAATCACAAGGGATCATTGGATGGGTATGCCGATATGTGGGCACTTAATCGCCGAAGCATTCAATTGCGTGGTTCACTATTTCTCAAAAGGTGCTAGTTTCACATACACTCCGAAAACAAAAATATGTGTCGAGCACTTAAACGTAGGAGAGTGGTGATTGCGCTTGTTAACAACAACCATTTTATAGGCCTCTGAAGGTTAGAAGACGATTGTCCATCGCTCCGATATGGGAAACTCTTATTGGCATGGATTTAACCCCAACACAATGTTGGGATGGTGCATTATGTACTGAGCATAACATGGAGATGTGGAATACTTTGAATGATTCGAAAAAATCATACACGAGGGTGCGCTTTCCATTGCGGATGATTAAATGTACCATTAATTAAACTAAGTATGCTTTGAACATCATCATAAGAATCAAAGTTTTTTTTTTTGGAATTAGGTCTTATTTTTGGGTTATGCTTTGAACATTTTCATAAGAATAAGAGAGGAGACTGTTATTTTTGGAACTTTTTTTTTTTCATATTGGAACTTAATTACATGACATCGCCGAACAGTGAGACATCAAAACTTAAGTTCGGTTAGGAAATGAAATTAAAGGACATTGCCGAACTAAAACTAAAGCTGCATAACATTTAATATCCGAAACGCGTTATGAAAAAGTCTTTAAGGAGACGGAAATGATATTCATATTTGAAATCCTTTCTCTTCCATCTTCGCCATTCGTTTTTTTTGATGTTAAAATGATTTCGAGAATCCTTCACCCCTAAGTCGATACCGCCTTACAATACGAAATAAAGCCATAAATTCCACAACTCTAGCTCTAATCTTGTCGAATCGAATGAACAAAGCTATATGATCACGGTTATGAGGGTTTGTTGTGTCTGAGCAGAATTTCTCATGAATTTTCCCCAATAACTTTGACTCATAATACCATTCATTCTTCGTTCTTCACCCTCTTTGGATAGTATAGTATGTAGTTTCTGCAAAGATATAGATCTTCATCTAGAGTAAATTTAGGAGTAGTGGCTGCCATTTTTAGAAGATTTTGAGACAAAATGTTAACTATGAGACACATATTTATACCACCGGGGTGTATAACGGCTATAAAAATAGCCGTTACTTGAAATTAGTGTCATTCAAATTTCAGAATATATAGTTCGGTTACATAACAAATGCATCGAGATTACCAACTCGTCGGTTCGGTTAGTGCTGTAAATCGAGGTAACCGAACAAAGTGCAAGTTACAAATTTCAAAAGTTATAGTGTAATGTTTGGTTACCTATAGAATAATACCAAAACCGAACATTACATCGTAACTTTTGAAAGATTTATTGTTAGAGTTCGGTTAGATTGCAAAATCAGCAAACCAACCAAACTTTTGGACCACCGAGTTCGGTTACCTGCAAAATAAAACCAGGTAACCGAACATTACACTGTAACTTTTGAAATTTTCTTGGTATGAGTTCGGTTGGATTGACTTTTCTGCAGGTAACCGAACATTGTAGTTCGGTTACCTGCAAAATAAAACCAGGTAATCGAACATTACACTGTAACTTTTGAAATTTTCTTGGTATGAGTTCGGTTGGATTGCCTTTTCTGCAGGTAACCGAACATTACACTGTAACTTTTGAAATTTTCTTGTTATGAGTTCGGTTGGATTTCCTTTTCTGCAGGTAACCGAACATCGTAGTTCAGTTACCTGCAAAATAATACTAGGTAACCGAATACAGCTCTGTAACTTCTGTTTTTTTTGGGTATCTGAGTTCGGTTAGATTTGAAATTAGAGAACCAACCGAACTGAAGAACATGGGAGTTTGGTTGTTTACGAGATTTAGTCTCTTAACCGAACTACCTAATTGTTTCTTAAAAATTTGAATGTAATGAAACACTTAACCGTCAAATAGCCAAACTAATCCCTTAGAACACAAATTAAAAACCAAATTATGAAATTTATTTACTAATCCACATCACTAAATGTTGGAAGCACACGAACATAAGGAAACAAACTACCAAATCCGCCATAAAAAAGTATTCCAAATATAAGGAACCAAACTACCAAATCCGCAATTAAAAAGTCTTCCAAACATAAGAAAACCGTAGTAATAATTGTTGCAATCACTCATTTACCACGACCACTACCGAAACTTTTCTACTCTTGCGTTTAGGAGCTTTAGGTCGTCCTTCGTCACTAGGAGTGTCATCTCCATCGCTTTGTTGTTCAACCATCCGACTTGAACCTTCCCCTTCTCGGCGACTCCTCTTCGACGGCATGGTATGGCTTGGATCAACCTGGCTTGTATCGACAAGGTTGGGATTAAAAACATTAGTCATTTGGTTGTAGAGGTCTTTTTGTTCTCGAGTATCCATCGGCTCTCCACTCCGGATTTTTGCCATCATTTTATTCAACAATTTAGCACTTGCCTTCACCTATTCTCATCAAAAACATAAGTAACTATTATTTTTCAATACTTCATAACATTTTGAAAAACAAAAAATAAGAGTAAATTTCTTACCGCCGAATTCCACAAGATCAAGGCCTCATCACCACACATAGGGGGTATGCTTCATAATTTTCTTAGCCTCTTTCTCCACCGCTTCGCTTTTGTTTTCTCAAAGACGGGGCTTGTTGGACGTTGTTTATTACACGAGGATGAGAAAATGTTCATACCATTCCATATATCCCTCGTCGCAGGCATTTGGCTCATCAAACGAATCTTATAACAAGAATCGGAACAAGATAATCCCCAAAGTTCTTCCGGTGGTCCACCGATGGAGCAGGATCGTATTTGGGGGTGAAATTCATCTCGGTGTTCTTAGTTCCTCGCTTCTTCACCTTGAAGTTGAAGTTTTCCACTTGTGGGACACTTTGGATACAAGAAACTTGTCTTAATACTCTTCGAGGATTATACATTGTACAACCTCCAGGATGAAACAACGGTCCATTATACGCCGCAACATGTGAGAAATCAATAACCTCAACATCCTCCTGTCTTCATCCGATGGAATGGTGTAAGGATGGAAAACCACATCTTCCACCGTTAACTTATCCAATGTATCCCTCATCTCCAACACCTTTTTTTCTTATTCTTTCCCCGTGAGTTCAAAAATTCATATTTACCAAACCTGTAGGCTTCCCATAAGGCCAAGGAGTGTGAGCATGAGACAATTGAAGTTTAGGGAAGTGGTCGTATACCCAAACCTATAAGAAGAGGCAAAAATAATACATTCGCAATATGATTAGTAACAATACACATTCATTCACTTATATATTGAAACACACAAACGATAATTTAACTGGTTTTGAACAAGGGTGTATAAGCCTCCAAAATATAGACTCTTAAGCCTCGAAGCTTTTCTCGAGTTCCTCTTGCACGAATGAAAGCACCGCAATGCCCCAACAGTAGTTGTTCACCTCATCCAGGGGTCCAATAGCTGGAGGTAATGAGCATTTACCACGTGACCCGAACTGTCAGGGAAGAAAATGGTTCCTAGTTGATATAACAAATAAGCAATCACATGGTGCTTAACCTTCTCCTCGTCATCACCAACTTTCCTCGAGCAACAAAATCTTTCGTCCCCGAAAACTCATCAAACAAGGTTTTGAGCTTGATCTTTTCAACTTCTTCTTGTACGTGCAAGGTCCGCCTCAAACTCATTATACTCATCACCTTCCTTAGGCTCTTTGTTAGCTGTCTAAACTCACATTGTGCCTTTTTATCGCTCCATCCTAGACACCTTTCGACTAGCTTTTCAAGAAGTTCATAACTCATCGAGGATCGTAGCCATCTCGAACACTTGTTCCCCGTAATTGGTAGGGCCGTGATTCTAAAATAATCATCCGGAGTTATTGCCATCTCACCAAAAGGTAGATGAAAGGTATCCGTCTCTGGATAAGACCTCTCGGCAAATGCGAGATACGGTGACAACATCAAATTTTTGGTGCGCATGTTGTATCCCTGTTCCATAGTACACAGCCAAATACCGCCAAGCGGACCTCATCACACTCATTTTCTATATTCCATATCTTGTTCTTTTCACGTTTCAAAACACGAACAACATTAGTATGATCCTACAAAAGCAACATCATATCTTATATACTAATATATAAAAAGAACAATATATGTCAAAATATAACAAAAAGACTGAGAAATATTGATGGTTAAGATTGAACCATACCTTTGTCGCAAAGATCTTGGCAGCCCATGAGTTTTTGTATCCCATCAATACCTCCCTCCATCTCTTGGAGTACCATAAGTTGGATTCTTTGGAGGCAAACACAAATTGTCATCAAGAATGTATGAATATCTAGCACAAGGCGTTTTAGGCGTCTTTCAGGTTTCTTTCCCACTATTTCTACTTGTGCCTCTTCCTCTTCGACTTCCTCTTCGTCCAAGTCCTCATCTAATTCAGCATCATCCTTATCTCCATCTTCCTCATCTTTGTCACCCTCATTTCCTCCTCCTCCAGCTGTTTCACCATCATCATTGTCACCCTCATTTCCTCCTTCTGCTGGTTCACCATCATTGGCACCCTCATTTCTTCCTCCTTTAGCTGGTTCACCATCATTGGAACCCTCATTTCCTCCTCCTTCAGCAGGTTCACCTTCTCCACCTTGATGTTGTTCTTCATTGCCCATCGCTTCCACGATCTCTTCATTAACTTGTTGGATTACGTTGTCAACATTATCTCTATTAACACCATCTTGGATGACAACACCCGGTAATGACCCACCTCTATACTTAGCATTTTTGGTTCCACGGTGACCGGCATCACAATGTACTTTTCCTCGAGGGATGGGAGTTCTAAGATCTTCCAGTAAAGGTTTGTTTGATTTTTTGCCTCTTCCACTAATCAAGAAAACAAAAGATATTAGCTTAACCGCTGAATGATTCACTAAATCAGATGCAAAATAAGGGTTCTCAGCGTAAGGTTTGGTTAATAGCAAAAGTTCACGAAAAATAGGCCAACTCTAATTTTGTGTTTCATAGTATAGTTCGGTTACCAACAATTTTTGGAGAACAAACCGAACTCAACATTGGTAAATGTTAATTAAGAGTTCGGTTTGTCAAAATTTTTTTGCGAACTAACCGAACTCCACATGTTTGCAACTAATGAATAGTTCGGTTTGTCAAGATTTTTTGTCAAGAGTTCGGTTACATTTTTTTTTTCAGAAAAGTTCTAAGCATCGAATAGTTTTAGATTTTTATGCGAACAAACCGAACACAATAGCACAGTTCGGTTACATGTGAAAAAAAAAATTGTTGTAAAATAGCAGAGTTCGGTTAGAAAATTTTTTTTGGCTTCTTTGCGAACTCTAGTTATGAATCCTAGAGAACCGAACTGTTCTTCGTGTTCTTCCTTTCAGGAAGTTCGGTTAACAAACTAGGGTTTTTTAGAAACTCGACCTAACCGAACTATGCACTGTAACTTCCATTTGAACCCTATTTTGATGATTTCTATTCAATTAAACGAATCAAAATCAAATTAAAAGTAATGGGTTTGTTGCAAGATACCTCCGAATCGGTCCCATGCGTAATCCGCCTTCGCAAACCGTCTATTATATCGGATTATGGCTTCACTTGGTAGTTCCACCTCTTTATGAATCTCAAAATCACTCGGTTGATTTGCTAGATGTCCCAATCGAGGACCTTGTCCTTGAAGTCTTTTGGTTTGCTTTCGAAGAACCATTGTTATAGTCGATTGATTAATCGACGATGAAAATTTTATGAATCGATGATTAATCGATGAAGACGATGTTGAAACTGGGGAAGAAGAAAAGAACAAGAGGGAGAACAGTTTTCTCCCAAAACTGTTTTCTTTTTTTTTCTTTTTTTAGGTTTAGGTTTTGTTTTAGATTAAGTTAGAGGCAGTTATTAGGTTAGGGTTAATTTTAATTAGGGTAATGGGAAAATTAGTAATCTCATGATTTTTAGGACATCCCTTAACATTGTAGGGTAGGGGCCTTATAAAACAATGGTCCCCCAAAAAAAAGGCTGGTCCCCAAAAAACGGTTCTTTTTTTAATCCGAATGAATTAGGGCCTAGGCAACTTATTTGGGGCCTATCAAATTTCTCTTCTCACTCCACCGAATGGTTATGGGCTACCAAATTTCTCAAAAATACTAATTTACCCCCAAATTAATTCCTAAAACTATCTCATATAAATACAATTTTCAGCAAATCAAAAAACATAAAAAACCTAAACCTAAAAAACTTTCTATTTTCATTCTAATCTTTCTAAATTCTCAAAAGAGTCAAAACCCTAATCAATTTTTTTTTTATCCTCTTTTCCAACGATCTTCGATCCAACCAAGAAAAAGGTAAATCTCCATCAAGCCGTTGTAGTTTTCTCATTTCTTCATTGATTTACATGTTTAAATTTTCAATTTTTGAAAACCCAAATCTCTGATCTTACCCAGAATCGGTTTATGTTGACATATCGAATAAACTGATTCTGGGATTTGTTCTTCGGCCATGAAGAGCATGGAGAGTAATTGGTTTATATGATGATTAACATCAACCGATTCTAGGTTTAGAAACGAAATATGAAAAGATATCTCCAGAATCTGTATATAAGTGCATTAGCATAATCCGATTCTGGGTACAATTATTTTTTTTAACTATGTGATCCCATATTCGGGTTTTATTTGCTTGTTAATTTACCGATTACGATTGTCTCTTCAGATTTCATTCCATAATCGGTGTTTATATATGTATCACATAAACCGATTGTTTATGCTTGACATTCCTGTGTGTTTTGTTGTTGAGAATCGGATTACATATGTTACGTTATGTACCGATTGTTAACTTGAATTTTTTTTTTATTTTTTTCTGTACATATGGACTTCGGCCACCTAGCATTTTACGCCCTAGATCTCACCCATGAGGATATTCACAAGGCACCACAACCCGTCCCAGAAAGAATCCTTTACAAGTTTGTATATGGGCGTGAGACCCGTCTGGAGCAAGCACTCGCATTGATTGACAAGCTTACACTGAAAGAGCTCCTTGAGGTCATCAGGTTCGCGAGGAGAATGATGGATTTGATTTCAGCTGAGAGGAATTGCCACAGACATTTGGAAGAAATGTTTGAAGAAATGGCTGAAGTTCAAGTCATTGTTGAAGCAGAAGTTGTTGCTGCAACTGCTGCAAATGCTCCTGGTGTTGTTGCTCCCGATGCTGATGCTCCATGATTTAAAAGTTTTTTAGTTTAAGTTTTTAAGACTTGGTTGTTTAAGTTTTTGGTTTTTAAAACTTTAGACTTCGGATGGTTAAGGTTTATATTTTGGATGATGATGGTGTTGAACTTAATGTACTTAAAGTTTTAATTATAATTATGTGTATCAAACAAGTTTATGCATGCTCAATAATTTTGTTGCCTGAACACATGCCAACAATCGGGCTACTTGATATATCAACATAAACCAATTGTCTAGGGTCCATAAAGGAATCGGTTTATGTGTGGGGTAAGTATAATCTGATTCTTCATGCCTTAGAAATGTTGTTTTTCCGTATGTTTTTCAAGATACAATCGGATCACATACGCATCTGTATAAACCGATCAGTGTCGGTGAAAATTCAAATTTTTTACATGTCTTTAATCGGTTTATGTTGGTCACAAGAAAGACCGATTCCTGGTGGCATAAAAACACAATCGGATTTTACAGACCTTCGAGAAGACCGATTATTCCAAATTATTTTACTTTTTTAAAAAAAAAAAAAAAAAAAAAAAAAACCATTAGGGACTATCTCTATATATAGAGACCTTATCCTTGGACCTCATTTGCCACAAAATTGCTCATTATATTCTCTCTCACTCCATATACTCCACAACTACTCATTTAATACCTCCACAATGGCATCGTATGACTCTGCCGAAGATTTGGCAATCACCAAAGCATGGTACGCGGAAACTCGAATCAAAAATCAGTCCTCCGTAAGGGTAGATGCCAAAACCTTTTGGACAAAGGTGCATAACAAATATAGGCAAGATTTTGGGAATCCTAATGGAAGAAGTGTTCAACAAGTCCATGATAGGCACCAAGTCATCGGAAATGCGATACTTGCTTATTTAGCTATCCAACATCGGATTTTGAACACTAGCCACTTAAGCTTGTCCATTGAACAATTTGTAAGTGTTTTTGTGGTTTATTTTACGTAATCCATGTGGTTTGATCTTCCAATTAAACACCACTAACAAAGTAAGTTTGTGTCGTGTTTTTGTAGCACCAAGTCGTGAAAGCGCGCTACTTGGAGGAAAAGGGGGAAGCATTTGCATTTGATGCAAGCTATCACTTCATGGTATCCAAAATTCCGGAGATGCCCCGGAGTTGATGATGGTGGGTGAATCGGACTCGGATTCCTCCGACGAATATTGATGGTTTTAGAAGATTTTGTGTAGGTTTTGTGGGTAGATCTCTATGTAAACCCTCACGAGACTATAACTCGACCACTAGGGTCGCCAAGGGGTTTAAAGGCTTGATGCATATGTTAAATGCATCCGTGATCCTTACGATAAATGAATGAAAAAAAAAATATTATGAAAGACAACAATCGGTTTATATGTCACAGAATACCCCGATTTCGATAATAGGATTATACATATGCCAACGTCAACCGATTATGGAAGTCCTCTGTTAATTTTGGAAAAAACAACCTAGAATCGGTTTACAAGTGCATGAACGTAAACCGATTCTGGGTACTGTTTACGAAAATAAAAATCAAAATATTTAAGTTGTTTGATGTTTTGAAGAACTCTTTAACATTAGTTGATCTCACATCTAAAACATAATTAACACCTAATACGATTAATTAATACTAATTAATCAGGGGTAAAATAGGTACTTAGATAGTTGTTAGATAAGGGGTGGTGTGAAAGTTATTTATAATGACAATTTTTGTCATCTAGTAGCAGGCCCCAAATAAGTGGCATAGGCCCCAATTTAGCCAGGTTTTTTAATGGGTCATTTCAATGCGGCTAAAACAAATAAAAAATCAGTAGTTCTGGGCGAACCGCCCAAATTAAACTACTTAAAAACCGTATAGAGATAGGAAGGGTGGTCCCCGCCATATCAGGAACAACATAGGGTCCCATTTTGTGTTTTGTTTCTCTCTACATGGTTTTGGTGTGGTCTATTTAGACGGTTCACCAAGAGTTTTTGATAAAAATTAGACTTTCTACCTTAAATTTCATTTCTAATGTCAAGGTCTTCTTACCCTAAAATTTTCATACATGCTAAATAATATCTCAAATTAACAAAAAAATGAAAAGTATATTGGAGGCAAATTTCCCTTGAAATATACTTTGGGTTAGATAATAAACTGGAGGGAGATTTACCTCCAAAAAAAAGAAAAACTTTTACTTATTCCAATGTGAAAAAGTTGATATAAATTTACAAAATCGTTACCCATTCTTATTCTTTACTTTTCCAAAACCGGTTGGAGGTGTTTTGAGATTGAAATAGATTACAGAAAAAAAATATTGGTTCAAATAAAGGATTGATTATCACTACTATCATCTATTACGTAAAAAAGAGAAAAAAATGATTATTGTTTAGGAGGATTCGAAGTTTTCTTTTTTAAGTTTTTCATAATGATTATTGTATTTCCATCACACTATTAGTTTCAAAGATCGCATAGTAGATATGTGATCAATGTTCAGTAACTTGTATACTTTATTTACTTGTGCTAAAATCATTAATATTAGGCTTGCTTGTTTAAATAGTTGATAAACATTTTTTGTCAATTGACCCAACGTCTGATTCTGATGCCATATGCTCTGACCTATCTAGCACTCAAAGTAATGGAGTGAACAATTGTGATGTTACTGAAAACTATATTTCCTCTTCAACTCCTAATGTGGAAGCACAAAATCATCATGGATTTCTACAATCAAACTAAAAAAGCTCCAAGTGGAACTAGGAAAATGGTACAAAATAAAAAATGATTACTACCACAAAATATCGAGAGATAAATTCTTTAAAGAATACGACCAAAACACTGAGTACTTTCATGCTTCAACATCCAATAGAAAAAGAATCAATGCTATTAATTCCCTTCGAGAACCATCGGGTCTATGGATTTCAGATAGAGACCAAATAAATGCCCTCCTTATAAACCACTTCACTCAAATAGGCACATCGCTCAAACCTTGCATCTCCGAGGTGGAAAACTCTTTACTAATAACAATCCCATCAAAAGAAGAAATCTAGAATACAATCACCAAAATGAACCAGTGGGGAGCGCCAGGTCCAGATGGATTCCAACCGGGTTTTCTTAAAGCAAACTGGGAGATAATGGGTCCGGATATAATTACGGCAGTTCAAGATTTCTTTAGATCAGGAATCCTTAATCCAGAAATGAACTTCTCTTTCATAACTCTGATACCCAAAATATCCACTCCTCAAACCCCATCAGATTTCAGACCCATCAGCCTGAGTAATACAATATACAAGATCATATTCAAGATTCTAGCTAATTGGCTAAAGCCTATCCTAAACAAGATAATCTCCCCAAATCAATCTGCATTTCTACCAGGGAGACAAATCACAGACAACATCATCATCGCTCACGAGCTTATTCATTCAATGAAAAACTCAAAAGCCAGTAAAGGATATCTCGCCTTAAAGTTACATCTCTCTAAAGCTTTCGACAGAGTAGAGTGGACCTTCATAAAATCGGCTCTTTCTGCTTTAGGTTTTGGTGACGCGTGGATAAATCCGATAATGCAATGTATATCGACCACATCTTTTTCTATCCTTCTAAATGGTTCCCCGGGTCCGAAATTCGCCACATCCAGGGGATTAAGATAGGGTGACCCGTTTTCATCGTACTTGTTTCTAATTTGCATGGAGATTCTGTCCAGACTTCTAGAAAAAGTAGTTTCGGAGAAGAAAATTTCAGGCCTCAAAATAAATAAAGATGCTCCAAACATTTCCTACCGTTTTTTCGCAGATGATTGTTTTTTTTTCACTAAAGTTGATCTAGTTGAGGCCAAAAACCTACTAGACATCCTATCAAGATTCGGAGAAATAACGGGTCAGATGGTAAACCTCCAGAAATCAGGAATATACTTCAGTCCTAGAATTCATCCGAAACATGGGAAAATCATTGCGAGAATACTAAAAGTCCCCTTGATGACAAAAAATGATAGATATATGGGAACCCCCCCTATTCTTCGATAAAAATAGAAAAGAAAACTTTGAACCTCTACAACAAAAAAATTATGCTACCCTTCAAGGATGGAAATCGAAATTAATCTCTCAAGCTGGAAGAACAGTCATAATAAAATCCATTCTTCAAGGTTATCCTACTTACCAAATGCAAGTGCTGGCTTTGCCCAAAGAAACACTTGATCTAATGGATAAAATCCAAAGAGATTTCTGGTGGAACAAAGATAAGCCCAAAAGAAAAGGAGGGTACATAAGGGCTTGGGCCAGTATATGCAAACCCATATCTCAAGGAGGCCTTGGAATAAATAATCTGCATCAGTTCAACATAGCCCTTCTTACTAAACTGGCTAGCCGTCTCATTTCAGAGCAAGATCAACTTTGGGCACAACTTCTGAAAGCTAAATATTTCCCAAACTCTCACCCATTGGAATTTTCTAGATCGTCGAAATTATCTTGGATCTGGACGAGCATAAAAAGAGGTTTAGACATCATCAAAGGTAACTTTATATGGCAAGTTAAAAATGGAGCCTCCACACAAATCTGGGAAGACAAATGGATTCCTAACACATACATCATTCAAAGACCGAGTAATATTCAAGATCTGGTTCCTCTGAGGGTTAAGGAGTTGATCACTACAGAAAACACTTGGGATCAAGGAAAACTTGATACTTACTTTGATCCAGAAATAAAAGCGAAAATCTTAGCTATTACCCCAAATAGACAAGAACGTGATGAGTCGAGATGGCAACACCATCCTTCAGGAACCTTCTCGGCAAAAAATGATTACAGCTTCCTCATAAACCAAGATTAAGAAAACAATACTTTAATCTCATTTCCATGGCAAAAAAATATGGAAAATCCAAGTAATCCCGAGGATCAAATTATTCGTCTGGAAATTAGCCCAAAAAGCTCTTCCAACTAATTCAAGACTTGGAGCGCACAATGTAGACATTAACACAGAGTGTCCAATGTGTAACTCCCAAGAGCAAGAATCGGAACAACACCTTTTCCATTTTTGCCCCTTCGCAAAATCTATTTGGTTTGGTCTTTCTCTACAGGTGGTGAACACTAGAATTAATTCGGACTTCATCGAAAACTGGATAAAAGAGTGGATCACAGACCAAGATCTCATTCAACTGTCGGATAAAATTGCTACTATATCTTGGTTCATTTGGAAGCACAGATGTTCGATAATTTTTGAGAAAATAAACCCGAACCCGATTCACCTCATGGAGCAAATCAAGAAATTTTTGAACCAGAATACGCAGCAAAGGATCCAAAAATCTTTGAAGACAGAAAGAAGAAATACTTCCAAAGAAAATTGGTCCGATCTATCTTCGGACTGGATAATATTTATTGATGCGGCTTTCAAAAAAGAGGACTCCACCATGGGATACTCCTTTTTACGTCTGTGGACAGTGAAACATTTATGTATATTGAGGCTGGTTCGGAGTGGGCTTCATCAGCGTTTCATGCAGAATCAAAAGCCTTGCTAAAGGCGTCTTCCTGGTTAAGTAATAATATATTATCCATTGTCTCTTTAGTAAACGGACTACAAAACTCTGGCGGAGACGATCAACAAGTCTTGCAAAGATTCTCCTTGGGGTGCGGGTAACACCATACAAGAAGTGAATTCCATTCTAGAAAAACTTCCGCAAGCCCAGGTAAAGTATATAAACACAAAATATAACTCCGCGGCGGACTACATTGCAAAAGAAGCTCGAGTAAAGAATCTTCGGCACAGGTTTTCCAACATTCAACACAGGGTATTAAAATCTAGTGTTATTTCCAATGTCTTTGATAAAATCGAGCTCACAAAAATTTTGTATTATTTCTTGATTAATATAATTCCTTTTTACATCAAATTTTTTTTTAACCTATCTCAACAAACATATCCCAACTTTGCTTTGCATAGTGTTAATGCTCCTTACTGTACCACTCAACAATTTATGGATCTAGATTACCTTATCAGCGCTTTATGAGCACTTCTCCATTTTTTTCATTGTGATTCTCAAAATTATGATGATTCAAATGCATATGGATTATTTTCACAAAGACGAATGGATGCTTCGGTTACTAAGGTTAATATTGAAACTCCTAATTTTCAAAGAAACCTAAAACTAGAAAAAAAAATATTAGGCTTCCTCAACAAAACCAACATGCTAATTCATGTATTACTTGGACAATGGAAGAAGATGTTGTTGTAACCAAGGCATAGTTGTATACAACCCCCAAGATGAAATAACCGCAAAAGATCATCCATCTGATACAATGTGGAATCACATTTGGGGTGTTTGGAGACACTACATGGTGAATCCTGATGGACGAGGATTGAATGCTTTAAATTGTCACTAGAGAGGTATACAAACGCAAGTGTGCAAGTTTCATGGTTTATATGAAATGTTAGTGAGGAATCCCTCGAGTGGAAGCGGATCGCCAGATGTTGTAAGATTTTTGTATAATAATTTATATTCAATACGTTTTTAATAACTTCATGTCGTCATAGTTACCCATTGCGTTTTATGTAATGTGCACGTAAAAGAATCAAACATTTTGTTCGAAGGAATGATAAAGGACTATTTATTGTTGGGAAATAATGAAAGACAACCAAAAATGGTGTACGCAACAACTCACCTTATCTAGTTCTTCACACGGGAACTATATTTATACCTACCAATGAAGAAGAATATCTTGATTTTGATGGGGCTGATCGAGGACCTAAAAGGAAAAAAGTTAAAGAGAATGTATAGAATGATCAAAAAGTTACAGTTGATATACTGAGAAGTTATAAAAGTTCTATTGAAAAGCAACACATTGTCAATCAACAAAATATGGAATGGAGGGAACAAATGTTCAAAAAGGATTTTGAATTGCGAGAAGATCTCAAAAATTGAAAGAAAAGGCTCAAAAGAGTAAGCAAAGGGCCTATAAGCAAAATATGCAAGAAAGAATTTTGAACACTAATCTTGAAAGCCTCCGAGTTGCATTGAAAATTGCATATGAGAAAAAGCAAACTTAAATATTGAAAGAATAAGATAATGAAGGCTTATTTGATGATGAGATCAGGAACGACAATACAGAGATATCTGATTTCTTTGAAGAAGAACCAAGTTTTTAATTTGAAGTAGGTTAACTTGAATATTTGAGTTGTTAGTTTTTCATTTGAACTGTGTTCCTTTTCCTTTTGGCTTGGGCTACAGTTGCTTTCATTCTGAAAGTTATGCAACTCGACTCTCATTGGTTGTGTATTTTACTTCGTTGTTCAATTCCATTTGCTTGTATCTTTTCTTTAGCCTTTTATGTTTCCTTTTGTTAGAGCACTGCTCGGTCGAACTCGCAAGCGTTGCTATCTCAAGCTTGTTTGTAAATGTTAGTGATCAAAACTATAAGTCTTGATTTCTAGTCTACTTATAGTGATGTCTCGGACTAGGATAAATTGTGTAGTTGAGCATTAGACTTCACGGCGTTCATCAATTGAAGACGGAGAACTACTAAGGAGAGCTTGTGGAACTTCATCAACAAAAGGTATGTGGAGACTAAAACTCATCTATCACTTGGAAAGTCTATTTCTACTCTATCTCCTATATTGAGATAAAAGTCGTATTACTATATAGTTGTCGATTATGTACATTTGAGATTTCGAGCTGAGATTAACTCGCTTACATATTTCTCGAAATATGTGTTGGTAAGCTTTCGCTTCAACCAAGTTCATCTTATATTCTTGACGAAAGTCAAAAGATGATCATATATGAAAATCGCCGAGTAACATCTTACATGGTTTGTGTGATACAATCATTTGGTGTAGACTTGGAATGTTTCGTTATGATTATTGTTAGAGCATAGCTCGGTTGAACCCACCAAGCGTTGGTATGTCAATATTGGTTGTCATATTTTAGTGAACCAAAACTCATTTAAAGAGTCGCTTGATTATGTACTAGAGTCAACTTCGTATAGGTTAGCTTGAAAGTATAAGGATATGAGACATTACAAGTATTACGTGAAGGCTTGAAGAATGTGAAGAAGTAAGTGATGAGTGCCAAATATTGCATATTTCTACACCTATTTATTGGCATTTAACTCATCTTTTGTGTTCAGAAATCAGATATTATCCCAGATTCTGTATTTTCTTTGTTTTCAAGAATAAATATTTGTACTAATTAATTTTGTGTTTTTAGGTAATAAATAAAGTTCGGAGAAATTGAGGAGCCAAAAGAGCAGAGAGTTGGAGACAAGCGTCTATGGAGCAGAAAGCCAAAGCCCGCACGCGCAACAGTTGCAACCCAACAAGGAGCAACCCTTTTACAAGACATGGGCTTGAGCAAACCAAGATCCGACCCATAATCCAAATCCAAGACCAGTTTTACTCTGAGCCATGAGATCTGCTCCATCTACATCCAACGCTCGCTGAACCCCCCACATCGATCCTTGCTGTGCCCGCTTCACACCACATACACCTATATCAACCCCTTAACCGATCGACCGAATTCCCATTTCTCTTCTTCTTCCCTCTCTCTTCACCCGACTGCAACTGTGAGAAAACCATACCTTCCCGACCAAAATTGCAGAGCCGCCTTCCACCACCACCATCTTCTCCTCCTCGACACCACAGCCCGCACCTAGCAACAGCCGTTCCCCTTCTCTAGGTCTAGTTATTTCATTCATAGCTTCTCCCATAACCCTAGAAGCTAAGTTTGAAATAACTAGAACTAGGGTTTCCTCTATAATCAATTAATGGAGCTCAGAGCCGCATGAGCAGAGGGGACAAGCGATTCAGAGAGTATGGGCGATTGGGTTTGTTTTTAATTTATGTTTTGAAGAGAACTAGGGTTTTTGAGTTTGCATGTATAAATAGAAGGGATGTGTGTGTGTAAAACTTTATGCCTGGGCTAGCCAGTGCACCAATTTAGCTTTATTTGTTTGAATTACCTCTTTGAATGTTCTAATTTAATTATCCAGGGTGTTGATGAAACCCCTGATTTTCATGTCAAGCATATTTACAGTAGGTTTTATTCTTGCTATGTGATATTGTGTATGATTAGTAGTTAACCAATGAAGCTTATGAGCCTGTGATGAGATGTACTGTAAGAAGACAGCTCATACTAGGGGTTAGTTAGCAAAATTAGTTAATAAACATCTAGTTTAGACTTTCATGGGAAAGCTCAAGAATATGGCTTAAGTTAGATTGCCTGCACATGAGAATAGAGGTGGATTCACCACCCTGGTGCTTTCCATATTGTCACTGCCTTAGTTTAGAGTCACAACACCTCAGTCGTATCGACACCAACTATATTTGTGTTACATTTCATAGAAATCAGTTTAAGTAAAGCTATAGATCATCTTAAGCACCACAAGTCTCTGTGGGATCGACCCGTATTTGCCCAGTTCTGCATTGTAGACACCGTGCACTTGCGGTTTAACAAGTAGGCTATAACATAAACCACTTCCCAAGCCTACCAAGTTTTTGGCGCCGTTGCCGGGGACTTGGCGTGTGCTGTGTCAATAATTAGCTTACTTTTCTGATTTCAGTTCACCCTTGTATATATGTGTTAGAATAATTTAGCTGTTGTTATCTTATTCCCTTTGTTACTAGCTGTTATTAGTGTAACTTAGCTGTAATTGTTCTATTTCTGCATCTTTTCTTCGTTTTTAGTTAAGTGCATTATAGTCCTGTAAGTTTCCTCAACATTTTTAAGTTTTCCTTCTTGTTTTTCTTTCTAAGCTCATTGGATTACTACTTCTGTGATTTGCTGTGCATTCAGAGCTTCGCTCTGTAGCATTTTAGCTGTAGGCTTTCATTTGCACTCTCGCATGTTGTTTCAGTTAGGATATTTGCATCTGTGTATCATCTTCTAAAGATCTTTTTGCATTGCATTCGCTTTGCATTCTCATACCAGCATTTTGTTTCAGTAGGTTAGTTACTTCTTAGTGTAATGACATGCTGTAGCTCAGTGTAAACCATTTTGTTTTGCATTTTGTTTTTAGTCTTCTTAGATTACCGATAAACCATTTGCATAATTGCATCCATAAGCATTCATATAGGAATTTGAAAATTCTAGTTGTATTTAGTTATTCATGGTCATCATGGTTAATGTCTGGTACTCAGTTTTGAGCTTAACCAACAGTTAGACTTCAGTGCTTGGAGTGCTGGAACATCAAATCTGTGACTCTGGTCTGTCACATCGCAGCTGCATGTGCATCCTTCTGGAATTTTGTGCACTTGAGTTGGCTGAATCATAAATGGCCTAAGTTTCTGTTCTATTCTCTCTGCAATCCATAAGCATAATCTTGTAGCTTTCACTTTCAAAGTATTCTATTAACATCATACCACATCTGCAGTTTAGAGAGTATTTTGTTGCATTCTGTGGTTCAGTTGTATAGGTGTTAACTCTCGGCTTTGAATTCATTTGCTTCACCTGTACATTTCTGAGAACTGACCTATATGCATATGTGAATTAGCTACCATTCCCATAAACCTTGCCTCACTGATTGCCTGTTGAACCAGTTACTTTGCCGCATATTGCTCCATCTCTGGAATTTTTGACTAATCTGTGACACTTGAGTGACTGTGGTAAATCTAAATCCTGTGATTGTGTGTAATTTGAGCATAGCCTGTGAAGACCAAGTGGAAGTTAGCTGAGTGACTTGACCTCACAGACCTTGTGAGCCACATGCTAACTTGCTAGCCCCCTGAAGCTGCAAGTTTAAGCTACCACTTGGAGAGCCAAGCTAGCTGCAAGCCAAGTTGAGGTCAACTGAGATTTTTGATGCCTCATGCCATGTACCTTTATGCATGTTTAACCTTGTGTTAGACTCTGAACCTGTATAGCCTTGCATGACAGAGTAGCCACCATGCTAGGTCACCATCTCTGATTGTCTGTGAACTAATTGCTTGCATATCTCAGTGACACTTGAGCAATTTTGAAAACCTGAAATTTTGCACTTGTATGTTCTGTGACCTTAGCTTCCATCTTCTCTGAGCCGAACTCCAGCCCCTGAAGCTGTGAGTTGAGCTGCAGCTTGGATAGCCAAGCTACCTGCACCCTAGTGTGAGCAGTTGAGCCAAGTGTTTGCCAAACTCCTTGCATGCTCATTCCCCTGTGCAAATTGGTGTAATTACTCATTGTGCAAACCCTGCTGAACTCTTGTCTCCTCTGTGCATCTGCCCTGAGCTTAACTCCGGCCCCCTGAAGCTGTGAGTTTGAGCTACAGATACCCAAGTCTGCTGCATCAACTGGGCTGGTTGATATCAACTACCCCAGTTGACTCCAACAATCCTGAGCATAATCCATCTGACCCTGTGGCTGCCTTGCCTTGGCTGATTGCCAGTGGTGCTCAACTTTGACCTTGTGCTGTATTTTGAATCTGTGAACCATGCCTGCATACTGCACTAGCAACCTTGCATAAGCCTATCAAGCAATCACCACTGTGATATTTTGAAGCCTGCCTTGTGTGACCTGTGAGCCTTCTACCTTACACTTTTGGTGCATAAGCTCTGCCATATAAGCCAACCTGCACAACCACTGAGCTGTTTCATTTTGTGTGAAATTGTGTGTTTCTGTTTTGCTCTGTGCATGAGACCTGTGCAGAAGCTTGTGCTACTGTCTGGCTGTGAACTGCACTCAAACCTGGGTTATGCCAAGCTGGGCTAGAACCAGTACCACTAGGCTTTCCACTGTGCACTGGGCTTTGAATAACTAACTGAACCCAAACCTGGGCTGCAAACAACAAGAAGCCCTCAAAAACCAAACAAGAAGCCCACAAAAACCAAACTAAGCCCACATAAACCAAACTGAGCCACATAACTGGGCTGCACAAAAACTGGGCCGTATACAAACTGAAACCCACACAACTGGGCTTTGCATAACTTGAGCTTGCATCTGGACTTAGTATACTTGATGTGTGCTACGCTATAGTGCTTCTTTTTGATCCCAAATTGAGTTGCTAGATCATGTTAGGATTTTGGTCTGCAACTGGGGATGAAAACAAATCCATCAGAGAACTTGCTTACGGGCATGCCTCACAACACGAACCCCCCACAGACCATAGTGATTTTAGGGAATACTATCAGGGCCCTGACCTTGAATACTCATACCCTAATCATCATGAGCACATGTATCAGTCACCACAGTGGGGAGTTGAACAATTTTATACTCCCCCGACCTCTTGTATGCAATCAATGGAGGAAAACCTCATGCTCATGGAGCAAAATAATGCTAGGTTTGAATTGAATACAATGCATGACCATCCATATAGCAACATGTCTGAATTTCCCTTCTCTAGTGAACCTCATGCACAACCATACAGTGAATATCCATATGAGGAATGCATACCCACTAGTGAAGACTCTCCTTCAATAGAACAACTCACTATGATTCTTCAAAGGAACCTGATTGAGTTACAAAATGAAGATTGGAAAGAAGTTTATGATAGGATGTTTGTTATTCCTGATAATTTTGAAAATAGTGTTTCTAGTCCTACTCATGCAACTAACACTGAATATGAACCTAATCTAGAAGCAGATGAGTACACTAAAAATGCTACAATTTTGAATGGAGAGATGCATTTTTGTTATGATGATAAGGATGAATATGACATGTTAGAAGAACTTGTTTATGCTGAAAATGTACTGAAATCTTTGGGTTCAAAGACATTAAGTGTCTCTCCTGTGAACCCTAT
Organism: Papaver armeniacum; assembly: GCA_023531295.1. NCBI lineage: Eukaryota > Viridiplantae > Streptophyta > Magnoliopsida > Ranunculales > Papaveraceae > Papaver > Papaver armeniacum. Next base: position 587,491 of record JAJJWW010014895.1, read on the forward strand.
GAATGACGCTTCTTCTAATATTCATACATGTGATGCTGAATTGGAGTCTCGTGCAATTGTTCACTTGAAAATGAGCATGTTATACCACCTGTTTGTGACCTAGGAATAGCTGAATTGTCTGTTAACACAGATGATTCAATGCATGTGCCTGATTCCATGCCTAGGTTACAACATGATATCTCTCCTGGTCATCTTGTGCATGAGATTGAAATTTTGGATAATGATGATTATGACATGGAGATTGATGAATTGTTCTATGCAGGTGAGCATGATTTACCTTCTTCTAACCTTAGGAAAGTATGTGATGGTGCAAATGATCTTATACTTGAAAACAACTTAGCTGTACCTAATCTCTCTCCTAAGGCACAGATTGAAACTCCTCTACCAAACCTAAGTGTAGTTTGTAACAAAATTGCAAAACCAACTTTTCTGAAAATGCCCAATTTAGGCCCAGAGCTTTGTGCTTCCCAAGTCCTCTTGGACTATTTTGCATCAAAGTATAACACCTTTAAGGAGCCACAGTTGGAATATGTATGTCTTCCTGTTCTTAGCAAAACTCATTTTGAGTTAGACCTTGTGCATGATGTACCCTTAAATTTGCAAGATTTTGTGCTCACAAACACATCTGTTGACAAGTTTAGGTTTGGGGGAAAATCATTCCCATATGCAGCCTTATTTGCATTCTCATGTTATATTTGTGTAAGGTTTGTTGATGTTTTGCATAAAGTCTTTTGGATTGATCCTCAACTCTTTAGATTGTTGGTATATGGTGAATTTTCATTGTATATAATCCAGTAGGACTTGTTAAATTTTTCTTTCTTGAATCGGTTGAGTCTTCTTGTACATATATTGTGCTAATCCGATATGATCTCCACTGAGAATGTTGGATTCTAGCCTTGACAAATGAAGCTCTAACCTTGCCTCCGCCGACATCCGGTAATCTCTTCCCTTTTCTCTACTCATCATAGTTCTCATGGTATGTGACTGTTTAAAATTTTATTATCTGTTGAAACATTGAGGACAATGTTTGATTTAGGTTTGGGGGTGCATTTGCATTTGCATATAGAGTTTTTAGTCTTTCTTTTACTTTTACTTTCAAAAAATCAAAAAAATCAAAAAAATCAAAAAAAATCAAAAAAAATCAAAACTTTTTGCAAATAAAAACCTTCAACTTTTAGAGATTTTAGAGTCACTAGCATGCTTCTAGCTATGTTTACATAGAGAGTCCGACCGAAATAACGAAATTGGAAGTCTTTGGAGAACACAATCGGGTTTCTTAGTTGATTAGAGCGTTAAAGTTGGATTTAACCATACCCGGAGGGCGAATTAGGTCTTTGTTTAGATATTCGGTAGTAGAATTGTGATCACCCATAGTGGAGACTACCCATTTTACATCAAGTGAGGCACCAACCTTCAATTTTTTGCAACTTTCTAGAAAAGCTGTTAGAGTGTGTGTCACCGTACGTCAATTCCAGGGTAGGAATGGTGAGCTACCCAACTTCGTACCACTTTCAGTACTACTTTTGATCTCTTGAGTGCTAATTTTTGTCAATCATGAGGGTGACGTTTAAAGATGAAAACTCCTTCTAAATATCGATTTACAGTTAGCATCACTCTCTCTCTCAATCAACAGACCCATAGAAACACATCATCGTCAGCAAGCGGAGCAACATCAGAATATTTGAAGAAAAGTTGATATAGTCCAAGGTTACATACAACAAAATAAAATAGGATGAGAATTAATGAAGTTTGTGAAAAGTTGAGTTTTATTGTTTTATTGTAAGTTAAAAAAAAAAAAAAATGTGTCAAGTTTTTGTTCAGAAGTTCATCATCAACATTTGAAGACCGAAGACCGAAGATTGAAGACGTTTCTATGAATGCTGAGAGAGTGATATTAATTGCCGATCGGGTGAGAAGGTAAGTGAGTACTCCCATCCTTGCTAATGGTTGATTTCCTTTCTTAGAGATCATCGAGAAAAGATTCTTTTTGTCCACACTTCGTGGAGTCTCCAGAAAATATTTCGGAAGGTTATCCTTCTCACCTACAACGTGTGCGTGGATTTGTCTCTTTATTCCTGCCTGCACACATGAGAGACTAAAAGCGATCTTTTTGAGTGCAATTATCATAAAACCCTATTAGTGAGGCGAAGTCGAGGCTTATGATCACAATCGAATCCGAATTCTTTCATATGGTATGGTTACTTCTCGCTCAACTCTTAAGGATGAGAATGCGTTCTTCGATAGTTCTAACTTCGTGTTACTAGCATGCAGAAACTCTATATACTCATAGCTCCTTGGATGCTTGAGACTCTTTTACACTCATGAAGTTGGAGAAGGTTTTGTGGGTACACCTCGTAAACCCTCACGAGACTACAACTCGTCCACTAGGGACACCTAGGGGTTTAAAGGCTTAGTGCATACGCTAAATGCATTCGAGATACCAGCGATAAAGTGGTATAGTTAGGATTTCCAAATTTCTGTTTCACTTGAGGACAAGTAAAATTCAGGTTTGGGGGTATTTGATGAGTGCCAAATATTGCATATTTATACATCTATTTATTGGCATTTAACTCATCTTTTGTGTTGAGAAATCAGATATTATCCCAGATTCTGTATTTTCTTTGTTTTCAAGAATAAATATTTGTACTAATTAATTTTGTGTTTTTAGGTAATAAATAAAGTTCGGAGAAATTGAGGAGCCAAAAGAGCAGAGAGTTGGAGACAAGCGTCTATGGAGCAGAAAGCCAAAGCCCGCACGCGCAACAGTTGCAACCCAACAAGGAGCAACCCTTTTACAAGACATGGGCTTGAGCAAACCAAGATCCGGCCCATAATCCAAATCCAAGACCAGTTTTACTCTGAGCCATGAGATCTGCTCCATCTACATCCAACGCTCGCTGAACCCCTCACATCGATCCTTGCTGTGCCCGCTTCACACCACATACACCTATATCAACCCCTTAACCGATCGACCGAATTCCCATTTCTCTTCTTCTTCCCCTCTCTCTTCACCCGACAGAACCAGAGAAAACCATACCTTTCTCTCCCGACCAAAATTGCAGAGCCGCCTTCCACCACCACCATCTTCTCCTCCTGACACCACAGCCGCACCAGCAGCAGCCATTCCCCCTTCTCTAGGTCTAGTTATTTCATTCATAGCTTCTCCCATAACCCTAGAAGCTAAGTTTGAAATAACTAGAACTAGGGTTTCCTCTATAATCAATTAATGGAGCTCAGAGCCGCATGAGCAGAGGGGACAAGCGATTCAGAGAGTATGGGCGATTGGGTTTGTTTTTAATTTATGTTTTGAAGAGAACTAGGGCTTTTGAGTTTTCATGTATAAATAGAAGGGATGTGTGTGTGTAAAACTTTATGCCTGGGCTAGCCAGAGCACCAATTTTAGGTTAATTTGTGTTTTGAGTATCTTAATCATGTTCTAATTACATTTGCTAGGATTTCAATGAAACCCTAATTCCCTGTTGTGATTTCAACTTTGTCTGAGTTGTTCTTGATTGATTAAATTATCAGATAACTTCAATTCTAGTACCCAATGCTTTTCTCTCACAATGAATGCCAAGTATCCATTGTAGTTAGGCTATAACGTGTTGAGTGTCTTTGCAGCTCAAGCCTTAGAATTAGTTGCTAATTCCCTTGACTAGTTGTGCTTAATTAGACAACTAGTACTCTGGGTTAGTACCTTAGCTGCTAATTGAAATATCACTAGGAGAAACTCCTTAGATAGGTGGTAGAATTGACAAACTTCCCTTATCTGTCATAGGAACAAGAACACTCCAATTAGTTGACACATAACATGAATTGGAGGTGGATTTGACAATCCTAGTACTCCTTTAATTTCATTACTTATAGTTCATTTTATTCCACTGTTATAGCCTTCACTTAGTCGCATCGACAAAACCTCAGTTGTGTTACCTTGCTAGAAAACCAGTTTAGTGAGCCTTAGATCATCTTAAGCACCACAAGTCTCTGTGGGATCGACCCGTATTTGCCCAGTTCTGCATTGTAGACACCGTGCACTTGCGGTTTAACATGTAGGCATTAAAACAAACCACATTACCAAGCCTACCAGTAAGGAGCTACAACGACGACATCATTCTTCCACTTGAAGTTAGTATTATTTGACTTGAACTGTTTCATTCCCCAACGTATCTTTCAAGTCGTGCATGTTGAAAACATAACTGCGAAGCTATGAATGATTATACTCTAGTTAGACGTATGATGCGTGTCGTAGGTGCAATCAAATTAATTCAATATTTCCACTCAATTAAAAATAATATAATGGAAGTTAAGTTCGTTCCCACGAGGAGCAAGTGATCTTTAGTTGTAAAAGTTGTCACGAAAGGGGGGTGTAAAAAGCAAAATAAAAATAAACAAAGCAATTAAAATCGAAAGTTGAAAGATGAAAACAATAAGAGAGAGAAAAATCAAGGAATCCTTCTTCGTTACGAAACAATGAATCAAATTATGTTCTTTTCTACTTGTTATTAGTCACAGATTATCACCAACCGTAGGATAGCAGGTCCGCTTAGCTAGCCCCAAAATCCCTAATTTCACTGAGTAACAGTCCGCTTAGTTATCGATTCTATTCAAAAGAACCACCTTGAGGTCCGCTTACAAGATGTAATTCCCAGAATGCATTAAGATTTATGAATTTAGGTTTAGTACTAGTAGTTAAACTCGGTTCGCTTGGTCCACTTTCTAGCGTTGTTTCTACACACAATTGCTCCACGGAATCCCTCCGCAAGGTCTCGTGTTTTCTACTTGTGTAAAGTGTCGAGAACGATTACGTATTCCCTAACTTATACTAGATATAGATCAATTAACAAATCAATTTAGCGTGCACTCCAAACAATCTATCAATCAATCATAAGTGTCTTTAAGATCACTCCTATTAGTAAAAACAATCGATAATCATGTGAAAAACTTCAAGATAGAATTGAAAACAAAAACTCAAATCATGTTAAGAACTAGGAATTCATCCTCAATCAAAAAGAAATTTAGCTACTCATGTTTTTGAAATTCACACAATTAATAATTATTAAAAGAAGAATTTTCAAATTCACACAAGTAATTAAAAAGAAAAATCTTAGAAAAGCAAGCAAAAACACAAGTGATGTGTGTGTAGAGAGGTGTGTAGAAGTTGTAGAAAACTTCTCTATTTATAAGCTTCAATATTCTCCAATTCTTCCAAGGATTAGAATCCTTTTCCTTTTGCAATTCAATTTCCAATTCCAAGCTTTTCTCAACTCTTCACCTTCTCTTTCCAAATTTGAGTCCAATTCTCCATCCAATTCCTAGCCCAAGTCTTCACACCCATGAGAGAGGTCCATAGAAAATTCTGGAATTTTGCTCGCCGGAAAACTGGGATTATGGCCGGAATTTGGCCGGAAAACGTCGCCGGCCACCTGAAAATTTCTCCGTCGAGAGAATATTCGACGGAATATTCCGTCAGTCCTCCGTTAGGACTAACGGTAAAAGAGTCAGACCGGCAGTCAAACCGTTAGTCACAGGTCAAAGGAATCACTGAGTCAGAACCGAGTCAGCTACTGATTCGGCTAACTGGGCTGAGTTGATCTGAGTCATGGCAGGCTAAAGTCTTGCACAGGCCACAGCTTTGCCACAGCCAAGATGGCCCTTCCTTCCCTGTCTGTAACTATTCTCAAGCCATCTTCCACCACAAATCCTGCCAGTTTCATACCCATTTGCCTGCAACATAGCCACTCCATTACTGCATTTCCACCAGCATTACACTTTCAGCTCATTGCTATCAGAGCACAACCACCACACACATCACAAGCACCTGATTGCCAAGCCTCGCAACAAATGACCTTTGTCCCTCAAAGACTAACTCAAACTCCACATCTCAACTCCATCATAACTTGCAACTTGCAATGCCCGAGCCACCATCTCCAGCTCAGTTTACCTCCAATTATCACTTGCAACGGCTGCAGCTCAATCTCATACATTCTTCAGCCCTGTATTGTTTTAGCACCAGCTTACCCTGCAATGAGTGCATTGAACACCACCAGCCAATTATCACTTTCACAGAGCTCAAATATACACCCACAATTCCATTGCAAACACCATTCTCTAGTCTTGCACTATCACCTGCTACTCCATAACCAATTTGCACTGCAGCTGAACATGAGTTTGCAATTATACCATCTCTTCCAACATAACCTCGGTTCCATTGCAAGCCCGAGCCGCTTTCTGTGCCATATCTCCCGTAATGTGATCCTAGCATACATCTAAGCAATACATTCAACCATTGTGTGTAATAGAGCTCATTCTTGCTGACTTCTTTTCATAACCCATCAATACCGGCTCAGAATGACTTTAGATCAAATGCAGCTTCACAGCACCCCTCCTAATTCTCCAACCCATTAATCGAATCTGAACCACATTAGCCATCGACTCATAGCATAACAAAACCACCTCTGCCTTTGCCTGCACCCATTTCCTTCAAATTCATCTTGAACCACCAGACCATTTCTCTTCCAGCATTAGCTTCACTACTTCCTGTCAATCTTCCACTCAGCCCATTTCTGTGTTTGTCTCGATCTGGCTCATCTCTGATAGCAGCGAACCGATCCATCTCTCTTGCCATTAATCTCAATTTCTGAGTTCTCAACAGCAGCCGCCTTTAACAACACCAAAAACCCATCTCTTCTTCCTCTGTTCACCCCAATCAACACCACCAGACGCATCGTCACAGCTCACTGCTTCACTCTTCAACCTCAGATTCAAACACCCATTTCTCATTCAACAACATCGATTTCTGATGGTAATTCTCTGAGTTATCAGTCACAGACCCATCTCATCTCTCGATTTCAGGCGAAGTTCTCACTTCAATCTCTCGGATTCACTCAGCAGCTTCTGCTCTTAATTTCAGGCGAAGGAAAAATGATTGAGAGAAATGTAATGAATGATTGGGAAGCTTTTCTCGATTTAGGGTTGGTTTAAATGGGGCGGGTATGGATGTGGGTCTATGGGTTTGGGTTTATAAATCCATGGAAATAACCCATCTATTTTATCAGCTGATAATAGCACTATGTTTCTGGATAAGGGCTACCCAGTTTGGCAGCCCCTTAACCTCAACTGGACTCCATATATCAATCGCCAGAAATGACCTTTTGCCCTTTTGGCTCAAATTGGATGATTTCTTCTTCTTTTCCTCCGTGTGACTCCAAAGTAGCTACAAAACTCAAAACAAGCGTAAAATACATAATTTACACGAAAAAAATAGCAAAGAAAGCATAAACTACTAGATAGTAAATTAGGTGTATTCTACACCTATCAAATTCCCCCACACTTAGACTTTGCTAGTCCTCGAGCAAATCAAACTAAAAACTCACAACTTCAAAGCGTTCAAGCGTCACAAGCATCCAAAGAGTTATGAGGACATAGAGTTTCTGCATGCTAGTAATAAGAAGTTAGAAATACCAAAGAACATATTCTCATTCTTAAATGTTGAGTGAGAAATAACCACACCATAATGAGAGAATGCGTGTTTGAGAAACGATCAATAAGCATTTCGCCTCGACTTCTGCCTCACCAAATAAGATTTTATGATAATTGCACTCAAAAAGACAGCTTTTTTTATGGTTCTCACATGTGTGCAGGTAGGAATGAAGAGAGAAATCCTGCATCACGTTGAATGGTGGGAAGGACATCTTCCGAAATGTTGAAAAACCCACATCTTTTAATATTTTGAAAAACCATTTTTCTAACGATCTCTAAGAAAGGAAATCAACCATTTTTATCGAGGATGAGATTACTTACTTATCTTCACATCCGATCGCCAATTATGATAACACCACTCTCACGGTATCCAATAGAAACGTCTTCCACTCCTCGTCTTGATCTTCATGGTCTTCGTCTTTGGTTTCAACTATTGATGATAAACCCTTGAATTTCATAAATCCTTAACAATTTGTAACTCTTTTACCTTAAAACCTTGTCGCTTGAAACTTCCTTATATATTTTCCTTCCCCCCGGCTTATACAAATATTTCTCTTGTTTTTCTCTTTTTTTTTTTTTCTTTTCTTTTTTTTTTTTTTTTTTTTTTTTTTTTTTTTTTGAAAAGAGAAATTAAATACAAAATAAACCATGGCCGTGGAAGAAGTATTTTACCGCTTGATTCTTCACAACTTGTATCGTCTTTGAAATCATAAACTTTCAAAAATTCTCACCTTTTACTTTTCTTCGCTTTCATGAATAAGTCTTCATACTTGGATATAAAATTACCTCATTATATTGTAAGTCCTCAACTTATATGTAAAAATCCGCTCTTTTGTATGTTGCTTTACTTGTATTTGAAATTTGCTCTTTTTCTCGTTTTGTTGCTTATAAACCTTAAACTTTTCCAACTTTCCTTGTATATTTTGATGTCGCTCCTTGTTGATGATGAATGTGTTTCTATGGATCCGTTGTTGTCGCGAGAGAGAATGGTGCTAACTGCAAATCGAACTACAAGAAGGAAGCTTTCATCTATGGACGTCACCCTCATGATTGACAAAATTAGCACTCAAGAGATCAAAGAGTAGTGCTTCTAGTGGTGGGAGGTTGGGTAGCTCACCATTCTACCCGGAATTAACTTACGGTGACACACACTCAAAAGAAGCTCTTTAGTAGATGGAAAATTTCTTGTCGGTGCCTCTCATTATATGAATACGGGTAGTCTCCACTAATGATTGATCAGCAACTCTAATAACGCATTTCTCCCTGCACCAAATTCGCATCACCGGCATGATTAAATCCATTATTTAACACTCTAACAAACAAGAAATCCGAATGTAGTTCTCTAACATTTCCAAGTTCAATTATGTTGGTCAAAATCTCTATGTAAACATACCTAGAAGTATGCTAGTGACTCTAAAATCTTTAAAAGTTGGAATTTTTAAGTAAAACCTTTTTTTTTTTTTTTCAAAAATTTTTTCATTTTTTTGTAATTTTTGTTTTAAAAACATGCTTAACCACTCCCCCACACTTAAACCTTACATTGTCCTCAATGTAATTGAATCCTCCTAGTAAAGTCAAGGTGGGAAATTTTAACATGATAAGAAACAAGAAAAAGAAATAACAAAAAGCAAAAGATAAGAAATACAAAACCGATGGGTTGCCTCCCATTAAGCGCTTGTTTTAAAGTCGACGGCCCGACTTAGCTCTTGCATGATTCATTAGCCCGGATCAATCTCTTTCACGGGAAAACATGATTTCACATCACTAGGGTATTGCTTTGTCTCAAAGATATTGAAGTGAATGAGTGTACCATCAAACTCCATAGTCAAGGTGCCATTTTGGACATCAATCTTTGTTCCGGCGGTGCTTAAGAATGGCCTACCCAAAAGCAAAGGTGTAGACTTGGAAGAATTCTCATCATTCATGTCTAAGACATAGAAATCGGCCGGAAATACAAGCTTATTAACCTGCACCAAAACATTCTCAACAATCCCTTTCGGGTAAACATTAGATCGGTTAGCAAGTTCAAGAACTACCCCGGTTTCCTTAAGAGGACCGAGATTCAAAGAATCATAAATCGAGGAAGGCATAACATTCACCGACGCTCCCAAATCTAGCAAAGCTCGAGTAAACCTTGTTTTACCAATTGTACAAGGTATATTGAAACTACCAGGGTCCTTTAATTTTGGTGGGAGTTTCTTGAGAATAAACGCCAAGCATTCTCCCCCACACTCATGACTTCATTCCCTTTCAACCTTTTCTTCTTCATGCACATCTCCTTTAAGAACTTTGCACAACGAGGAATTTGACGAAGAGCTTCTATGAGTGGAATATTGACTTGTACTTTCTTAAAGATTTCCCAAATATCCATGTATTCCAAGTCTCTCTTTGATTTAGCAAATCGGCTAGGGAACGGAGGTGGAGTTGTGAAAGTAGGAACTGTCTCCTCGGGTTGATTGGTTGGCGATGTTTTCTCCTTTGGTGCGGTTTCAATTTCCTCTTTCTCATCATACACCTTATCTTTCCAAATTTGAGTCCAATTCTCCATCCAATTCCTAGCCCAAGTCTTCACACCCATGAGAGAGGTCCATAGAAAATTCTGGAATTTTGCTCGCCGGAAAAATGGGATTATGGCCGGAATTTGGCCGGAAAACGTCGCCGCCGGCCACTTGGAAATTTCTCCGTCGAGAGAATATTCGACGGAATATTCCGTCAGTCCTCCGTTAGGACTAACGGTCAAAAAGTCAGACCGTCAGTCAAACCGTTAGTCACAGGTCAAAGGAATCACTGAGTCGTAACCGAGCCGCCCTCGATTCGGCTAATCGGGCTGAGTTGATCCGAGTCATGGCGAGGCTAAAGTCTTGCACAAAGCCTGAGCTTTGCCACGGCCAAGATGGCCCTTCCTTCCCGTCTCAGAACTATTCTCAAGCCATCTTCCACCACAAATCCCGCCGAGTTTCATACCCATTTGCCTCGCAACATAGCCACTCCATTACCGCATTTCCACCAAGATTACACTTTCGGCTCATTGCTATCGAGCACAACCACCACACACATCACAAGCACTGATTGCCAAGCCAACAATAAATGCCTTTGTCCTCAAAGACTAACTCAAACTCCACATCTCAACTCCATCATAACTTGCAACTTGCAATGCCCCGAGCCACCATCTCAGCTCGGTTTACCTCCAATTATCACTTGCAACGGCTGCTGCTCAATCTCATACATTCTTCATTTTGTATTGTTTTAGCACCAGCTTACCCTGCAATGAGTGCATTGAACACCACCAGCCAATTATCACTTTCACAGAGCTCAAATATACACCCACAATTCCATTGCAAACACCATTCTCTAGTCTTGCACTATCACCTGCTACTCCATAACCAATTTGCACCTGCAGCAGCATGAGTTTGCAATTATACCATCTCTTCCAACATAACCTCAGTTCCATTGCAAGCCTGAGCTGCTTCCAGGCCATATCTCCTGTAACAGATCCTAGCATACATCTAAGCAATACATTCAACCATTGTGTGTAATAGAGCTCATTCTTGCAGCTTCTTTTCATAACCCATCAATACCAGCTCTGTAACAGCTTTAGATCAAATGCAGCTTCACAAAGACCCCTCCTAATTCTCCAACCCATTAATCGAATCAACCACATTAGCCATCGACTCATAGCATAACAAAACCACCCGCCTTTGCTCGCACCCATTTCCTTCAAATTCATCTTGAACCACTGACCATTTCTCTTCAAAGATTAGCTTCACTACTTCTGTCAATCTTCCACTCGGCCCATTTCGTGTGTTTGTCTCGATACGGCTCATCTCTCGATAGCGACGAACCGATCCATCTCTCTTGCCATTAATCTCAATTTCCGAGTTCTCAACAAAGGTAGCCTTTAACAACACCAAAACCCATCTCTTCTTCCTCTGTTCACCCCAATCAACACCACCAGACGCATCGTCACAGCTCACTGCTTCACTCTTCAACCTCAGATTCAAACACCCATTTCTCATTCAACAACATCGATTTCTGATGGTAATTCTCTGAGTTATCAGTCACAGACCCATCTCATCTCTCGATTTCAGGCGAAGTTCTCACTTCAATCTCTCGGATTCACTCAGCAGCTTCTGCTCTTAATTTCAGGCGAAGGAAAAATGATTGAGAGAAATGTAATGAATGATTGGGAAGCTTTTCTCGATTTAGGGTTGGTTTAAATGGGGCGGGTATGGATGTGGGTCTATGGGTTTGGGTTTATAAATCCATGGAAATAACCCATCTATTTTATCAGCTGATAATAGCACTATGTTTTCGGATAAGGGCTACCCGGTTGGCAGCCCCTTAACCTCAATGGACTCCATATATCAATCGCCTGTAAAATGACCTTTTTGCCCTTTTGGCTCAAATTGGATGATTTCTTCTTCTTTTCCTCCGTGTGACTCCAAAGTAGCTACAAAACTCAAAACAAGCGTAAAATACATAATTTACACGAAAAAATAGCAAAGAAAGCATAAACTACTAGATAGTAAATTAGGTGTATTCTACACCTATCAACGTAGTATTAAGGAATACAATACGAAGTATAACGCTTATCTTTTGAACTTCATATATAAGACATCGACATAATCGTTTGAATGTTATTGTGATTATGTATGGGTATGAGGTGAAGATTTCATCCTAGAAAACAATGTTTTACATTCGTTTAAAGGAAGTACATTCATAAACTTGTTTTATGAATCGAAAGGGAAATCGCTAGGCTTATTGGTATTGTTATTCATTGCATATCTTTTGAACTACCAATATGTGTGTTTAGTATAACCGCTCATAACTTGTTTATGTATCTTGGTAAAACTTTTCACAAGGCCTGACTTTTGTATTGGTATGACTTTTATTAGTGAAACCAATCTTAAGTAATCACCTGAGATGGTATGATCGATTTGTTGTAATTGGTATGACCAACTCTAGTCATTGGGGAACCGATCCTAGTAAGAGGTGGAACCGATCACAAAAGGGGAATCGATCCTTGTAAGAGGTGCAACAAGTTTCTAGTTATTGGGAACCGATCCTATGAACATGTGCAACACGTTTTTAGTTATTGGGAACCGATCCTATGGACATGTGCACCAAATACAAGTTAGATACCATATATATGTGGGAACCGATCCTAGTACCTAGTCAACCAAGTTTTGGTAACTAGCGTGACTAATTCTAGTACCCACATGGAGGTAGAATCGAAACTTGTTTTAGTAGAACTGTGAAACCCATGTTTGTTGATTTGATAGGATAATCAATCACATAGTTCTTGGAAGTCAGATGAACCAATTCTAAACTTGTTTGGAAGTGTGACAAATCGGTTCCAAGATTGTAAGTATGAAAAAGGACTTACAAAGTAAAGATGTCGACATACGTTGAACATGTGCAGTAACGCTTATCTTTTATTGTTCAAAGATATTCCTTAATAGCTAAAGGAGAATCACAGATCGAAATAAATTGAGAATCTTTTAATTAAGGTTTTTAGTTTTATATGCTTTTAATTTCAGCGAGTTAAAATGCATATCTTTAGAAAATAAAAATTAGTAATGTGCATTTACTAATTGGAGATTTTCTACTGAGATTTCGGTCAATATTTGGACAAAGCATTTCCAGGAATTATGGAAATCGAATTTGAAAATATATTGCATATCTTGAGAATATTTTCGGTTTTGGAAATTCCTTGGTGTCAAAACTTCCTTGGTCTATAAATATTGAAGTTTGCATTTCAAGCAAACTAATCCTCAGAGCCAGCAAAACTACCTAGTTGTCTTGTTACTTGTGGAGCCGCCTATTTGGAGAGGAAAGTAACCTAATTAGGCGAAATCTCTTACGGCCGCTCAGTTTAAAGACTTCTTTGGGATTGAGAAGCTCTATTAGTACCGTTGGTGGGAAACTAGATAATTGCAGTTTATTATTGATTTGATTGACTAACGGTTGCTGAATTTTGATTGCACCTATTTTGTTTATGCTTGAGAATCTTCTCTTCTGATATAAGATTCATCGATACTAGATCGAAGTTTCAACGGGATCTTTAGACTACATTTGTAGATCTAAAGACGTCTTGTGATAATCCATTGTTAACAGACTCCGTTCTGTGTGTGATTGATCACAAGAGATTCAAGTTGATTGTGTGCAGGTACGAAGAAGATTTCTGATTTGGGTTCATAATCTTTGGTGTGCACAATACTTGTTTCGGATGGAAAAGGATCCAACTATAATCGGTTTATCTTTGTGATAGATTTGATTGATTAGTTGAGTAGATCGGCATCAATACGTTTCTTTATGATTAAAAGTATTGATTGCAAAATCTTAACAATTACTTTGGTAATTGTTGATAAGATAGATCTAAGGACCTGACAAAGGAGTTTATTGGGATAAACGGAAGAGCCTTTTGTCAAACTCATATCACTTGATTGAAAAGAGTTGTTACCTGAATGCATTTGTTGTTCCTTTCTTGTTTTGAATACGAACCAGAGGAATTGTTCCAAGTGCGTGACTTACTGCAAGTTGGAGGCGTAGGGATACAGACAGAACTAGGTGAACTATAGGTTTAGTTGCTTGGTCTCAACTATACGAAGTTGGTTTATATTTTGTATAGCGGCTTAATCCTGAGAGTATTCAATTCTAGACAAGGTCCCGTGGTTTTCTGCATTTGTGGATTCCTCGTTAACAAAATCTTGCCGTGTCTTTTACTTTTCTATTTCCGCAATTATAATTGTTTTATTATAATTAGAAGTAAAATACACAAACGTTAATTCCTATTTACTTGATAGCAATCCTATTGTGTTTGGTTAAGTCCGAACCTTTTATCAAGTAAACATACTTCGTTGTTGTATTGTCTCGATCTTGTATCCATAGTCAATCACACAAATTATCTTGTTGTCGTATTGTCTCAATCTCGTATCCATAGACGATCACACGAAGTGTGAACCGATTAGTTGTATTGTCTCGACTCAGTCCATAGACAATCACTTTCGGAGAAAAGACTTATAGGTGGAAAAGTTTTAGATTGAGGTATAATTGGGTACCTCTTCTTTTCAATTATTTCAATAACTTGAAAACTGCTTTGATGCTAATAGTGTGTGAAAACGGCTATTGTCATCCTCTAAGAAAGTTTCAATGATTGAAATAGAGTTTAGAACTATTGGATTATGAACATAGTATGCATTCTTGCATGTATGTGATCCATGACCGGAACTAGAGTATGCATACCCGTATGCGTACTTATAGTTGTGAAATTCCGTGTACCAAGTACACATACCGGTAAGCATACTTGCGTAAGGTATAGGTCCGGAAATTTCTGCTGGGTTTTGGAATTGTACTAAGGTATGCGTACATGTTCGCATACTGGCGAACCCATACTCAGACCGGCTACTTAAGTATGAGTACCCGTTTGCATACTTGAGTGGTTAAAGTTCTAAAATCGGTTTGTTTATGAACTAATACATTTATATATCAAGGAATGCATTATTTGCAAACCGTGGCTATAATGTTCATGAAATGATTCAAGTGAATCAAACCGATTTTGCTTCAATTGTGTTCTTGTATACTTCTATGAGAATATAGCAATTGAACAACTCTTTAACTAGTTTCATTTGAGTCATTTGAACTAGTTATGGTTAATAAGAATAAGGTTGATATAAGAGTGTTCATATAGCTAACCTCGGTTAACTACTGTTGATCCAACATGGTGTACACGTTTAGGCGCGTTTACTTAAACCTAAATGAAGGTACATTTCATTTGTGTATACCAAGCTAAGTTCAATCTAACGGTTGAAAGATATTAGCTTGAGTCTAATCAGGTGTTCATCTAACGGTGAATATTGAATGCTTTGTTACCAAGGTAACTTGGATTGCAACCCAGATTTGAAAACTATATAAATGAGAACTCTAGCAACTGGGAAACCTAATCCCCACACCTCCTGTGTGATACTAGTTGTATAATCTAGATTCGATTCTCCTTCAACCTTAAGTTTTTCACAAAACCTTGCAGGTTAACGACTTGAAGACTTCATTGGGATTGTGAATCCAGACCCAACTATTTTCTCTGTAGTTGCGTGTTATGATCTTACTTCGTCTATCGTGATTGAGTATTATCTTTGCTAAGATTTGCTTAAGATTTATCTCCGATAGGTAAGATTAAAAGTAGTCACAAACATCTTCGTCTCATCGTTTGTGATTCCACAATATCTTGTTTCGCTACCATACAATTAAGATTATTGTGAGGTGATTGATAATACTAGGATGTTCTTAGGGAATATAAGTCCGGTTTATCAATTGGTTTTATTGCACCTTGATTTATCAAAAGACGGAACAAAACTCGTAGGTATTCCTATGGAAGACAGATTTATCTGTTCCAATAAACTTTTCTGTGTGAGACATATGATAGGTTGGGAAACCTCATTGTTGATGGTGGATTTTAGTTTAGGACTAAAATTGTAAAACCAAATTTATGCTCTGACATCCTGCAAAGGATAAAGCCACTGATAAGTGATGAATACTTCTTCACTTTAGTAATTCACCTAGAATGGAGCATATAGCAACAAATATAGCGCCCTAGGCTTGCAAAACGTGCAACTAGGTCAACATGGCCGTACGTGCCATTGGCACATGCCAACACGTACCACAAGCCATATTTCCAAGCCGCTATGCCATTGGCGCATGCCAAATGTAGCGCCCTAGGCTTACAAACCATGCAACCTAGGCCAAGTCGGCCACGCATGCTATTGGCACAAGCCAACATGCTCGCTGGTAGCTTTTCCTACCAAGGCCACGGCCCTAACGGCCACGCATGCCATTAGCACATGCCAACATGCTCTCTGGTAGCTTTTCCTACCAAGTCCACGGCCCTAACGGCCACGCATGCCATTGGCACATGCCAACATGCTCGCTGGTAGCTTTTCCTACCAAGGCCACGGCCCTAATCTACCACGCATGCCATTGGCACATGCCAACATGCTCATTGGTAGCTTTTCCTACCAAGGCCACGGCCCTAACGGCCACGCATGCCATTGGCACATGCCAACATGCTCATTGGTAGCTTTTTCTTACCAAGGCCACGCATGCCATTGGCACATGCCAAACACACACGTGGTAGCCTAACTTGCAAACCGTGCAACCTACCACCAAGGCATTCGCACATGCCATTGGCACATGCCAAACACACACGCTGGTAGCCTAACTTGCAAACCTTGCAACCTACCACCAAGGCATTCCGCACATGCCATTGGCACATGCCAAACACACACGCCGGTAGCCTAACTTGCAAACCTTGCAACCTACCACCAAGGCATTCTCGCACATGCCATTGGCACATGCCAAACACACACGTTTGGTAGCCTAACTTGCAAACCATGCAACCTACCACCAAGGCATTCCGCACATGCCACACACGCCACTAGCCAACCGGCATTGCCACTTACACTCAACGTACAACCTACCACCAAGGCATTCCGCACATGCCATTGGCACATGCTACGCACGCCACTAGCATCTCTCGGCATTGCCACTTGCGCTCGAAGTACAACCCGCAACAAGGGCATTCCGCACATGCCAATGGCACATGCCACACGCGCCACTAGCAGCGCCACTTGCACTCAAGGTGCAACCAACGAGATATCAACACAAACCGGGGATGCTTTCAAGGGTTTTGGTTTGGCGGTCACAGCTTTGCGCGTACATCGCGCTCACATTAAGAAAGCGTGAAAAGGAATAAAGCGGTCAAATAAATGAGGAAATAATGGTGAAAACGTTTTCACCCATTAACACCATGCGGTTACCACCTCCTCCCATTATTTCACCCTTTACTCTCTTCCTTCATGAGGCCAGGGTACGTTTCAATCTCGACTTGTATAAATAGGTCTTACCTATTTCCACCAGACAACAAGTCTCGGTCAGGAGAAATATACTACACTCTTATAAAGGCAACTTTGCAAGCTCTTCCAAAAGCTTTCATCTCTTGCAAGCTTCCCAAGCTTTCACTTTCTCGATACAAGTCGAGATACTACTCTCCTGCACTATTCGGTCTCAACACCTTTCTTGGCTTCCTCCCCAAATCAACCCTTCTCTTCCACTTTGTGACCGAAGCAAGTCTGGGAACGGCCATTTCTTGGTTTAGGCCGGACTTGCAGATTGATCTCTCGAATCTATAAAGTGCTCACGTGCAAAGCATATTTGTTTAGGGTTTGAACCAGTTTCTCACTCACCTACCGAATTTACCGAAATCGGCGAAACGATTTTTACCCATAAACAATTGGCGACCACGGCGGGAGGATTGATCTTTCAAGTTACAATATCAAATTCTAGCTTCCATCCTCAAATTTTCGCGCAAGCATGGTCGGCTATCGGGCGATCTCCACAAACATTGATCCCGCTCAAGGTCATGATAACTCCTCAATTTTCGGGAAGCAATACCACCAATGAAGAGGTCCCAAGACTGGTTGACCTGATGCGTGCACAGGAGATCCACGCCAAAAACATGGACCTAATGAAGGATGCGATTAACAGCATACTCGACTTCCTCATCAATCTAACATCGGGGCTAAGTGATTCATGTTCCCAAGGAGATCAAGAGCAGGGGACTAACATCCCGAATGAGCATTCTCAAATTAACGGTTTCGTCACTGACTGGAAGCCACGGACCAGGAGGCGACCATGTTGGTAGAAAACTTATGTGAATTGCCGCACCTCTCCAAGGACCAGCGGATAAAAACATTCTCTCGCTATCAACCGAATAGCACTAAACGCATCACTAGTTCCTCGCACCCACGGGGACTCCAAGGATCCCCAGGAAGATTCGCCAACAATATTGTTTTCACCGATGACGACATGATGGTAGAAGACGGTCACAACCGGCCTTGCATGTTACGGCTCTCGTCAAGAACATAGAGTTTCGAAGAGCACTCATTGACACGGGTGCATCTTCCAATGTCATCACTCTCAAGACACTCAAAGCTGCCGTGGTGCGACCTAATGAGATCGTACGACAACCCACTACGATGACGGATTTCAAGGCAACCAAACTAGCACATACGGCTACATCAACTTGGAGAGGGCAGTAGGGCCAATCCAACCAAGCGTGAAGTTTGAAGTAATTGAAAAAGAACCAGACTACCACATGATACCGGGAAGGCCGTGGCTGCACAATCTCAAAATCGTCCCTTCAACATACCACCAATGCCCGAAAACAAGATTGAACGGAGAAGTTGTTCCCATTCCCGCGTCATTGTCCCCCTATGAACCAAGCCATCTGCGTAGAAGCACATGGGCCGAAGGAGGGTTCAAAAGGCGTGGCGACCAAGATTCACGATTTTCTCGCTACCAAAATGGACATCGCTCGGAGATAGCGACAAACCGGAGATACCCCGCAGAGGGAGACCATCCTTCCACCATCTCCTCGAAAAGGAAGACCCGCCGAGCCTCTCGCCACCGGGCGTAACCCGTGCCCGCACCAAGCGAGAGTGCACCCTTACCGCAAGACGAAGCAAAAAGGGAAATCTCACACATTATCACCGTCGTTAGCAATTAGCGGGGAGACCATGACCCGGTCTCTCCGCCCGAAAGAATGTCTTCACAATAACCGGGGAGGAAGTTCCGGACGCCCTCGAAGCTACAAGATGGGACCGACTTAACCACCGACGAACTCGAAATGTCAATATAGGGAATGAGGAATTTCCGCGACCCATTCTCGATCGGTTCGACTCTACATCCTACTAACGCTCAAAGCTAGTCGACCTACTCAATGAATACCGGGACGTCTTCGCATGGACTTACAAAGAAATGCCGGCTTGGATGGGAAAGCGGTCACCCACCATCCGCATGTGATACCCGGATCCAAACCAGTCAAGCGAGCCTCCAAGACAATTCGGACACGACGTAGAAGAACAAATCAAGGCGAGGTCCGTAAATTACTAGCCGCTGGCTTTGTCAAACCTATACACCATCCTACTTGGTTGGCCAATATCATTCCCGTTAAAAAGAAGAACGGTCAGATCAGATGTTGTGTCGATTTCAGAGATCTGAACAAGTGCTGCCCTAAAGACGATTTCTCGCTACCTAACATCGACATGCTTGTAGACGCTACCGTGGACATGGTATGTTCTCTTTCATGGATGGATATAGCGGTTACAACCGGATAAAGATGTATGAGCACGACGCGAGTAAGACCGCTTCCGAACCCCTCTTGGAAACTTCTATTACACCGTAATGCCTTTCGGTCTGAAAGAACGCCGGCGCTACTTACCAACGCGCCATGACTACCATCTTCCACGATATGATGCACAAGCAAGTCGAAGATTACGTAGATGATGTGGTGGTTAAATCAAGACTCGAGCGGATCATCCGAAACGCTGCGACAAGTATTCGAAAGATGCCGCGAATACAAGTTGAAGATGAATCCTTTGAAATGCGCCTTTGGTGTCTCTTCGGGAAATTCTTGGGATTCCAAGTAACTACCGCAGGAATAAAAGTTGATCCGGTCAAAACGCAAGCTATCCTCACGATGCCGCCACCACGAACCGTAAGGGAGATCCGAGTTTCATGGGCAAGGTAAACTACATTCGTCGCTTCATACCGGGGCTGGCACAGCTCACCACTACGTTTACTCCTCTCGCTAAAAAAAGGAGCGAATTTCACATGGACTACGTCTCAAAGAAAAGCGTACGGAAGATCCAAAGAAATCTTTGTCCTCCCCAACCGTCATGAAGCCTCCTATGCGAGGGAGACCACTATGTCTCTACTGCCTTTAGCGATATCGCCATCGGAGCTCTCCTCGCGCAAGAGTACGACAAAGGAATGGAATACCCCATATACTATTTCAGTCGAACGTTGAGAGACGCCGAACTCGGATACCCCAAGGCGGAAAAGGCGTGTTTAGCATCGATTCATTCCATCCGGAAGTTGTGCACTACCTCCTCTCCAATAAGGTGGTGCTAGTGTCCAAATCGACCTCGTAAAGTTTCTCCTCTCGAAACCCGCCCCGATAGGGAGGCCGGCTAAGTGGCTCTGCAGTTTGTCGAGTTCGACATAACGTGCGTCTCCCCAAGGGCCATAAAAGGACAGTCTGTTCTGCACTGTTAGCAAAGCATTCCCAGGAGAAAACACCGCAGAATTACGAGAAGATCTCCAGGAGACCTTCCGAGATATCTTTTTAGTCAAAGAAGAAACATGGTCTTTTGTTCTTCGATGGCTCTTCCACCCCCAAACACTAATATCGGAGGAGCGGGTGTTGTACTAGTATCTCTCTTTGGAGAAGTCTTCTCGCACTCTTTCAAGCTAGACTTTCCGTGCACCAATAACTCACCTGAATACGAAGCCTTCCTCATTGGACTATCACTAGCTAAACAAGCCGGGCCACACGTTTGGAGATAAGAGGAGATTCCAAATTACTCATCAACCGTGTAAACGGGATCTATGCATTGAAAGAACTAACGCTGGCACCATACGGTCAAGCACAAAAACTACTAAATTATTTCGCCGAAGCAACCATCACACATGTCGGCGTAGCAGCCAACAAGCATGCCATTTCGCTTAGCTACACTAGCCTCAAAGCTACAGATTCAAGCGAGGAAACCCCGACGAAGAAACGGCGAACCATAGCTTCAACATGGCTTTCACAACCCGAGAAAGCCAAGACGATGACTGGAGAACTCCTATCATTCAAGAACTCAACAACTCACTTTTCCAAGGGAAGGTCGACCTCAAGACTTTGCGGAATTTCTTTATGCTTCAAGGTGTTCTCAGTATCATCGAAATCCGGATAGCCTCTCGTCAAGGTGTGTCTCGGGAAAGAGGAAGCACAACAACGAATTGAACATGTTCATACCAAAGTCCGTGGAATAACATCGGCAGTAACCCTCACCGTCGTTTACAACGACTGGGATACTATTGGCCGGATATGGAAACCCAATCACGATTACTCCGTAAAGCGTGTCCAAATTGCCAGCGCCCCCATGTCGGATGTAAGTCCTCAACATCGTCACACCGGGATCAAGGGAGCCGCACATCGTTTTCCTTCGCGATGGCATTCTTCCTACTAACAAAGAGGATGCGTCCAAGCTAAGGCGTAATTCCAAAAGATTCGTGTTCCATGATGGGGTTTTATATCGCAAGAGTTTTGGGGAAGTCTACTAAGGTGTTTGAGCGATGAGAAATCCCGTTATGTTAAGAGAAATGCACGAAGGCGAACACCAAGGGAAACAGAAACTATTCCTGCAGAGACACGAGAGGTACTGCGGCCGACCATGGAAGACGACGCGGCTACCTTCGTTCGTAAATGCCGAGAATGCCGATTCACGGAAACCTCATCCACGTGCCTCAACACCCTTGCACGCGATAAGTAGCCCGTGGCCCTTTTATAGCCTGGGACTCGACATCATTGGGAAGATCAACCCACCGTCCTCAAAACAAAGCATGAGTACATAATAACCGCGACCGAGTACTTTACCAAGTAGGTTGAAGCTGTCCCACTGAAAGGAACCACCTGGAGCCACAATCGCGGCATTCATCAAGGAACACATCATCTCGCCGTTTTGGCGTACCTAAACACATCATCACCGACAACGGCACTCCTTTTGCTAACAAGCAAGTACAGAACTGCTTGAGAGGTACGGAATCAAACAAGTCTTCTCCGTCTATTATCCCCAAGGAAATGGGCAAGCCGAAAGTACCAACAAGACTCGATCAAGAATCCTCGGTAGGAAAGTACACGACAATCCTGAATCCGCACGAGCAATTGCAAATGTCACTCGGGCGTACGGAACATCTCTAGAAGCTCCACCGGCATGTCTCCTTATTCCCTCGTCTACAGTCTGACGGACGCGATCCTCATGCAAATCAAGATCCCGTCGGCCTTAATTGCCGCAGCAAGCGGACCCCGTGTGGAATGAAGCCGAATCACTCAATGCCAGAATTGCGGAACTAGACACTGGACTCCGGAAGATCCGGCGCAGAGGAACATGCACAAGCATACGAAACAGGATTTCCGGGCGTACAATGGCCATGTAAAACCCGTGGTTTTCAAGGAAGGAGATCTCGGTGCTAAAAACCGCCAAACACATCCAAAGAAGATGCATCGGCATCAAGTTTTCTCCCAAATGGGAAGGGCCGTATATAATCACTAAAGCATATAACAGTGGTTACTACAAGATTATCAAAGAAGATGGGGGAAAGCTAGAGGCGGTCATCAAAGGAAAGTGGCTTAAGGCGTACTACGCCTAATCATTTCCCTGCAACATGCTACATCAAAAGTGTGAACGTCTAGGCACTCTCTCTGCTTTTACTTTCTTAACAGTTATTGAATTTCAATACAATCCAACAGATTAACAGAATCTCTTTATTTCTTCAAAAAAAAAAAAAAAAAAAGAAAGAAAGAGGAGCCTTTAAATCTCATAATACAAATCAGAAAAGCCCATCTAGTAAATTATAATCGCTACAAAATATCATCTTCAATCGACCATGATATCTTTCAGTCCTACTAATCAAATCTTGAGTTAACTCTTCAATCCTCCGAGACTCCAGGGCCAAAATTTCCTCCTCTTCCAAAGATGGCTTTTGTGGCGGGGAATCACACCAAAGCAAGAATACCAGCCTGTCGACCTTCACAATATTGGGAGGCGATGCATGCAACCAGCCTAACGTTAAACTCCAAGGATTCGCAGTGGACACCATATTCTCCCACTTTTGAATGGCTCGACTCGCAGAAAGCATGAATGGACACATTCTCCATCTCAAAGCAATCATTGGCAAAAGACAGTTCACTACGGAAACCAAAGCGGACGAACAACACTTCACCACGCTCCCGGTAGCAATATGGCCGTATGTTTTCCATATCCTCGTATAAAGGGCCACGAATTCTTTCCGCACTGTGAAACCACCAACATTCCGATAATTGGAGGAGAGACACCTCATACGAGTCCCAAAACGACAAACCCGGAAGGGTATTCATGACAAGAGAGCCCTAAATCGGCGTCCTCCAAGTCTCGCAGTCCAACAAGGTCGGGCTTGAAGGAAGGGGAACGACTAGGTCATCCTCGTCGATAACAAGAACGCATGCTCCAACGGGATATCTCTGCACAAAAGGGAAATTTTCCATTTATACAACAAGCGTTAAAGTGTACGTCGATCTGCCAAAGAAGAAGAAAACATACCGGTATGATTTTCTTAACTCCGAATAACCTTTGTTGGGATGCTCATACGAGAGTCGACCTCGCACCTTCATCAGGAGAACTCGATGGTTAGAAGATGATTCGAATCGCGCGACATGACAAAGAGAAATCCAACAAGAAGAACCCTTTTCTCAAACGAGGAGACGATGCAATTATTTTTGGGTATGAATACGGAATCTTAAAAAGGAAAGGAAGCAATGAGAGACATAACGCTTCCAGATTTTAGCATGAATAATGCCCCTAATTGAAGCCGCACGTGAAGGAAAGCAAGATAAGGAAACTTTGCTATCTGAAGAAACTCCCTCCTTGTTTACATCGGTCACGCTGCAAACACGCACAGGCTTCCACATTGCGCCGGCCCCACCAGCCAAAGACACGCAATTTCCCAAGTCACGCCAACTTCGCAAGCACGCACAGCTTCCACATTGCGCCGGCCCCACCAGCCAGCACACGCAATTTCCCAAGTCACGCCTACAAGCACGCACAGCTTCCACATTGCGCCGGTCCCACCAGCTAGCACACTCAGTTTCCCAACTCACGCCAACTTCCCAACGTCGCCCAAGCTGCACGGCCCCCCAATTGTGTACGTACCTCCGATTTGTGCAAAACTCCCAGAGGCAAGGATTCCAAATCCTATTTATAAAAGGTCAGACAAGCCCCTCAATTCTCTTTACGGTTTGCTGTTGATAGTTTGTCACCATCTTATGCTTACCTCGCAACAAAGCCCCTGTTCCGAGCTAAGCAGGGGACTTAATGTTGATGGTGGTTTTTAAACAAGGGGTAAAATCGTAAAACCCCATGACCTAGTGTTACCCGCAACACATTAACTAAGAGCATTTAACTCAGGTGTAAATAATTAATAGGGGTATTTTTTCAAAATACCGATTAGGGTTTTCGACCTGACTTAACCCTAATTCCAAAACCAAGCCGCACATAGCGCGCACCATGGCAACAATGCCAAACTAAGCCGCACACTCGCGCACCATGGCAACAATGCCAAACCAAGCCGCACATCAAGCACCATGGCAAAGCAATGCCAAACTAAGCCGCACATCGCGCACCATGGCAAACAATGCCAAACCAAGCCGCACACTGCGCACCATGGCAACAATGCCAAACTAAGCCGCACACGCGCACCATGGCAACAATGCCAAACCAAGCCGCACATCTGCGCACCATGGCAACAATGCCAAACCAAGCCGCACACGCGCACCATGGCAACAATGCCAAACCAAGCCGCACATCGCGCACCATGGCGGCAATGCCAAACCAAGCCGCACACTACGCACCATGGCAACAATGCCATACCAAGCCGCACATGCGCACCATGACAACAATGCCAAACCAAACCGCACATCGCGCACCATGGCAACCAAGCCGCACACATGGCAACAACGCCAAAACCAAGCCGCACACTCGCGCACCATGGCAAATGACGCCAAAACCAAACTACATATCGCACTCATTGGCAACCATGCAAAACTAAGCCGCTATGCCATTGGCACATGCCAAATATAGCGCCTAGGCTTGCAAAACGTGCAACTAGGTCAACATGGCCGTACGTGCCATTGGCACATGCCAACACGTACCACAAGCCATACTTCAAGCCGATATGCCATTGGCGCATGCCAAATATAGCGCCCTAGGCTTGCAAAACGTGCAACTAGGTCAACATGGCCGTACGTGCCATTGGCACATGCCAACACGTACCACATGCCATTGGCGCATGCCAAATATAGCGCCCTAGGCTTGCAAAAACGTGCAACTAGGCCAACATGGACGTACGTGCCATTGGCACATGCCAACACGTACCACAAGCCATACTTCCAAGTTTATGCCATTGGCGCATGCCAAATATAGCGCCTAGGCTTGCAAAACGTGAAACTAGGTCAACATGGCCACGTGCCATTGCAGATGCCAACACGTACCACAAGCCATATTTCCAAGCCGCTATGCCATTGGCGCATGCCAAATGTAGCGCCTAGGCTTACAAACCATACAACCTAGGCCAAGTCGGCCACGCATGCCATTGGCACATGCCAACATGCTCATTTGGTAGCTTTTCCTACCAAGGCCACGGGCCCTAACGGCCACGCATGCCATTGGCACATGCCAACATGCTCGCTGGTAGCTTTTCTTACCAAGGCCATGGCCCTAACGGCCACGCATGCCATTGGCACATGCCAAACACACACGCTGGTAGCCTAACTTGCAAACCGTGCAACCTACCACCAAGGCATTCCGCACATGCCATTGGCACATGCCAAACACACACTTATTTGGTAGCCTAACTTGCAAACCTTGCAACCTACCACCAAGGCATTCCGCACATGCCATTGGCACATGCCAAACACACACGCTGGTAGCCTAACTTGCAAACCTTGCAACCTACCACCAAGGCATTCCGCACATGCTATTGGCACATGCCAAACACACACGTTGGTAGCCTAACTTGCAAACCGTGCAACCTACCACCAAGGCATTCCGCACATGCCATTGGCACATGCCACACACGCCACTAGCAGCTCTGGCATTGCCACTTACACTCAACGTACAACCTACCACCAAGGCATTCCGCACATGCCATTGGCACATGCTACGCACGCCACTAGCAGCTCTGGCATTGCCACTTGCGCTCGAAGTACAACCCGCAACAAGGGCATTCCGCACATGCCAATGGCACATGCCACACGCGCCACTAGCAGCGCCACTTGCACTCAAGGTGCAACTAACGAGATATCAACACAAACTGGGGGATGCTTTCCAGGGTTTTGGTTTGGCGGTCATAGCTTGCAGCGTACACTATGCTCACATTAAGAAAGCGTGAAAAGGAATAAAGCGGTCAAATAAATGAGGAAATAATGGTGAAAAAGTTTTCACCCATTAACACCATGCTTGTTACCACCTCCTCCCATTATTTCACCCTTTACTCTCTTCCTTCATGAGGCGGTACGTTTCAATCTCGACTTGTATAAATAGGTCTTACCTATTTCCACCAGACAACAAGTCTCGGTCGGGGAGAAATATACTACACTCTTAGAAAGGCAACTTTGCAAGCTCTTCCAAAAGCTTTCATCTCTTGCAAGCTTCCCAAGCTTTCACTTTACGATACAAGTCGAGATACTACTCTCCCAGAATATTCCGGTCTCAACACCTTTCTTGGCTTCCCTCCCCAAATCAACCCTTCTCTTCCACTTTGTGACCGAAGCAAGTCCGGAACGGCCATTTCTTGGTTTAGGCCGGACTTGTACAGATTGATCTCTCGAATCTATAAAGTGCTCACGTGCAGCACATTTGTTTAGGGTTTGAACCAGTTTCTCACTCACCTACCGAATTTACCGAAATCGGCAGAAACGATTTTTACCCATAAACAACATGCTACTTCCTGTGGGTCCCAAGATCCACACGATCGAGACATCAATCATGTCAAAAAGTGGGGGATACTTACTGGGGTATTGGTCTGGCGGTTTACAGCATGCAGCGCACAACGCGCCATCACAAGAACGTGTCAGGAAGTCATAGACGGTTAGTGATGACGTGAGAAGTGGGCAAGACTGGTCGTGTGACACTAACACACAACTCCACTACTCCATCACTCCACTTCCTCCACTTCCCATGAGAGACGTGGGTTAGGCTTAATGACTTGTATAAATAGGTTCTCCTCCCTATTTGCACAGACAAGACAAAAAACCAAGTGTTGATACAATCGTATCCCAACACCGTAACCGATAGCTTACATTCGCGGGCCGTTCGGATTTACATACAAGTCGTACACAGCCAACACCTCCACAATCTCAACACCTTCTTCGCTTCCCTCCCTAAGATCAACCCTGACTCCTTCACTTTGTGACCAAGCAAGTCCGGAACGGCCATTTCTTGGTTTAGGCCAGAGTTGTACAAATTGATTTCTCGAATCACAAGCACTCCCGTGCAGTGCATTTGTTTAGGGTTTAGATTCATTTCTCATCCACACACCCCAAATTACCAAAACCGACAGAAATAGTTTCACCCATAAACACCTACAATAAAATACTGCAAGTGCACAGTGTCTAACTAGTAGAACAATGGCAAGTACAAGTCGTTCCCATAAGGAGTGTGAAAATACTACTACTAACTAATACGAAAGAGTAACCAATCAAATCAAAAGTTTAAGAATTGGTAAATAAAATTACGAAACTAAAATAATAAAGATGTAACCTAGATATGAGAGTCGGTAACCAGGGTTTTATGGAATCCACCACTACTTCTATTCAATTACTGAAATGAAACATAATTATGAGTATTTGTTTATCTTTCGTTCTATTGACATCACCTATTATAAGCATAGAGTCGCAAATGTCACTGGTATACCCTAAGCATAGTGCATCAAAAGAATAAATCCAAGCATGCATCATCAATTGCATCAGCGAGAAAATTATATGAAACTAAATATTAATTCACAAATATTATTTGACTATTCTAAGCATAACCCATCAAAGAATTTAACCTAAGTATGGACTATCAAAAAATGAGACCAAAAATATTTGTAAAACTATCAATTAGGCACATAGGTTTCTAGAACCGGCAATTCAACAACTCATTTTTCAATTAATCGCGATAAAAAATAATCAAAAAAATAATTAATTCAAATCATAATGGTCTATTGCTTCGTTATTCAATTCAATTAAAAGTAGCTTAAAACCTCTAAGTAGCTTCAACCATAAGAACCCTAGTTAGAAAAACTATTTGCAAGACATGGCTTTCTCAAAATCCATAAACATGTTAAAAGAGAAATCGATTGCTAATCAAAAGATAGAATTCTAAGAAAAGCTTCAAACCCTATCTCTGGTTTTGCAGACAGACCGAAAGAGGCGGCCTCCCCCTCTATTTCTGTTCCTCTCTGTATATGTAGTTTCTACAAGAGTCTAAAACTAAGACCTAGCAAATCTGCCAAGGCCCAGTCCAATAACTGACCCAACGTCCAAATCCAACTCCTTTCCGAACTATTACCACACTGGCTTTATTCTCGACCTTCTAACTACATCTCCGTCATAGACAGATCGACCCTCAACACTTTTCCTCTAGCTGAACTTATCTCGTTACCACTTCCTCCCAAGAATCTGACTATGCATTAGGATCAAACCATCCAAACACACGGAGATGATGGCTAACAAATGTTGGATTGAAACTTATCGTTTATCCAGCCACCACTATCGACTCAGGCAGTACCAGCCGACGGAGAATCAACCAAGCCAACACACTGACCATTTCAAGCCACCGTCGCCACTGCAAAGCTCAAGACCAAACAAACCAGCACCCATTATTCATATTCTTATCATTGCCAATCTCCAGAAATCGATTGTCGTTGTTGTTGTAGGCAACTAGAGAGACCACCACCAGCTGCATTTTCTATATTCTCTCTGTCCAAGCTCTCTATAGTCTATACAGCTCATAAAAATCATCTCGCAACGTCCAAGCTTCACTTCATCTTCAAGTCCCCATCTCACAGAACCGAACTCTCTATAAGAATGAGTACTCAATTATTAGCCAACACTCGTTCTTCTTTGCAAAGCTCCTTCATCTTATTACTATGTTTGCTGCCTTTCGCACACACAACACATGCCTTCAAAATTCAAGCCAACACCCATTTCAGTTTACTCCCATCCAACATCGTAAACTCTCATTTCCCCAGCTCCTTATCTCATCGTTGAACTCTTCTGTTCATGTTCCTCCCCAGTTCGAACCTAGTAGCAATACGAGAAGAACCACTGGCTACAATTTCAAAGTGTAGGTGCAAATAATCCATAGGGACAGGTGGAACCATCCTGGCCGAGGGCGCACCAAGAAAAGCAAGCACTAGAAGCACTGAATCATCTCATCAGATCTGGGCGCGAGGAAAGAGGAATGGAGACAGCTCGAGAGGTCGACATAAAGGAGGAGAAAAGTTTTGATGTGATGCTCATCGGGTTCGAGGGTAGTTAATGCACTGATAAAGTTGGTGAAGAGATAAGAAAAGCTCGGTCAAAGTGGGACTCGACCAAGAATCTAAAGGGCGACGTCGATCATCTCCACCAAACGAACGACATCGGGTGATGACACCACTCGGCTAGATGTCTCGACTCGAACAAAAAGGAAGATTGGCCGAAGCGTCAGCTAGTCGTCCGAGAAGAACATCCAGGAAGCTACACCGGGCCCAACACTTTGTAATATCGATGTATCACCACCTGTAGCTATAAATAGAGATCGTGTAGAGAGGTAAAGGCAAGCAATCTAAAGTAAGATAAAGGAGAGATAGAATACTGTTGAGAGCATTCACCCTTGTAAACTTGTGCGAAGTAATAAGATCATTCTTTCACCCACGTGGACGTAGGTAATCATGCCGA
Source organism: Papaver armeniacum (assembly GCA_023531295.1). Classification (NCBI taxonomy): domain Eukaryota; kingdom Viridiplantae; phylum Streptophyta; class Magnoliopsida; order Ranunculales; family Papaveraceae; genus Papaver; species Papaver armeniacum. The sequence continues at coordinate 617,528 of JAJJWW010014895.1, forward strand.
ACCACGTATACCTTGTGTTCTTCTATGTCTTTTGCTTATTTACTTCTTTGCATACGTTTGAAATCATTTGGATGTAGTAGTAGGATTTTCTACATCTACATTCTGGCGCCGACTAAGGGGACCGTGTAACATCTTCGGATACCTTGAAATCGGTTACCAAAAGAGAGAAATCCAAGCTCCTAAGTCACCTTACGTGTTAGTTGAAGCTAAGGGAGAAACTCTTTTGGTTAAGAGTGTTGATAGGCAAAGCTTGCGAGATTTTCTTGTCTTTGTTTTCTTAGCAAAACCTTGTTGAGTTTTGATGTAGTATCGTTTTATTTTCTTGTCTTTCGTTTGAATTAAGTCGCCAAGATTAAATCATTAAACTAGGCTGTTTGCTTAAGTCGTATAAGCGAGTTATTAGAAGATCAAGCTCCCGAAATAACATCTTTTGATGTTGGTAGAAGCTAGAATGAAATTCCACCTCGCTTTTTTTTCCTCTCATCTCTAATGGTTAAAATCCGTGGGCTGCTAGGTTTGTTGTTTCAAGTTCACCTTTGTGGTCAAAAGCACAATGTTGTTACCTTTGTTTTTACTTACTTAAGTTCATGAAAAGCTCACGGAAATTTAGTTTAAAAGGAAAAACTTGTTTAGTTATATTCATTGTCTTAACTCCATCAAACAAGATCCGGGAGATCTCTTACCTTATGAATAAGGGATTCCGGTCTAGTAAGTTTGACTAATTATGTAAAGGTAAATGTTTTCGTTGGGGTAAAGCATTTCTGGTCAAAGGTCGCCTTGCCGCCGATCTAAGATAAAACGTAATAACATCTCAAAAGCTCCCGAATGGATCATCTTTGATGACCGGTAGAAGCTAAATTGAAACGTTACGTCGTTGTTCGGATCTTCGAGGCAAGAATAACTCGAAGTCATCGAGTTCAGTTTTCCGGAAACTACGGCTGGAAGGATTTTAGTGGGCGCTTCATTATTAAGCCTCATCTTGATCCTACGCTAAAAGCCTCACAACATCAGTAGATGATCAGCACGAAAATCGGTAAATTTTATCGTATCGTCAAACCATAGTCAAGAAAGAAATCTTGAGACCTGACATACGGATGATTAATGACTTCTGGCGCATGGAATGTTAGGAAAAATAGTGATTAATGCGTAGACAAAGTACCGAAAGCGATGTATGGAGACAGCTTTTCAAAAAATTATCCTCTTGAGGTCAAACTCACTTGATTGCTGAGATCAACACGCTAGCATAAATGGAATTGTACCGTGAAAACTTTTTTCACCTTACACAGCAGAACTGCTGTACTTCATCCTTAACCTTTTCGAAAACGGTTCGAAGTAAGTGTTGTGTACTTTGCTGACGTAGGTAGGGACGGACGGGCGAGCCGAGGAACAAGGGCAATACCGAAGGTGATGGCGAGTACCTCCAGGATGAGTAGGATCCTTAGGAACCGAGTCACAGCGGGATATAGTGTACAAGAAGGACTGACGGATTCTCGACACGAAGATCATCGGCAAAATAACCAGGACGAGACTCAGGCACTAGGAAAAGGCATGGCTACTGTTGACGAGGAGGTCGATTTAGGCCGAGACGACGATCTCCCACCTAGGATACTGAGGATCAACCCGAGCCAGATAATGCAGGGGGACATGGTGGACGGAAGAACTGCATCGGATACTGAGGAAGAGGAGGAAGTGCAGAGAATACAGGAGGAACGGGGGCGAGAAAGACAACCGACCGAGTACCAGCGTGAACTAGAACGAGAAGGTGAGAGGCTTAGGCGAGTGCACTTATCAAGGGGCGACCTCGACCGAGACATCCCACCAGCGGCAGCCGATCATCCCGTAGATCCAATCGTTCCCCCCGTTGTTCCCTCGGCAAGACCTCCAACTGCACCCCCCCAATGTAGTAGGGAACCAAGTGAATGGCCACTCTAGCCATGAAAGCACCGACCCAATGTTACTCGCTATATTGGCAAGCAAAAGAAGGCAAGAAGACCTTATGAGAGAGCTGCAAAGAAGAAACCTAGCCTTAGAACATGAAAACTACCGACTCTGCAACAGGAGAGCGGGGTCAAGAGGGTCGTCGAGCCGAGGCGCTTCTAGCAATCACACCCCATCGAGAAACACCCCACCCCCATCCCCGAGCCGAGAACGCATACCTGACCCTAATCGATCAAGGAGGTATGGGCCCGCCGAGGATTCTTCGACCGAGGAAGAGACGACCAATGAGGGTGCGGATCGACAACCAAACAAAATATCGAACAACTTGAGCAGATGGTCAAGCGCGACAGAAACAACGAGGACGATAAGTTAGCGGAAGTAATCGGCGAAGCACGAAGATGCCATTTACCAAGGGTGGATCGGACTCCTTTTCCTTCAAGTGTACGTTGCCGATCTTCCCATCTAGGTTTGACGACACGGGCGTATTTGGAGAGCACATCAAAATGTACAGCATGTCCTTGTTATAATGGAAGAATTACGATGTGGTCATGTGCAAGTTCTTCCCAGCAAGTTTGGAGGGCTAGGCAAAGAGCTGGTTCTACACCCTGCCCGATGAATCTGTTGGAAATTATGCAGTCCTGGTGGAAACCTTCCTTGAAACTTACATGCATAACAGTATAGCTCGGACAAGAGTTAATAAGCTCTTTACGCTTGCACGAAGATTCGGGAAACCGCTGCGGTCTCTAACAGATGGAGAAAGTTATGTACTGACATCGGAAAGGTGCCGGTCGATCAACAAATATTCGGTTTCAAAAATTCATTAAGGAATTCAGATCCCATTTGGGTAGCAATGTACACCGAGAAGCCTAAAACATTAAGGGAAATCAGGAAGATGCAAGAACACTACATCGCCTTAGAGGAAATATAGGAAGGAGCGCAAGATAGAGGAATACAAGAAGCAAGCGCTACGGTAGAGGCAACCCCACGAGAAGCTCCAAAGCGATCTGAGAAAAGGCCGAGCACACAACATCATGGGGAAAACAAGAAAATTTGGGTCGAGAAAGGAAAGAAGCATCGCCAAGAACCCAGATCTTACACTCCGTTAAATACACCATTGGAAGAAACCTTCAAGGAAGTCGAAAAGAGAAACGATATCCGATACCCGAAGACTAGGGGAATCCAGTTCGACGAAACAAAGAACCATCCTGAGTTTTGCCATTACCACCAATTCCGTGTCCATTCGACCAATGATTCTCGAGAGGTAAAAGATATCGTCCAGCACCTGATCCGAGATGGATACTTGCGGCATTTCGTCAAAACATCGTCGACACCAGCTCAGCCCGACGCACCAGTGCATCAGATAAGGATCAATCGCGGTACCCAGTTTGCTTGCAACACCATCTAGCACTCGGCAACTCAGGGGTTTGATCTAGGAACCAGCATCACTTCAAGGATCCACAAAAGAGATCGGGCGGGAAAAGAAATATTCAGTGTGGCCAAAACTCTGCCCATGGAATCTTGGATGATGCAGCCGATCACTTTCTCAGCGAAGGACGTCCCGTCAAATGGACAAGCACATGGGGATCCCCTAGTGATAACCCTACTCATTGAAGAATGGGGTGTCCGAAGGATACTGATGGACAGTGGCAGTTCAGTCGAGGTCCTATTTTACGACACCTTCAAAAGAATGGAGTTGTCCGATGACATCCTAATCCCGTCGACCTATCGAATCTACGGCTTCAACGGTACAGTGACGGTACCAAAAGGATAAGTCACCCTCAGAGTCTCGGACGGGGAAGGGTTCCTGGACACACTCACCACCTTTTGTGTGGTCGACGTTGTGTCGCCCTATGAAGCGATCCTTGTCAGACCTTGGTTGGCGGGAATCAAAGGGGTCGCCTCGGCCTACCACCAAAGATTGCGGTTTCCATCCTATCGAGGGGTAGTGGAAGTATTGGGTGATCCCCAGGCGGCGCGAAAATGCGTGCAAATCGACATCCAGCAGAATGAAGAAAGACAATCGAGGAAATGACAGGAAAAGAACAAAGCTAGGGAAATAAAAGCGGGGGAAGAGCTAGAAAAGGTAATATCACAGGCCATCACCACCTACGAAGCTGACAAGGAGGATATCTTATAGCAATCAAAGGAGCCGACAATAGTCGACGAACCAAAGCCTAATTTCTCGGCCTTAGAATTCACCCGACAAGTTAACTTAGGCACTGAGGAAGAGCCTAAAATGGTGAGAGTGGGATCTCTATTAACGGACGAACAGACACAGCAGCTGATAACTCTCTTCAAAGAGCACATGGACGTATTCGCCTGGCAAATGCACGATATGGAAGGAATTGAGCCAGAAGTCTGCTCACACCACTTGAGAATAGACCCCAAGGTCAAGCCGATCCGACAAAAGATGAGAAGAATTGCACCCGAGATACAAGCAGTGGTGGAGGCCGAACTAAAAAATTTACAAGTAGCAGGAATCATTCGAAAATCCCAATACCCACAATGGATATCTAACATGGTGATAGTCCCCAAAAGGAATGGAGGCGTTCGCGTCTGCATCGACTTCAACGACTTGAATAAAGCTTGCCTGAAGGACAGCCTCCCTCTCCCGGCATCGATCACTTGTAGAATCCATAGTCGGATACAAGGCAATAACACTCATGGACGGGTACGGGGTACAACCAGGATCCCTTGGCCCCCGAGGACCAAGAGCACACATCGTTCTTTACACCCAGAGGGTTATATTGTTACACCAAAATGCCGTTCGGACTGAGAAACGCAGGCGCCACATACCAAAGATTAGTAGAAGATATGTTCGAAGATAAAATACATAACACCATTGAGGTATATGTGGACGACATGCTGGTCAAAAGCAATGTGGCCACCAACCACATCGGCGACCTCCGAGACATATTTCAAACTATGAGAAGATTCAAGATGAGGGTGAACCCTGCTAAGTGCACTTTCTGGGTCACCTCGAGTAAATTTCTAGGATACATAATTACCGACAAAGGTATCGAAGCAGACCCAGATAAGATCCGAGCAGTAGTAGAAATGCCATCACCCGTGACGATTAAGGATGTACAACGGTTAAATGGGAACTTGGCAGCCTTGGGGCGATTCATCTCTCGATCATCCGACAAGTGCAAAGACTTCTTCGGGACATTAAGGAAAGGAGAAAAGTTCAAATGGACCGAGGAATGCGAGGAGGCATTTTGAAAATTAGCGGCATCTCGCGAGCTGTAGGTGTTACAAAGGCCCGAGACCGATGAAGTACTAACCCTATACCTAGGGGCGACTAGTTACGCCATTAGCGCCGTATTAGTCAAGAACGTAGGAGGGGAAGAAAAGCCGTGTATTTCATAAGTAAAACTATGAACCCAGCGGAGAGGAACTACACCGAATCGAGCAACTGATATTAGCACTGGTATTCGCAACTCAAAAACTTCGGACGTATTTCCAAACCCACAAAATTCGGGTCCTCACCAAATCCTCCATAGAATCAGTACTCGACAATGCAGCCAGATCAGGGCGGATCTCCAAGTGGAGCGCACAGAGTCAAACAATTCGATATTTTCTATGAAATGAGAACGCTGAGTTAAAGCACATGCGGTGGCGAGACTTCTGGCGAGACTTCCCCGAGCGACGAAGATGAAGTGGAAGACATCCCAGGAATGGAGGAAGACCAAGAGGACCCATCCGACCTACTCGAGACATGTAACCCGACACGATGGGAAGTTTTTGTGTAAGAATCATCAAATAAAGACGGGTCAGGCCTAGGATTGGTCTTCACGACGCCAAAAGGAAAAAAAATGGTCCACTCGTTTAGACTCGAATTTAAGGCGACCAATAACGTCACGGAATACGAAGCAGTGATACATGCTCTGCGCCTGATAGTGGAGATTGGAATTCAAGACGTAAGATTAACAAGCGACTCTCAACTAGTCATCCGACAAATCAGCGGGCAGTACGCTATACATGATACCTTGTTAAAAAAATATTGGGAGCTCGCCCAACTTTACATCGGCCAAATACCAACTATCAAGTTCCGGCACATATGTAGGAAAGATAATCGCCACTCGGACGCCCTAGCATACATCACTTCTATGCTAACGGATGCAAGTGTTGAGGGCAACAGAATTATGAGAATCTTAATGCCATCAGTGCCTGAGACGGTAGACATCGGCGCATATGTAGCAGCAACCACTACCGATCAGTATAAGGCCGATGATTGGCAAAACCGATCCACGAGTATCTTGAAACAGGAAAACTGCCCAAGGGGCGACCCGAGATCAACAAAATCAAAAGCAAGGCAGCTGCATACGAGCTCGAGACGCACTCTGTACGAGAAAATCATACCTTGGACCATTATTAAGGTGCTCGAGTAAAGAAGAGGGAACACTATCTTGAACGAATCTGCATTATGGGTATGAGGAAACCACAGCTCGGGCCGTAGCCTAGCAGCACGAGCCAAGACTATGGGATATTTCTGGCCTTACATGAATGAGGATGCAAAGCATATGGCCCTCATTTGTGACGAGTGTCAAAAATTCGGAAAAAAGATACACGCACCAGCAGTGGCGCTAAACTCAGTAATCAGTCCATGGCCTTTCGCCAAATGGGGGATCGACATCGTAGGACCATTGCACGTCGGATCGGGGCAGAGAAAATACTTGATCGTGGCTACCGACTACTTTACTAAATGGGTAGAGGCCGCCCCATTGAAGTATATCCGGGATAGGGATGTTTTTCGAATCATTTGGGAACACATCATATGTCGCTTTGGAGTACCAGTGGCAATCGTCTCGGATAACGGAAAACAGCTACAGGGTAGGAACATCGACTTGCTATTCAATACCTACAACATCCGAAACAGCAAGTCCACACCCCTTTACCCCAAGAGTAACGGACAAGCCGAGATCACAAACAAAACCATCACCGACAACTTGAAAAAGAAGCTTGATGGAGAATACGGAGAATGGTGCGAGGAGCTTTACAACGTTTTGTGGGCATATAGGACAACTCGCAGAGAGGCGATGGGTTATCACCTTTCATGTTAACATATGGGACGAAGCTATCCTTCCGACAGAGGCGATGATACCTACAACAAGGACCGAGGCATGGAGGCGAAACATATCGGCAGATCTCATCTTGGCCAAGCTCGACGATCTAGAAGAAACAAGAGAGATGGCCCTACAAAAGATGGAAAATTACCAGTGAAGAATACAACGAGAATATAATAAGCGGGTTCGACCAAGAGAATTCCAACCGGGGGAGTTGGTATTAAAGGATCTACCCAAATATGAACGTGATAAAAAGGGCGGAAAGCTAGCAGCACGGTGGGGAGGACCCTATACCATTGTCGAGAAGGTCGGTGAAGGAGCATACAAGATACTAAAACCGGACGGAACACCCGAACCACGACCGTGGAATGCTAAACGACTCAAGCTATATCACCCCTAAGAACATGTATAATACATTATCAGCTACTTCCTTGAAGGGCCACGTGGGGTTGGAAATGTGACAATTGCATCTAAATGGTCGTTTCGAACCCGGGGCGATGGCATTGTGCAAGTGCCGGGGCGACTTACATTAAGACGGGCTATTCGAACTCGGGGCGACGGCGGTGTGCAAGTGCCGAGGTAGCCTTAGGGCCCCGGGTGGTTGAAACCAAAGTGGCCGATTGTCGAGGCATGAGTACTCGTCAATCGAGCGGCACAACATTGCTCCCCGCAAGTGGCCGAAATCACTTGCCCAAGAAAGTTAATTGATAACTTCTTGGGATATCAATCCCATAGAAACTAGGAAGGACCAACTACCCTTCCAATGGATCTTGAAAGACAAGTGATGAGATACCTCAATCGGGACATGGTATTGGGCCCGGTGACCCTCCATGTTGAGTGTGTTCGACAGAAACGGCATTCACGATTAACCAATCTACTCATGTTTATGCAGGTATACATAACTTAGTCGTACAAATAAACCATACGTCATCGGCATAACATAAATAAGAATGGTAACATGAATAGTAATGTCAGATAGCAAGAAAAACAACCAAATTGGCGACGCAACACCCCGTTAAAAAAGTGTACGAGAAAATAAAGGTGTTCGAGCGGATTACAACCCATGGCAAAGGGTAAAACAGCGACGCAGCGCTACAAAAGACAAGCTTACTCTTTAGGAGGAATCGACCCGAACCGGCCTCTTAGCAAGAAAGCATCGGCTCGTTTTTATCAAGTACCGCCTTTACACTGGCTTTGACCTTCGCGAAAAGCTCATCATTAAACTTCGCCAAAGCAACAAGATCCCGTGTCACCGTCGACGCCGCTCCAGCCCGGTGGCCACCGCCCGAGTAGTTGAGCCTCCCTTGCCAACAACTGCACCTCCTTTCCCTTCAATCGGGAAATCTCCTCTTCCAGCGATGCCACCTTCCTTTGCTCGGCTGCCAAAACACGAGAGCGGTCAGTCACGTAATAACAACACTAAGAACAACGACAAGGAAAACACAATACAAGGCACACCACCTTCCAGTAAAGGGGTGACTACTCTAACAGTCTCTTCAGACTCAGACAAGCTACACTCGAGGGAAGATATCTTAGAAGAAAGTTTTAGATATCGTTGCTCGTTAAACTCATTGGAGGGCAGTACTTCTTATGATCACTCCATTCGGCTCTCTCACGAGAGTGTGCTATCTGCAAACATGATAATTGAGCGCGAACCCACTCCAACTCTCGAAACTTTCTTGGACTCTCTAAGCTTCTCAAGGGATTCTTGACTACACTTCTACAGCATTCTTCTCCCCCAGAATCCGAAGGTGATCTGCGTGCAAATATCGAACCTGAAGCCTTAGCCGGCCACACTGACTTTCTAAGTTATCGGCCAGCAGTGTTTTATCGGCGGCGATACCTTGGAACCGAGCTAAGCTCGCCCTAAGATTATCAATCTCCTCGGGGACATACTCAAAAGTCTCGTAACGATGCAGTTGGGTTTGAAGACCCTCAATCTCGGTCTCTAGACGATCGATTTTATCATCCTTATTGACAATCCTCTGTTGTAAATTCGAAACGTGATCCCGTTCTATATTATTTCTCTCTTCAATAAGCGATATCTCGTGGAAGCATCGGCCTCCGTACTAGAAGTTTCAGCTAGGAAGGCAGTACTAAACTCAGGATATTGGCACTACAGAATCAATCATAAACACTTGAAAGCTAAGTAACTACCTTGGGTCTCGGCTAGTCGCTTCTCCAGTCCCCGGGATCGCTCACGCTCTTGCTGTAATAAGAGACGAAGACCCTCTCTCTCGGCGACCTCCTTGCGCTGAATGGCAGCATTTAACAACGAGCGATTGATATCCTACAAGCACCAACATAATTAGTATTTACCCTGTAACATAAATGCATAACCTGATCAACACAACTCACCAGCAGGTCGAAAGTACTCTTCAGGCCGGCGTCATACAACGAGACAGCCTTGATCTTATCTTCATCCTACAGAGAGGCAAACTCAGGATAAATAAGAGCTCCAAGGGAATTGCACATAGGGCCGGAGACAGTAAAAGAGGTGCTACTCCCTGAATTAGGAACCACAAGAGAAAGAGGCTCTAGAAACTCGCCCTTTAAGTGGTGTTCTCTTCTTCCGAGTAACCACATTATTTCCACCGGACTTCTCCGATTTCTTCGGCTCCTTTTCATCACCAGCGGCTTCGTCCTCTCCATCAAAAAGATCATCATCATCGTCACCATCAGACTCAAGATACACAACACCTTTGGCAAGAACAATCCCTCTACCAGCTGGCTGCTGGAGCACAGTTTTTTCCGGGACGGATAGATCGCCCTTAGTCTCCTTGCCCTTTCCACTGGGCTTCCCACCTACAAGGGTAGATGAAACATCAGAAGTTTTCTGAGGCGACTTCCTCATGAAATGCGATAAAGGCAGCCGATCCTCGAAATCCTCACCATCCCTCGCCGAAGCACCTCCAACTTTATCGACCCTCAACTTCTGCGCATGAGCCAATGTCAGAACCATTCAAGGCCACAAATAGGGGCAAGTACATGTACTGCAAAGAAGAAGCAATATATTTGTTACCTTCCCTGTCTCCTCCTTGGCTCCTGCGCTATAACCCCTATCTCTTTTTCGAAGAACGAGAGACTCAGAAGGAACGTTCTGGGACTTGGGCTGCAAAAACACACAAAAATCAAAACATCGCCCTACCATCTCCCGAGCCGATCGATAAATCAAGAGTCGGGGAAACACACTTACTCGATCAACATTGACCACCCGTAATGGATAAGACTCAGTAGGAGAAGGAAAATTGCCACTCAGAAGGGGACCAGAAATAGCCAAAGGAACTCGGTCCCAAGCCGCGTCGCTAGTATGAAGGGCATGCCTGTTGGAACCTTTCCCCTCGGGATCCTCGTCCAATAAGAGCTTCTTAACACCCTCAGGAAGAGTCTTATGATGATGAGGGCTGGCAGCAAAACCAGCAAGGTCACCATTGGTAGCAGTTCCGCTTCGATAACTATCAAGAAATCGGGCAGGAGTATAGTCACCCGCCCGGAAAGGATCGTAGTAGACCAAGTAAGTAGGAGTACATTCGCCTCGATTGCGTCTCTCCCACTCGGACAAGATACGAAAGGTGTTGCCATTCCACCGAGCCAAGGCGCGGACAAAGCGGATCTTAGAAAGAGCCTCATACCAAAATGAACAGTCGGGATCGTACAAAGGAAAACGCAGCCCGAGCTCTAACCGGCCCCCGGTGACAATGGTCGCCTCGCCGAGTGAGAAACCGTAGAACATCATCCTTCTTCAAAACGCTTTTTGGCCCGACAAGAGCCTCGACGTCATAGCCATGGAGGTCGAACTCATCTTTCAACCGTTGGATGAATTGCTCATCCGACAAGTCTTTAGCATTCTCTTGTCACCCCTACATGAAAACGAAGAAGGATTATCGAAAAGATAGAATCCAGAGCACGATAATCATGCTTAGAAGGGCTCTCAATAACAAACAGGGAATCAAGCGGTACACCGTCGTCGTCAGAAAACACATAGCTCACGCACCTTTTTTCCGTCATAGAAGGAGTTGAAGACGCCATGAAAACTAGTGGAGGAAACGGCAGGAGGAGTAAAAATATGACCGGAATCGGAAGTTGCAGCGACAACGGAAACAAAGAAGACCCAGGACAGTAAAGAAAGAAGGAAATCTGTGGGAAGGATAACTAATGGCGATGAAGAAAAAGCAGAGGAGAACGGAGAGAGAGAAGAAAATATGGCTAAGGAAAGAATAAAAAGAAAATAAGGTTTAAGGGTCGGACTTATAAACCTCACCTGTGGTAAATAAAATAAAATCAAAAGAGTAAATAAAATCAAAAGTTTAAGAATTGGTAAATAAAATTACGAAACTAAATTAATAAAGATGTAACCAAGATGTGAGAGTCAGAACTGTGGTTTTATGGAATCCACCACTACTTCTATTCAATTACTGAAATGAAACATAATTATGAGTATTTGTTTATCTTTCGTTCTATTGACATCATCTATTATAAGCATAGAGTCGGAAATATCACTGGTATACCCTAAGCATAGTGCATCAAAAGAATAAATCCAAGCATGCATCATCAATTGCATCAGCGAGAAAATTATATGAAACTAAATATTAATTCACAAATATTATTTGACTATTTTAAGCATAACCCATCAAAGAATTTAACCTAAGTATGGACTATCAAAAAATGAGACCAAAAATATTTGTAAAACTATCAATTAGGCACATAGGTTTCTAGAACCGGCAATGCAACAACTCATTTTTCAATTAATCGCGATAAACAATAATCAAAAAAATAATTAATTCAAATCATAATGGTCTATTGCTTCGTTATTCAATTCAATTAAAAGTAGCCTAAAACCCTAAGTAGCTTCAACCATAAGAACCCTAGTTACAAAAACTATTTGCAAGACATGGCTTTCTCAAAATCCATAAACATGTTAAAAGAGAAATCGATTGCTAATCAAAAGATAGAATTCTAAGAAAAGCTTCAAACCCTATCTATGGTTGCAGCACTGTAGCCGAAGGCGGCCTCCCCCCTCTATTTCTGTTCCTCTCTGTATATGTAGTTTCTACAAGAGTCTAAAACTAAGACCTAGCAAATCTGCCAAGGCCTAGTCCAACAACTGACCCAACGTCCAAATCCAACTCCTTTCCGAACTATTACCACACTGGCTTTATTCTCTGACCTTCTAACTACATCTCCGTCATAGAAAGATCGACCCTCAACACTTTTCCTCTAGCTGAACTTATCTCGTTACCACTTCCTTCCAAGAATCTGACTATGCATTAGGATCAAACCATCCAAACACACGGAGCTGATGGCTAACAAATGTTGGACTGAAACTTATCGTTTATCCAGCCACCACCATCGACTCAGGCAGTACCAGCCGACGGAGAATCAACCATGCCAACACACTGACCATTTCAAGCCACCGTCGCCACTGCAAAGCTCAAGACCAAACAAACCAGCACCCATTCTTCATATTCTTATCATTGCCAATCTCCAGAAATCGATTTCCGTTGTTGTTGTTGTAGGCAACTAGAGAGACCACCACCAGCTGCATTTTCTATATTCTCTCTGTCCAAGCTCTCTATAGTCTATACAGCTCATAAAAATCATCTCAGTCACGTCCAATCTTCACTTCATCTTCAAGTCCCCATCTCACAGAACTGAACTCTCTATAAGAATGAGTACTCAATCATTAGCCAACACTCGTTCTTCTTTGCACAGCTCCTTTATCTTCTTGCTATGTTTGCTGCCTTTCGCACACACAACACATGCCTTCAAAATTCAAGCCAACACCCATTTCAGTTTACTCCCATCCAACATCAGAAACTCTCATTTCCCCAGCTCCTTGTCTCATCACTGAACTCTTCTGTTCATGTTCCTCCCCAGTTCGAACCTGGTAGCAATACGAGAAGAACCACTGGCTATAATTTCACAGTGTAGGTTCAAATAATCCACATGGACAGGTGGAACCATCTTGGCCGAGGGCGCACCAAGAAAAGCAAGCACTGAATCATCTCATCAGATCTGGGTGCGAGGAAAGAGGAATGGAGACAGCTCGATAGGTCGACATAAAGGAGGAGAAAAGTTTTGATGTGATGCTCATCGGGTTCGAGGGTAGTTAATGCACTGACAGAGTTGGTGAAGAGATAAGAAAAGCTCGGTCAAAGTGGGAATCGGCTAAGAATCTAAATGGCGACGTCGATCATCTCCACCAAACGAACGACATCGGGTGATGACACCACTCGGCTAGATGTCTCGACTCGAACAAAAAGGAAGATCGGCCGAAGCGTCAGCTAGTCGTCCGAGAAGAACATCCAGGAAGCTACACCAGGCCCAACACTGTAATATCGATGTATCACCACCTGTAGTTATAAATAGAGATCGTGTAGAGAGGTAAAGGCAAGCAATCTAAAGTAAGAGAAAGGAGAGATAGAATACTGTTGAGAGCATTCACCCTTGTAAACTTGTGCGAAGTAATAAGATCATTCTTTCACCCCGTGGACGTAGGTAATCATGCCGAACCACGTATACCTTGTGTTCTTCTATGTCTTTTGCTTATTTACTTCTTTGCATACGTTTGAAATCCTTTGGATGTAGTAGTAGGATTTTCTACATCTACACACAGCTTAGCCACGTACTTCCTTCCCAGACCGAACACAAAACCAGCTCGCTCCATTTCCATCTTCTCTCGAATTCAACCACGGCAACCATGGCAGTACATCCCTGCCTGCAAATTTTCGCCATCGACAACAACCGAATGTCTGCCATCTTCCACTCATTTCTACGACAATTTCTCTTTTACTGACAATCAACACCTTTTTAGTCGAACTCCATTGCAGATTCAACTCAAACCCCACACCATTTCCATTCTTTCCAGGTTCCCGAGTCTCAAGTCTTTGTTTGTCTGCCAAATCGTTCTCCTTCCAGGCTGCAACACCGGTTCATCTGGACATCACCTACATTACGAACTCAAATCAGCCTGCAAACTTCTCAACCAACACCACTGGTCCGATTAATTCTCTCATCGCTGATCGACCACCTTCACCTGTAAATCTCATGGAGGTAAATACGAGTATAGATTACTTTGGATCTCCCCCGTACACCATAGTCACAACTTTCATTCTTCTCAAACAAGGCTACAACACCTAGCTTCGCAGCCTCCCCGATCTCAGCAACATTTGTTTTGAGTCGCAGATAAAAAAACCATCGTCTAACATCATCAACTCCTTCCCAGGATGACCGGTTCGAATGAATCCATTACAGATTGGAGAGAACCACCACTGTCCACCGACTACTCATAGCTCAGCCAATCCATCTCCTGCTTCATCTTCTCCATTCAAGTACCAACTTGATTCACCATAACCACCGCCGCATCACCACTTGGAATCCAGGTGCTTGGACTTTCATAAGATATCAATTTCTTTTCCTTCCATATGAACCGAGAGGAAGTAATTTAAATGGCAGCCAGCTCAAGCACATAACAAGGCAGCTTAATGAAGCTCGTCTATTCGTTGCCTTTGGCAGCATTTTGTTATTTTTGTTGTAAACGCCATCTTAAGCTTCTTTCGCCATATATTCCGCCAATGATCGGATTTACTTGTGCTTTCTACAAAAGCACTAACATAATGTTAATTAGCCAAAAACCGATTCCTAGCTAATATAAATATGGGCATAATATGTAGCACTTACGTGCTTATCAACAGATTTGTTTATCAAGTCTTCGACTTTGGGTCGTAGCAACTCTTGGTTGTGGGTGAGATCATCTAAGGGAATCAAGTACGTAGTATCCTGCTGGGATCAGAGACGTAAGGAGCACAACTGTACCTTGAATCAGTGTGAGATTGATTAGGGTTCAAGTACAGTCCAGTCCGAAGTTCATTGGTAGTAGGCTAGTGTCTGTAGCGGCTTAATACAGTGTGGTGTTCAAAGTTGGACTAGGTCCCGGAGTTTTTCTGCATTTGCGGTTTTCCTCGTTAACAAAATTCTGGTGTATGTGTTATTTCTTTTCCGCATTATATTTTGTTATATAATTGAAATATCACAGGTTGTGCGTTGAACCGATCAATTGGTAAATCCAACCTTTGGTTGTTGATTGAAATTGATTGATCCTTGAACATTGGTCTTTGGTACCGTTCAAGTTACTTCTCTTATATTCAATCGGGCTCGCAAATTCCTATTTGTTGATTGCAGATTAAATTGAGAGTTAGAGATATAAAAGTCTTTGATATATACTTTTCTCTAGATTGAGTCTGACTGTCTAGTTGATTCCCTTGAAAGTATATTGGAGTTTGTCTATTCATATTGCCAAACGAAATATTGGGTGTGGTTGTTGTACCCCCGCTTTTTCACCTTTTTTGTTCTAAAAACTAATTCTTTTTTTTCAGCGAGTTTTGGTTAGTCATACATATTCTTTGTCTATGGTATATTAAAATTAATACTAATAGTACTCCGGCTAAGCAAGGATTGTAATCAACTCTTGTAGGAAATCTTGTAACTGATTCAACAAATACGGTTCGTATTATCACTTTACTAAACCAAGAAAGTTTATCGAAGAAATTTTTAACACCATGCGGTAGTTTTTGATAAACTATTTTAGCTTCATACCAACCACTTCTTGGTTTTTGAGCAACGCTAGCTCGCTCATTTTTCCTAGACAAGTGACCTTGACCTTTGGATAATTCTGGACAGGAAAGTAGGTTGGGATTGTTCTCTTTATTGGAACTTGATTGAGACATCGATATAGGTAGATTGTTTTTTTTCAAGGTTTTTTTTTTTTTTTTTTTTAATTTCTCACCTAATATCTTGAGATTGAGACATTTTTAAATTTGAAAAAGTTAAATAAGAATAATAAGAATTTTTAATAAAGAAAAATTATTGAGAATACTTAATTTGGTGTGAGTTGAGTGTTTAAAGTAGTGTGTTATTTCCAAAATCTGAAAAAACAAGCGCCACGCCAATAGAGTTCCGAACTCCTGCTATCTATCCTAGAGATGTCTGGGCTAACCATTGGGCTATGCCTTGTTTTTTGTGAAATCTATGAGTTTATAGTTGTTGATGGTGGAGTTTCATTTAAGGTTAAAATTGTAAAAAACCAGTAAAACTATACCGACATATTGTAAAAGATAAAGCCATTGATAAGTGTTGAATACTCCCTCACTTAATTCACCTACAATGGAGCATGTGGCAACAATCCCATTCTCGTGAATACATGAAATTCCTCCAGGTTGGAGCATGTGGCAACAATCCCATCCCGTGAATTTCTAATCAGCCTTGTATTTCAAAGACTCATTATCGTGTGGCATGACGACCGAGTGTTACTCTTACAAAGTAACACGAACCTCCAAGCACTATAATGAAACCATGTACGAAATACCCGTACAAAGTCGACTTTCGGTGTGTTATACTAGCTCGATTGAGCCCCTCTCGGTGTGTTATACTAGCCCGATTGAGCATCCGATTGACCGTATCGATCCGGATATGATAAAGTCATCCAACTCCATAAGCATGATTGGATGACCGATCAATTCCATCACCCCAAGCCGTGTATGGAATATCCATCGCCGAACCAATGCGGAACCCCGCACGTGCCGGCCATTGGCCTAGCTTGCCAAAAAACGTTCATACCAAGCATTATGGACGGAAAACCCTAAATTAGGGTTTGCGGCATATTACATGTGTCGCAGCCGGTCTCAACCATCCATCTTCGCAGTATAGATGGAGGGTGTAGATGTAGATTCAAAGGGCCCTGAGCATGTCAACACGATCACCGCGGGCTCGCCACACACTTGACCAATCGGTCAAGATCAACCATATTTGGTCGTGACAAAATCGTCGCCCAAACAAGAGATGACGACGCGGCTTGAAACCCAAAATTAGGGTTTTGAGCATCACGAGCGTCCATCTTCTCTGGCATGAGTGGAGGGTCCAAGATTAGATTACAGTCCCGCGTCATACCGCGATGACCACCGTGGACCCATCTATTCCCTAACCCGATCGGCCAAGGCATATCATGCCTCGGGCTAATCCAAAACGCACGCTCAAACTAGCGTGGTCACACCTCCCAAACCGCAAACCGATCTCGACCACTCAACTTCACGGACGATTTGGATGGCTCGGATCACGTTTTCATGGGATATTCAGGTATAGGCGTAAACACCAGCCTATCACCTTCACACCAGGCCAATCGACCAAGACCGACCAAGATTGGTCATCTTGGAAGTGCTTTGAAAGAGGGCGTGACGTGCGGCCCTTGCGGCACTAGTTTTTTGTCGCAAATCGATCTCGACCACTCGATTTCATAGGATGAATTGAGTGACCCAGGTCATACTTTCATGAGGTAATGGGGTATAGGTGCCTACACCATCATGCCTTCTACACGTATGTATGGCCGGTTAGGGCCAAAGTTGTATCCCATGCTTGGTTTCGACTAAGTCAAGAGTGATGCATGCGCACCTCTTCAAAACCCTAACTTCATCAACTGGCCGCAGATGAGTGTCTCAAAGATCATCTCATCCGATCCAACTTCACCACCTTTGGTTATACGGCCCTGTCGAGTTAATTGGTTAGTGAGGTGTTATTACCCATCACTTTACCACACCATGATGCAGTACCTGCATAAAAAATACACACGATACTTCACAAGTATCAACTTTCTGAATAACGCAGTTGTTCAAATTAGCATTACATGCTACCTATCGTGGATCCACGATCCACACGTTCCAGACATCAATCATGTCACAAATCGGGGGATACATATGGGGTATTGGTCCCGGCGGTTTACAAAGGCGGCGGCGTGCAACGCGCCATCACAAGAACGTGTTAGGAAGTCATGGACGGTAAGAGATGAACAGGAGAAGTGTGCAAGACTGGTCGTGTGGCACCGACGCACAACTCCACTACTCCATCACTCCACTTCCTCCACTTCCCACGAGAGACGTGAATAAGGCTCAATGACTTGTATAAATAGGTTCTCCGCCCTATTTCAAAAGACAGAGAAAAACAACAAGAAAACACCCAGAGCCTGCTTACACCAATCGTAAGCTTGTTCACTTTCCTGTTACTGATGCGTGTCGTAACCACAACAAATTAATTAATACTTTACTACCTAATTAACTAGTAATATAGGGTAGTCAAGGTCGATCCCACGAGGAGCACGAGATTCTAGTTGTACAAATTGTCACGAAAGGGGGGTGTAAAAAGCAAAAGAAAATAAACAAAACAATTAAAAGATAAAGTTGAAAGCAATAAGAGAGACAAGATCAAGGAATCCTTCTTCGTTACGAAACAATGATTAAAGTTATGTTCTCTTCTACTTGTTATTAATCACAAATTATCACCAACCGTAGGTAAAGCGGCCTAGCTCAGTGCTAAACCCCTAAATCCCTTTTATCACTGGACACGGGAAGTTCTCGACTACCGGATTCTAATCACCAAGCCACCTAGAATTAGCTCAACCTAGATGTAACTTGGCTCATGCATTAGGTTTTGTGAATTTCTTAGGTTGATATTAGTAGTTAGACTCTTAGCTCAAGGTCTACTTGCTAACGTTGTTTCTACACACAATTGCTCCACTAATCCCTCCGCAAGGTCTCGTGTTTGCTACTTATGTAAAGAGTCAAGAAACGATTACTTATCTCCTAACTTTCACTAGCTTTAGATCGAATTAACAAATCAATTTAGCGTGCACTCCAAACAATCTATCAATCAATCATGAGTGTCTTTAAGATCACTCCTATTAGTAAAAACAAACGATAATTATGTGAAAAACTTCAAGATAGAATTTGAAAACAAAAACTCAAATCATGTTAAGAACTAGGAATTCATCCTCAATCAATAAAATTAACTACTCATGTTAAAGAGTTCACACAAAGAATAAGAAAAGAAAAGAATTGTGTGTGTAGAAAGGTGTGTAGAGAGGTGTGTAGAGAGGTGTGTAGAGAGGTGTAGAAGTTGTAGAAAACTTCTCTATTTATAGGCTTCAATATTCTCCAATTCTTCTAAGGATTAGAATCCTTTTCCTTTTGCAATTCAATTTCCAAATCAAGCTTTTCTCAACTCTTCCACCTTCTCTTTCCAAATTTGAGTCCAATTCTCCATCCAATTCCTAGCCCAAGTCTTCATACCCATGAGAGAAGTCCATAGAAAGTTCGGAATTTTGCTCACGGAAAATCGGGATTATGGCCTTTAATTTGGCTCGGAAACGTCGCCACGGCCAATGAAAATTTTGTCGTCGGGAGAATATTCGACGGAATATTCCGTCAGTCTACCGTTAGGACTAACGGTCAAAGGTCAAACTTAACGGTCAGTCGTCAGTCAACCGGGTCAAGTCAGAGAGGAGTCAGACTCAAGTCAGAATGCTGAGTCGGCTGACTGGTCTAACTGGGTGAGCTGGATCGGCTGGATCGGTCATCGGGCTCGGTACGAGTTGACTCGCCAGAGAGGAAATCTGGCCGAGTTCCGTTCGGTTATAGAGCATTCCCAGGCCACATTCAGGCCGTTCTTTACCTTCATTCCTCAGTTCAAATCCTAGCATACATCTAAGTGCAATCAATGACTTCTTGCACAATTGCATTCATTTTACAAAGACCATAATCTTCTGCTTCTTCCCCCGTCAATTCACCCATTCAATTCCCTTCTGCTAAAACCCATTTCACAGCATCAGGTTCATCTTCTCCCTGTTCATTTCTTCTTCCACTCAATCACCACCAGATTTCTCAATCTCTCGGCCTCAGAGTGCAGCCTCATCTCCACTTGCACTGCTTACCCATTTTCTACATTCTCACCGCTCTCGCAAACCAATTTCATCATCACCACAAAGAAGCCAATGTCAAACAAAGACCAAACCCTCACCGCCATCTTCGATAGTACCACCAACAATGACCTCATCTCCGTTTTCACCATCCAATATACAGTGCAATGCTCAAATCATTCCCCGAGCTCTCATTGCTATCGCGTTAAACTCCCAGTATTGAATCAACGTAACCTCGAGTAACTCACTTGCACCAGATCACTCCCTTCTCTCACAACCATCACGGCCCGGCTCAACCTTCGGCTCCGCCGACCGACTCCGCTCTTCTCCATTCCAATTCTTCATCTCGTTGTAAAGCGAGATACAAAAATCCACAGATCGAACCCATCTGTTTCCCGAGCTTCAAACCGCGTACGCTAACACATCAATAACATCGATTTACCTCAATTTCTCGACTCCACCTAAAAGATCGATTTATTTATCTCTTGGATTTCAACCACGACTAATTCAATTTCATTCAACAGATCCTGAGTTTCTTCTCAAGCTCAATCCGTGACGACAACACTTTAATCATCACTAATGCTCTCGAATTCACAAAGCAGTTAGCCTCATCAATTATCATCTCACAGTAACCCGTCATCGATTATCATCTCGTGACTCACACCAATCAACACCACGACGATTCAAACTTCTCTCAAATTTCGGTTCGGCAATGGCGACAATTTCTTGGATCTTCTCTCGATCTCGCTCTGTCGATAGTAATCAATCCCATCTTCGAAATCAACATCTTCTCCCCGTATTTCTTTCGCTCAATTTCTTTCTCAAATTTTGGGGAAGATGACTTGAGATGAATGAGAGAAAATCTCTCGATTTAGGGTTCAGAGATAAAAGGTGGATATTTGCACCCCACATGAAAAGGACCACCATCTCATTAGATAAGGGATACCCTAGTGGACAGCCCCTTAACCTTGGCTGGTTTGTACTTAGTACTCCTCCAAGAGTTACCCCTTAACCTGGACTGGGCTCCAGATAGTGCTTGCCCCTGAAATGACCTTTTTGCCCTTTTGCTGAAATATGGTGATTTCTTCTCCTTTTCCTCCGTGCGACTCCAAAGTAGCTATAAAACTCAAAACAAGCGTAAAATACATAATTTACAAGAAAAATAGCAAAGAAAGCATAAACTACTAGATAGTAAATTAGGTGTATTCTACACCTATCAAATTCCCCCACACTTAGACTTTGCTAGTCCTCGAGCAAATCAAACTAAAAACTCACAACTTCAAAGCGTTCAAGCGTCACAAGCATCCACAGAGTTATGAGGACATAGAATTTCTGCATGCTAGTAATAAGAAGTTAGAAATACCAAAGAACATATTCTCATTCTTAAATGTTGAGTGAGAAATAACCACACCATAATGAGAGAATGCGTGTTTGAGAAACGATCAATAAGCATTTCGCCTCGACTTCGCCTCACCAAAAGGATTTTATGATAATTGCACTCTAAAAGACAAATTTTTTTATGGTTCTCACATGTGTGCAGGTAGGAATGAAGAGAGAAATCCCGACCACGTTGAATGGTGGGAAGGATAACTTCCGAAATTTTGAAAAACCCACATCTTTTAATATTTTGAAAAAAATATTTTTCTGACGATCTCTAAGAAAGGAAATCAACCATTTTTTATCGAGGATGAGATTACTTACTTACCTTCACATCCGATCGCCAATTATGATAACACCACTCTCACGGCATCCAATAGAAACTTCTTCCGCTCCTCGTCTTGATCTTCATGGTCTTCGTCTTTGGTTTCAACTATTGATGATAAACCCTTGAATTTCATAAATCCTTAACAATTTATAACTCTTATACCTTAAAAATCCTTGTCGCTTGACACTTCCTTATATATTTTCCTTCCCCACGTTTATAAAAACAAAACAAATATTTCTCTTGTTTTTTCTCTCTTTTTTTTTTTTTCTTTTTCTTTTTTTTTTTTTTTTTTTTTTTTTTTTTTTTTTTTTTTTTTTTTTTTTTTTTAACAAGAGAAATTAAATACAAAAATAAACCATAGCCGTGGAAGAAGTATTTTACCGCTTGATTCTTCACAACTTGTTTTGTCTTGAAATCATAAACTTCAAAAATTCTCACCTTTTAATTTTCTTCGCTTTCATGAATAAGTCTTCATACTTAAATATAAAATTACCTCATTGTATTGTAAGTCCTCAACTTATATGTAAAAATCCGCTCTTTGTATGTTGCTTTTACTTGTATTTGAAATTTGCTCTTTTTCTCGTTCCGTTGCTTGTAAACCTTAAACTTTTCCAACTTTCCTTGTAGATTTTGATGTCGCTCCTTGTTGATGATGAATGTGTTTCTATGGATCCGTTGTTGTCGAGAGAGAATGGTGCTGACTGCAAATCGAACTACAAGAAGGAAGCTTTCATCCATGGACGTCACCCTCATGATTGACAAAATTAGCACTCAAGAGATCAAAGAGTAGTGCTTTTAGTGGTGGGAAGTTGGGTAGCTCACCATTCTACCCGGAATTAACTTACGGTGACACACACTCAAAAGAAGCTCTTTAGTATATGGAAATTTTCTGGTCGGTGCCTCTCATGATATGAATACGGGTAGTCTCCACTAATGATTGATCAAAGAACTCTAATAATGCACTTCTCCCGCACCAAATTCGCATCACCGGCATGATTAAATCCATTATTTAACACTCTAACAAATAAGAAATCCGAATGTAGTTCTCTAACATTTCCAAGTTCAATTATGTCGGTCAAAATCTCTATGTAAACATACCTAGAAGTATGCTAGTGACTCTAAAATCTTTAAAAGTTGGAATCTTTATATAAAACTTTTTTTTTTTTTTTCAAAATTTTTCATTTTTTTGTAATTTTTGTTTTAAAAACATGCTTAACCACTCCCCCACACTTAAACCTTACATTGTCCTCAATGTAATTGAATCCTCCTAGTAAAGTCAAGGTGGGAAATTTTAACATGATAAGAAACAAGAAAAAGAAATAACAAAAAGCAAAAAGATAAGAAATACAAAACCGATGGGTTGCCCCCCATTAAGCGCTTGTTTTAAAGTCGACGGCCCGACTTAGCTCTTTGCATGATTCATTCCCCATATACTAACAATCGGAAAATTTGAGGATCCACCCATAATACCTGTTTTGCAAACAATAACTCCATACAAATATTAGCACAAGAAAATAATAGTGATGTTATCGCTCGATAGAAATTTCCCCACACTTATTCTCACCCACACTCTAAGTGTATAAAGAACATAGAAGTTGGGAACTTCCATGTATTCCTCTTGGCAAACCCGCATAGTGTTAGCATCAAGTGTTTCCAATGGTGGATATTTAGAAACAAAATCATCCAAAATACTTTCAAGCACATACATTCAAATCAATAAGAGGTAAAGGAGAAGAATCAATAGGCAAAGGGTTAGACAAACCTTTCAAAAAATTCTTGTATTATAGAATCCTCTTCATCCTTAAAAAATTCAAGTGAATTACTTACCTCTTGTATATCGTGGTCCTCTATTAAATCTTGCAACCATTCTTCGTCGTTTTCTACCTTAACCATAGTCTCTATCATTAAAATCATTCGCAAGTTCAATTGGGTCTTCCACAAAATCAATGAATGGTTTCATCCTCTAGTATCATCTCTTCAACATTCTCATCATCGGAATCGGGGCCATTCACTAAAGTGATTCTCATCGGTATAGATTGTAAGATCTTCTTGTGCGGATGTTACTTCGTTTACAACAATAGGTAAGTCACACCCAATCTCCTCCTTTTGAATAGGTGAAGGATCGTTATTATGATCCGGAGTTGGAATAACTTCCTCATTGTCGGAACTCTCATACACTTCCGCGGACTCCCATCTTTCCCGAAGAAATTTTTCCAAGCACTAAAGTGCATCCTCCTCAAGCTCTACCTCTTGAATAGGTGATTGATCATTATTAAGATCAAGGCTCGAGTAATCTACACTAGCGTCATCAAAAGTCTCCAAAGGTTGGTCCTTTTCAACACAATCATCTTCATTTTCGGACTCACCATAATAAGAATCTTCATCGGTTTCATAACCTTTATCCCGACGTCTTTTAAGTTCCATATGAATAGTCCTACTAATTTCTCGCGACAAGCTCTTCCGAGTCTCCATCATCCTCCAATTTGTATAATTTCTCGTGCAAGTTTCCCCGGCGTTCACACGCTTTACCACCGTTAGACGGCATCTCCTCTTTTGGAAAAAAGTGAAGGAAAAACACGATGAAGAGGAGTATATTCCAAATTCTTATCCGCACATTACTAGAAAACAAATTGTTAGATGCATAACTATCCTTCCATCCGTGTGTTTGTCCACTTACATACCCGTCATAAGGTTGTTGATATGTATGAGAATATCCATAAGGTTCTCGTAGGAAATTTATCATAGCCAAAATATTGGTTTTGATTGTATCCTAAGGATGGTTGGAAGTTGTCATAATGTTGAGGTTGAAAACCGTATTGATTGTTGTAATATGCTTGCTCTTGTCCACCGTATACATTGAAAACCGAAGCTTTGAAATAAGATTCAAAAACCAAGTTAGATACGGAATAGAATCCAACAAAGCAAGAAAAAAGCAAAAGAAAAATAAAAACAACTAAAATCATCCGTTGCTCCCTAACAACGGCGCCAAAATTTGATGCGTGTCGTAACCACAACAAATTAATTAATACTTTACTACCTAATTAACTAGTAATATAGGGTAGTCAAGGTCGATCCCACGAGGAGCACGAGATTCTAGTTGTACAAATTGTCACGGAAGGGGGGTGTAAAAAGCAAAAGAAAATAAACAAAACAATTAAAAGATAAAGTTGAAAGCAATAAGAGAGACAAGATCAAGGAATCCTTCTTCGTTACGAAACAATGATTAAAGTTATGTTCTCTTCTACTTGTTATTAATCACAAATTATCACCAACCGTAGGTAAAGCGCCTAGCTCGGTGCTAAACCCCTAAATCCCTTTATCATAGGACACGGAAGTTCTCGACTATGGGATTCTAATCACCAAGCCACCTAGAATTAGCTCAACCTAGATGTAACTTGGCTCATGCATTAGGTTTTGTGAATTTCTTAGGTTGATATTAGTAGTTAGACTCTTAGCTCAAGGTCTACTTGCTAACGTTGTTTCTACACACAATTGCTCCACGGAATCCCTCCGCAAGGTCTCGTGTTTGCTACTTATGTAAAGAGTCAAGAAACGATTACTTATCTCCTAACTTTCACTAGCTTTAGATCGAATTAACAAATCAATTTAGCGTGCACTCCAAACAATCTATCAATCAATCATGAGTGTCTTTAAGATCACTCCTATTAGTAAAAACAAACGATAATTATGTGAAAAACTTCAAGATAGAATTTGAAAACAAAAACTCAAATCATGTTAAGAACTAGGAATTCATCCTCAATCAATAAAATTAACTACTCATGTTAAAGAGTTCACACAAAGAATAAGAAAAGAAAAGAATTGTGTGTGTAGAAAGGTGTGTAGAAGTTGTAGAAAACTTCTCTATTTATAGGCTTCAATATTCTCCAATTCTTCTAAGGATTAGAATCCTTTTCCTTTTGCAATTCAATTTCCAAATCAAGCTTTTCTCAACTCTTCCACCTTCTCTTTCCAAATTTGAGTCCAATTCTCCATCCAATTCCTAGCCCAAGTCTTCATACCCATGAGAGAAGTCCATAGAAAGTTCGGAATTTTGCTCGCCGGAAAATCGGGATTATGGCCGGAATTTGGTCGGAAACGTCGCCGCCGGCCACCTAAAAATTTTGTCGTCGGGAGAATATTCGACGGGAATATTCGTCGGTACCACCGTTAGGACTAACTGGTCAAAGGTCAAACTTAACGGTGGACTGTCATCAACCGGGTCAAGTCGAGAGGAGTCGAGACTCAAGTCGAATCTTTGAAGTCACTGACGGGTCTAACTGGGTGAGTGGATCTAGTGGATTGGTCATCTCGGGCAGACGAGTTGACTCGCCAGAGGAAATCGCCGAGTTCCGTTCGGTTATAGGAGCATTCCTGTGCCACATTCAGCCGTTCTTTACCTTCATTCCTCGTATCAAATCCCTAGCATACATCTAAGTGCAATCAATGACTTCTTGCACAATTGCATTCATTTTACAACACCATAATCTTCGCTTCTTCCCCGTCAATTCACCCATTCAATTCCTTCGCTAAAACCCATTTCACAAAGATCGAGTTCATCTTCTCCTCGTTCATTTCTTCTTCCACTCAATCACCACCGATTTCTCAATCTCGGCCTCAGTGCGGCCTCATCTCCACTTCATGTTGCTTACCCATTTTCTACATTCTGCTTTGCTCCCGCAAACCAATTTCACTGTCACCACAACAAGCCAATGTCAAACAAAGACCAAACCCTCACCGCCATCTTCGATAGTACCACCAACAGCTGATTTCATCTCCGTTTCACCATCCAATATACAGCAATGCTCAAATCATTCCCGAGCTCTCATTGCTATCGCGTTAAACTCCCAAAGATTGAATCACGAGAACCCCGAGTAACTCACGGCACCAGATCACTCCCTTCTCTCACAACCATCACCAGCCCAAATAACAACTCTCCGCTCGACTCTGCTCTTCTCCATTCCATTCTTCATCTCGTTGTAAAGCGAGATACAAAAATCCACGGATCGAACCCATCTCCGCTTCCCCGAGCTTCAAACCGCTAGCGCCAACATCAATAACATCGATTTACCTCAATTTCTCGAGACCCACCGGCAAAGATCGATTTATTTATCTCTTGGATTTCAACCACGACCAATTCAATTTCATTCAATGATTCGTGAGTTTCTTCTCAAGCTCAATCCGTGACGACAACGGACTTTAATCATCACTAATGCTCTCGAATTCACAAGCAAAGCTAGCCTTCATCAATTATCATCTCACGTAACCCGTCATCGATTATCATCTCTCGTGACTCACACCAATCAACACCACCAGACGATTCAAACTTCTCTCAAATTTCGGTTCGGCAAATGACAATTTTCTTGGATCTTCTCCTCGCATCTCGCCTCTGTCGATAGTAATCAATCCCATCTTCGAAATCAACATCTTCTCCCGTATTTCTTTCGCTCAATTTCTTTCTCAAATTTTGGGGAAGATGACTTGAGATGAATGAGAGAAAATCTTCTCTCGATTTAGGGTTGTAGAGATAAAAGGTGGATATTTGCACCCCACATGAAAAGGACCACCATCTCATTAGATAAGGGATACCCTAGTGGGATGCCCCTTAACCTTGGCTGGTTTGTACTTAGTACTCCTCCAAGAGTTACCCCTTAACTCGGACCTGGCTCCGGATAGTGCTTGCCCCCGAAATGACCTTTTTGCCCTTTTGTCGAAATATGGTGATTTCTTCTCCTTTTCCTCCGTGCGACTCCAAAGTAGCTATAAAACTCAAAACAAGCGTAAAATACATAATTTACAAGAAAAATAGCAAAGAAAGCATAAACTACTAGATAGTAAATTAGGTGTATTCTACACCTATCAGTTACAAGTCATAAGCAAGTCTACACCTTCACAATCTCAAACACCTTCTTCGCTTCCCTCCCTAAGATCAACCACATCTCCTTCACTTTGTGACCGAAACAAGTCAGGAAACGGCCATTTCTTAGTTTATGCTTGGGACTTGCGCAGATTGATCTCTCGAATCTACAAGCACTCACCGCGCAGGTGCATTTGTTTAAGGTTTAAATTCATTCCTCATCCACACCATAAATTACCAAATTCCGTAGGAGTAGTTTTCACCCATAAACAATTGGCGACCACTGGTGGGAGGTTGATCTATTCGGTTGCAAAAAATTGAATCCTCAATTTTTTCGATTTCTATCTCGCAATGTATCCAGAAACCACTGGTGGTTCAGATATCATGGGAAGTATAGTTAGAATCTTTGGAGGATGTCTTGGCAAATCACTTCAGATCGCTAGAAGACGAGCGAGACATTCCGCCTTTTGAATGATATAACAGGCGCAATTACAAGAAGGGTCGGCATGCATCTACTCAAATAAAGGCAAGAAACGCTGGATCCTTAGTCAGGAGTCACACCTTTACTAGTGGAGATGCAGAAAGAGCGCGTAATCACAGGGGACTCAGGAGAGACGAACAACATGGTCCAGCCGACAACAAAGACTCGAGGCAACTCCACGCAGAGGAAAAGACTTGTCCGGTACCACAACATCTACGAGATAAAGAAATGGAGCACAGCCTTACGGACCCTTGGAAGATTTATATCTCAAGATCCTTGTCGAAGCCGTGAATAAATTCTTGAGGAAGGAGAGATCAATCAAGGAACACTTGAGTACATAGGATGGGAACGTTCAATTCGATCACTCAGCAGTGATATTACAACACCTACCATCACCAGAGCCAGAGCGAGCGCAAATCCCGGCATCTCATCAAGTGTAACACCTCGGTAGTCACCCGAGTAACAACTTCCACTCCTTCATCGGGACGGGAGTCGGAGGGACGAGAGGAGGACCATCCCCATTACCATTGCGGACTTGATGGAGAAGGGGAAGTTCTTGCTAAGACTCAAACGGATATGGCCGCAACTCGAAAAGAGATACTCACTTTTCTTAAGACATTAACTCGATCGATTTCCACAAGAGCCGTGACAGCCCTACGGAGCAAAAAAGGAACGCATTCAACGTCTTAGGAGAAGGTGGTTTGGCGCGCGGGACCTCCATGGGTCGATCAAAGAAGCGACATCGAGATATGAGCGGTCTGTCATGGAGACTCTACACTGGGACTGATCTCACAACGATCCTCCTCAAGTTAAGTCAATAGTTTCACTATGAACCGAGGCGGTGGATCGGGAAGCGTTTTCTCACTTGGAAAGTTTATGCGAACTTTCACACCTCTCGAAGAATCGGCGACGGAGACATTTTCTTTGCAATCAACCGAGAGGAAGTTCACAACCGTGCCCTACATGTCACCGCACGCATCAAGGATTCGAGTTCAAGATCGGCCCTTATCGACACGGAGAGCGTCTTCGAATGTGATTACTCAAGACTCTCAGGACATCCAAGGTTCTCCCGTGCAAGGTCGTACTAAGCCTACCACAATGACGGACTTCGAGGGAAACCAAACCAAGCACATACGGGAGAAGCTCCTCACCGAAAGAATCGGAGACAAGTTCGTTGCATCCCACTCCCCACGTGGGCGTCAATTTAGGAAGAAGACCGGCTTGCATCATTGAAGGTTAAAACCCACGATGCATCTTTGCTGACGAAGCATTCTTCTCCATCCTGTGAAGCCACGACCCACGTTCACCTGGAGAGGGAACGAACTTTTGAAGTGAGTCATGACCGAAAGGGAAAACGCTATCGACACTTTGCCATAATAAATTAGCAGGGGAGATCATACCAGATCTCTCCACCCAATGGAATGCTACAAGAGCAACGAACCACAAGAACAAGTGCTAGATGCTCCACAACATACGCAAGATGGAACCAACTCCACAACCGATGAGATTGAAATCGTTGGGAATCTCCCTAGGCCTATCTCCATCATTTCAACCTTGAGTAGGGATAAACGCATCGAAGCTCGTGGAACTTCTCAAAGAGTACCAAGACATATACGCTTGGAGATATGAAGAAATGCCAGGATTTAGATGAAAATTGGTCACCCATCATCTACATGTCATACCCGGATCCAAGTCGGTTAAACGGTTACCCCAATTAGGAAAATGGATAGATCGTGTGTCTTTGCATGACTTCGGAGACTTGAACAGGTGCTTCTCAAAAACGATCCTCCTCAACCTAACATCGACATGTTAGTAGATGCAACCCAGCTTGGACACGGCATGTTCTCTCCATGGATGGATGTAAGCGGCTACAACCGAGATAAAGATGTCGAGCATGACACAAGTAAGATAGCTTTTCGAACTCCTCTCGGATTTTTTTACTATACCATACCGCCATTTAGTTTAAAGAATGCTTAGGCAACGTATCAATGCTCAGCAATCTTCCACCGGAGTCGATACCTCAAGAGAATAGCCTCAAGAAGATAACGATGTCCACGCGTCATATCGAGCAAGATCCCGGGCGAGTCACTCTATCAGGCAGTGGTCGAACAAGATTCGGGCGAGTCACTTTATCAGACAGTGGTACCTGTCTATCATGCTATATTGGAGAATCTGCGCTTTTGGTCATCCTATGGAGCTATTGAACGCTCATCTACAACAACATATGACATGATATAAAGAACCAGGCCTGCCGGTAATGAAGAGCCTCATAATGTTCGTAGGGTCATATATCTCACCAATAGGAAATACAACCTTCAGCCTTCTGCAAGCAGTTCCCTGAAGCACCAAGAGGAAAACTACCGAGATACAACATCCTGCGCGTCCGCCAACTCCAACTCCAACTCCAGTACCACATGCACGACTCCCTGTTTATGGGTGAAAACTACTCTGGAGAATTTGGTAATTTGGGGTGTGGATGAGGAATGAATTTAAACCTTAAAAAATGCACTTTGCGCGGTGAGTGCTTGTAGATTCGAGAGATCAATCTGTGAAAGTGCGGCCTAAACAAAGAAATGGCCGTTCCAGACTTGTTTCGGTCACAAAGTGAAGGAGATGGGGTTGATCTTAAGGAGGGAAGCGAAGAAGGTGTTGAGATTGTGAAGGTGTTGGCTTGCTTATGACTTGTAACAGAAAGGTGAGCAGGCTTATGATTGATGCAAGCAAGCTCTCGGGGTGTTTGAATACGTTTTTGTATTAACACTTGGTTTTCTGTCTCGCCCCGGACTTGTGTTGTTGTTTGAAATAGGGCGGAGAACCTATTTATACAAGTCATTGAGCCTTATTCACGTCTCTCGTGGGAAGTAGAGGAAGTGGAGTGATGGAGTAGTGGAGTTGTGCGTCGGTACCACACGACCGGTCTTGCCCACTTCTCCTGTCCATCTCTAACCGTCCATGACTTCCTGACACGTTCTTGTGATGGCGCGTAGCGCGCTGCACGCTGTAAACCGCCAGACCAATACCCCAGTATGTATCCCCCCAGTTTGTGACATGATTGATGTATCTGGAATGTGTGGATCGTGGATCCATGAAAGATAGCATGTAATCTTTGAATTGAATAATTTGTGTTATTCAGAAGTCGATACTTGTGAAGTATCGTGTGTATTTATGCGAGTGCACGCATTATGGGTGTGGTAAAGTGATGGGTAATGACGCCTCACTAACATATTAACTCCCGACCGGGGTTGTGGTAGAGCAAGTGTCGGGTGAAGTTGGACGGATGAGATGATCTTTGAGACACTCATCTGCGACCTTTAATGAATATTAGGGTTTTTTGAAGAGATGCGCAAGCATCACTCTTCAGCTTGGTCGAAACCAAGCATGGAAAGGGATTTGGAGAGGACCGACCGGGTATGTGTAGACAGCATGCCAGTGTGCACGTCCATAGCTCACTGTCCCATGAAGGCGCGATCTAGGCCACTCAATTTGACCCAGTAAAGTTGAGTGGTTGAGATCGGTTCTTGGTAAATCTATTGCCGCAAAGGAGTTGGAAACCGCGTGACATCCCTAGTTCGGGCACGCGTTTCAAGACAACCCATCTTGGTCGGTCTTGGTTGATCATACCAAAGTGTGTAGGTGGTAGGCCGGTGTTCACACCTATACCGACTATCCCATGAAAACGTGATCCGAGCCATCCAAATCGTCCGGTGAAGTTGAGTGGTCGAGATCGGTTTGTGGTTTGAAGGCGTGGCCATGCTAGTTTGGACGCACGTTTTGGATTAACCAGGGCATGATATGCCTTGCCCGAACACATGAGGAGGTATTTGGGCCCACGGTGGTCATCTTTGGTATGACCGGCCCTGCTTAATCTAATCTGTGACCCTCCATTCGAAATGCTAGGAGAAGATGGACGCGCGTGATGGCTTGGAAACCCTAATTTTGGCTTTCAAAGCGTGCGCCATCTCTTGTTTGGGTGACAATTTTGTCACGACCAACCATGGTTAGTTTTGACCGGTTGGTCAAATGTATAAAGTGCCCATGGTGATCGTGTTGACATGCTCTGGGCCCTTTGAGTCTACATCTACACCCTCCATTTATACTGCGAAGATGGATGGTTGAGGACTGTTTTGCGACACATGTAATATGCCGCAAACCCCGATTTAGGGTTTTCCGTCCATAATGCTTGGTATGAACGGTTTCTTGGCAAGCTAGGCCAATGACCGACCATGCGGGGTCGGCCGTGGGTATTCCATACCGCTGGGGGTGATGGAATTGATCCGGGGTCATCCAATCATGCTTATGGAGTTGGATGACGCGATCGAATCATATCCGGACCGATATGGTCGGGCCCGGATGCTCAATCGAGCTAGTATAACACACAGAGAGGGGCTCAATCGGGCTAGTATAACACACCGAGAGTCGGCACATGCGGTATTTCGTACATGAATTCATTATAGTGCTTGGAGGTTCGTGTTACTCGTAAGAGTAACACTCGGTCGTCATGCCACACCGATAATGAGTACTGGAAATACAAGTCTCGATATAAAATTCACAGAAGGGATTGTTGCCACATGCTCCAAACTGGAGGAATTTCATGTATTCGCGAGAATGGGATTGTTGCTACATGCTCCATTCTTGGTGAATTAAGTGAGGGAGTATCCAACACTTATAAATGGCTTTATCTTTTACAAGATGTCAGCGCATGATTTTTCCTCGGTTTTTTACAAATTTAACCTTGAACGAAAATCCACCATCAACATTAAGTCCCCGCCTAGCACATAATGGTTACACTATTGTATGGTAGGCATGAGATGGTGACATACATATATACCGAAATGACCAAAGCTAAAGTAGATACATATTTATCGGATAGTCGCGTTGCCACTCGGAACCGGTTAGTTCGATTAAGGATGCGAAGGAAACAGGACTTGATCTGGTGAGTCGCTTTGGTTCCTCTTGTACATATCTGAGCTCGACCGCTTCTTCAAGTGTACTTCCTTCATCATACACGGCTTTCCTCAGGTATATCTGATAAGCCTCGTCGATTGTTATCCCGAATTAGCAGCCTTCATAGGTGGCAAGTAAAGACTTCTTTTCCTTCTCGGATCCTGTCGACTTGTGAGATTATAAAGAGTCGTCTCACGTGGTCGTTTATTCCATATCTCAGCAGTCGCTTTCGACTTTACGATTGGTGATAGATTGATTTGATTTTTGATTATTATTTTTGTACGCTCATAACCTCCTCCTTTGCGTTTATCATGGAAGCTACCGACGATCATTCGTTGCTTTAAAGAAGTTTCAAGGTTGACAAGCCCGAAAACCGTGCACACGAAGATGTAATGGCTAAGATCGATCTTCGCCGCGAAGTCGGCCGTGCTATACAAATGGGATGTCTATCTCCCACCTTCGTATTGCCGCAGCACGTATCTGTGCACTTTCAGTGCGATTGACATGGAGGAGCGGTGGAGGCGCGAGGAAACGCTGCAGACACTAGTAGCGCAAAGGCGAGAGATTTGCGGCGCGGTTGAAGAGGCGGAGAGTTGAGCATAAACGACCTCCGAATGAAGACAAGTGTGATTACCCGATCCAGGACGGCGTGATAATTCTTGATTCTGATACAGACGAACCTGAACATGTGAAAGCAATTTGCGCGGCCCTGGGTGTTTATGCCCTTTGATGCTCCCATTTGGTGATGTTGGGATGGAATGCGGCTGCTGCTCACTGGGAGATGTCCGATGAAGAAGCCGAGGTAGATCCAAGGGAGGTGCATCAACAGGTGATGGAGAAGAACCCAACGGTGAGTGCGGCGAGGCTGGCTCTCTTGACAACTAAAACCTCTTTTATTTTATTTTTCTTTCCAAGTATATTCAGTACACTCAACATCTTCCTTGTACTCAGTGGCGGCGAGTTCAAGGTTTTCTTCCATTTGATGGTTTGAATAAAGTTTTTCTTTTATAACCCTTTGTCAAGACTGCAACCGAACCTTCTCAGGCGCAAGGGCGCGCCTTCACACATAATTCTTAGTGATAAAAGAAACAATATTATAATAGAATATCCACGGACCTGTGCTCCTGATGCAAGATCTTCCTGGCTTTGCTGGGGCAGATGTCTCAAATCATTTTCCTTTTGTGCACACGTTCTATTTCCTTCTTCCGTGAGATGTTTGCTTAGGGTTTCCTTCCTTGCTCCAGTGGGTTGATTTAGGCTGACTCAGGACTTTGTGTTTTTAGGAGTAAAGAGGTTCTCATATGAAACTAATGCTTCAATTGAAAATTGAAAATTGAAACCCTAACTATGAATGCAAGTATTGCAATCATTTTATGGAGGAATTACAAATATGATATGAAATTGTAAAAGGAAATACATTTGGAAAAAATAGCTGACATTTTTAAGGTGTACGGGATACTGTGAAGTGGCAGCACATCATCTTAAGTTCGGTAGGGTTTGAGCCATCGTGAGTGAATTGTTATGCCCTCTAGTTTATCGGCGTTGATGAGCTTGCGGAGCGCCTAGGATAACATCGCTACCAGTATGGTTCATCTTCTCTTTCGGTGAGTGAGTCGGGTGGAGTGGTTATCTTCACCGTCATGCTCCCAACATTGAACGTAGTCGTCTTCGTCACCAGGTCTTCAATTCCAAATGGGTTTGGGCATGCAAATACTTGGACCTTGGCCTTATCGTCTTTGACCAAGACAGCTTCTACACTCTTGATAAAGCGTTTGAAAGGGCCGGCTTCCCATTCAAATCTCCTAGTCAGGGTTGGTTTGTCGGTTGGGCCGGTCCTCCAGGACTTGTCAGAGTGAGGAGCGGTAGGTTGCAAGGAGAGTTGCGTGATGAGACTTACTTGAGATCGGAACCTTTCAATGTATGCCGACAAGCTCTCTCCGGGAAGTTGTGTCACAGTGGCAAGTTCTTTGGTGCGCGTGAAAGTCATTAGGAGATCTAGAAGGCGTGTTGGAGATTCTTTCAGTGTCGAAGCCTAGGTGAGAGGACAGGACTTCAAAGTATGGCTTTGTTATCATGCATCCAAGAGCTTCCTAGGATCATGTCGTAGTTGGGATGATCTTTGACTATGTAGAACTTTGCTTGCGTCGAGGCAAAGACCCAATTTGACTTCAAGATCGATGTGTCCATATGCATCTCTAAACTCTCCCGCTTGAATCTTTAACCCTTTGTCGGGTGACGAGTAGCTTACGCCGAAATCTTTTCCGCTCTCAAGGTCTTGACGGTAATGATGTTAACCGGAAGCCGCATCAATCAGCGCATTATCGAACTCAACGCCTCTCAAACGAGTGAGAGTTAGGAGTCCCCGGTTTTCATTGATCACGTCTTTCGGGAAAGATCGGGGGTCTGGAACTCTTTCGGATACAAACGCCTACGACACAACGTGGTTGAGGGCCGCAAATATGTCTTGACGCTGTCCTTTGGAGAAGTACAAGATTTCACATATGTGCTCCATCATAGATTGTACGGTCTTGCGAACAGAATCCCCGAAATCATGCGGCTCACGATAGGTAGAGGGTCTCTATGAACACCTTCGTTTCCAAGCCGGAGTTCCTGTCTCTACCTTTTCCCTGAATATTTGTTTCAACTCGTTGCAATCTTTGGTTGGATTGGCCGAACTCGTGGTAGCAACAATATCACGGGATCCGTCATTTCTTCCTCGGTTGGAGGACGTCGATAGGGGCTTTACGGCGTCGTCTTGGATCCACGCTTCCAAGAGCTCTATCACTTCATTCATGGGAAAAGGAAAACCCGTGTCTTTAGTGTTTTGCGCGGGAGTTTTGTCTGTTCCTTTTCGAGACGAAGTCTTGTGTGCGAGGATATCCGCTTGGTTTGTTGTTAAAATCCTTTAGGGCTTTCCTTTTCTCTCCTCCGCCCACTACACTCACGGAAGGACCAGTGTTGTATTGCTTGTTCGTGAGGCGCCTGCTCCCTCGACTTTCACGTGAATCTTCACTTCGAACGACTCTGGTTCTTTCTAAAGCAATCTTTGTGCGATTGTTCTTTGAACGCTGCGCCTTCATGAAGTTCAGAGAACGTTTGAAAGCCGGGATTTTCTAACGAGCACGGTATATGGGTATCATCTCATTGATGCACAACTCCACCATTGTCGTTCGGTGACGTTCGGGTCATGACAATCCGGCGGCGCTTGAGTTCTCAACCTTTGACGAAGTCGTTAGGATGCTCGTTGTTCTACCAAGAATTCTTCCTAGATCGAGAAGGTGATTTGTTGAGACACGAAGAAATACTTTCGTAGAAAGCACCGACCATCTCGCTCCCAGTTGGATATCTTTGTTAGGCGCGATGTTGTTGTACCAGTGTACGCCCTCCCGTATGTGATTTCGAGAATTCTTTCGGGCGCAGAACATGATTGTATTCATGTTCCCCAAGGATTCCAAGAATCGAGAGAAATGTTCACGAGCATTACCAGCACGAGTCGTAGAGAGGAGAACCGGGGAGAGATGTAACCTCTTGGAAGAGGGATTCGTTGCATATCTTGAGGGTATGGAGGTTGGTGTTGGTGTGCATCCGTCAGATTTCCTTTGCCTCGGTTTTGAAGGAGTCGTTCTAGATCCTCACGTGTGATGAAGTTGGGTGTCTGGTCTCTTTCTCTTGAACATTCAGGAGCAACACGAGCTTCTTCACTCATGTGGGTCCGAGTAGAAACGCCTCCTTCTGAGTTGCAGCCATATCTGCTTGAGTCTTAGCAAGAACTTCCTGTTTCTCCATCAAGTCTGCAATGGTAATAGACGGTGGTCCTCCTCTTGTGCCTCCCGGCTCCCGCCCGATGAGGGAGTGAAAGTTGTTGCTGCGGTGACCCCGGAGGCGTTATACTTGAGGAGATGCCGGATTTGCGGCTGCTGCGCTCTGCAGTGATGGGAGGCGTTGCACCTACGGGGATGCCTCTGCTCCGCTAGTGTTGGTGATAGAGGTAACGGCTCCTCGAGATGTGTTGGCTACGGTAGCTCCACCGATGGTACTTCGACACCGGATTGTTATCCACACTAGCCCCATCGGAATTGACACGATCAGGACCTTAATTCCACCATCTTGAAATGAATTGTTGATTGAATTGATTCTAAGATCTACCCTTTTTGAAATTGATAAAATTGAATCGGATTTTGAAGAAATTGACTTTACAACCGAGAGATTAACCCTCCACTTTGTGGTCGCCAATTGTTTATGGGTGAAAACTACTCTGCGAGAATTTGGTAAATTGGGGTGTGGATGAGGAATGAATTTAAACCTTAAACAAATGCCTTTGCGCGGTGAGTGCTTGTAGATTCGAGAGATCAATGCGTGCAAGTCCGCCTAAACAAAGAAATGGCCGTTCCCGGACTTGTTTCGGTCACAAAGTGAAGGAGATGGGGTTGATCTTAGGGAGGAAGCGAAGAAGGTGTTGAGATTGTGAAGGTGTTGGCTTGCTTATGACTTGTAAATGAAAGGTGAGCGGGCTTATGATTGATGCAAGCAAGCTCTGGGTGTTTGAATACGTTTTTGTATTAAAACTTGGTTTTCTGTCTCGTCTGGACTTGTGTTGTTGTTTGAAATAGGGCGGAGAACCTATTTATACAAGTCATTGAGCCTTATTCACGTCTCTCGTGGGAAGTAGAGGAAGTGGAGTGATGGAGTAGTAGAGTTGTGCGTCGGTGCCACACGACCGGTCTTGCCCACTTATCCTGTCCATCTCTAACCGTCCATGACTTCCTGACACGTTCTTGTGATGGCGCGTAGCGCGCTGCACCCGTAAAACCATGACCAATACCCCAGTATGTATCCCCGATTTGTGACATGATTGATGTTCTGGAATGTGTGGATCGTGGATCCACGAAAGATAGCATGTAATGCTGAATTGAATAATTGTGTTATTCGAAGTCGATACTTGTGAAGTATCGTGTGTATTTTATGCGAGTCTTTGCATTATGGTGTGGTAAAGTGATGGGTAATGACGCCTCACTAACCAATTAACTCTGACCGGTGGTTGTATAACCAAGTGGTGAAGTTGGACGGATGAGATGATCTTTGAGACACTCATCTGCGACCTTTAATGAATATTAGGGTTTTTTTTGAAGAGATGCGCAAGCATCACTCTTGACTTGGTCGAAACCAAGCATGGAAAGGGATTTGGAGAGGACCGACCGGGTATGTGTGTAGACAAGATGCATGCGGTGTGCACGTCCATAGCTCCTTTGTCCCATGAAGGCGCAATCTAGGCCACTCAATTTGACCAGGTAAAGTTGAGTGGTTGAGATCGGTTTGCGTGGCGAGTAAATCCATTGCCGCAAAGGAGTTGGAAACCGCGTGACATCCCTAGTTCGGGCACGCGTTTCAAGACAACCCATCTTGGTCGGTCTTGGTCGATCATACCAGTGTGTAGGTGGTAGGCTGGTGTTCACACCTATACCTGACTATCCCAAGAAAACGTGATCCGAGCCATCCAAATCGTCCGGCGAAGTTGAGTGGTCGAGATCGGTTGTGGTTTGGGAGGCGTGGCCATGCTAGTTTGGACGCACGTTTTGGATTAACCCGGGCATGATATGCCTTGGCCGAACACATGAGGAGGTAGATGGGTCCACGGTGGTCATCCGGGTATGACCGGCCTCGCTTAATCTAATCGTGACCCTCCATTCGTGTAGGAGAATATGGACGCGCGTGATGGCTTGAAACCCTAATTTTGGCTTTCAAAGCCGTGCGCCATCTCTTGTTTGGGTGACAATTTTGTCACGACCAACCATGGTTGGTTTTGATCGATTGGTCAAATGTGTAGGCGGGCCCATGGTGATCGTGTTGACATGCTCGGGCCCTTTGAGTCTACATCTACACCCTCCATCTATACTGCGAAGATGGATGGTTGAGACCCATTTTGCGACACATGTAATATGCCGCAAACCCTAATTTAGGGTTTTAGCCCATAATGCTTGGTATGAACGGTTTCTTGGCAAGCTAGGCCAATGACCGACCATGCGGGGTCGGCCGTGGGTATTCCATACCGCTTGGGGGTGATGGAATTGATCCGGGGTTCATCCAATCATGCTTATGGAGTTGGATGATCGCGATCGAATCATATCCGACCGATATGGTCGGTCCGGATGCTCAATCGGGCTAGTATAACACCGAGAGGGCTCAATCGGGCTAGTATAACACACCGAGAGTCGGCTGTACGGGTATTTCGTACATGGTTTCATTATAGTGCTTGGAGGTTCGTGTTACTCAGTAAGAGTAACACTCAGTCGTCATGTCACACTTGATAATGAGTACTGGAAATACAAGGTGATATGAAATTCACAGGAAGGGATTGTTTTCACATGCTCCAACCTGGAGGAATTTCATGTATTCTGAGAATGGGATTGTTGTTACATGCTCCATTCCTGGTGAATTAAGTGAGGAGTATCAACACTTATAAATGGCTTTATCTTTTACAAGATGTCAGCGCATGATTTTTTCCCGGTTTTTACAAATTTAACCTTGAACGAAAATCCACCATCAACATTAAGTCCCCCCGCCTAGCACATAATGGTTACACTATTGTGTGGTAGGCATGAGATGGTGACATACATATATACCGAAATGACCAGGCTAAAGTAGATACATATTTCTCGGATAGTCGGGCGTTGCCCCGAACTGGTTGGTTCCGATTAAGGATGCGAAGGAAACAGGACTTGATCTCGGTGAGTCGCTTTGGTTCCTCTTGTACATGTTTGAGTTCTACCGCTTCTTGGTGTGTACTTCCTTCGTCATACACGGCTTTCCTCAGGTATATCTGATAAGCCTCGTCGATTGTTATCCCGAATTAGCAGCCTTCATAGGTGGCAAGTAAAGACTTCTTTTCCTTCTGGGATTCCACCGACTTGTGAGATTATAAAGAGTCGTCTCACGTGGTCGTTTATTCCATATCTCAGGTACTGCTCTGACTTTCTGATTGACTGATCGATTGATTTGATTTTTGATTTTTTTTGTGCGCTCATAACCTCCCCTCCTTTGCGGTTTATCATGGAAGCGGCTGACGATCATTCTGTTGCTTCCCCAGAAAGAAGTTTCGAAGTTGACAAGCCCGAAAACCGTGCACACGAAGATGTAATGGCTAAGATCGATCTTCGCCGCGAAGTCGGCCGTGCTCGTGGGATGTCTATCTCCCACCTTCGTATTGCGTGAGCACGTATCATGCACTTTCACCGCGATTGACATGGAGGAGCGGTGGAGGCGCGAGGAAACGCTGTAGACACTAGTAGCGCAAGGGCAGAGAGATTTGCGGCGCTGGTTGAAGAGGCGGAGAGTTGAGCATAAACGACCTCCGAATGAAGACAAGTGTGATTACCCGATCCAGACGGCGTGATAATTCTTGATTCTCGATACGTGACGAACCCGAACATGTGAAAGCAATTTGCGCGGCCCCCGGTGTTGCTATGCCCTTTGATGCTCCCTACCGGTGATGTTGGGATGGAATGCGGCTGCTGCTGGTGAGATGTCCGATGAAGAAGCCGAGGTAGATCCGAAGGGAGGTGCATCAACAGTGATGGAGAAGAACCCAACGGTAGTGCAAAGGAGGCTGGCTCTTGACAACTAAAACCTATTTTATTTTATTTTTCTTTCCAAGTATATTCTCAGTATACTCGAACATCTTCCTTGTACTCGCGCGTCCGAGTTCAAGGTTTTCTTCCATTTGATGGTTTGAATAAAGTTTTTCTTTTATAACCCTTTGTCAAGATCGCAATAGAACCTTCTCGGGCGCAAGGGCGCGCCTTCCTACATAATTCTTAGTGATAAAAGAAACAATATTATAATGGAATATCCACGGACCTGTGCTCCCGATGCAAGATCTTCCCGGCTTTGTGGGCGAGATGTCTCAAATCATTTTCCTTTTGTGCACACGTTCTATTTCCTTCTTCCCGTGAGATGTTTGCTTAGGGTTTCCTTCCTTGCTCCAGTGGGTTGATTTAGGCTGACTCAGGACTTTGTGTTTTTAGGAGTAAAGAGGTTCTCAGATGAAACTAATGCTTCAATTGAAAATTGAAAATTGAAACCCTAACTATGAATGCAAGTATTGCAATCATTTTCTGGAGGAATTACAAATATGATATGAAATTGTAAAAGGAAATATGCTGGAAAAAATAGCACAGCGTCTTTAAGGTGTACGGGATACTGTGAAGTGGCAGCACAGCATCTTAAGTTCGGTAGGGTTTGAGCCATCGTGAGTGAATTGTTATGCCCTCTAGTTTATCAGCGTTGATGAGCTTGCAGTAGCCGCCTAGGATAACATCTGCTACAGGTATGGTTCATCTTCTCTTTCGGTGGGTGAGTCGGGTGGAGTGGTCATCTTCACCGTCATGCTCCCAACATTGAACGTAGTCGTCTTCGTCACCGTGTCTCCAATTCCAAATGGGTTTGGGCATGCAAATACTTGGACCTTGGCCTTATCGTCTTTGACCAAGACAACTTCTACACTCTTGATAAAGCGTTTGAAAGGGCCTGCTTCCCATTCACATCTCCTAGTCAGGGTTGGTTTGTCGGTTGGAGCCAGTCCCAGGACTTGTCGAGTGAGGGCGGTAGGTTGCAAGGAGAGTTGCGTGATGAGACTTACTTGAGATCGGAACCTTTCAATGTATACGGCTGTGCTCTCTCGGGGAAGTTGTGTCACATTGGCAAGTTGTCTTTGCAAAAGCAGCCAAAAAGTCATTAGGAGATCCGGAAGGCGTGTTTGGAGATTCTTTCAGTGTCGCCGAAACCGGTAGAGGAGAGACTTCAGTATGGCTTTGTTATCATGCATCAAAGAGCTTCCTAGGATCATGTCGTAGTTGGGATGATCTTTGACTATGTAGAACTTTGCTTGCGTCGAGGCAGCACCCAATTTGGCTTCAAGATCGATGTATCCATATGCATCTCTAAACTCTCCTGCAGAATCTTTAACCACAATCGGGTGACGAGTAGCTTCACGCTTCGAAATCTTTGCCGCTCTCAAGGTCTTGACGGTAATGATGTTAACTTCGAGCCGCATCAATCAGCGCATTATCAACTCAACGCCTCTCAAACGAGTGTGAGTTAGGAGTCCAAGGTTTTCATTGCTCACGTCCTTGGGAAAGACTGGGGTCCTGACTGCACTCGGATACAAACGCCTACCCGACACAACGTGGTTGAGGGCCGCAAATATGTCTTGACACTGTCCTTTGAGAAGTACAAGATTTCACATATGTGCTCCATCATAGATTGTACGGTCTTGCGAATGTAATCCCGAAATCATGCAGCCCGATAGGTAGAGGGTCTCTATGAACACCTTCGTTTCCAAGATGGAGTTCCCTGTCTCTACTTTTTCCCCGAATATTTGTTTCAACTCGTTGCAATCTTTGGTTGGATGATGGACGAACTCGTGGTAGCAACAATATCTGGGATCCGCCATTTCTTCCTCGGTTGGAGGACGTCGATAGGGCGGCTTTTACGGCCGTCTTGGATCCACGCTTCCAAGAGCTCTATCACTTCATTCATGGGAAAAGGAAAACCCGTGTCTTTAGTGTTTTGCCAGAGTTTTGTCATTCCTTTTCGAGACGAAGTCTTGTGTGCCGGGATGTCCGCTTGGTTTGTTGTTCCGTCACCTGGGGCATTCCTTTTCTCTCCTCCGCCCACTACACTCACGGAAGGACCAGTATTGTATTGCTTGTTCGTGAGGCGCCTGCTCCCTCGACTTTCACGTGAATCTTCACTTCGAACGACTCGGGTTCTTTCTAGCAATGTCGGGTGAGCTTGTTCTTTGAACGCTTGGCAGCTTCATGGAGTTGAGAACGTTTGAAAGCCCGCATTTTCTAACGAGCATGGTATATGGTATCATCTCGTTGATGCACAACTCCACCAATTGTCGTTGGTGACGTTCGGGTCATGACAATCCGGCGTTTGAGTTCTCGAACCTTTTGACGAAGTCGTTAGGATGCTCGTTGTTCCGCTGAAGAATTCTTCCTAGATCGAGAAGGTGATTTGTTTAGACACGAAGAAATACTTTCGTAGAAAGCACCGACCATCTCGCTCCATTGGATATCTTTGTTAGGCGCAATGTTGTTGTACTGTGTGTACGCCTCCCCGTAAGTGATTTCGAGAATTCTTTCAGGGCAGAACATGATTGTATTCATGTTCCCCCAAGGATTCCAAGAATCGAGAGACATGTTCACGAGCATTACCAGTACCGTCGTAGAGGGAGAACTGGGGAGAGATGTAACCTCTTGGAAGAGGGATTCGTTGCATATCTTGAGGGTATGGAGGTTGGTGTTGGTGTGCATCCGTCGATTTCCTTTGCTTCGGTTTTGAAGGAGCGTTCTAGATCCTCACGTGTGATGAAGTTGGGTGTCCGGTCCCTTTCTCTTGAACATTCGGGAGCAACACGAGCTTCTTCACTCATGTGGGTCCGAGTGGAAATGCCTCCTTCGAGTTGCGGCCATATTCGCTTGAGTCTTAGCAACAACTTCCTCGTTTTCTCCATCAAGTCCGCAATGGTAATAGACGGTGGTCCTCCTCTTGTGCCTCCGGCCTCGCCCAGATGAGGGAGTGAAAGTTGTTGCTCGGGTGACCACCGGAGGCGTTACACTTGAGGAGATGCCGGGATTTGCGGATGCTCCGCTCGGTGATGGGAGGCGTTACACCTACGGGGATGTCTCCCGCTCCGCTATTGTTGGTGATAGAGGTAACGGCTCCTCGAGATGTGTTGGCTCACGGTAGCTCCACCGATGGTACTTCGATACCAGGATTGTTATCCACACTAGCCCCATCGGAATTGATTGTCGATCCGGCACCTTAATTCCACCATCTTGAAATGAATTGTTGATTGAATTGATTCTAAGATCTACCCTTTTTGAAATTGATAAAATTGAATCGGATTTTGAAGAAATTGACTTTACAACCGAGAGATTAACCCTCCCACTGTGGTCGCCAATTGTTTATGGGTGAAAACTACTCCCGCGAGAATTTGGTAATTTGGGGTGTGGATGAGGAATGAATTTAAACCTTAAACAAATGCACAAGGTGAGTGCTTGTAGATTCGAGATCAATTCGTGCAAGTCCCGGCCTAAACCAAGAAATGGCCGTTCGAGACTTGTTTCGGCCACAAAGTGAAGGAGATGGGGTTGATCTTGGGAGGGAAGCGAAGAAGGTGTTGAGATTGTGAAGGTGTTGGCTTGCTTATGACTTGTAAATGGTGTAAAGGTGATGGGCTTATGATTGATGCAAGCAAGCTCGGGTGTTTGAATACGTTTTTGTATTAACACTTGGTTTTTCGTCTCGTCCGGACTTGTGTTGTTGTTTGACATAGGGCGGAGAACCTATTTATACAAGTCATTGAGCCTTATTCACGTCTCTCGTGGGAAGTGGAGGAAGTGGAGTGATGGAGTAGTGGAGTTGTGCGTCGGTGCCACACGACCGGTCTTGCCCACTTCTCATGTCCATCTCTAACCGTCCATGACTTCCCGACACGTTCTTGTGATACGCGTTGCGCGCCGCACGCCGTAAACCGCTGCACCAATACCCCGAGTATGTATCCCCCGTTTGTGACATGATTGATGTCTGAATGTGGATCGTGGATCCATGAAAGATAGCATGTAATCTTTGAATTGAATAATCAGTGTTATTCAGAAGTCGATACTTGTGAAGTATCGTGTGTATTTTATGCAGTCTTGCATTATGGTGTGGTAAAGTGATGGGTAATGACGCCTCACTAACCAATTAACTCACCGTGGTTGTATAACCAAGCTTGTGTGAAGTTGGACGGATGAGATGATCTTTGAGACACTCATCTCGC
Organism: Papaver armeniacum; assembly: GCA_023531295.1. Taxonomy (NCBI): domain Eukaryota; kingdom Viridiplantae; phylum Streptophyta; class Magnoliopsida; order Ranunculales; family Papaveraceae; genus Papaver; species Papaver armeniacum. The sequence continues at coordinate 662,082 of JAJJWW010014895.1, forward strand.
GATCGTTAATGAATATTAGGGTTTTTTGAAGAGGTGCGCAAGAAAGCATCACTCTTGCCTTGGTCGAAACCAAGCATGGAAAGGGATTTGGAGAGGACCGACCGGGTATGTGTGTAGACGGCATGCCGGTATGCACGTCCATACCTGTTTGTCCCATGAAGGCGTGATCTAGGCCACTCAATTTGACCTGTAAAGTTGAGTGGTTGAGATCGGTTCATGCGTAAATCCATTGCCGCAAAGGAGTTGGAAACCGCGTGACATCCCTAGTTCGAGCACGCGTTTCAAGACGACCCATCTTGGTCGGTCTTGGTCGATCATACCAATGTGTAGGTGGTAGGCTGGTGTTCACACCTATACCTGACTATCCCATGAAAACGTGATCCGAGACATCCAAATCGTCCAGCGAAGTTGAGTGGTCGAGATCAGTTTGTGGTTTGGGAGGCGTGGCCATGCTAGTTTGGACACACGTTTTAGATTAACCCGGGCATGATATGCCTTGGCCGAACACATGAGGAGGTAGATGGGTCCACGGTGGTCATACTTTTGGTATGGCCGGCCTACTTAATCTAATCTGTGACCCTCCATTCGTGCCGGAGAAGATGGACGCGCGTGATGGCTTGAAACCCTAATTTTGGCTTTCAAAGCCGTGCGCCATCTCTTGTTTGGGTGACAATTTTGTCACGACCAACCATGGTTGGTTTTGACCGATTGGTCAAATATGTGGCGAGCCCATGGTGATCGTGTTGACATGCTCTGGGCCCTTTGAGTCTACATCTACACCCTCCATTTATACCTGTGAAAATGGATGGTTGAGACTATTTTGCGACACATGTAATATGCCGCAAACCCTAATTTAGGGTTTTCCGTCCATAATGCTTGGTATGAACGGTTTCTTGGCAAGCTAGGCCAATGATGACCATGCGGGGTCGGCCGTGGGTATTCCATACGCTTTGGGGTGATGGAATTGATCCGGGGTCATCCAATCATGCCGATGGAGTTGGATGACTGCGATCGAATCATATCCGGACCGATATGGCCGATCCGGGATGCTCAATCTGCTAGTATAACACACCGAGAGGGCTCAATCGGGCTAGTATAACACATCGAGAGTCGGCATATACGGTATTTCGTACATGGTTTCATTATAGTGCTTGAGGTTCGTGTTACTCTGAAGAGTAACACTCGCCGTCGTCATGCCACACCGATAATGAGTACCGGAAATACAAGGCCGATTAGAAATTCACAAGATGGGATTGTTGCCACATGCTCCAACCTCGGAGGAATTTCATGTATTCACGAGAATGGGATTGTTGCTACATGCTCCATTCCCCGGTGAATTAAGTGAGGGAGTATCCAACACTTATAAATGGCTTTATCTTTACAAGATGTCAGCGCATGATTTTTTCTGTTTTTTTACAAATTTAACCTTGAACGAAAATCCACCATCAACACTCCCACAATGATGAAACAACGTCCAAGATGTTCCATACCTGGCTCAACAACAACCACTACGAACAAACCATGTAAACCATGCTTGGGGACAGAATCTCAGCATGAAGTTCCTTCATCGTCATTCAAGGACTTATTCAACACGAGAAAGATGGTGACCAAGAATCATGGAATTTTAAGGGTAAATCGAATCAAGAGGAATCCACTTTAACGCTCCCTCCAAAGCAGGTCGCTTCAATGGTCTATTCAAGAGCCGCCTCAATGCTCTCTCCGGACCCCTGTTCGCTGTAATCCCGCTTCAACACTCTCTCAGATCCACCTCAACGTTCGTACTAGAAGCCACTTTAAAATCCTCTATAGTCGTTTCAACACTCTAGCTACATCAATAATATGCTCTGGTCAAGTTATCTTTGATGTACTCATTGCTCAACATACGTCTCATCCATCCTTCATGAGGACCCAACGGAGCATGAAAAACCTTGAAGTCGATAGGAGAAGGGTTATCTTGTGGAACGAATATTTTCATATAGTTGAAAGGGTGCGGTGAACAACTCATCATCAATGTTCGGCATATCTTCGAATCATCAACACCTCCCGACTTGGCACCAAAGATTATCCCCTTAAGACATCCCAACAGGAGTTCTTTTCTTCATTCTACAATAAAATACATGAGTCAAGATTTGTATAAAAACGCGTGAGATGTGTAGTCACACACGACGTAACACACATTCATGTTGGAGTACACAAGGCTGGTATTGGGTCTAAACACCGTATTGATCAAGTCACAAGTCCCAGATTGCTCAAGTTTCAAGTCTGGTGTTGATCAAGTGACAAGTCCGGTATTGCTCAAGCTTCAAGTCCGGTATTGATCACGAGTCCGGTATCACTCAAGTGACAAGTCCGGTATTGCTCAAGCTTCAAGTCCGGTATTGATCACGAGTCCGGTATCACTCAAGTGACAAGTCCGGTATTGCTCAAGCTTCAAGTCCGGTATTGATCACGAGTCCGGTATCACTCAAGTTTCAAGTCTGGTATTGATCAAGTGACAAGTCCGGTATTGCTCAAGCTTCAAGTCCGGTATGGATCACGAGTCCGGTATCACTCAAGTTTCAAGTCTGGTATCGGTCAAGCTTCAAGTCTGGTATTCCTCAAGCTTCAAGTCCGGTATTGATCACGAGTCCGGTATCACTCAAGTTTCAAGTCTGGTATTGGTCAAGCTTCAAGTCTGGTATTACTCAAGCTTCAAGTCCGGTATTGATCACGAGTCCGTATCACTCAAGTTTCAAGTCCGGTATTGGTCAAGTTTCAAGTCCGGTATTGATCAAGTCACAAATTCGATATTACTCAAGCTTCAAGTCCTGGTATTGATCAAGTCACAAGTCGGTATTGCTCAAGTTTCAAGACCTGTGTTGGTCAAGGGCACGAGGCTGGTATAAAGGTGACATTCGATCGAGCATACACGATATGGGACCCACGTTCGATCAAGCATATATGGCGGGACAATATTTATTTGCATAACACGGTTCTCTTATGTCATGGGAATCATGTTCACGAAATTCAAGCCAACGTTCGATCAAGCAGGCGTTGTAGCCCCACGAACGAAGCAGGCGCAGCAGTCCGTCGATTAGGCACAACCCCACGATCGAGTGAAGTAGGCGTAATAGCCCCTCGACCTAATCAGGCATAACAAGGTCGATCTGGCAAGACAGATATTCAAACGGAGCAAGCACGGAGTGGGCCCTCGACCGAAGGGACATAGCAAGGTCGATCAAGCAGTAAGACCGACATCATACTAGGGGAATGCTCTCCTAGATGCCTTTTGAACGTGACATACTCCAAGGACAGGGATGACCCGTCTCTCCCGGTAACATCTAACTTTGTCTCATAAGTTTTATCTTTAATTGTCACCATCTTATGCCTACCCCACAATAGTGTAACCATTGTGTGCTTGTGGGGACTTAATGTTGATGGTGGATTTTCATTTAAGGTTAAAATTGTAAAAACCGTAAAATCGTGCGCTACCATCTTGTAAAAGATAAAGCCATTGATAAGTGTTGGATACTCCCTCACTTAATTCACCTAGAATGGAGCATGTGGCAATAATCCCATTCTGTGAATACATGAAATTCCTCCAGGTTGGAGCATGTGGCAACAATCCCATCTTGTGAATTTCTAATCAGCCTTGTATTTCCAGTACTCATTATCGGTGTGGCATGACGACTGAGTGTTACTCTTACAGAGTAACACGAACCTCCAAGCACTATAATGAAACCATGTACGAAATACCCGTACATGATGACTCTCGGTGTGTTATACTAGCCCGATTGAGCCCCTCTCGGTGTGTTATACTAGCCCGATTGAGCATCCGGATTGACCGTATCGGGTCGGATATGATCGCAGTCATCCAACTCCATAAGCATGATTGGATGTCCCAGATCAATTCCATCACCCCCAAACAGGTATGGAATATCCACTGCCGAACCAATGCGGAACCCGCACGGTCGGCCATTGGCCTAGCTTGCCAAAAAACGTTCATACCAAGCATTATGGACGGAAAACCCTAAATTAGGGTTTGCGGCATATTACATGTGTCGCAAAACAGTCTCAACCATCCATCTTCGCAGGTATAGATGGAGGGTGTAGATGTTGATTCAAAGGGCCCAGAGCATGTCAACACGATCACCGCGGACCCGCCTACACACTTGACTAATTGGTCAAGACCAACCATGTTTGGTCGTGACAAAATCATCGCCCAAACAAGAGATGACGCACGGCTTTGAAACCCAAAATTAGGGTTTTGAGCATCACGAGCATCCATCTTTCTCCGTCATGAATGGAGGGTCCAAGATTAGATTAAGCAGTCCTGGGTCATACCAAAGATGACCACCGTGGACCCATCTATTCCCTAACCCGATCGGCCAAGGCATATCATGCCTGGCTAATTCAAAACGCACGCTCAAACTAGCGTGGTCACACCTCCCAAACCGCAAAATGATCTCGACCACTCAACTTCGTCGGACGATTTGGATGGCCCAGATCACGTTTTCATGGGATATTCGTGTATAGGCGTAAACACCAGCCTATTACCTTCACACTGAGCCAATCGACCAAGACCGACCAAGATTGGTCGTCTTGGAACGTGCGCCCGAAGAGGGCGTGACGTGTGCCCTTGCGGCACTAGTTTTTTATCGCAAATCGATCTCGACCACTCGATTTCATAGGATGAATTGAGTGACCCAGTCATACTTTCATGAGGTAATGGGGTATAGGGCGCCTACACCATCATGCCTTCTACACGCATGTATGGTCGGTTAGGCCAAAGTTGTATCCCATGCTTGGTTTCGACCAAGCCGAAGAGTGATGCCTCGCGCACCTCTTCAAAACCCTAACTTCATCAACTGGCCGCAGATGAGTGTCTCAAAGATCATCTCATCCGTCCAACTTCACCACTTGGTTATACAGCCCGGTCGGAGTTAATTGGTTAGTGAGGTGTCATTACCCATCACTTTACCACACCATGATGCGACTCCGCATAAAAATACACACGATACTTCATAAGTATCAACTTTCGAATAACGCAGATTGTTCAAATTAGCATTACATGCTACCTATCGTGGATCCACGATCCACACGTTCTGCACATCAATCATGTCACAAATCGGGGGATACATATCGGGGTATTGGTCGGCGGTTTACAGCGTGCAGCGTGCAACGCGCCATCACAAGAACGTGTTAGGAAGTCATGGACGGTAGAGATGAACAGGAGAAGTGGGCAAGACTGGTCGTGTGGCACCGACGCACAACTCCACTACTCCATCACTCCACTTCCTCCACTTCCCACGAGAGACCTGAATAAGGCTCAATGACTTGTATAAATAGGTTCTCCGCCCTATTTCAAAAGACAGAGAAAAACAACAAGAAAACACCTGTGAGCTCGCTTTTTACACCAATCGTAAGCTTGTTCACTTTCCCGTTACAAGTCATAAGCAAGTCTACACCTTCACAATCTCAAACACCTTCTTCGCTTCCCTCCCTAAGATCAACCCCATCTCCTTCACTTTGTGACCGAAACAAGTCCTGGAACGGCCATTTCTTGGTTTAGGTTTAGGACTTGCACGCATTGATCTCGAATCTACAAGCACTCACCGCGCAAAGTGTATTTGTTTAAGGTTTAAATTCATTCCTCATCCACACCACAAATTACCAAATTCTGCAGGAGTAGTTTTCACCCATAAACAATTGGCGACCACAGTGGGAGGTTGATCTATCGGTTGCAAAAAATTGAATCCTCAATTTTTTCGATTTCCATCACGCAATGTATCCAGAAACCACAGGTGGTTCAGATATCATGGGAAGTATAGTTAGAATGGTGGAGGATGTCTTGGCAAATCAAGCGGTATCGCTAGAAGACAAGAGCGAGACATTCCGCCTTTTGAATGATATAACACGCAATTACAAGAAGGGTCCTGCATGCATCTACTCAAACAATGCAAGAAACGCTGGATCCTTAGTCGAGTCACACCTTTACCAGTGGAGATGCAGAAAAGTGCGCGTAATCAGGTGGGACTCGGGAGAGACGAACAACATGGTCCACCCGACAACGAAGACTCGAGGCAACTCCACAGAGGAAAAGACTTGTCCGGTACCACAACGTCTACCGTAAAAGAAATGGAGCCTCGCAGCCTACGGACCCTCGCTGGAAGATTTATATCTCAAGATCCTTGTCGAAGCCGTGAAGAAATGCTTGAGGAAGGAGAGATCAATCAAGGAACACTTGAGTACATAGGATGGGAACGTTCAATTCGATCACTCAAAGCAGGTGATATTACAACACCTACCATCACTGTGAGCCGAGAGGCCCGCAAATCCCGGCATCTCATCAGTGTAACACCTCGGTAGTCACCAGAGTAACAACTTCCACTCCTTCATCAGACGAGGAGCCGGGAGGGACGAGAGGAGGACCATCCCCCATTACCATTGTGAGACTTGATGGAGAAGGTGAAGTTCTTGCTAAGACTCAAACGGATATGGCCGCAACTCGTAAAGAGGTACTCACTTTTCTTAAGACATTAATCGATCGATTTCCACAAGAGCCATGACAGCCCCGGAGCAAAAAAAGGAACGCATTCAACGCACCTGAGAAGGTACTTGGCGGCGCGGACCTCCATGGACCCGATCAAAGAAGCGACATCGATATGAGCGGTCCCGTCATGGAGACTCCTACACCGGGACTCGATCCTCACAACGATCCTCCTCAAGTTAAGTCAATATTCACTATGAACCGAGAGGCAGGTGGATCGGGGAAGCGTTTTCTCTACTGGAAAGTTTATGCGAACTTTCACACCTCTCGAAGAATCAGCGCACGGAGACATTTTGTTGCAATCAACCAGAGGAAGTTCACAACCGTGCCCTACATGTCACCGCACGCATCAAGGATTCAGAGTTCAAGACGGCCCTTATCGACACAGGAGCGTCTTCGAATGTGATTACTCTCAAGACTCTCGGGACATCCAAGGTTCTCCCAGGCAAGGTCGTAATGGAAGCCTACCACAATGACGGACTTCGAGGGAAACCAAACCAGCACATACGGGAGAAGCTCCGCCGAAAGAATCAGACAAGTTCGTTGCATCCCACTCCCCACGTGGGCGTCAATTCAGGAAGAAGACCGGCTTGCATCATTGAAGGCTAAAACCCACGATGCATCTTTGCTGACGAAGCATTCTTCTCCATCCTGTGAAGCCACGACCTACGTTCACACGGAGAGGGAAACGAACTTTGTGGCGAGTCGTGACCGAGAAGGGAAAACGGTATACCGACACTTTGCCATAATAAATTAGCAGGGAGACTGTTACCCAAGATCTCCACCCAATGGAATGCTACAAAAAGAACGAACCACAAGAACAAGTGCTAGATGCTCCACAACATTCGCAAGATGGCACCAACTCCACAATCGATGAGATTGAAATCGTTGGGGAATCTCCTAGGCCTATCTCCATCAACTCAACCTTGAGTAGGGATAAACGCACGAAGCTCGTGGAACTTCTCAAAGAGTCCCAAGACATATTCGCTGGAGATATGAAGAAATGCCTGGATTTAGATGAAAATTGGTCACCCATCATCTACATGTCATACCGGATCCAAGTCGGTTAAACAGGTTTGCAATTAGGAAAATGGATAGATCGTGTGCCGCATAGACTTGAGAGACTTGAACAGTCTTTGCTCCAAAAACGATCCTCCTCAACCTAACATCGACATGTTAGTAGATGCAACCAGCGGACACGGCATGTTCTCCTCCATGGATGGATGTAGCGGCTACAACCAGATAAAGATGTACGAGCATGACACAAGTAAGATATCTTTTCGAACTCCTCTCGGAATTTTTTTATTATACCATACTCCCATTTAGTTTAAAGAATGCCGGTGCAACGTATCAACGCTCTGGCAATCTTCCACTGGAGTCGATACCTCAAGAGAACAGCCTCAAGAAGATAACGATGTCCACGCATCATATCGAGCAAGATCCGGGCGAGTCACTCTATCAGGCAGTGGTCGAACAAGATTCGGGCGAGTCACTTTATCAGACAGTGGTACCTGTCTATCATGCTATATTGGAGAATTTGCGCTTTTGGTCATCCTCTGAAGCTGTTGAACGCTCATCTACAACAACATATGCCATGATAGAAAGAACCAGGCCTGCCGGTAATGAAGAGCCTCATAATGTTCGTAGGGTCATATATCTCACCAACAGCGATACAACCTTGCCCTTCTCGCAAGGGGTTCCCAAGCACCAAGAGGAAAACTACCGAGATACAACATCCCGCGCGTCCGCCAACTCCAACGAGCACCACATGCACGACTCCCACAATGATGAAACAACGTCCAAGATGTTCCATACCGGCTCAACAACAACCACTACGAACAAAACCATGTAAACCACGCTTGGGATCGAGTCTCAAAGATGAAGTTCTTTTATCGTCAAGGACTTATTCAACACGAGAAAGATGGTCACCAAGAATCATGGAATTCGTAAGGGTAAATCGAATCAAGAGGAAGCCACTTTAACGCTCCCTCCAGCAGAAGCTGCTTCAATGGTCTATTCAAGAGCCGCCTCAATGCTCTCTCCGGGACCCATGATCGCTTCAGAATCCTGCTTGAACACTCTCTCCAGATCCACCTCAACGCTCGTATCGAAGCCACTTTAAAATCCTCTATAGTCGTTTCAACACTCAAGCTACATCAATAATATGCTCTGGTCAAGTTATCTTTGATGTACTCATTGCTCAACATACGTCTCATCCATCCTTCATGGGGACCCAATGAGCATGAAAAACCTTGAAGTCGATAGGAGAAGGGTTATCTTGTAGAACGAATATTTTCATATAGTTGAAAGGGCGCGGTGAACAACTCATCATCAATGTTCGGCATATCTTCGAAGTCTGTCAACACCTCCCGACTTGGCACCAAAGCATTATCCCCTAAGACATCCCAACAGAGTTCTTTTCTTCATTCTACAATAAAATACATGAGTCAAGACTTGTATAAAAACGCGTGAGATGTGTAGTCACACACGACGAGAATACACATTCATGTTGGAGTACACAAGGTCTGGTATTGGGTCTAAACACCGGTATTGATCAAGTCACAAGTCCGGTATTGCTCAAGTTTCAAGTCTGGTGTTGATCAAGTGACAAGTCCGGTATTGCTCAAGCTTCAAGTCCGGTATTGATCACGAGTCCGGTATCACTCAAGTGACAAGTCCGGTATTGCTCAAGCTTCAAGTCCGGTATTGATCACGAGTCCAAGATCACTCAAGTTTCAAGTCCGGGTATTGATCAAGTGACAAGTCGGTATTTCTCAAGCTTCAAGTCCAGATGGATCACGAGTCCGGTATCACCCAAGTTTCAAGTCCGGTATGGCCAAGCTTCAAGTCTGGTATTGCTCAAGCTTCAAGTCTGGTATTGATCACGAGTCCGGTATCACTCAAGTTTCAAGTCTGGTATTGGTCAAGCTTCAAGTCTGGTATGCTCAAGCTTCAAGTCCGGTATTGATCACGAGTCCGGTATCACTCAAGTTTCAAGTCTGGTATTGGTCAAGTTTCAAGTCTGGTATTGATCAAGTCACAAGTCCGATATTACTCAAGCTTCAAGTCCGGTATTGATCAAGTCACAAGTCCCAGATTGCTCAAGTTTCAAGACCGGTGTTGGTCAAGGGCACGAGGTCGGTATAAAGGTGACATTGGGCCAGCATACACGATATGGGACCCATGTTCGATCAAGCATATATGGCGGGACCATATTTATTTGCACAACACGGTTCTCTTATATCATGGGAATCATGTTCACGAAATTCAAGCCAACGTTCGATCAAGCGGCGCAGAGCCCCACGAACGAAGCAGCGCAGATTCGTCGACAGGCACAACCCCACGATCGAGTGAAGTAGGCGTAATAGCCCCTCGACCTAATCAGGCATAACAAGGTCGATCTGGTAAGACAAACATTCAAACGGAGCAAGCACGGAGTGGGCCCTCGACCGAAGGGGACATAAGAAGGTCGATCGAAGCGTGCAAGACCGACATCATACTAGGGAATGCTCTCCTAGATGCCTTTTGAACGTGACATACTCAAGGACAGGATGACCCGTCTCTCCGGGTAACATCTAACTTTGTCTCATAAGTTTTATCTTTAATCGTCACCATCTTATGCCTACCCCACAATAGTGTAACCATTGTGTGCTAGTGTGGGACTTAATGTTGATGGTGGATTTTCATTTAAGGTTAAAATTGTAAAAACCGTAAAACCGTGCGCCGACATCTTGTAAAAGATAAAACCATTGATAAGTGTTGATACTCCCTCACTTAATTCACCAAGAATGGAGCATGTGGCAATAATCCCATTCTCCGTGAATACATGAAATTCCTCCAGTTGGAGCATGTGGCAACAATCCCATCTTGTGAATTTCTAATCATCCTTGTATTTCCAATTACTCATTATCAAAGTGTGGCATGACGACCGAGTGTTACTCTTACTGCAGTAACACGAACCTCCAAGCACTATAATGAAACCATGCTGAAATACCCGTGACAGCCGACTCTCGGTGTATTATGACTCTCAGCGTGTGTTATACTAGCTCGATTGAGTATCCTAGGATTGGACCAGACCCCTGATATGATCGCATGATCATCCAACTCCATAAGCATGATTGGATGACCCGGATCAATTCCATCAACCCCAAGCAGGTATGGAATATCCACTGCCGAACCAATGCGGAACTCCGCACGGTCGGCCATTGGCCTAGCTTGCCAAAAACGTTCATACCAAGCATTATGGACGGAAAACCTAAATTAGGGTTTGCGGCATATTACATGTGTCGCAAAATGCCTCAACCATCCATCTTCGCGGTGTATAGATGGAGGGTGTCAATGTAGATTCAAAGGGCCCAGAGCATGTCAACACGATCACCGCGGGCCCGCCTACACACTTGACCAATCGGTCAAGACCAACCATGTTTGGTCGTGACAAAATCGTCTCCCAAACAAGAGATGACGCACGGCTTTGAAACCCAAAATTAGGGTTTTGAGCATCACGAACGTCCATCTTCTCCGGCATGAATGGAGGGTCCAAGATTAGATTAAGCAGTGGGTCATACCAATGACCACCGTGGACCCATCTATTCCTAACCCGATCGGCCAAGGCATATCATGCCTGGCTAATCCAAAACGCACGCTCAAACTAGCGTGGTCACACCTCCCAAAACCGCAACCGATCTCGACCACTCAACTTTGGGACGATTTGGATGGCTCGATCACGTTTTCATGGGATATTCAGGTATAGGCATAAACACCAGCCTATCACCTTCACACTGTGTTAATCGATCAAGACCGACCAAGATTGGTCGTCTTGGAACGTGCGCCCGAAGAGGGCGTGACGTGCGGCCCTTGCAAAGCACTAGTTTTTTGTCGCAAATCGATCTCACCACTTGATTTCACCTAGGATGAATTGAGTGACCCAGTCATACTTTCATGAGGTAATGGGGTATAGGCGCCTATACCATCATGCCTTCTACACGCATGTATGGCCGGTTAGGGCCAAAGTTGTATCCCATGCTTGGTTTCACCAAGCCGAGTGATGCCTCGCGCACCTCTTCAAAACCCCTAACTTCATCAATCTGGCCGCAGATGAGTGTCTCAAAGATCATCTCATCCGTCCAACTTCACCAGCTTGGTTATACAGCCCTGGTCAGGAGTTAATTGGTTAGTGAGGTGTCATTACCCATTACTTTACCACACCATGATGCAAGATCGTGCATAAAAAATACACACGATACTTCACAAGTATCAACTTTCGAATAACGCAGTTGTTCAAATTAAAGATTACATGCTACCTATCGTGGATCCACGATCCACACGTTCCAGACATCAATCATGTCACAAACTGGGGGGATACATACCGGGGTATTGGTCTGGAGGTTTACAGCGTGCATCGTGCAACGCGCCATCACAAGAACGTGTTAGGAAGTCATGGACGGTAAGAGATGAACAGGAGAAGTGGGCAAGACTGGTCGTGTGGCACCGACGCACAACTCCACTACTCCATCACTCCACTTCCTCCACTTCCCACGAGAGACGTGTATAAGGCTCAATGACTTGTATAAATAGGTTCTCCGCCCTATTTCAAAAGACAGAGAAAAACAACAAGAAAACACCCAGAGCCTGCTTACACCAATCGTAAGCTTGTTCACTTTCCTGTTACAAGTCATAAGCAAGTCTACACCTTCACAATCTCAAACACCTTCTTCGCTTCCCTCCCTAAGATCAACCCCATCTCCTTCACTTTGTGACCGAAACAAGTCTGGAACGGCCATTTCTTGGTTTAGGCCGGACTTGCAGGCATTGATCTCTCGAATCTACAAGCACTCACCGCTGGCAAAGGCATTTGTTTAAGGTTTAAATTCATTCCTCATCCACACCACAAATTACCAAATTCTGCAGGAGTAGTTTTCACCCATAAACAATAGTATATTTCTACATTTCTCATTATAAAATTTTACTTTTCCACTATATTTCATTTAATATTGAATATATATTTAATTTTAATGTTATATATATATTTCTATATTTAAATTTTAATGTAAATATACCGATTTAATAATCGACCATGAATCTTTTATTCACGATTCAATATACGATTCGATTCTCAAAAATTGAAAAGCGATTCGCGTTTCGATTTACGATTTCACAACCTTGGTGTTGCGCATTCGGTCATTTAATTCTACACACATAAAGTATATTAAAATATTTAATTTTACACATGAAAAATACATTAAAAGTTTAGATTTTTGTTAGAGAGAGAGCAAAAATGAATCCGAGGAGAGCGAAAATCGTAGTCAACTCGGAACTAGAACCTAGTCAATGTATTTAGCTAACTTGGAATAAATTAACCATACTAAATGCACCCACCAAGTAAAAAAAGATCACACTCACTAACCACTTGTGAAACTCATATCCATCCTAAAACCTTCCACCGCCGTCGACAACAACACTCACCTTGGAAATTTTCCGAACCGAAGACATTAGAAGGCATAATGGAGAAAGAGGAAAAATATACTAATAATATTTAAGGGAGGAAGGGATTGTCGGTTGATTAAAGAGAATTTTTAAGGCTTTGCGATTAATGGAGATGGATTTGACAATGGTTGAAGCTGTTATAAAAAGATAAACTCTTTAAGGAAACTGAACATTGAACAAGCTAAAGCTACGTGCAGATTCATCCTTTAGATTATGGCTAGATCTTTTTAATATAATTCCTCAGGTGATTATGTATTAAGATAAGATGAGTGAACATGAACAGATATGAGCCAACATATTACACCATTATTGACTTTGTTGTTTTTATAGTTGGTGGCGAAGATATGATGATGGTGGAGTGACGTCGTCGTAGGCGTCAAAAATAAATTACACTTTCTTACTACTCAAAATATATAATGAAGCAAGGGCAAGAAAGGATCGTTCCTACAGAGAGGTCTTGGTTGTCAATATGTTATGGTTTCCTATATAAAACACCTGGGGTTTGCTGATTTTTATATACTAAAATAAAATAAAAGCGAAGCAAATAAATAAACACGCAAATCAATGAGGTGAAAATATTGGATAAAGGTTTCATCTTCAATTGTAAACAAGTTTTTGAATATATGAATAGAATTCGTATTTAATCTCACTATCATCAAAAGCCTAGAGAATCAAGAGAGCAAGATAATCTATTAATTTCCTAATTCATCACACACACATTAGGGCTGCGTATGTGAATTCTACCTAAAGAATAACCTAACGCCTTGCGCTAATTAAGTTCAATTCCTAGAGCATTAAGTTTTAAATAGGCTAATCAATGCAACTATCACACATCGCGCATGACAATTCTGACAAAGGTCAATTTCTACATATGACTACGGTGGATGTATCACTACAAACCATAATCATATCATGCTACTCGTATTCAAGGTTATCGCTCGATGAAAACCCTAAAATAGCTATAGATATGGATGTGAGTTCAATCAATTCTAGACTTAACTAAACAAACATTCAATCATATTGCAATACATCAATCATGCAATTATTATAACCCGTAGAAATCAAACGATAATATTGAGAGAAAACTAATTCATAAAAATCATAACTTGGTTGCAAAATCCAACTACATCTTCAACCAATAATAAAAACTTAGTTACTCATGGCATAGGAGTTCATAACAAGAAGAAAGAGAAAAACTATCATGTTTCTAAACCCTAAAACCAAAAGTATGAGTTCTCCCTAATGGAGATATTTTTTTTCTCTCCCAAAAATTGTCCCCCTCTTCTGCTCGTGCTCTTGACCTTATATAGCTTTTCCACCGACCTCTCTCACCGAGAATTCCTTATTTGATAAGGATTCATAATCGGTTAGCAGTTGTTTTGAATATTTGGGAGACAGTTCGGTGGGACCCAAATGGATTAGTATATCTTCTTTTATGATTGGCAAAGGTCTAACTTTGCGTACTTCAAGATAGCAATCCCCATTGTTCACCTTTCGCGCATGAGAGAACTTCTCCAAGAGATAACTCTTATCTTGCTCGATCGAATTGTTGGTCAAGATCCTCACACAAAGATAACACAAGCTTCAGATTCGTAACTCGAGATATTCTCGGCCTCATATCCAAGTCCGTAACTCCATCTTCACATCACCGATAATAACCACAGCTGGCCTCAACCATTTTCGCATCTCCGGCAAACCATCGCCGCATAACTCCGTTAACCGCCATCAATAAGTTCTCTTATTCATGTCGAGCTCGTCATCACCATGGAACTACCCTCGTCTTTATCCGTAATCTTATCTGGTCCATCACATACTCAATCGAAACTCGACTCCATGAACCACCATAAACTTCCATTGATCACGACAAAGAACCAACTCTTTCCCATCACCGAAGCTTCCATATCGACAAAGACAAAGTCGAGTCGTTCTCCTCCTTCTTGCGATCACTGCCAATCATCAGTCACCACCATTATTCATCAACAGCCACCAAGACTCCATCACTCCCATGCCATTAATCGGCAACAGTCCCTTAAACTTGCTCGAGCCCTTCTTATCTTTACTGCCAACAGCTTCATCAATCAAACACAAGCTCAACTGCCAGTCCATCGTCATTCGTTGTCAATGGCAGAGAACATCATCACCAGCCACATCACTACCGTGATCGTTTCCGGCATTCACTGCCAACGCCGTTGCTCTCTGCCTTGTCGCTCGACCTCCACCATTAACATCATCGACTAATCTCATTATCGCCATCGTCCACGCCTCCGAGCTTCTATATTCGAGTTCATCACCACGCATCTGTGAACTCCACTCTGAGCAGACAACCATCCCTGACCTTCACTTCAACCACCAGCGACATTGCCAGCAAAACTCCTGCCTGATCTTCTACATCAATCAATCATCGTCACCGCTGATGATGGCAAAGAACACTCAAACTCGTTGGAAAATCAATTTTGGATAATACCCACGTCTCCTTATAACTCGTGACTTAATTATGTAATCTCGAGTTCATCGGACCAAGAAATCACCATCGGGGTCATTAGTCTTTGTGATCATCACCATCGGTGATTCTCTCGTACGAATGGAGAAGGACGAAGGTAGTGCCCGAGTAAATAAAGCCGGGTGCCTTTAACATCTTTTGAATTCCGGCTTCCCCCGAGTAAAGGTCCTGACTCCCTTTAGCAGTTCCTTTGAAAATGTCCGCCCCTTAACATGAGGGTGTCCCTTAGCGATCTTCATTCAACCGTCGCCTCCCGGAAGACCGACGCTTTAGTTCCAGCTTCATTCTTGTTTCGCCCATAACTTCTTCAACGATGTCGGAATGACTCCGTTCTTTCGGCATTGGCTTCATCTTCTCGTCCTCTACACAATGAACAGGAGAAGTGGGCAAGACTGGTCGTGTGGCACCGACGCACAACTCCACTACTCCATCACTCCACTTCCTCCACTTCCCACGAGAGACGTGAATAAGGCTCAATGACTTGTATAAATAGGTTCTCCGCCCTATTTCAAAAGACAAAGAAAAACAACAAGAAAATACCCAGAGCCTCGTTTACACCAATCGTAAGCTTGTTCACTTTCCTGTTACAAGTCATAAGCAAGTCTACACCTTCACAATCTCAAACACCTTCTTCGCTTCCCTCCCTAAGATCAACCCCATCTCCTTCACTTTGTGACCGAAACAAGTCCGGGAACGGCCATTTCTTGGTTTAGGCCGGACTTGCACAGATTGATCTCTCGAATCTACAAGCACTCACCGCGCAGTGCATTTGTTTAAGGTTTAAATTCATTCCTCATCCACACCACAAATTACCAAATTCTGCAGGAGTAGTTTTCACCCATAAACAATAGTATATTTCTACATTTCTCATTATAAAATTTTACTTTTCCACTATATTTCATTTAATATTGAATATATATTTAATTTTAATGTTATATATACATTTCTATATTTAAATTTTAATGTAAATATACCGATTTAATAATCGACCATGAATCTTTTATTCACGATTCAATATACGATTCGATTCTCAAAAATTGAAAAGCGATTCGCGTTTCGATTTACGATTTCACAACCTTGGTGTTGCGCATTCGGTCATTTAATTCTACACACATAAAGTATATTAAAATATTTAATTTTACACATGAAAAATACATTAAAAGTTTAGATTTTTGTTAGAGAGAGAGCAAAAATGAATCCGAGGAGAGCGAAAATCGTAGTCAACTCGGAACTAGAACCTAGTCAATGTATTTAGCTAACTTGGACTAAATTAACCATACTAAATGCACCCACCAAGTAAAAAAAGATCACACTCACTAACCACTTGTGAAACTCATATCCATCCTAAAACCTTCCACCGCCGTCGACAACAACACTCACCTTGGAAATTTTCCGAACTGAAGACATTAGAAGGCATAATGGAGAAAGAGGAAAAATATACTAATAATATTTAAGGGAGGAAGGGATTGTCGGTTGATTAAAGAGAATTTTTAAGGCTTTGCGATTAATGGAGATGGATTTGACAATGGTTGAAGCTGTTACAAAAAGATAAACTCTTTAAGGAAACTGAACATTGAACAAGCTAAAGCTACGTGCAGATTCATCCTTTAGATTATGGCTAGATCTTTTTAATATAATTCCTCAGGTGATTATGTATTAAGATAAGATGAGTGAACATGAACAGATATGAGCCAACATATTACACCATTATTGACTTTGTTGTTTTTATAGTTGGTGGCGAAGATATGATGATGGTGGAGTGATCGCTGTCGTAGGCGTCAAAAATAAATTACACTTTCTTACTACTCAAAATATATAATGAAGCAAGGGAAAGAAAGGATCGTTCCCACAGAGAGGTCTTGGTTGTCAATATGTTATGGTTTCCTATATAAAACACCTGGGTTTTGCTGATTTTTATATACTAAAATAAAATAAAAGCGAAGCAAATAAATAAACACGCAAATCAATGAGGTGAAAATATTGGATAAAGGTTTCATCTTCAATTGTAAACAAGTTTTTGAATATATGAATAGAATTCGTATTTAATCTCACTATCATCAAAAGCCTAGAGAATCAAGAGAGCAAGATAATCTATTAATTTCCTAATTCATCACACACACATTGGGCTGCGTATGTGAATTCTACCTAAAGAATAACCTAACGCCTTGCGCTAATTAAGTTCAATTCCTAGGAGCATTAAGTTTGTAAATAGGCTAATCAATGCAACTATCACACATTGCGCATGACAATTCGGACAAAGGTCAATTTCTACATATGACTACTGTGGATGTATCACTACAAACCATAATCATATCATGCTACTCGTATTCAAGGTTATCGCTTCGATGAAAACCCTAAAATAGCTATAGATATGGATGTGAGTTCAATCAATTCTAGACTTAACTAAACAAACATTCAATCATATTGCAATACATCAATCATGCAATTATTATAACCCGTAGAAATCAAACGATAATATTGAGAGAAAACTAATTCATAAAAATCATAACTTGGTTGCAAAATCCAACTACATCTTCAACCAATAATAAAAACTTAGTTACTCATGGCATAGGAGTTCATAACAAGAAGAAAGAGAAAAACTATCATGTTTCTAAACCCTAAAACCAAAAGTATGAGTTCTCCCTAATGGAGATATTTTTTTTCTCTCCCAAAAATTGTCCCCCTCTTCTGCTCGTGCTCTTGACCTTATATAGCTTTTCCACCGACCCTCTCTCACCGAGAATTCCTTATTTGATAAGGATTCATAATCGGTTAGCAGTGTTTTGAATATTTGGGAGACAGTTCGGTGGGACCCAAATGGATTAGTATATCTTCTTTTATGATTGGCCAGGCGTCTAACTTTGCGTACTTCAGTATAGCAATCCCCATTGTTCACCTTCTGCGCATGAGAGAACTTCTCCAAGAGATAACTCTTATCTTGCTCGACTGAATTGTTGGTCAAGATCCTCACACAAAGATAACACAAGCTTCGGTATCTGTAACTCGAGATATTCTCGGTCTCATATCCAAGTCCGTAACTCCATCTTCACATCACTGATAATAACCACAGCTGGCCTCAACCATTTTCAGTACCTCCGGCAAACCATCGCTGCATAACTCCGTTAACTGCCATCAATTAGTTCTCTTCTTCATGTCGAGCTCGTCATCACCATGGAACTACCCTCGTCTTTTATGTAATCTTATCATCCATCACATACTCAATCGAAACTCGACTCCATGAACCACCATAAACTTCCATTGATCACGACAAGAACCAACTCTTTCCCATCACCGAAGCTTCTCAGCTATCGACAAAGACAAAGTCGAAGTGTTCTCCTCCTTCTTGCGATCACCGCCAATCATCATCACCACCATTATTCATCAACAGCCACCAAGACTCCATCACTCCCATGCCATTAATCGGCAACAGTCCCTTAAACTTGCTCGAGCCCTTCTTATCTTTACTGCCAACAGCTTCATCAATCAAACACAAGCTCAACTGCCAGTCCATCGTCATTCGTTGTCAATGGCAGAGAACATCATCACTGAACCACATCACTACCGTGATCGCTTCCTGCATTCACCGCCAACGCCGGTGCTCGCCTTGTCGCCGACCTCCACCATTAACATCATCGACTAATCTCATTACTTCCATCGTCCACAGCCTCCGAGCTTCTATATTCGAGTTCATCACCATCGCATCTCGTGGAACTCCACTGAGTGCAACAACCATCCTCGACCTTCACTTCAACCAACAAGCGACATTGCCAAAGAAACTCCTCCCTGATCTTCTACATCAATCAATCATCGTCACCGCTGATGATGGCAGCAACACTCAAACTCGTTGGAAAATCAATTTTGGATAATACCCACGTCTCCTTATAACTCTGACAGCTTAATTATGTAATCTCGAGTTCATCGACCAAGAAATCACCATCGGGGTCATTAGTGCCGTGATCATCACCATCGGTGATTCTGCATTTAATGGAGAAGGACGAAGGTAGTGCCCGAAAATAGGCCGGGTGCCTTTAACATCTTTTTTCGGCTTCCCTCGAGTAAAGGTCCCGACTCCCTTTAGCAGCCTTTGAAAATGTCCGCCCCTTAACATGAGGGTGTCCCTTAGCGATCTTTCATTCAACCGTCAATCCCGGGAAGATCGACAGTTTAGTTCCAGCTTCATTCTTGTTTCGCCCATAACTTCTTCAACGATGTCGGAATGACTCCGATTTCTTCTTTAGCATTGGCTTCATCTTATCGTCCTCTACACAATGAAAAGTTGAAATCTTGTATTTGAACGAGTTCCAATTGGTCTTTTTGCTCCAAATGACTCCATTGCACCTAATAAACTCAAAAGCACACATAAGATACATAATTCACAAGAAACTCGCAAAGAAAGCATAAACAATAGATATAAAATTAGGTGTTTTACAACACCTATCATGGAGTAGATCTAAGATTTTACCCCAGACAAGTTAGGGCTATAAGTACGTGTGTAAAGAATATATATATATAAAGGTATCTTAGTCCAGATAAAAAAAAAATTATTGACTAAGTTCTAATTATCCAGTTGACTACAATTATCTAATTGTTTTCCCCAAAATCGTGCACTGAGCAACACGGTGATATTCTAAATTTCTAACCAAAGGCTTGGCAAAGTGTATTCAACTGCTCATTTTTGTCCAGTAAGAGTGTGACATATCAGCTGGTTGAAACGCTAGAGAACAAAAAAAAAAAAAAAAAAAAAAAAAAGTCAAAAATCAACATACTTGTCCCCATGTTTTGTACTACTACCGGAGTCAGTCATACTAACCCATCTTCTTTTTCTCCGGTTACTATCTTCCTTTTTCCGGTGGTGTCAACCAATACTAAATTGTATAGATTTCAGTTGTCCAATTGATTAGGAAGTAGTATGGTCTAACGAGAAAGAAAAACAGGAAAAATGTAACAAAAACACCAACCAAAACATAATTGATTAGGAGTATATCTTCATTCAAGATCATCACATTAGGATATAGTACTGCTACTAATTACAGAGTGCAGTTTCATTAGACAGCTAAAATCCCAATTACTAAACTGAAAATGAAATTATAATTATCAAAAGATTTCCCTGATGCCCAAATTAAAAACCCTAAATCACCTAATCCCCAAATTAAAACTCTACATCACTGGATTGAATTCTGTGATCACCACTCCTTGCTTCTCTGAAGGGTGATTAGGATTATTATTATTTTTGTTAATGGTAGCTATTTTCATCTTAAGTAAATCAATTTTCTATTGAATGGCGAAGATTTATGGGTTTTTAAAAACATGAAGTTATATTGAGTAATGGGTCATGAATAATATTTACTGAACATCAAAACGAGGTTTTTGAATGCTTAAATGGAGAATAAGGTGTTGTTGTTCTTTTTCAAATTATCAACAGTGTATGATTATTGGTGATTACATTTTAGTAATTGGAATTGTTATATTTACTTGAAAAAAAATGTAGAAATGTGTCGAAAGGAATGATAATCTTCCCATCATATCAGTGAAGAAGATCATGGGATAGGAAAACAAAACAAATGTATGGAGGAAGAATTTGTTTTTTTTTTTTTGAAGCAGTATGGAAGAAGAAGAAAACAGAAGAAAGAGAAAATGTAGTTTTGGAACTTTCGTTTTTCATTTATTAATTTAAATTAAGAAGGCAAAAAAAATTCTAAAACAATAAAAACCTCCGTTAAAAATCAGCAAATGACAAGGGGAGGAATGTGCACCCTCGGGTGCACAAAGTTGCACTCTCTATTGGCTGAACAAAGTACTCGGATTGTTATCTTTTTTCTTTCTTTTTGTTTTTCTTTTGTGTTTCCTTTCTTGCGTGTTTTCACATAGTAGAGAATTCACGACAATCTGGATAAGGCTGAGTCTAATGGGTATCCAAGATGCAAGTTTTTTTGTTGAATACATGTCAGTGAAATTCAACTTATGACCCCAATGTTGATCCAACATTCAACCTCCATACGCCATTTGAAATGGCACCAAACGCCATTTGAAATGGCGTCTAATGTAACAACTCTTGGATCATTACTAAGATTTGAAATCCAACGATCTATAAAGTATAAAGTATTTTTTATACAAACAACCCATCTCCCGAATTATTTTTACCATCAATACCCGTCTTCTTTAACTCCTTAGAGTTCAAAGCCGCTTTAACGTCTTCCATGGAAATTGTGGTTTTTCCATACATTACGGTATCAACAAAATTATCATAAGATGGTGGTAAGGAAAAAGCAAACCTAACGCTTGGTCTTCATCTTCAATTTTACATCAATATTTGCCAAATCCAAGAGAATTTTATTATAATCATCAATATGATCTATAATAGACATTCCTTCATGCATTCTAAGAGTATGTAATTTCTTCTTAAGATATAAACGATTAGTTACGGATTTAGTCATATACCTCTTCTCCAATTTGTTCCATGAGCTTTCTCCATGAGTTCTTCCTTTGCTTCATCCGTCAATGTTGTTGTTAGAGCCGTTTTCCCCTTCAAGGTTTTCACCAAACCTTGTTGCACCAAGAGGAAGAGGAAACCAAAAGGGTGGATTTGATAGGAGTAGATCAAAGTCAAGGTCTAAATCTAAATCCGGTAAATTCTATTGCTTTCATTGTAAGGAACAAGGACATTTCAAGAAGGATTGTCCAAAAAGGAAGAATGTTGAGAAGAATACAAACCAAGGCACCGCGGCAAATGAACAAGGACATTTCACCGTGTTCTCTAGTAAGTGGACCTTGCGCTAAGAGTCTAACTACTAGGATCAACCTAAGTTCACATAACTTAAAGCTTATAATTGGGTTACACCTTGAGTGCACTACTACTTGGTGGTTCAGTTGGATACAACCTCGCAGCCATAATCGATCTAGTCAAGTATTCTGGCGATTGTTGATGAATGGTTATAATGAAAGACATATAAGCATACTAACCAGCTTATTTATTGGTAACGGCGAAGGATTCCTTCATCATCTTTCTTTTATTTGTTATTCTTTTTAGTTTTCTTAAAAACCAATCCCACTTTGTTATTTACTTACAAATAACCAATCCTCTCCTGTGCCAAGCATAGCTCCACCATCTTTGAAGTGGAACCCAGAACAACCATCTCCAAAGTAGCCATCATCTCGACGAATGCTCAACAAACAATCATTTGTACATAGATTCTTTCAAGTCTCTCATTTGTTGCGAATTTTATAAACGCAAACAATTGTCGCATACAAATGTAGTTTTCCCACATTATATGAATGACTCACCTAAATCATCCCTACTTAATGATTTAAAAGATATTTTGATCAAACTAAAGAACTTGAATAATCGATCAAAATACCTTTTACAAATGTAGTTGTCTCCTGAAGACTAACATTATACAAATTTAGTGTATGCTCACCTAAATCATCCCTACTTAATGGATTTTTAAAAGATATTTTTGATCTATATTATTTTGCACAGTGACAGTCTTTTTACCATCATCTAACTGTGCACAGAATAGTGATAAAGTAAAAAGAGTGAAGAAGAAGATGGCAGCAAAAAATCCTAAAACTGAAGATGATATTGACATTGTGATTGATTGGAATAATAAATTTTGAAAACGAAGTACGATGCTAATTGTTAGTATTATTCCTTTGATGGTGCTTTATAGTGTATCGGGAAATTATTGCAACAAATTCGTTATGATTTTTTGCTAGTTAAAATTCATTGAAGCAAAAAAACATAATTAATTTTATTAACTAGAATATACCAAGGAAATTTGTTCAAAAGATGCGCAAGTGTAATGTGAAAGAGTATATATGGCAATATATTTCTTAACTGGAATCTGATTTATGTTAGGTTTGTTATAATAAAAATTCACGAGTGAATAAAATATCTGTTTATTTACAAAATAAGAAAGAAAAAAAGTTTTCTTTCTTTTTTTATGTTTGTCTTGCCATTAATTATTTTCTAACTCGTTTTAATTAGAAATCTACATGTGCATGTAGTTTCCACTTAATGCAGACTAATTTGGTATACTTATAGATGAGCCATGGCATATGATTCAGGAGTACTGACGGACCCAGGATTTTTCCTTCCTAAGCCTGAAATATATATTTT